>OY757922.1:63039731-63142231 GCA_963585895.1 Sepioteuthis lessoniana
ATGGATTTCATTGATGATAACAACGAAATTATAGAATTCGGGCCATTTGCCTAATGAGTTGAATGTTCGCCAATAGTCCGAAAGACCAGGGTTCAATCCCAGGTCGAAGTCATACCAAAGACTTAAAAAAGGGTACTTGGTGCAGCCTTGCCTTACACTCAGCATTATAAAGTACGGATCAAGGGTAAAGTGGACAATCCATGGAATGGAGTAACACCAACACCTCACGGTAGTAGCTATTGAAAAAGGAGTCTTTCGGTCACCAACTTTAATTTTACTATATATATATATATATATATATCGCTCACTAACCTTGATTGTACTACATAAATATTTCAGTATATTAGGAGACATTAGTGAAAGACATGAAATTTTAAGTAACCGACTTTAAAAGTACATAATTTTTTGAACAGTTATATGATATTAAGCATTCCTATCTAATTCAAATAATTTCTACACTATTGAATTGTTTCAAGTATTCCTGATACTAATAATTATATAGTTTCAATTAATTATTTCTATTTAATGAGTCATTTGTTCCCACACAATTATGCGGTTTCGAGTAACTAATAATAATCCTTAGTAAATAATTATTGCTTTAAGCAACAATCCTTTATAAAAAAGAATAATTCACAGTTATATGTAATTTCTCTCGAATAAGAATAATTTTAAAAGAAATCTTTTTGAACCAGAAATGAGACTCGAAGTGGTACTACCACTCCAGGTCAGAATGGCAATAAAGGGGTACTCCTCACTCCCCAGATCTCCAGTCTCACCATCATATGCAGTTTAGTATCATACCCAAGATATCCCTTTTTGGTGGGGTCTTACCCCTTATCAAGTGAATACCCTCTGCATATTCTAGGCTCCACCGACAGAGTGAGTGTTGCAGTAGACATATTGTCATTTATTAAACTTAGTTTCGTCGTCACTCAAAGTCAGGGATACGAGGCATCAAGTTTGAATCAAACTATCTAAAAAAAGGTCAATCCAGATGTGTTGACACAAAGTAAAAAGTTGCTTTTTGATTTGAATTGATTTTGCTATTTTGTTTTATTTATTTATTTATTTACCGAATAATTTTGATCTTGGCAGACAGGGTCATCATGACAGTGTGTAACTGCTTAAATAATTGAGGGAGTTGCTCTTTGTTTTAAGTTATCTGCCCTTGTATTGACAAGATTTAAGGAAGAAAAAGAGAACAGGAAACAAAGAAGCATAAAAGTTTGTTTTTTTCTTTTGCAGTGGCCAATAAGTTTTCGCGGGTCAATAAACCAGTAAAACGACTTGCATCTTCTTGTGCTAGTAAAAAGGAGGTTACACAGGAGTTACTCTCAAAAATTCCGGGGTTATCAGCCCCCCACACTACTACCTTTCATCAGAAAGGTTTCTCGCCGAAAAAGCAAGCCACGTGGGTCGGAGTGGTTGATGCAACTTGTTCACCGTCCCCTCGGTGGGAAATATATTTTTAAAAAATCACAAACAATAAGAATACATAAAATTTTATCTACTTTTTTTTTTTTTTTTTGGCATACCTATTTTCCCTGAACACATTTATTCTTCTCAGCATAAAATAAACTGCTTTTGATTTTGCAAAACGTTATAAAAAAATAAAGAAAGTGTGTGGGGGTAATTTACAATCAAATTATATTTTCTTTATTTAGATTTTGCCTTTTACGAATATTTTCAATTAGTTGGCTGTGACAATTTATAAATATATCAACACTAATTAGCAAGTCCTCAAGATTTTCTATTGCTTAAATTCCAAAAATGATTTTTATATTTTTATGTTACCAGCTGGAGAATTCCCGCCTCCAATTGGATATTATTAGCGTGTTGATGAATAATTATACTCAATTTAGAACATTGAAGAGGAATAAAATTTACATGTGACTGGACTTTACAATTTAATGGCTATTGATTTAACCTTTAGGTCTGAAATGCAGACGGCTCTGTAGATTGCCATCTTGGTTTCAGGTTCTTCTATGTGATACTCAAGATGTGTTGGAAGGAGAAAATGTGAAATTATTCAAGTAAAGAGTCCAAGATGCACAGCCGTAGAGAACGATTAAGAGTGAAGCAGTCGATGAGTAATATAATTAGGGTTTTTGGTTGATTGTTTTAGGAGTAAGTTGTTTCCTAGCTAAATTTATAGGTCAACCAACACACAGAGGAAAAAGAGGGACATACATGAGAAAGAGATTCGCAGCAGTAAGAGAGAGAGAGAGAGAGAGAGAGAGAGAGAGAGAGAGAGAGAGAGGGAGAGAGAGAGAGAGAGAGAGACTGTGATAAAGGAGAAATGAATAAAAAAGTGAATGACAGGTTCCCGAAGTTAAAAATAGAAATGTATCAGCAGCAAATCGGCCACTGGCTGTGATTGGCTGGAAGAAGATAGGGTGGAAGGGCTATTAAAAGGGTTGTGGGACAGAAAAGAAGTGAGGACAGAAAAGAGGCGAAGAAAGTCATTTGGACACAAACCTAAAATTGTCTTTGCGATCATTTTAACTGTCAACTGATGATAGTCACACATCACCTACCTTACCCGCTCGGCGTTAACTTGATTCTGCTTGTTGAAGGCCTCTCGCTCGTGGAGTCATCTTTCACCTCTTCGTGCTCGTCTTTGAATCTCTGTGTCTCTATAAAAAAAGTGTCTGCAACATGGTGTTATCTCCATACACTTGCTGAAGCATTTCAAGTGCATGTGATAACCGAACAAAAACTTAGGTTTATTAGTTGCTTGGTGTTCATCGTTTGTTCCTCAGTACTCATAGTTAAACGATCTCAAAAAGAAAAGGTGTAACAAAACCTTTTAAAAAATTCAATGTTGCAGAAAGCTAAGATTACAGTTATATTGTCCCAATATATCACGTTGGATAATCACACAATCCACTTCTCCCTTTTTCGCTCATAGCTCATACATCATACCCAGTTCCGTTACTTTTAAGACAGACCTTGCATTTCTGTTCGTGTTCTCTATATTCTCATATTTCTTTCCTCTAATATTAATTTTGCGTATAAGAAACAAGAAGAATTCACGTGGAGGTAGGTCTGATTAGTATGAAAAGTACTGCTCTTGAAGAATCCTGTCTTTGGCTAAAAACAATTCGTTCAGAAAGTGTAAAGGCTGCTTTCATATTTTTCAAACTGGCATCGACTCGTCTAGATATTTATCTAGACAGTAATCTAGAAGTTTAGACACCATCCCTTGATCAGTCAAGTTGCTTGATCGTGCATACGCCTTTAAAATTTCTAATTCTAAAATAAAAAGAATGTATGACGCGATACTTTTTATTCATAATAAAAATGAACTTTGTAAATAAGTGACAAAATCATAATTCATTTATTTTACACATGTAAGAATTTAAAACAAAAAGAAATTTATTCTTTTTTCCACTATTAGCACAATCTTTGTTTTAATTCTTCAGTAAAACGTGAATTATTTATTATTTGTTATTTAAAATGTAAATTATCTATTATTTATTTTTTAAAATGTGAATTATTTATTATTTATTATTTATTATTCAAAATGTGAATTATTCATTATTTATAATTCAAAATGTGAATTATTTATTATTTATTATTTAAAATGTGAATTATCTATTATTTGTTATTTGAAATGTGAATTATTCATTATTTATTATTCAAAATGTGAATTATTTATTATTTATTATTTAAAATGTGAATTATTTATTATTTATTATTTAAAATGTGAATTATTTGTTATTTGTTATCAATTATTTATTATTTAAAATGTAAAAATTGCAGCTAATATTTTTATATTTAATATTTTATTGATTTACATTGTGAATAGCAACTACTTAAATATCATTAAAAAATGACTTATTATTTAAAATGAATTATTATCTTTTTTTATTTTCAATCAATTTTACATTTATTTTTCTTATGTTTTCTTTCCGAAAAGGATGCAATTTGGAAGAGTTGATAATTTTTCAGGAAGACAGTTTTGATATTATGTCATGGGATAAAGAATTCCACAAGATGATTTTTTACTCAAATTTATTTTGGTTGATCAGTATTTGGTGATTATACATATAATTTTATGATAGAGAGGTGTTGTTTTTTTTCAGCCCCTCACATCATTTTGGTTTTGAATTTTTATCAGACCTTATATGTATTTGGCAATAAGACCTTCTATATTTATTTACTTATGTATTTGTTGGACTCCCCAACCACGCAAAAGGTCAATTTTTAGATGCCTAGACAGCTGAATACACCTTGGTTTGGTTATAGAAAAAACTCAAGGCTTTTTTTGGGGGTGGGGTAGGTAGGAAAATAATCTCTTCTTTTTATTTTATGCGGATTATCTGCGAGTGTGGAACTTCGTGAAAACCAGGAGAGCAAGGAGTACGTCTATTCTTTACCAGCACCGGAGAGGGTGTCAACCTTTCCGACTCATTTATGACGTCACATGTGCGTGTCATTTAGTGCGTTCACGTGCAATAATTTCTGACAACCTGTCAAGTTTGTCTACCGGTGACCTTTCCGTCATTGTGGTTCGGACTTGCAATCCAGAGACCTTTCTGTCTACGCACTTTGAATATACATCTCGCTTCACTTGTGCTCAAGGTCGGCTCTTTGGTTCATATTTGGTACAAGGCTCTCCATTTCAAGAGCCTCGACGCAGATGTTATATAATAACATCATTATTTAAGCTGCTCAACTGTGCACATTCAAGTAAAGCTTAGTGTGGTCGCTTGATCACCATATAAAGTGGACTTTTCAGTGTGGTCACCCGATCACCATATTACAGAGTGGGCTTTTTAGTGTGGTCACCTGATCACCATATCATAGAGTGAACTTTTTAGTGTGGTCAACTGATCACCATATTATAGAGTGGACTTTTTCGTCTTGGCAAAGAAAAACTCTAAATTCAAAACCTAAAACGTGTTGTTCAGGAGAATCTGTGGCACGGTGGTGCCCCATTCCTTTGTTATAAATTCATCCAAAAAACTACTTGATCCTACGCAGGCCTTCCTTAATATGAACAAAATTCTCAGTGTAACCAGTCTGGCAGTTTACATCTTTACTGGCAATGAGTTTACTAATTGACAAAAACTATCAATACAAGCGTCTGAAGATCTATTCATATCGTGAAACTGATAGTTACGTAAAAGGACTTGTGGCGACCGTCTTTTTAAAAGTTTTTTAAAGCAATTTAATCATCAGTCTACATTCAACATGCAAGAGTATTCCCAAAGTTCTGTTATCTACAAGTAGTTTACGAGACCTATCACAGTTGGTATGTATAATCTTTTTTAATCTCCTAAATCGTTTGCCGTACCAAAATTAAAAAGCCCAATCTACCCCAAAATTTACCTATAACTAGAAGAAGAACTGTTTTCCATTTTTTTTTTTCGTGCGCATCAGTGCAAAGTTAAACACAAAAGGATTTGAACGCAGTTAGTTGAGTTTTCCAACCACATAAACAGTTACGAAATGTGTGCCTTGAAATGATATTACTTGTTATAGCCAAATTAATGGCTCGTCTCAATTTGAAATCGACTGAATGAGTCCATCTACAGCGACAATAACTGTTACCCCATTGTCGCCTTGAAATGATTGTACTTGTTTTGGCCCAATTAATGGTTCATCTCAATTTGAAATCGGCTGATTGAGTCCATCTCCAACGACAGTAACAGTTACGCCATTGTTGCCTTAAAATGATAGTACTTGTTATGGCCCAGTTAATGGTTCGTCTAAATTTGTTTAAAATAATGTTTAAAATGACTCTGAAGTTTATAAATACCTCGGCACTGTTGCCGCTGGTTTGAATTCAAAATTTCTTCTCTTAAATCAGTTGGTCTTTTAAGGCTACAGAATCCAGTCCCTTTAACAATTTTCTTTCTCCTCAACGGGGTTGGTCTTTTAAGCCTACAAAGCCCGATCCGTCAAATAATTTACTCATTGAAGAAATGATGCATGCTTGCTTCCCCCGAGAGCATTTGTCACCCCAGTCGACTAGGGCTGTAGAATCTGACAATTGCACTAAACTGATTGCGAAGCTCATATCCTGTAGCTTCGGGAAATGTGAAGAACCCCTAAATTGCCATTATTCCCAAGTTCACTTTCACCAAGAGACGAAGTGCCCGTTTGGGTCCTATCTATTGGTCAAATAGAACTATTTCATCATTTATTATACCTGAAACCATTTAACTAATAAATAGGAATACTAGAAACTATTTAAGTGTGTTTGAACAATAAATAGCAATACTTGAAATGATTTAACTGTGAGAAAACAAATGAGTTCTGACTCGTTTAAAAATTTAAACTACAAACTACTCGCTTATAAATCATATATATATATATATGTGTGTGTGTGTGTGTGTGTGTTTATAAATAGTTTGGCATTGAATAACTCATAAGGACTGTTATGCCATTAAACACAATACACAACCCTCAAAAGTATTTGTACGAAGTGAAGCGCAAAATACCTCGCCCAGGATTTGAACTTGGCTTGTCGTCTATTACGATAAATATGTGGTCAACTTCATAATTGGGAGAAGTCACTGTGGTATAATGGTTAACATGGTGTACTGCGACAGCGTTGTGAGTTCGAACTCCAGTCGCGCTATTAGGTTCACCTTCGGACTAATACTCTTGACAAAGATATAAGTCCCCTTATCCCCTCTCCCACCAGTGATGAGTTAAATTGTATCACTCCTGTTCTTCTATTAGGATGGATTTTGGCATTGAATAATCCACGAAGTTTGATGTGCCATTAAACAAAGAAACCAAACCAAATCTTCATAATACACGTAAGGTTCAAAATTATTATAAGGACAAATCTGATCACCATACAAGTCACGAAATCTAATCCCTGATGTAAAATTTACTCCTTTTTAATGTTCTTCATGTACCACAACTTTTATAATTCGTCGGATGTCATGTCGGAAAACATGAGAGTTACTTCTTAGCGATTATCTCCTCTAATTTGATTCACTATTGTCCAATTAAACCTGTAGCAGCTGGTTTGAATTTAGAGTTTTACTTTCTCCTGTATCGATTCGCCTACCAAGGTTTGAGAGCCCAGTCTTCCTTAATCTTTATCTAAAGGTGCAGTGAAAATGGATAGATTCATGTCTTTTCCAATGGTATTAGCATGCGAAGCGTGATGCAAAAATCCTCGTCTAGAATTTGAAATTTTTTCAGAGTTCATCTTTTTATGACACCCACGCCTCCATTGCACAATCCACGCTTCCATTGCCCTATCCATGTTTTCATTGCACTATCCACGCCTCCACTGCGCTACCTACGCCTCTCTTCGCCACTCTCATCTACATTGCAACACGAAAGCCTTTCAACGCTTGTTTACAAATCTAAACCGATAACCAAGAAAGACGTAAAGTTTGGTCACAAGATGTACTTTTCTTTCTTTTTTAATGTTCTAAACGACGTATTATTATTATTAACTGGCTGGAAATATCCGTTCGGCGGGCGGGTGTTCTCAGCCGGTAGTACATAAAATATGAAAATCATTTTTGGAATTTAAAACAATAGAAAATCCAAAGAACTTGCGTTTATATTTTTAGAGTGTCACTGCGAACTAGTTGTGGGGATGGTGGTAGTTGTTAAAATCTAAAAAAAGAAAAAAAAATGAAAGAAAATACCGCATGATACAACCTCCATAATATTACTCATCAGATGATTTCCCAGAACCAAAATATTGGGCATATGGCGCCCAGTATGAAATATCAGGCTCATAGTGTATCGTAAAACAGCCTTAAATATTGGGCTTATGATGTCTAGTAAAAATCAGGTTGACTAAAATAGCTCCCAGTTTAAAATATCAGTCTTACAGTGCATAGTAAAACAGCGTTCGGCCTTAGATATTGGGTTGTGTTGTAGAGTAAAATAGCTATTAGTGTGAAATATTAGGCTTATAGTATATAGTAAAATAGCCCTCAGCCGAGAATATCAGACTTACTGCGGATAGAAAGAATAGCTCTCAGTCGAAAATATTGGGCTGATAATGTATAGTAAAATAGTGCTCGGCCTTGAATATCAGTGTTATGGTATATAGTAAAATAGAGCTCTGCCGAAAATATCGGGCTTATTGTGTATAGTGAAATATTTCTCAACCTTAAATATTGGGATTATGGTGTATATGATATCCCTGAAACTGAAATATTGGGCCAATGATTTATATTTTAAGATATCAGGTAGAGTAAAATAACTCTCAGTCTGAATTACCGGGTTTTTGATACAGAGTAAAATAGTGTTCAATCTTGAATGTCAGGTTTATGACGTATAGTAAATTAGCACTGTGCCTAAAATGTCAAGCTTGCATTGAATAATAATGCCCATCCTAAAATATAGGGCTTATAATGTATACTAACATAACTATCATCCTGAAACATAAGGCTTATTTTGCGTTTTAAAAGAACAATCAACCAAAAATATCAGGTTTGTATAGGAAAATGAAGCTCAGCTTGAAATATCAGTTTTACGGTACACAGTAAAATATCTCTTAGCCGAAAATATCTGGCCTGTGAAAAAAAAAAAGACGTAGGGCTCAACCGAAAATATTGGGCCTATAGTTAATTGTAAAATAGTGTCCAATCTAAATATCGGAATTACACTGTAAAGTAAAATAGTATTTAGCCTGAAATACTGGGTTTACGTTTTCAAGAATGTAAAGTTTGAACCCACAGGATTTAATAAAAAAAAGAACAGAAAGAGAAGTTTAGCTTTTTCCTTTTAAAATTTGAAACTTAAATGTACGCATATAGAACAATAATGGGCATTCATGTATATATGTGTGTGTGTATATATATATATATATATATTGTATGGATGTATGTGTGTGGTTCTCTGTGTGCGTTTGTGGATGAGTGGCCAAAGAAGAGATTTTGTCTACAGCATCTTTGACCAGCGTCAGAGTGTCTAGGAGGTCTCCCTTGTTTGTCTATTTTGGCGCGAAACCACACAAGGGGCTGGCCTGTGTGAACCTGCGAGACCAGAAGTAAGGGAAGGAAAAAGACGAAGGATGTTGGTGAGTTAGGAATTGGACTCTGGGAATAGAGAGTCACACATTCGAAGCCCAGGATGCGGGACTTGATCAGTCGACTCTCAAACGTGGGGCCGGTGAGTCGAGGCTAGAATACTGAGACTGGCAGTCAAAAAAAAAGACACAGGCAATGGAGTCAGAAACAGAACGTTGAGTGGTGAAGATGATGAGCAGAGATGAGTCAGCATTTTTGGTAGCTGTTGGAAGTTTTAACTATACACTTGTGATAGCCAAACACATACATATACACAGAGTACCAAAAAAAGTGCCAATCTTCACCTTTTTACGTTTTGCTGTTCTGAATCCGTGTTTTGTTTTTCTTCCCCTCGCCCTGTTTGTTGTTTTTTTATCGTTATTTTTTGTTCAAATATGAAATGCCTTCTCGGCCGGTTGAGAGAAGCAATAACGAGGTCTACGCCGCTAGACGATCGAACGGCCAACCAAACCGGCCGTGTGGTTTATTTCATATGCACTGAGGAGCAATTTATATGATAAAGTGATAGCGTCTAGACTAATCAGCGCTAATTCTTAATACTTTTTTATCCGCAAATTTAATGCCTTTTGAAATTTCTTTTGCGAAAAACAGGATTGCGCAAGTGCAAAAACACTTCATATCAACCTCTCCTAGATCCATGCGACTTTTTGTTTTCTGTACTGAAAATTATTCTCAAAGATGAAGCAACATCTTAGTGAATAAATTTTCAGTGTTGATACATTTTTTAAACACACCACGTATCGCAAGGGAAAATTTTCCTTCATTCTGTCCTTATCATCTTGGCGTAACAACTGTACGGAGCCTTTTTCTCTCTCTCACCACCCGTCCCTATCGACTATCACTCTTTTCAAGTTCTCTAGACGGTATCCAGTATATGCACAGAGCTGATTTATGCAAGTTTTTCCATATGTAGGGGTCCTTAAGGGAAGGTGGCTTATGAGCTCGTCCTTATTTCACCAGCCGTATCCAGCAAGTCTTAATTGTCTTGGATGATTTGTAAGATGGGAAGTTAGTTGTCGCACAGCTGCTGTATTGTAGGATGCTGCTTCCAGGATTTGTTCAAAACAGCTTACAGCATTCTTGTGTTGTTCCCATCTAACATTTTCTGAAGGCGTTTCTTTAAAGTCCTAGTGGTGCAACCTTACAGTCGTAATTACACGGTTATAAATTCCCGTTTTATTTTATGGGAGAGATCAGATTAACCTGTTGATCGCAATCCTCTCTTTACCAATATACATATGAATATCGCTTTCAGTTGATGAGATATTGCTACCAAGGTATATGAACTGGTCTATTAATTTCAGTGTCTTGCAATTTAGAGAGGAGATGGTATCATTTGATAAAAGTTATATACTAATTGAAATTTTGTTTTTATAAATTATAAATTTTAATAACTTAATAGTCATTTAAATAAGTTAAATAACAGACAATGAACATCACGGAATTTTACGGCATCAGCTGTTTTATTCAAATCAGGACACAACATCCTTGCTAAGTTCTTATCTAGGCAAGAATTTCCGTTTTAACTAATTAAAGAGCCAATCTTGTGTTAATTTTACAATTGAATACTTAAGAATCAATACATACGAGGTCCGCCTGAAAAAGAGCGGGACTGGATGAGCTGTGTGGACAAAATAAAGATAAGCGGATTGTGTTATCATCTAATATGATATCTTGAGAGGATATAACTGTAATCTTAACTTGCTACATACATTTGATTTTTTTCACATGCTTTTGTTTACGCCTTTTATTTTTAAGGTTGTTGAGTTGTGAGCACTGAAGAGCGTGTTTTTTAGAGGCATAAGAGGTTCAAAGAAGGGCACGAGGAGGTGAAAGACGACTCCAGGAGTGGGAGGCCTTCAACAAGCAGGTTAACGCCAAGCAGATAAGGCAGGTAATATATGGCTATAGTTAGTTAACACTTCAAATGATTGCAAGTCAGCTGGACATGAAAAGGGATAGACTATTACCGAAGATTCGGGCATGTCTAAAAAGTAACTGTGTGAGCTGAGTATCCGGCAGTAACTGGTCGAGAGAAATATCGCCGTACAAGAACAACCACCCAATTCATCTGATCTTGCTCCCTAGGACTTTTTTCTTTTCTCCAAGCTCAAGGGGATCACCAAGGGGACCCGTTTTGAAGTGGGCCGTGACAATGTAACTGAAGTGCACCCCAGAAGCGTGGCAGGGAAAGATGGGAAAGTATATTAGAATCAATGACGATTGCTTTGAAGACAAAACTATGTAGTTTGTTGAATTGAAAAAAATTCTTTGTGACATTAGTCCTCTAACTTTTCAGACAGTTCGCAAGTTGAAAATTTGTAAAAAGTGTATTTTGATTTAAAAAAAAACAAAAAAAGAAATCTTCACAAAAATATGAATAAGATGATGTTATTTTGATAATAGCTTTATTTCCTAGTTTCTGGAAATATTTATTTCCTTTCTGGAAATAAGTTTATTTCATTTCTGAAAATGGTTTTATTTCCTCGCTGGAAATTTTTTCTTTCTAGAAATGGGTTTATTTCCTTTCTGGAAATGAGTTTATTTCCTTTAATTATCGAGTATTTGTTTAGACGGGCCGTCAGATCACTGAAGGAAGTCAAATAGACCCCTGAAGAGGATTGAAGCAAATCAGAGATGAAGTCCCAGGTCGAAAACATAACTTTATACCTGTATCTCAAGTGACTCAGAATCCACCTTTTCAAGGACCTCTAAAAGAAATTTCTCGTCTGCGAAAACAAAAGTAAATTAGAATATAAAATATAGTAAATAAATTCCAAATACCTGTAATTTAGCATAAAATAAATAAATAAATAAATAAAAATGGGTAGGGAAATAAAATGAAATAAAAAGTGAATAAAGATAAATGAAATAAATACCTGTTCAAAAGTAAACATCTATCGGTTTTTTATAAGATGGTCAGTGTACTATGACCTAATAGCCCAACCACCCTCTAACTTTTGGATAGTGAATGTATCACCATTTGCAGTGGTATAATTGACAAATCGCAGGTCAAAGATGATAACTGCCGAAGCGAGAGACAATCATGTGAAATTTAAAAGACACGAATTCTAGGCAGTTGAACACAGGCTTTCGATTGATTAATTTTAATAACGTCAACTCATTTGGGGTTATTTCATGCCTAGATGTTACGAAATTGCATACATGGTACGTTTTTATTTGCATTGTCAGTACATTTTTCACTGTTATATGATATAAAGAATTTCTATCTAATACAAATAATTTATGAACAGATCTGTTTGTCCCATAAATGGGGCCTTAGCAGATACTACCATTTGGGGTAAGAGTAGACCTGGGAATACTGGTAATGAAAGCGTACTTCATATTCCCTGAATCTTCAGAACTGGAGCCTGACTACCAGGTATAGTTGGAAGTCATACCCAAAACATCCCTTTTTTGGAGTGGTGGTTTTATCCCTCTGCAGGGGATACAGTCAGTATATTCTGACGCCCCGCTAAAGAGCAAAAATTCGAGTAGATTAAGACTTAATTAAAAACGTCCTTCAATAGGGGTGAAGGTAACGACTTATGAATAAAGGTTGTCTCTTTTTCCTCCATTGGCTGAACAAAGCCACACAGCATCTTTCTTTTGAGATAGTTTTGAAGAAAAATGTAACATCTTCGAAATAAACGTGAATGGTTTTGTGATCAATATGTCATTTATTCCAATCTGACTTTGGGATCACGTAATACATTTTCGGTTCACCGAGAATTATTACTGTGCCATGTCGATTAATTCAATTTCATTGTATCTCTCAAGACAACAAGGTTGCTTGGGAGTGCTCATTTCTTCCTGTGGAAGTATCTGACATATACTGGGATGAATGTTACTATTCATTCCAAAGAGTAACGATGGTTCTCCTGAAAGAGCAGTGAGTGGTGGGTAAAGAGTTGCAAACATTCAGGCTTAACATCTGAATCTTGTGCAAAGGTGTGGTGCAGGACATATAGTAAATAATCTGTTGTTAACAATAGCCAAGCCTAGCTTAATTGCCAGGAATGTTCTCTTCAGTTGCTGAGGCCATGGAAATATATGGAGGCGAGTGAATGTTACTGACTGTTTAGGCAATCACGAGTCTTTCAAGTTTAAGCAGGTCTTTGTTGCATCGGTAACCAACTTGTCTCGTATCTTTGTGGGTTTTTTCTGTCTCAATTCTCTCTACGGCTTGCCTTGCTTGAGAGTAACAAAGTTCCCGATTTAGAAAAACCGAGTTTCTTTTATTGGGGTTCTCAAAACAGTGAACCTCAACTTCCATCTTTGTAAGCGGAAGGCTTGGCCAGTTCTTGCAGTCACTTAGATGAATAATGTAGCGTTGATAATTTCGGCAACCCTAAGTTAATTATTGTTTTTACGCTAGAGTGTTAAAAAAAGCCCATAGGTTGTTATAATGAGTTTTATTGCATTTAGCTATCTGTTCAGACTTTAAACTACATCAAATCTTCTCTCTTCCGGTTGCATGTTTTTTTTTTTAAGTTACTTATCAATTCCCACCTTACGACTTCATTTTGACGGTAAGCGTCGCGAATTTTATCGTTTTTAGCCTTCCGATGAGACTTTAAACTTTGTCAATTCAGCTTTACCTATCTAATAATAATAATAATAATAATAATAAGTGTATTTTATGTAGAGAAAGAAATAAAAAAATTCATCATATGAGACAAGAATCCAGCAAACAAGCGCAAAAGAAATACAAAACTAGGCACGACTGGGTTGGAAAAAAGCAAGAAATTAAAATTTGAGCATACTACTAAATAGTATATACATAAATCAGAATCCGTTCTAGAAAAAGAGACTCATAAAATTTTCTGAGATAAAAACGGATAACCTAATCCTGGCCAAAGGTCAGACCTAGTGTTAATTTACAAAAAACTTGTATTGTCGTGGGTTTTCCTGTAGGAGCGGACCAAAGAGTGAAAGTAAAAGAAAGCAAACCCATAGACAAATGGTTGAGATTTACCAAAAAGCTAAATAAAAACTGGAGAACATGAGGGTGACGGTGGTGCCAATTGTAATAGATGCACTTGGAACTGACATGAAAAAAGATTATAGGAATTGGAAATCAGAGGAAGAATCAAGACTATCCAGACCACAGCATTGTTTAGACCAGCAAGAATACTCAGAAGAGATCAGAAGGAAACTAGAAGAGACTTTCTGTCACTCAGACTCTAGTTTGAAAACTCGCAAGAAGGGAAATATTAAAAAAAAAAATAATAGACCACCCTGATCCAGAAAGACCCCTATTCCCCCCAAAAGAAACCATCCTAAACAACTATTAACCAATAACGTGCCTACCGATCATGTGGAAAATACTATCAGCATAAATTAGTGAGGAGATTTACTATTCGTTAATAACCGACAACACGAGAATCAACCTAACAAAAATGACTAGAAAACAAAAATGGGAAGAAAAACAAATGTATGGATACTTTAAATGACAAATAAGCGGAATTTCACACGAGAAAACATGGACGTGGCTAAGGAAGGGAAACCTTAAGAAAGAAACTGAATCTCTCCGAATATCAGCATAAAACGCCATAAGGATCAATTATATCAAAGCAAGAATAGATGACGCAACAAAATACCAAAATTTAGGTTTTGTGGTGATAGAGACGAAACAGTCAATTACATAATAAATTAATGTTACAATTTAGCACAGAAAGAGTATAAGACAAGAAACTACTGAGGAGGGAACGTGATCTCCTGAAAATTGTGCAAGTTGTTGAAAGTTGACCATGTGAACAAATGATATATGCACAAACCAGAATCTGTCCTGGAGAATGAGATGCACAGACTTCTCTGGTATTTTGAGATACAATCGGGTCACTTAATCTCGCCCAGACGACCAGACCTTGTGATAGTCACACACACAAAAAAAGAGGACTTGCCAAATTGTGGACTTTGCTGTCATAGCAGACCACAGAGTAAAACTGATAGAAAGTGAAAAGAAAAATAAGTGCCTGGACCTTGCACGGGAACTGGAAAAACTGTAGAACATGAAAATAACGGTGATACCAACTGTAATTGGTACTCTTGGTAGAATCACTAAAGGATTGATATTCATATTAGCATAAGTACACAGTTTAAATTCAGATTAGCATAGTGCATAGTTTAAATCTAAAAATACTTCTATTTCAAACAATTCATTTTAGCATAAATAAATAGTTTAAATATAAGAACAGTTCTATTTTAAATAATTCAGTTTGGCATAAGTACACAGTTTGAATGTAAAAACAGTTCTCTTTCAAACAATTCAGTTTAGTATAAGTACACAGTTTAAACTCGGATTGACATTAGTACAAAGATTAAATTTAAAAATAGTTATATTTCAAATAATTCATTATAGCATAAGTACATAGTTTTAATGTAAGAACAGTTCTATTTCAGACAATTCCCTTTTGCATAAGTACACAGTTTCAATGTCAAAAATCAGTTCTAATTCAAACAATTGAGTTTAGCATAAGTACACTGTTTATATGTGAAAACAGTTCTATTTCAAACAATTCAGATTAGCGTAAGTACACATTTGAAATGTAAAAAACAGCTCAATTTCAAATAATTCTGCTTAGCATAAATACACAGTTTAAATGTAAAAAACAGTTCTATTTCAAACAATTCCATTTAGCATTTGTACACTGTTTAGCCTATAGATAGGACCTTATCAGATGCTTCCACTCCGGCCCAGAGCGGACATGGGAGCGATGGCACTAAAGGGGTACTCTGCATTCCCGAACGCTCCAGCATTACTTGAGCCTTCCCATCAAATTGTTTCGTGTTATATCCAGGAAACTCATTGGGAAGTCTTACTCCTCTGCAGAGATACATTCGGTGTATTCTGCAGCCTCAGTCGACTGGGCCAGTCGTTTTAGTGTAAGAAAAAACAATATTGTTACTTACCTTTATCAATTACAGTACAAATGTTCTTATCAGGCAACAAGTCATTCCACGTGAGCAGCCTCGGACACCATATAAGGGTTGGTAATATGGCCTGGGGCAAAAATATCGACAGAAAGTGTGGAACCCAAATAATCTGTCACCACAATTGTCAACTGCAAAAAAAAAAAAAAATATATATATATATATATATACATATATGTGTAAGTGTATGTATGTATGTGTGTGTGGGTGTGTATGTGGACGAGGCTGTTTGCATTTCACAAAAATTAAATTATTCTCCTTGGTAGGGCAGACTGGGCGATTTAACCTCGGTATAGCAGCCAGTCTAGAAGAAAGAAAACTCTACATTCAAACCTGTTTAACCCCGTTTAAGATGACCTTATGTCGTATCTTGCCGAAGGCTTAGGTATATATATATATATATATACCTAACCGTTATACACACACACGCACACACATATATATATATATATATATATATGTATGTATATATATATATATTTGTATGTGTGTGTGAGTATGTGTGTGTATGTGAGTGTATATAATGTTTGAAATAAAATCATACAGAATGAGAAAGAAAAGTAGTTTTTAAAATTACTTTAACATGTTTCACTAGATGTCTGGCGTCGTCTGAATGCAAATGAATTTAATACCAAAAATGGAATTACATTTTTTAGAAGCATAATAATCTAAGCACAGCGTTTGGGTGCTTAATTATATTTTTAACTCTGTTAATACATAAATATATTTAGTCAGCGTCCGAAGACAGTGGGTGTAGAATATATATATATATATATATTAAAACTAACTTAGATACTTATGCTCTATCAGTGATACTGAACACACTTTATTTCTCAGTACACCAAGCTATATACACACACACGCACACCCAATAAAGCAAGTTTTAAAATAAATATTATTGTTGGCATATATATATATATATATATAAATTAATCTGTTGTTGATATATATATATATATATATATATATACTGTCATCCATAGACAAACGGTTTCGTTGTATCACAACTCTTCAGTGTGGCTAAACACGTTGGACGCTTCAAGCTGCTATTGAAACCCATCCAACTTTTACGTTAGATTTAGTATCATACCGTTCAACCACCTGGCGATATACGCCATCTCGGGAATTATAAGGCATTATGTAATAGCTTTCGTGTGTTTACATTTGAACCAAATGCTTTAAAAAATTTTTAAAACCTTTATGTGCGTGCTTGTGTGTACATAGCTTGGTTTACTGACAAATAAAGAGTATTCAGTATCAGTGATAGAAAATTTATATCTAAGTTAGTTTTAATATATATATATATATATATATATATATATATTAAAATATATATATATATATATATATATATATATATATATATTAAAACTAACTTAGATACTTATGCTCTATCAGTGATACTGAACACTCTTTATTTCTCAGTACACCAAGCTATATACACACACACGCACACCCAATAAAGCAAGTTATATATATATATATATATATATATATATATATATATATATATATATATCGTGTCGTTTAGGTAAGAAATAGAACTAGTTCAACGAAACGGGACAGTTTAAGATTGGTGTAAGTAATCTCTTTTTGTTGAGTTTTACTAAACTTTGTTAGTGTTTGTCCTTTTTTTCTATAGTCTGCATCGGACATGAAAAGTCGGTAAGAAGTATGGTTTTGAAACGCAGCTAAGCGCCAGGATCCAGTTCATAACAATATATATATATATATATATATATATATCTGGACTCGTAAAAATCTGCATCACAGGGGTAACCAACCTTTTCATGTCAGCAACACCAACGTCGATGTCAGATTCGATTCGTGCCGGTGAGCTGATTAAAGCGTTCTTCATTTCGTTATATTATAAAAGAAAAGTACCGGTGAGCGAATAGTTAAGTTATGTATTAAAAAAACGACAAAAAAAAAAAAACAAAAAAAAACAAACAACAGCAGCCGGAAGAGAAACGAATTGACAAAGTTCAACACCTCGTCCGATAGGCCAAGCATAACTAGATAAGCTCGATCTAAAATTCCTGACTCAAAAAAGGCAGTTACCCAGTACTTACCGATGTCACTAATCTCGATCGGCCATTAAATAGCAGAAGTATAAATCCCAATAAAATCCCAATAAAAGAAGCTGTATTTCTCCTTCTCTCTCTCTCTCTCTCTCTCTCTCTCTCTCTCTCTCTCTCTCTCTTGGTTGGGGATAAGAGGAGTGATATAATCATTCAAAGATACGAGAAAAACGAAGAATCTACCGCGCACTGTGTCCATTATCTGTTTCCATTAACTTCCACTACCTCAGAAATTGAATGAAGGAAATGAAGCAACAGAGTTTTTAATACTTGAGGTGATCTGCATTTCTGTTTTACCTTCCCCCATCATATGAATAGCTATCACTGATATAGCAGTTGTTGGTGACTATACTACAAATGACACTTGTATTGAATATGGCTTGTAAATCACATTTCTGTTGTCACTACTTAAACATATAACCCATCTCCTAACTGTGCTCATATCCGTTTTCTTACGTCTGTAAAATTTCAACAAGTATCGATGAATGTCAATGGATGCAGTTTTTCTGCCTTTATGTCAGATGTCATTTTGTCAGACTGCCTCTCAAATGCTATCAACTGCTATCTATAGCAAGGAAAATTAAAATTTTGGGTTATTAGTGGGAAGGTTCGATCTCAACTGTCATGCAATAAATATCTACTTTTGACCTTGCTGGAAGATATAAAATTAGAGGCATTATTTTAAAAGAACCAACTACATGATCGTGAGAGGTTTCATTCATCGCTGGCAAAAATCTTTAGGCAATAGTTGTGGCGATGTAGATGATAGTGTTTTGTAACTGAAAAATTGCCCTACTCAGCGGTAATCTTGGAATAACCATGGGAAATGGTGTATGGAAGAACATCGGTTGTCAATGCTGCGGGTATACTCTTTTCGTGATACTGAGATTGTCCAAGAAAGAGGCACATTGCTATAAAACTTGGTATTTATGTAATCGCTGGAGTTGGCTGAAAGAATTTGGACGCCACACCTTGAACACTTAGAAATTCTAGCTTCTGCTTTTGCATTCAAAGTTTTCTTTCTTCTAGACCGGTTGCCTAATCAAAGCTAAATAGTAGTCTTCCCGACTATTTGAAGAAGAGAGGGATACAGCAGATGTTGGAATGCAATGAATAATTTTCTCCCTAAGATGATTTGGATGTTCGATAAAAGGGCCTCGTAAATTGTCACATAGATATTCCGAAAACCCGCTTTTTTACCTCTGGTCTTTAAACAGTGGAGACGTCTCTGAACACTGCTAGGTAACAGTAAAATCACATGGCTATCTTACCTACAATTATCAAGTAAACCTTTTTCTATTTTGTATCTACTTGTTCATGGAACAATATGTGTATAGTTGGTTGGTTGGGTTTTATGGCATATCAACCTTTGTAGGTTATTCAATGCCAAATCCATTTTCATACAAATAATCAGTTCTATTTCAAGCAATTCAGTTTAGCATGAGTACACAGTTTAATTGTCAAAAACATTTCAATTTCAAGCTATTCAGTTTAGTCAAACAGTTCTAATTCAAACAATCCAGTTTAGTGTATGTATAGTTTTTGTCCACACACAGTTAATTGTCCAAACAGTTCTATTTCAAACAATTCAGTTTAGCATAAGTACACAGTTTAAATATATAGACCATTCCACTTCAAGTAATTCATTTTAGCATAAGTACACTGTTTAAATGTCAAAATAGTTCTCTTTCAAGCAATCCAGTTTTGCACAAATACGCAGTTTAAATGTCAAAGCAGTTCTATTTCAAGCAATTTAGTTTAGCATAGGTACGCAGTTTAAATGCCAAAACAGTTCTATTTCAAGTAATTCAATGTAGCATAAGTACGCAGCCCCAGTTGACTGGGTAAAATATGTATCTAGTTCTTGATGATGGGAAACGTTTGTATGTTCTTTCCTTTTAATACCACTTATAGGTATATTGTGTATATAAAATATTAGATGTTCATGGTACGTACAAATAATTTGGTTTGTTTGTTTTTTTTGTTGTTGTTGTTTTTTAATGGCATATTAACCTTCGTAAGTTATTTAATGGCCAAACCATCTTTGTAGGAGCACATAATTGATATAATTTAAACCATAGCTGGAGGAGATAAGAGGGTTTATACCTTTCCCAAAGGTATTTGTCCGAAACTGACCGTAATAGCGAGACTGGAGTTCGAACTCACATAATACGATGTCATAGTCAAGCATATGAGCCATTTACGCCACGGAGACTTCCCTGGTGTGCAAATGGGTTCATCTTGTCTTTTCTTCCGTTTTGTTTAGTGTTAGTATATCATGGACATACTAATGCTAATATTGGTCCTTGGAGAGTAGAGACGCAAACAACTTCTCCACCATAAATTATCCATGATTTGTTGTCATAGTTAGCTGAGGCTATAATTGTTCAAAAATGATTGTTATTATTAGTCATTTGAAAGAATGTAATTTCTTGAAGAAAAGAAAAAAAAGAAAAGAAAAAAAAGACAGATTTCAGCCTTAAATAATCCAACAAGGGTTGACATGTCTTAGAACCAACCAACCAACCAATCAACTCCTCCAACTAAAAAAGAAATATATATATATATATATACATATATTCTTCGCAACTTCCTTAAAAGATTTTGTATTCATTCAATTTCTCCGCTAAGGATAGGAAGCACTATATGGTTAATTTTTTAAAGAGGAGTACAGCTGGGTTGAATTCAGAGTTTTCCTTACTGACCGATTGCCGAAACACGATTTGCCCAACTTTTAATATATAGTTAAGGAAAGAGATGGATCCATGCCTTTTCCATCGAAGGATTCATGCCTTTAGTACAAAGTAAAATACAAACAGCCCCGTCCAGGTTTGAAATCGGCTCACCAAGTCTGTCTTCTTAAACGATAACCAGTACACATTACCCCCCCCCCCCCCGATAACATCTATAGGATGAATATCCAGCGAGTTTCTTTTCTTTTCTTTTTTTTTTTAATGATTAATACATATTTTTTTTTAATGTAAAGTGCAGTGTTTTATTTTTTATTTGTTGAACACGTGCTCTGTACTTAACGTATTCATTTATTATAAAACAAAAATGGCCATCGTGACTGACAGATCAAAGAAATCCAACCCACGTATAGAGAAAATGACATCGGGGTAAAAATGTGAAGGTTAAATACTTCACACACACACACACGCACGCACACGCACACACACACACACACACACATACATATATATATATATATATAAGATTTCATTAGTTCTGAATGAAAATTAAATTGCAAATAACACAAGCGTTTATTTTGAACAATAAAAAATTAGATTGAAAAAAAATTCCTTGATATTTTTTAATAACCTTTTCTCGTCAATTGTACACCTGATGAGAATTTTTAAAAGTGCGTCAGTCGAAACGTTATATCAACATCAAAAATATGAAAGAGTTCAACATTCCGAACGATATGCGTTCAATATATCGATGAAAAACACAAGAAGTAAACAGTATCTCGCAGAAACTATTACTCATGCAGAGCGCAAAGATGATCTAGCGCTGCCAATAAATACGCCCGCTCAAGCCAAATCTCTGCTGCATAGCCTGGAGCAGGCAATCAAAGGCATTGGTTTCTATGGGAACTCAGACAATACTGTATAAGCCAAAAATCAAATGATATATTCTTCAGCTCTTTGCGGATACTGGATGTCATCTAGATGACTTACCATGTATGATGGCCGGTAGGAACTGATGATGAGAGAAAATCAAAGGAATCTGCACTCTCGACACGTTTTGATGATGATGATGATGATGATGATGTCTGCATGCTTGGAGCATGCTAGCCATAACTCCCCCCACAGCGGTAGCTTTCATCGAGTCTTTGATATTGGACGAGAACTAGTTGTTTCTTCACTTAACTTCAAATGACTTATTTATTTGATTCAATGAAAATTTTGCGGAATTCAGTGGCGCAATGGCTAAAGCGCTAGACTACGGCCTCAAAGTCAGCGAGTTCGAATTCCAGTCGCGTTATTAAGTTTACGTTTGGATTAATACCCTCGGGAAGGGTATAAATCTTCTTATCCCCTCAGTTATTGGTTAAATAGTATCATGTATATTCTTCTACAAGGGTGTTTTGGCATTAGGTAACCCACGAAAATTCATATGCCGTTAAACAAAGAAACTAATCCAAGTAAAATTCTCAGTACTTATTCAACGAATCTATCTATGAAGAAGTTACTTTGTTAGAAAAAATATCAAAAACTTTTTATTTTAATAAAAACATTTTTCAGATTTGCTAGCTTATAATTAAGATTTTTACTCTTTATGAATTCAAGTGAGAGAAAGTATCTTTTGCAGTCCTGGACACTTCTCAGGACAGCTGTATTCTGGACGGGCTCAATTCTTCCTCGGATTTCAAGTTCCTTATTCTTTTCTTTGAACTGGTTTCTCTGAACTTCTCCAAGGGACCAAACAATGATTGTTTTCAGGTTTGATTTGGTTTGTTGGGTTTTATGGCATATCAACCTTTGTAGGTTATTTAACGCCAAATCCATTTTTATGTAAATAATCTGTTCTATTTAAAACAATTCAGTTTAGCATAAGTACACAGTTTAATGGTCAAAAACATTTCCATTTCTAACTATTCAAGCAGTTGTATGTAACAATTCGGTTAAGTGTAAATACAGTTTTAATGTCGAAAAACAGTTCTATTTGAAATAATTCAGTTAAGCATAAGCACGCAGTTTAAATGTAAGTACGGTTTAATTGTAAAAGTCATTTCTATTTCAAACTATTCAGTTTTACTCAAACAATTCATTTTAGCATAAGTATGCTGTTAATTCTATTTAACCCATAGATAGGACCCTTATCAGGTGCTACCACTCCGGGCCAGAGTGGACCTGGGAGCAATGGCAATGGAGGGTTACTCCGCATTCCCCAAAGCTCCAGCATTGCTAGAACCTCACCATCAGATTGTTTAGTGTCATATACAGGACACTCGTTTGGGGAGGGGGGTCTTACCCCTCTGCAGGAGTGCAGTCAGTGTATTTTACAGCCCCAGCTGACTGGGCAATGATTGTTTTCACCGTCATGTTTATTTTCCATAACTTTTTCAACTCTCTGGCAAGGTCCACGTATTTTCCCAGCTTTTCGCTTACATTTACTTTGACTCAGGAATATGCTGCAACGGCGAATTTTACTAGTTCACAAGTTCTTTTTCTTTATTAACTAAAATTAGATCCGGTCTTCTGGCCTTGATTAGGTTATATTCTGTTAATTTAAAATTCAAGAGAATTCTCATTTTTCAAGATACATACTGTTCTGTGTAGATATAATTAATAAGTTATGTTCAATTATATCATTTGTTAGTAAGGTCAAATATACAGTTTATTAGTAAGGTCAAATATACCATTTGTTAGGTCAAATATGCCATTTGTTTGTAAGGTCAAATATGCTATTTGTTAGTAAGGTCAAATATACAATTTATTAGTAAGGTCAAATATACAATTTATTAGTAAGGCCAAATATGCCATTTGTTAGTAAGGTCAAATATACCATTTGTTTGTATGGTTAATGTTTAGTCGATTTCATATATCTGGTTAGATCAAATATACCATATGTTAGTAAGGTCAAATATACAATTTATTAGTAAGGCCAAATATACCATTTGTTAGTGTCGTCTAAACTTAGTCGATTTCACATATCCAAGTGGATCAATTTCTCCATCGAGTTGTGTCTGCTCTTGTACTCTAGTTGAAGTTTATAATATAATTCCACTCCTGGCAAATTTTTAGCACCATTTTTAACGGGTAGTCTTTCACTTGAGGCTGAATGATAGCTTTTCTTCTAAATTCCCCAGGGTTCAATCTTAACAATGATGCGGCCTGGATAGTCTCTATTCTTCCGCAGTCTTCCAATTCCTTCAGTCTCTCTCCTAGTATTTGAGAACGGTTCCAAGTACAACAACTACTATTGGTACCACCGACACCTTTATGTTCCGCTGCTTCTTCAGCTCTCCAGCCAAATCTAAATATCAATATTGTACTCATTTGAGAGTTTTTCACACCAACTTTAGCTGATGGTTTTCATCTGAAGTTTGAGTGACTGGAAGTCTCCTCAAGTATCCAGGACTCTTCTTAGTATTCTGGTCGACCTCAACAATGCTGTAGTTTGGATGATCTCCACTTGTCCTCTTATTTCCAAGTCTTCGAGTCTCTGTATCAATCCTTTGGTGACTATACTAAGCACACCAATTACAATTGGCATCACCGTTACTTTCAGGTTCAATAGTTTTTTCAGTTCTCAAGCAAGGTCTAGGTATATTATCATTATTATTACACAGAATTATACCAATTGTAAGCAAAGTGGTGACTGAAATGAAACAGTTAATCACACAATAAACAAATGCAGCAAACTGGTATAAAAGACTACAAGAGTAGACATGATTGAGTTGGAAAAGATGATCCACTGGGAGCTGTGCAAGAGACAAAAGTTTGACCATGCTGATAGATGCTACATGCACAAACTAGAATCTGTCCGAGAAAATGAGACGCTTAAATTTCCCTGGTACTTTGAGATACAAACGGATCACCAAATCCCAGCCAGAAGACCAAACCTAGTGTTGAGTAACAAGAAGAAAAGAACATACCATCTAGTAAACCACACAGAGAGAGAGAGAGAGAGAGAGAGAGAGAGAGAGAGAGAGAGAGAGTATAAAATACTTGAACCAGAGAGCTGAAAAAGCTATGGAACATGAAGGTGACAGCAGTACCAATTGTTGTCGGTAGTATTGGATCCGTCTCCAAAAGCTTGAAAAAGCGACTTGGGAAACTAGAGATGAGAGGAAGAATCGAGACTATACAAGCCACAACATTGGTAAGGATACTTAGAAGAGTCCTGGAGATCTGAAGAGACTTACTGTCACTTAGACTTTGGCGAAAAACCACCTATTAAAAACTAGTGTAAAAAACCCGCAAGGAATATATAAACAATTTGAACTTTAAGGACCATTCTAAGCGCACCATTAACCATTGGTATCGCCATCACCCTCATGTTCACATCTCTTTTGCTATCTGGCAAGGTCTAAGTACTAGTCTCTGTTTTTGCTTTCTTTAATTTTCACGTTGTGATCCACCAGCACGGAAAAATCTACTATACGCCAAGTTCTCTTTTTATTATTATTATTATTATTATTATTATTATTATTATTATTATTATTATTATTATTATACTGGTCCATTGGCCTAGTGAGTAGAGTGTTCGCCAATGATCCGGGAGACCGGAGGTTCAATCTCAGGTCGAGTTATACCAAAGACTAAAAATGGTACTTGATGCCGACTTGCTTAACACTCAGCATTATAAGGTAAGGATCAAGGGTAAAGTGGAACAATCCAGGGAGTGGATGTTGTAGCTATTGAAAAGGGAGCCTTCGGGTCACCCACGACAAAGGTCTCTAACACTTATTTTATTATTATAATACTTATTTTATTATTATAGATTTGTTTTAGTCTCCACGGACATGCTGCACCACAGATCTCCAGAGTTCCTCGCCACCAAGATTTGCAGGGTGAACAGGTACCATGTAACTCCTCATATCATTATAAAAACTATTTATTTGCATCATTTGTTTTTCGGTGTTATCATGGTGAATAAAAGTAATGGGATTCTGCAAATTTTCTAGAATTATTTTAAACTGGGTTTTAAAGCCGCTAAAGCTGCGAGCAAAATCTAGAAAGTAGATGGAAATGAAACAGCATCTGACCTTTTTAAGGACGGTGAAATAAAACCCAAAAGTGAATGGCTGTAAGTTGTCGATTATGATATTTCAAAATACAAGGTAGTGTAGGAATCAACAATCACTTATAGGAATAAGACGTCTACAGCCAAAATCAAAAGAAACAATAAACACAAAAAACTACCGACCAATCAAATGTCTTCCTACAGTATATAAAGTCATAGCATCGATTCTAAAAGAGAAAAGTCAAATTCATTGAATGTAATGACATCTTCCATTTAGAACAAAAGAGATGCAGAAAAAAAAAATCATATAGCAGCAAATATCTTCTCGTGAACAAGATGTTCACGGAGAATTGTCGATCCAAACGGAAAAACCAAAGTATGGCTTGGATTGATTACAAAAGTTTCAGATAGGACACCTCATTATTGAATTCAAAAACTTCTTAACATTCTAAAGATATCACGAGTTATAATAACATTCCTAAAATGCAATATGGAAAGGCAGCATACTAAGCTCAGATTAATCCATGAAAAAGGTATTCTAAAAATTAATAATCTGAATATTAACAATGGAATCTTCTAAAGAGACACACTTTCTCCTCTTTTTTTGTATTGGTCTAATACTCCCTCTGTCTCTGTCTCTGTCTCTCTCTCTCTCTATATATATATATATATATATATATCACTCCATAGAACTTAAAAACACATACTGTCTACGAGAAGACATGGGCATACTTAGAAAAAGGAAATCTAAAGAGAGAAACTGAATCTCTTTTAATAAAAGCATAAAACTCAAATTATGTTATATTGAAAATAGGCAATACGCAGCGGAATAGCTTTGACGGAGTGGGAAAGGATATCCACTGGGAACTGTGCAAGAGGGAAAATTAACCATACAGCCAAATGGTATATACTCAAATCAGAATCCATCCAAGAAAATGAGATAAAATTTTCTGGGATTTTGAGATAGAAACGGATCAGCAAATTCCGCCCAGAAAACTAGACTTAGTGTTAGTTATTTAAAAAACAACAACAGTGGACCACAGAATGAAAATCAAAGTAATTGAAAAAATTGACAAATACTAAAAAAAATCTGTGGAACATGAGGGTGACAGTAATACCAGCTGTTGCAGTTAGACTTGGAATGGTCCTAAAAGGTTTGGAAAAAAAACTAGAGGAACTGGTAATATGAAGAATCAAGAACATCCAGGCCTCAACATCATTACGATCGGCGGAAATACTCGGAAGAGTCCTGGAGACCTGAGAAGACTTGCTGTCACTCGGACTCCAGTAAAAGACAACCAGATAAAGCTGGTGTAAAAAAAACTCGCAAAAAGTAAAATGATACCAATAATCAAGTTATATGGTCTCAAGTATTACAATCTAATACTACCGCCAATGGTCCGGGAGACCGGGGTTCAATCCCAGGTCGAGTCATACCAAAGACTCAAAAAATGGTACTTGATGACGCCTTCCTTAATACTCAGCATTATAAGGTAAGGATCAAGGGTAAAGTGGAGCAATCCAGGGAAAGGAGTAGTGCCCTCCACTATCTCGGTGTAGTAGCTATTGAAAAGGGAGCCTTCGGGTCACGCTCGATTACGGTCGCCAACTTTACTTACTATCAATTTGCAAACATTTATGCAGTTTCAAATAACCAATAAAGTCACAACCCTTTTAAACAGATAAATACTTCATACTTAACACACAATACCAGTATTTTAGGAGCCATTGTAT
This sequence comes from Sepioteuthis lessoniana, assembly GCA_963585895.1. Lineage (NCBI taxonomy): Eukaryota > Metazoa > Mollusca > Cephalopoda > Myopsida > Loliginidae > Sepioteuthis > Sepioteuthis lessoniana. Next base: position 63,067,201 of record OY757922.1, read on the forward strand.
TTCAAAATCAAAAAATGATCTCAGACATCTATTGGACCCGTAAATGACCCTTAACAGGTACTAACGCTCCAGTTAAGAATGAGCGTTAGGTTAATTGCAACGAAGAATTGGAGTCTCATCGCTGGATGTGTTTTTTTTTTAGCCTACCTGGGATATTGGATGACTGGATGATTATCAGCTGTTGATTACGATGCTTTAAAACACAGTGTTGAGGAGAAATCAGCACCAAGAAACTTTTGAGAATAGCTTGAAAGACATCATATGCTGAAAATAGGTAAATTCTAAAACCTCGAAAATTCTTGAAGGTTTCCACTAAACATTTAAATGGTGAAAAAGCAAAATATTTTGATAAATCCTAATATTATGTCCTGTCAGTGACTGTATCACTTGCTTAGTTTAAGGCTCTCCAACGTGGTATGATCTGTGTATCCCGGTAAACTGCATCTGATGGAGAAGCTGCAATTCTGGAAATCTGATGAGTGTGTAATTGACATTACTGGAAATCTGATGAGTGTGTAATTGACATTACTCCCAGGTCCACTCTGACACGAAGTGGTGGTACCTTTAAAGGTCCCATTTATAGGTCAAATTGGTCTGTTTAAGAATTGTTCGTATTTGATTCGTGTAAAGAAACTCTTAAGAAACAACTTCATAGAAAATGTATGATCGTACAATGAATGCGATTCCCTAACCTTATTGCATAAAAGCCCAGACGAGTTGACATGCCATTAGTATCAATCAATCAATAAATTAGTTCATATTATAGTGATAAAAACTTACCGTTTTTCTTCTTGTCATCATTGATGCCCATACTTTGGGGGAAAATAAGCAATAAGAATATAAAGAACACACACGTCTTCATGATTTGTCGTTGAGACGTCTGCTTCCTAAAAACATTCCAAATTTGATAGTCTCATTATTTATATAAGCCTGTACCAATTCACAAGCACACACACACACACACACACACACACACACACACACACACACACACACACACACAGAGGTACACACACATATATGTATATATATATATATATATATATATAAGTGTGTTTCTATGTGTGAGAATATCGCTCTGTGTGTGTGTGTGTGTGTGTGTGTGTGTGCGCACATGCACATGAGCCCATACTATTTCTTATATACACCGACAAATATTGATGTAGTAATTATCGTGATATATTCGAATAAAACTCTTTATTTTTTCATTTCTTTTCTTTCATTTTAAAAATTCTTTCCCCGATAATTTTCCTTTGTCACTTTTCTAGAAGAAGAGGAATAAGAAGAAATCTAATTAAATTGCAATGATTATGTGCATCCCTCTCACCTGCTAGGTACTCTTCTCAAAATGACATAATTGCTGCAAGCAGTATTCAAGAGGAAATCAGATTTTTTTTTTGTGTGGTTTTTGTGATCGGCATATTACCAGTCAAATTTTACAACCTTTACGCATAGATCACGAATATTATAACCAAAATCGTGTTTTTAAAGTTAAAAAGTAATTATTACATTTCCGTTTTGACATGTTTACGACAGTGTCAACTTGATATGACATTTTTATTTCATTATCACCCATATTGTATAGCATATGATAAAGTTCATTCACATTTACTCGGGTGAGTCAAAAGTTTTGCCATATTTTGGTAATGTGAGGCACAATTCGGTAGCTTTAGATGCTTTTGCCGAGGTCGTTAAGAAAACGAACCAAACTGAACTGTAAGATGCCGAGCTTGCCTGATACTCTCCAAGTGCTACTCGCTGCATTTGCTACAATGGCTGAAAGTACGTTTCCGGAATCCTCGATTTTAGGTTATTAGACCTTACAGAAGCATTTGATATATACAAGTAGTATTGAAAAGTCCCTGCGGCGTAGTGGATGAGGTGCTACACTGCAAAATCAAGTTTAATTTCACATCTTAGAGGCCAATTCTTCGCCATCTAATGCTTTTATAGAGCTCTGCTGTCGCACATGCACAAAAAGCAGGGGTACTAAGTTTACCCGCGTTGCTGTCTAAGAAGGAAACATGCCATTTTAAGATCAACACATATAATCTGACAGTGTTTGCGATATCGCAACAACTCATTAAGTGAAACGCAAACAACCTACTTCAAAATTTGAACTCGGGTCACCGATCATTTCCAACGGCGATAACCTCAGGTAATAAGCGTAATTCTCCCTCTTTTAGTCGAAGTGAGTGGATAGAATTTATTCGGTTACTCCAAAAGCCAGAATATGATACATAATCTGTTTAATGTGGGGTTTCACGTATGAAGCGGGACTCTTGTGGGGCTGATTAAAAATAGCTTTAGTTCCGTCCACATTCTCCTTCAGTGATGCCTCAGGTACTGGGCAATAAAGCCAGTATTTACCCATCTTAGTCGAAGGATGTAGGTACAGCCTGGGATTGCAACTTCCTGTGACTGTTCTACATCTGAAGCCGGAGAATTGGGAATTTGCTCTAATGGTCTCCAAGACTTTCACAGTTCATCAGACAGATTTGCGATAAAAATCAAAAGACCAGTTGGTTTGTAATCACTGATCCCCCTTATCGATAGTCAGATCGGACATAAAGTCGAGATTAATACTACGACCCTCTCACGAACAGATATGGAGGGATAAAAATGTCAGCCCCGTCGGCATTCCCATAGCAGGGCACCTCAGGAAATGAACCTAACTCTACTTCTTTTAGAATACGCCAACTGTATCCTCTGTAAAATATTCTTGGTAAACTGCATCTGATGGTGAGGTTTCGGTTCTAGAACACTAGGAAGGGTGAAATACCCCTTTATTACAATTACTTCCAGGTCCACATTGACCCGAAATGGTAGTACCTGTTAGGGTCCTTTCTATGGCTTGAATAAATCCGTTTAGAAATTATCTTTATTCAATAGAACTATTATCTAGCATAAAACATTGCGTAACGGTTATAGGCGTTGGTTCCCTAAGCTTCTAAGGAGGCAATCATCTGGAGGTTGCAGGTTCAATCCTGACCGCAGGCGAGTAACAATACAGGAATACTGAACCCTTGTACCCGGTTATGGTTAACAGAATCAGAATAGGCGACCCTCGTGGATTCAGTAAAGGACGTAGTTCGAAGTTCCGTGTAGGTTCCAGAGTTCGACAAACATCTGAAGAAGGCCGGAGAACATATCGGCCGAAACGTTGTGGAAATAACAATAAAGATGAAGACAAAAGTCCAAAAACCCTTAATGATAAAAAATCAATAGAACCACGTGCGAAAAACAAACAATGAACGCAACTCCTTAACTTCTCGGTATAAGATAATCGTAGACTGGTTGACATGCTCTTAAAATCAATCAATCAGTCTGCCTATTTTAGTCAAAGCGAGTTGTTACAGCCAGGGAACACAGCTCTTTGAAGCCTGAAGCCAGAGAATTGGGAATTCGCGAAACTCTCACTGCTCGTTCTTGAAACCGGCTTATAATAAAATCAAAAGACCTGTTAGTCTGTGTAAGTTGATTGGTTTGGTTTCTTTGCTTAATGGCATATCAAACTTGGTGAGTTATTTAATGCGAAAGCCATCCTTATAGAAGAGCAGTAGTGATATTATTTAGCCCATAGCTCGGGTTATAAGGTGGTTCATACCTTTCCCAGTAGTACTAGTGCAACTGGAGTTCGAATTTGCTTACTTCGAAGCCGCAGTCAAGCACTTCAGCCACTGCGCCAAGGTGACTACCCATTTATAAGTCGAATGTTCATAAATCGGGAATGATTTTCATTAATTTTTTTTTTTTACTGAAACTTAGCCAAAATTGTTTGTTGATCGCTTTGCTCTTTGCTGTGAAGGGTCCGTTCAAACGTGTACACAGGTGGAAGTGGGTGAATGATATTGTATATCACAGGCGTTGTATGGTGTCAGCCAAATAGTTTTCTAAGTTTCATTAAAACAGTTTATATTTTCATGCGCAATCAATAGGATTATTTATCCAGGCGTGGATCTGACATTTCCATGTTTCGCAATTGCGTTGTCTAATCGCAGAGGAACGCGAATTTCCCTCAGCAATGTCAGCAAAATAATTACTCGGTATTTCTATTTCAGTCAAAACGGCGTTAAATAGAGAGACCAAAGGAGTGATGTTATTTGCTAAAATATAAAAAGAAATACCTTCTTGTTATAATTATTCCCTAAGATAGACTGGCACGCAAGGCTCAGACGACTTACAGTAGTTGCAGTTTCTCAGTGGTCACCCATTTACGTATGAAGCAGTCTCGTCATTGCTTAACTTTGGGGATCTGTCAACAACAGGTAACTTCAGCGTGACTTCTTATTTGTAAACCTTTGTTTCGTCCGGCACATAGACCTTAAACCACTCACAGTATTGAGGCACGCTTAGAGTAACGGTTATCGTCAAAGGAAATGGAACCGGCGATCAAGGTTCATATCCTGGACAAGGCTGTTTGCGTTTCACCTCGCGCTAATGCCCTTGGGCAAAGGCTCGATTCCCTCTATTTCTCCCTCGCTATGGTAAATTGATCGATTGGTTTCTTTAGCCTTGATTAGGCAACATTGTGTCAAATCCTGCCCGTGGTAGAGGGGTTGGTAAATACATACTGTGTCTGCTGTTACAAAGTAGTATCTCATTTAAATACTGAGCTAGTTCCTTGTTGTTTAACTTGTGTGATATATCAAGTACCGTTATTTTCCGCATGATATATCAAGTACCGATATTTTCAGCATGATATATCAAGTACCGTTATTTTCCGCATGATATATCAAGTACCGATATTTTCAGCATGATATATCAAGTACTGATATTTTCAGCATGATATATCAAGTACCGATATCTTCAGCATGATATATCAAGTACTGATATTTTCAGCATGATATATCAAGTACTGATATTTTCAGCATGATATATCAAGTACCGATATCTTCAGCATGATATATCAAGTACTGATATCTTCAGCATGATATATCAAGTACCGATATCTTCAGCATGATATATCAAGTACTGATATTTTCAGCATGATATATCAAGTACCGATATCTTCAGCATGTCTTGCTATTTACTAAGCTTCTTTTAATTACAGGTAATAAGTCAATTAAAATAATTTAACCCGTTAGGATTTAATGTTCCGTTTATTTTCATCTGTTAATGAATAAATACGAAAGATTTTATTAAACTTGAAGTATTTGTTGACATTCGGAAGATTTTATTATTAATTATGATTTTTTTTTAAAAATAACTTTAAAAATAAGTATTCTGAATAATCGTTCTTCTTTTTACTAATTTTTCTAATTTACTCGCTTGTTTCCTAGTTCTTGTATTTCTTTCTCTATGTATTTTCCTTCCTTTCTTTCCTTTCCTCAAACCAGACGATAAGCACATGAGGTATAATATTACTGAGTTGTCCTTGTATCGAATGACTTTCATAGATAGCATTATCACTAACATCTCCTTATTCTTCTTTCTTTCTTTCTTATTATATTTGCTTCATTTTTCTCTATGACGTGTGGCGACTTCTTTATTTTCCCTTTATTTCTTCACAATTAAAACGGAATGGCTCAATATTTATCTTGTTTATTTCTTTCTTTGCTTTTTACTTTCTTTTTATATTTGCTTTCTTTTTCTCTGAAACATGTAACGTATTCTTTTTCTTCCTGTTCTTTCCTCAAAATCAACACGGAATGGTCCATTATTTATCAGAGGTGACGACAGGGTGTAACATTCGAACCCATGAGCTTATGCTTTATTCTATCCATATCATAGATTATGTTATAAATATTTATTATATCAGAATCCATATATTATCATTATATCATAGTACATATGATCATCTACAGGAGTCTTTAAATAATTATTAACATTACGACTTGTCTCTGGGTTCAAAATAGTGGCATTACGTAGGAGCATAGGTCGACTAAAATCACAACAGATCACTTGAAGAAAGAAAGAAAGCATTAGGGGAAGAAAGTAAAGAGAAAATAAGTTGGAAAGGAAAAAGAAATTTAAAAAAAGAGAGAAATCGGAGAATAGATTAAGTAGTGTTGTCTATCTTATTATTACCTGTAAAAATCTCGGGTGTGTTTGAATTTCTATGAGATCACTAAAAAAATAGAATATAGATAATAAAGTAATATTTCTCTGTAGAGAGACCATGCTACTTCGTCTCGCACATAGGCCTTACAGTGTTTGCTGTAATATATATGTTATAGTTGTCAGTGACTTGTCAGTCATTGACGGATATAATATTGCAACTAAGTCTGTATTGGGAACAGATGACGAATACAACATATCAATCCACCAAGAACAATTGTTCAGTTTTTAATCAGAAAATAAATGCTGTATATTTCGAAAACCCCATGAGAGTTCGAGAATAAATAACCTACAAAAAATTAATTCGCACCATCCAATGATGGCAGCCATAGAACTGGAGTCTTTGACTGGAGGCTTAAATTATTACTAACCTTCAATTATTTAGAAATTATTTTGCAAAGGACTTGTTAGTAATAGCCAATCATTTGCTGATAAACAATTATAACTATGACTAGAAATCAATTATTAGGTTGCTTGGAAGTATTGAAGATGCCACATGTCCATTCACCAAGAACCAGGAAGTGTCCACGTGGTGTAATGGTTAAAGCGATGAACTGCGGAATCATTGTAAGGGAGTTCAAACTCCAGTAGCGCTATTACGTTCACTTTCGGACAAATATCGTTGGGAAAGGTATGAACACTTTTATCCTTTCAGCTATGGGTTAAATAGTACCACAATTGTTCATCTAGAAGGATGTCTTTCGCTTTAAATAACCTATGAAGGTTGATATGCCATTAAACAAAGAAATCAAACCAAACCATCACCAAGGACCAATATTAACATTAGAACATGCATGATATACCAACATAAACTATCACCTATAGGATTTACACTCCTATATTCTTAAAATGGCCGTAATACAAAAAAATTCTAGAAAATAAGATACTGATTCACTCATTCCCGAAACAAAGATCGTGGACGTCGGTAAACTAATTACTTTCGAGAACCTATTGGTCAGGAAAATCACGTGAATTGTGTTCACAACTACGTCCGCAACTTAGATTTTGATACCGCGCATTTGGAGCCGATCACATGACAAGGGTTAGCCATATATACTCGCGACTTGCGGTAACTCATTCTCTTACATTTTGACTTCCAGAGACAGCTTAGCTTTGCCAGCGAGTGACACACAGCTCAATACACGCAAACATGGATGAATATATACCCTGCGACTTTTTTCTTTCTTGTTCTGCCTTTTCGGCTGGACGTGTTCCAGTCTCGCGCACAGCCTCAGACATTTCGTCAAATCCCGAAAGAGACAAACGACCAACATGAGAGAAAACACGTCTTCATAAGATACATTTATAGTCTACAGGACACTTTTAATTTTTTGTCTTTCACCATAATATTTGTGTTACTTACATACACGCATGCACACACACAGAGGAATATTTAACAAACTATATTAGAATATTCGTAATGTTTTGTAATGTTTCATTTTATGTACTTGTGGTGATATAAAATTATTTTTGTTTGTATTGCTTTCTTTTGAATGTTCTTTTGTCCGCGTCGTTTACATCGTTTGCTTTTCAGTAATGAGTCAACATAAAGTGTGGGAGCAAAATATTCAGCAAACATACTCCACACACTGAATAATCGAAAAGAAAGACAAGGTAAGCTCTTTTATAGATGCAGAAATATTTAATATATACTCAATTTACATACAAGTTGTATTTAAAAGAATACACAAAGGTGTCCCAACTGATAAAATATATACATATTGTTTTGTGAACAAGTTGTATGTGAAAGGTGTACAAAAATGAAAAAGATTTACTCGATATTGGTGTACAGTAAAATGATTATAGCCATGATTTAAGATTTTTTTTTCTTTGTTTTGAAATGCAGATAATGTCAGAGAATTAAGTTAATAAATAACATAGATGAAACGCTTAATTAAATTTTCGAATGTAATCAAAATCACTGTTTCTTTTTGCCCAGTCGGCTGGGGCTGTAGAATACACCAACTGCTTTTTTGCAGAGGGGTAAAACACAACCCAACGAGAGTCATGTTTATGACACTAAACAATCTGATGGTGAGGCTCCAGTAATACTGGAGCTTTGAGGAATACGGAGTATCCTTTTATTGCCTTTATTCCCAGGTCCACTCTGGCTCGGAGTGGTAGCACCTGATAGGGTCCTATCTATGGGTCAGAACTGAACTGTGTGTTTGTACTAAACTGAATTGCTTAAAATAGAACTGTTTTGACATTGAAACTGCGTGCTTATGCTAAACTGAATTGTTTAAAGTAGAAAAGTTTTGACATTTAAACTGCGTACTTTAATTTTAAGTGAATTGTTTGAAATGCAACTTTTTTTTACCTTGAAACTGTACTGAGGCTAAACTGAATTGTTTGAAATGGAACTGTTTTGAGATTTGACTAATGTGTAAAAAAAACTATACTTATGCTAAAGTGAATCGTTTGAATTAGAAGCGTTTGACTAAACTGAATAGCTTGGAATAGAAATTTTTTTTACAATTAAATCATGTACTTATGCTAAACTGAATTGTTTGAAATAGAAATATTCATTTGTATAAAAATGGATTTGGCATTAAATAATCTACAACGGTTGATATGCTATAAAACCCAAACAAACCATTGTTTCTCAGTCAAATTATTCAGTATATTTTGCCCCATGGGAGTTTTTCGTACCAGTTTTTGCTTATCGTTTTTCCCTGATTGACTCTAAGTATCTTCCGGTTTCCAGGACTCTTCTAAGTATTCAATCTGATCTTAACAGTACTGTGGTCTAGATGGTCTCGATTATGCCTCTGATCTCCCGACTCCTTCAGTCTCTTTTCCAGGCCTTTGGGAGACCTTTCCATGAACACCACTTACAATTGGTACCCTTGTCACCTTCTTGTCTCTCCACTTCTTCAGTTCTCTCGGAAATAAAAGGTTTGGTTAGGCTATTTGGTTTAATGGCATATCAACCCTTGATGGTTATTTAATGTTAAAAACTGTTGATACATTATGATTTTTTAGTAAATAGTTTGCAAGTAATATTTTTAAACGAGCTAGAGCTCATATGTTTTAAACAGTTAAATGGTTTCAAGTATTACAAACACTAATTGTTTAATTTGCACACAGCTGAATGGTTTCAAGTTTAGTAAATTCTATTTGATCCTTAGATGAGACCCTAACAGATACTACTACTCCATGTAGAGTGGACTTGGGAGTAATGTCATTTCCTAGAACTCCAGGACAGTAGAAATCTACGAAACTCTTTGTTTCGATTTGGCACAAGGCCGAATGAATAGGGCACCCAATGAGACTCAAACTCACTCGTGTAGGTTTCCTAATCTAGCTTGCTAACCATTACACCACCAGGACAATTGTCTTATCATCAGATGCTGTTTAGTGTCATATCCAAGACACTTGTTGGTGGAGGAGTCTTACTCCTCTGTAGAGATTCAATCGGTGTATTCTACAGCCCCAGCTGCCTGGGATGGGGAAGATACAAGTATTTTCTTCTCACTCAGTGATCTGCTAGAATGGCTAGATATTTCATTTACTCTTAGGTTTCGATGGTGGTGGTTTTTATAAAGAATAAAATCAGTTTCTGATTGATTTATATAGATAAATTTTCTCCTGTTTCTGATGAATTGTAAGTGATTCTTAGTGATTGGTATAATTGGTAATTAGCTAATTATTGAATATAACAAACAAGTTCTTTGCAAAAACTTACATAACAATTGCAGGTTAATAGTCATATCGACACGCGACTAGCAAAGGCATGGATAGCTATCAATAGTCTATCGGTCATATGGAAGTCAGACCTGACCGATAAAATGAAATGCAGTTCCTTCCAAGCAGCGGTCGTATCGATACTGCTATATGGATGCACTACATGGATGCTAACTTAACGGATGGAGAAAAAGCTTGACAACAACTACACTAGAATGCTGCGAGCAATATTGAACAAGTCCTGGAGGCAACACCCCACAAAGCAGCAGCAATACGGTCACCTACCACTCATCACGGAAGCTATAAAAATTCGACGCACCAGACATGCGGGACACTGCTGGAGAAGTAGGGACGAGCTCATAAGTGATGAACTCCCGTGGAACCCTTCACATGAACGAGCAAAGGCAGGGCGGCCAACTCGAACCTACATACAGCAGCTATGTGTAGATACGGGATGTTGCCCTGAAGACTTGCCGGAAGCGATGAACGATAGGGAGAGGTGGCGAGAATGGTTCAGGGTTATCCGTGCTGATGGCACGACAAGATGATGAGATGAGTAATTTAGGCTACTGATTTCCCGCCTCCTGTCAAAGACTCTACTCGTAGGGGTGCCAAGCCTTTACTGGACATAGCCTTGGCATCACTTATAGTTATACTACTAATGGAAACATAAAAGATGAAGTTTGAAATCTAGCAACTGGTAACGTGGATATAAAATCAGAACACAGATATAATAGTTGTCATATACTTGCGCAAGACCGGAAGTATGGGGCATCCAGACTAAATCCAATTCCCGAATGATGATCTGCAAGCCTAACTCATTAATCATTAACCCACAAAAATTGCCACAAAACTTACCCTTCCATTGATGTGCAATTGAACCCCGGCTTTTTAGCGTGACAATCGGGAATATTTACCGCTATACTACCAAGGATTTGACTTATAACTAAGTAAGCTCAGACTTGACACAAGGCCAAAAGTATAGGGCACCTAGTGCGAGTCGAATTCACCTGTAAGTGATCTGCTAGCTTGTCAAATATTGCACTACAACCCAGTGCTCTCCATGGATTTAATAATTGGACAAATAATTATCAACGACCAACAAGTGAGACAGTCACGTGAGTTTTTTTTATCTCCACTTATCACCTTGTTGTCTGAAGTACGCAAAGATGTTTAAATTTTACGTTCCAATAATAGTGTAATTAGGTATTAAACTTCAAATGGGATAATTAAAATATGTACCAATTATCCCTACTAATTTGGAGTTTAGTGTACACACTACCAGTCAAAAGTATTTGACCGCCCACAAAATTTTTTATTTCTCATCCTAAAAGTGTTATTTCTAATGAAACACTACAATGTTTTTATTTATTATACAAAATACAAGTCTTTCTCAGTAACTTTTACCTTAGTTTAACCAGATATATTCTCAAATTTTTTTTTTCTTTTTTAGTACTGAACCTGATTAAACTGTTAGGAGACATCAGGAAACGGAACAAAACAAGACCAAAAGTAGGGCTGGTGGACCAAAAGCAACAAGAGCAGAGGACGGTTTCATCAGGGTCACCAGTTTGTGTAACAGAAGGCTGACTGCTCCAAAAATCACTGCACAACTGAAACAATGTCGTGAAAAAAATGTGTCAGCATCCACTGTAAGGAGAAAACGATGGCAGAATTGCAGCCAAGAAACCACTATTGAGGAAGCAAAACAATATCAAAAGGTTCCAGTGGGCCAAGGCGCACAAAGACTGAACTGGAATAATGGAATAATAAAGACCTTTGGACTGAAGAATCAAGGTTCAAAATCTTTCGGTCAAATAGAAGAGTCTATGTGCGGCGAAGAGATAGTTAAAGAGCTGTAAACCCCCTGTGTCACACTAACCGTAAAGCATTGTTATCGTGTAAGGGCTTATGCCTCAAATAAAATCGGGGATTTGCCCCAGGTTAAGGGCAAATTGAATCAGACCATCACACCACACTGCAGCATCAAACGATCCCATCTGGGACGCGGCTTGTGGGTTGTTAAGGATCTGTACTCATGCAATATAATGACCCAAAGTATACTAGTAAACTCTGCCGGAGGTACATTAAAAGGAACGAGGAACAGCACGTCCTTGAACTGATGTCTTGGGCGGTACAGTCAACGGACTTAGATTCCATTGTATTGGTGTGGGATGTACTTGAGCAAAAATTCAGAGCTAAAAAACCCACAAGTGTGGCTCACTTCTAACAACTCTTGCCGAAGGCTGGATAGAACTATCTTCAGTCTTCCTCCAGTCTGTGGTGGAAAGAATGCGGAGAATCTGTGAAGCAGTGATAATAGCCATAAGGAGTCATTTAAATGAATCAAAAGTTTAAGAAATGTTTTTGTGATTTCTTTTTGGTTTAATTTGTATTTAATGTGGCTCAGGGAGACTTGTATTTAGTGTTAAAAATAAAACCATTGTGGTGCTTAACTTGTTTTATTAAAAATAACACCCTTAGGATGAGAAATAAAGATTTTTGAGGGTGACCAAATATTTTTGACTCGTAGTGTGTTTATTAAGATGAGTAAAAGAAATATGCAATATTTTGGTCGGTGCTACTTTTCGTCGCATAAACGAAACAGTTCAAACCGTGGTAGTTACCAACTGTGGTTGATAGTATCTATGTAGTTGGTGCGCTGACACACCGTATATTGCTTCACTCTTGTGTGTGATTTGAAAGCTGCACAGGTGAATGTGCAACTTAAGTCTAATTCTAGAACATATGCTTTACAAGTTCAAATTGGGCAATAACGCTGCGGAAACAACCAAAAACATTTGTTGTACCAAAGGTGAAGGCGAAGTTGATCACTGTACAATAACTAGATGATTAAAGAAATTTCGCTTTCAGTCCATTGTGGCTCGCTTGTCACCTTCAAGACTTGACAAAAGCATCCGGAGGTGCACGTGGTATAATGGTTATCGTCGTAGGATGTGGACACGGCGAAATGAGTTCAAATCCTGGACGAGACTGATTGCATTTCACATAGCACTAATACCCTTGGGAAAGGTATGAATCCAAATATTCTCCCTCCAGCTATGGGTAAATAGTAGGACAGACTAGGTTCTTCAGCCTTGGTGAGGCGACTAGTCTAGGAGAAGGAAAACTCTGAATTCAAACCTGTTAAACTCCGCTTAAAAATTGACCTTGTGTCATATCCTGCCCGGGCGGAGGGGTTGGTAAATAGGACAAAAGCATCCGGAACTGCTGAAGTGTGTCTCAAGTTACATGAATATTTCCAAACTTTTGACTCACCCTAGTATATATATATATATATATATATGTGTGTGTGTGTGTGTGTTTGCGTGTTGTCTGTAGATAAAATGCTTTACTAAAAGTGCGGTCGACCAGTACATAAGAGGTGATAACGAACGGGAGATTATCTATATAGGATTGACAGAGCGACTGTGGAAGGAACGATACACTTATCATTAAGCTTCTTCTAGGAACGAACGATAAGCAAATAGCGCAAAGCTATCTAAATAGATCAGGAAATATAAAGAAAAGCATAAGAAGGAACAAGAGGTTAAGTAGTCTATACCCAAAGAGCGTATTTTTGTATGAAGATTTAGAAAATTAGAAATTATGCCTGGCAGAAAAATACCATACAATCAATTTTCCAAGTCTGAATAACTTGCTAAATAAAAGATCGGAGTTAGTAGTGAAATAACGCTATAAAAGTAACTATTCATTTTTCATTTTAGGCGCCGGATTTAGCCATATTACATACAATATCGACCACCAAGTAGTCACGTGACTCCGTCTCCTCACTGAAAAAAAAAAAGAGTATAAAAGAAAAAGAGTATAAAAGAAAAAGAGTACATTTTTGTTCAATTGAAAAAGTCGAACATGTTGAATACTAACCCACCTGAGGATCGAAAACGTGAAAATCAGAGTTGTATGAGCATCTGGTGGTGGGGCTCTTACTCTGGAAATCTAGGAAGTGTGTAATGCGCATTCATAGACATTATTTCCTGTTCTACTTTGAACCGGAGTGGTAGTACTTGTAAGGGTCCCTTCTCTATGTCAAATAGATCTGTTTAAAATATCTATAGTTGATATATATATATATATATATATATATATATATATATATAATTTACACATTTGCTTTGAGTTTTGGTAAAAATTTACAGTAGCATTTTTTAGTTAAGTCAATTTTACAACAAACAAAAAAATTGGTGAGGTTTAAGTTTTGACCCAGGAGTATACAATGAGCCTTAGATTAACACGAAACATTTTTCAAATCAGGATGGTGATTCAAAAGTTTTGCATCATTTTGGTAACATTATGTATGTAGAGAAGAGGAAAATCTCGTATTTTGTTTTGGCGCGCTATTTAATTCAACACTGAATTTCACCCAACCAGGATGACATATCCTATTCAGCCCGGACCTTCATTTCCGGCTAGCAAAACGGGTGAGCGGCCAAACACACTCTCTTCGGCTTGAGACGGCGACCAGAACGGACGCGTCTCTGGTCGCCCCTGCTTAGCGATGCTTTTTAACTAAACAAGCCACCAGTGTGGACATATCACCGTGGCTTTAACCCTAGCAGCAGCAACATGGACACTCAGCGAGGGAACCTTCTAATTTATGGATTCTTTGCGTCTAATATATTTTAGACCAAGGAATCCCAGTTGAATATGAATTAGATACGTTCAGCATGCCTTCCACAAGCACCACAAAAATTTACCATGTCGATCCGAGCGCCACTTCGCTCTCGACACACCTAGCTCTCATTTCACCTCTGGTCACATTAATGGAGATAACGCCTACTCTTCACAAATACCAGACACACAAAATTACACGGTGACCTTGAATACTTCCCTCACACGTCCAACGACACGCTGCCATCTCAACATCTAGCTAAGCCATTTCGTCTCAAACATCCAACAAGCCTAAACACCACGAGTCTTGCAGCACCAAGAACAAACCGCCTCAAAGCTTCAAATAAAGTATTTTCGCTGTTGTGTGTTGTTAAAGCAATAGTCTCGTAATTCATTTCTGTTGCCATAAAATCTATAGTGTTCGGGAAAATAACTAATTCCCTCAACAACCGCTATAGGTACAATTTGGCTGTTCCGGGTGCTTTTGCCGTGGTCATAAAGGTGATGAACCACACTCACCAGATACTCTAACCTTATACTCTCCAAGTACTACTCTTTAGATTTGCCTCAATGGGTTGGAGCAAAGCATCGGAATCTACGGTTTTAGACTTACTTGATGGTCGAGGTTATTGCTACTTAAACGAAATTTCTTAAAGTATATCGCTACTATACTGTGATCAATTGCACTTTTACCTTTCACACAAATGTTTTTGGTTGTTTCCGTGGCATTATGATCCGGTTCGAACTCGTGGAACATTTCAAGAATTAAACTACATTGTACGTTCACCTGTGCAGCTTTCAAATCATACATGTAGTGAAGCAATGCACAATGTGTTAGCGCACTGACTACCACAAAACTATCAACCACAGTGAATAACTACAACGTCTTGAACTGTTTGGGTCACGTGATATACGAGCCGAAAACTAGCATGTAACAAAATATTGCAAAACTTTTGACTCACTCCAGTATTCTGGCTTGCAAATTGATACCGTATATCAAATAACACAGCACGATGATATTTTTAAATGTTATCCCTAAGTTGAAGAGGACAATTAAGATGATGATGTTAGTGAACAAAACATAAAAGAAATTGCTATGAAAGAATCTAATTCATTGTTTCAGGAATTTGTAAAGTTCAGGCAATTAATAATCAATATTGATCCTATTATCAAAGGATGTCTGCAAGTTGAATAAAACTCGAAGAAAGAATTTCGATATCTCAACCAGATGTATGCAGAAAGAAAAAGAAAGACGAGTGTTTTTCAAATGACCTCGATAAATATTTTCCAAAGAAATACTTTTATGAATATATATTATTCTTCTCTGTGTGTGTGCGTGAGTATATGTTTACCAAACACTCCATACGAGAAGCGTCAATTTTTTAAGTTGAGTTTAAAAGGTTGGAATTCAGAGTTTTTCTTCTATTTGACCGGATGCTATACCAAGGTTAAAGAGCCCTGTCTGTCCAAGTATTTACCCATAGCTGAAGGGAGTTGGATGCATATCGTTCCCAATAGCCCTATATGAAATGCAATCAACCTCGTCCAACTTTTGAATTCGTGTCACCGGTTCCATTTCCTATGACGACAACCATTACACTATGAGCGCGCGCGCGCACACACACACACACATACATATACATATGTATATATATATATATATATATAAAGTTTAGTGTTTTAATCATAATAAACTGTTGATTAGTGGACAAGTTTTTATTATTCTTTTTTATTGTATAAGATTGAAATATGGTAAAATTGCTTTTTATTAGTAATATATAAAGGGGTTTCACATACGAAGGTCCGTTGAAAAGTTCATAGACTGATGAAAATGCACTCTTGAATTTGAGCAAATGATATTTATTTTTCAGCATAGCCCTTTTTGTGTTCCTTTTTCATTGGTGTTGCAGTGGTTGGAACCCATTGGCCCCAAAAGTCATCAACAGCATATATAACTTCATCATATAAACTTTTCAGTCCATAAACTTTTCAGACCACCATCATACATATGGGTTTTCACTTGGTCAATTAGTAGGTAGAGTGTTCACCAATGGTCTGGGAGACCTGGGTTCAATCCCACGTCGCGTCATACCAAAGACTTTAAAAACAGTACTTGATACCTCCTTGCTTAACGCTCAGCGATATAAGGTACATATCAAGAGTAAAGTGGAGCAATCCAGGGAAAGGAGTAGCACCCTCCCCTATACTTCGGTGTAGTAGCTATTGAAAAGGGAGCCTTCGGGTCACCCTCAACTCCGGTCGCCAACTTATATCAACAAATGTCAGTTCTGTTTACGTGTTTAACCATTAAAGCAATCAGGACAAATGACTGCAGGATTACTTCGCTTGTCTGCCAAAGAATCTCAACGAATGATCGCTTGATGGCATTGCTGTAGCAATAGAGTTGTATGAAAGATGAAGGTACAAAAATCTCACACTCTTCCTTTACAGAATGGCCTCTGGACGTCTGTTCCCCAGCGAAACTCTTTTACATTGAACACAACAAAATAATACCTAACCTACAATGTCATAAGTTTAATTTCATACATACAGGTTTGTTTAACGATTCAATGCAACCGATAACTAAAGGAACTCAACTAAAATACGTAAGTCTCTCACAAACTTTTTTGTCTCTTAAAACTCCACACGCACGTATATACACAAAAGAACCTTTCTACACACTTATCTTCATTTAATATTTCTGTATTTCATTTAATTATGTATTCAATTTAACTTTTCTCTGGTAATAAAACATGATGAGTTGTAGTACTTGTCTTTGTTTTTATCATTGAGAGAAAACTACACTTCTTATTTACCGACTGATATTCTTCAACTATTAGACCTATTTTTCTGCCTAGAGTTTTTCATATTTGAATAAATCAAACCAAATTTTAAAAGAAAAGATTATTCGAATGAATGCATCCATTTTAAAACTTTGGTTTGGACGGATAGAATGTTTTTCAATTGAGCTTCAGACAAGCCACTTCATATAGCATTAAGCTATATGAATTATAGTGTTATTATAGACTTTTTTCTCCACTTTCAGTTTTACTGGCCCTACTCAAGAGGCATACTTAACAGAGCAGTTATCATCATAGGAAATGAAAAATCCTGAATGAGGCTGTTTGTGCTTCACTTTGCGTTAATGCCCTTTGTGAAAGACGTGAATCCCTCTGTTCTCTGCTCAGCTATAGTTGAAAGGCTGGACAGACTTGATTCTTAAGCTTAGATTAGGCAACCAGTCTAGAAGAAGGAAAACTCTGAATTCCCACCAGCTTTATTCTACTTAAAAATTGACATTGGGTCACATCCGGGCTATGGTAGAAGGGTTTGTGTAAATACATACATAGGTATGGACGGCCGTTTCGATCGCAGATAAATCCAATCTGGACTTTTCATAATGCAATAACAAAAGTAGTATATATATATATATATATATATATATATATATATATATATATATATATATATATATATATATATATATATATATATATATATAATGCAATATAAAGAAAGATATGCCGATGTTCGTTTCTCCACAGACCCTCAAATAAAACTTAACTCTCCCACGTTACAATAGGTTTAATCTATGGTTGGTTGATTAGTTGGTAGGTGTAACGGCATGCCAAACCTTGTTTAATTCAGATTTCAGTCTTTTATGCAAACAATTATATTAGCCAATAAATGGGAACTCGTGGTGCAATGTTTGTCGTCGTACGAAACAGACACGGCAACCCGAGTTCAAATCTGGGACGAAGCAGTTTGCATTTTTCACATAGAGTTGGATTGGCATAGTTGGATGCATACCTTTTCCAAAGTATGCATCAAACACTTACAAATCTGTACATTTTCTTTTTTAAGTAGAGGAATTATATTGTGAATTGAATTACCACGACCAGAAAATCCGGCGAACACTTGCGCGTGACATACGGGAAAGCTTGAGAGCGGTTTCGATCTTATTTGGTCTCATTAGCAGTGTATACCGTGATCTCCGCCTCTGGTGATCCAACCAGCGACTACAGAATGCAGAGCCGAAACTCTACCAGTGAACTATCAACCTATATCACACACAAGTGATGCCAAACCAACTAGTCATGGTAATTGCGCGCGGAAGACGTGACCCTAGATGTGACAGTGTCCTCTGTAAAGAGTACGGATGTAACTTGTAAGACACTTTCAGGTTGATTTGCTGCTCAATTACCATGACTAGTTGGTTTGGCATCGCTCACAATATAATTCCTGTACTTAAAAAAGAAAATGTACATCTATATCCTTGCTCTTGAGGTTATAATAATTACATGGATGCATATTTCTAATTCTCCTAGGAAGACGTGGCCCTAGAGGTGACCGTGTCCTCTGTAAAGAGTACGGATGTAACTTGCAAGACACTCTCAGGGTAATTGGCCGCGCTATTACCATGACTGGTTGGTTTGGCATCACTTGTGTGCGATGTGGATTGGTGGTTCAGTGGCAGAGTTCCGGCTTTGCATTCTGTAGTCGCTGGTTCGATCTCTAGTGGAGGAGGTCACGGTATACGCTGTTGATGAGACCTAATCAGGTTGAAACAGCTGCCCAGCGTTTCCGCACGTCACGTGCAAGTGTTCGCCAGATTTTCTGATGGTGGTAATTCAATTTACAAATTTCAACGTTAAAAATGCACCAGAAGTTGATATACCATCAAACAAATAATTTAAACTAAACAAGCTGAGAGAGTTAAACAGATACTACTCTAATCCCAGCCCAATCACTGGGGAAAGTTGGTTTGATTCAAAAGCATTTAGTCTGGCATAAATATCACGAAATGATATTTTTCGTTTCACTTGTCACCAGAGACGAACACGAGTCATGTTTTTCAGTAGAAAAGGTGACACTAGAGAAAATATTAGGTGACTGTTGAATGCCACGTTTTGTAAACATATTTGCCTAACACTAAAAAATAATCAATATTTCTATATATGACAGATGAATAGCGGTGACGACAACAGCAAACCTACTCATTGTGCTGATGTGACAGCTATGTGGTGTGAGCTTTTGATTAAGGGCGACTATGCAAACATTCCGAACCTAATTTTCTTTCAAGATAAAATATGCCTTTAACTTCTTATTCATTGCTCTTTTTGAGATAACAGTTTTATATCACCGATACTACGACCTTTTACTTCGTTACCATCTCACGTAGATCTTTCTCCTTTTTAGACTTTTCTTCCAATTCTTTCTCCTATGTTTTGTTTTGTTTTTCATTTTATTCTTTAGTCCCTATTATTCTGCTTGACTACACCAATAAGCTCAAAATGAAAATACTTGCATACCCAATAAACATATCTGCCCAGCGGGATGTGACACAAAGTCAATTTTTAGGCGGAGTAAAACTGGTTTGAAACCAGACATTTCCTTCTCTCAGACGCGTTGCCTAACCAAGGCTAAGGATCTCGATCTGTCATACTATTTACAAATAGCTGGTGAAGGAACAGGTGGACTCATGCCTCTCCCGATGGAATTAGTGCAAAGTGAAATACAAATAGGATCGTCAAAGGATTTGAACTTAAGTCCCCACTCACAGTGAAAAACACACACCTATCCAAGACAGTCAGAAAATTATCGAGCCATTTTCGATATCTCGAGAACCGGTTGTTTGGCCCTGATATAACTTGGTAAACCATTAAATATGACCTTATTGCTCACATGACAGCTATGTGGTGTGTGAAGTTGATTAAGAGCGACTATGCAAACAGTTCGAACCTTAGTTTCCTTCACAATAAGATATGTTTTTAATTTCTTATTCGTTGCTCTTTCTAGGATAACAGTTTAATATCACCGCCATTACAACCTTTTATTTCATAGCCATCTTACACAGATCTCTCTCCTCTTTAGCCTTCCCTTTCAGTTCCTTCTTCTAATAGAGTTAGTATATCACGGATATACTTATGCTAGAATTGGTTTGGTTTAGTTTGGTTTGGTGTTATGGCATATCAACCATTGTGAGTTTTTTTTTTATGCCAAATCCTGTTTATACATATATATTGAATATATCTGATTTGTAAACACCTTTTGTTGATAACATTTTTAAACGAGCCTGAGCTCATTTTTTGCCCTCAGTTAAATGGTTTCAAGTATTGCAATCTAAAACGAATAATTCTAATTACTATTAATCATTTGTTTGCACATAGTTAAATGGTTTCAACTATTGCTATATAACCGTCAGAATTTTATACTAGTCATTTGTTTGCACACATTTAAATAGATATACATGATATGTAACTTGAAGGTAACTTCATTTTTAAATGACTGAGAAGTAAATTGATTATACACTAGTATTGCTATTGTTTCTACATAGTTAAATGGTTACAATTATTGTTAACCAACACTTATAATTTTATTCAATATCAATCATTTGTTTGCACACAGTGAAGTGGTAACAGGAATTGCTATTTAACACTAAATATTCTAATCAACATTACTCATTCGTTTGCATTCAGTTAAACGGTTCCAAGCATTGTAAGGTATCATTAACAATTCAATTAAACATCAGTCATTTGTTTATACACAGTTAAATGATCAGTAGTTCTATTTCTAACAATTCAATTGAGCATAAGTTAACAAAGTTAAATGGTTCCAATTATTACTATATATAACTAACAATCCAATTAAACATCAGTCATTTGTTTACACACAGTTCTATTTCAAACAAGCTAATTTAGCATAAGTCATTTGTTTGCTCTCAGTTTATATGTCAATCAGTTCTGTTTGACCCATAGATAGGGTCCTTTCAGGTGCTACTTCTCCAGGCCAGAATGGACCTTCGAGTGATGGCAATGAAGGGATACTCCACATTCCCCATTACTGGAGCCCTAGCATTTTTAGCGTCATAAACAGGACACTCGTTTGCGGGGGTCTTACCCCTTTGCAGAGACACGGCAGCTGATGCTAATATTTGTCCTTGTGTGAGAATATCCAACTCTGCAGCTTGTTGCATAAGTTACTAACTCCACGCCGAGAACTTATGTGTGGCCGGATCGAGCGAGAGGCAGGTTCACAGGGAAAAGAACAAAAACACAACAACAACTTTGTGGTTAAAACGCTAAGGGAGGATGGAGAGCGTGTAACACTTTGTGGATAATTAGTTCTAGTTTAAGTTTCGGCTAGCAAAAGATTATCTCAACTAACTGGGTCCGGCTGGTAATGTCGTTGTTCCTTTGTTCCTGCCTAATCAACTTTCCTCGAACCCAAACTAAGTCTCACTGCCAGGACTCAAAACGCACCTGTATATATACAGAATGTTTCATTATTATTTCCGGCCAAGGGACACCCACGAATAAACCCAAAACTTTTGGGGGACCATTTCTCTCTTAAAAAAACTGGACATAAAAATATTTCCTAACCTGGACGTCTCTGATACAGGGACATTAAATTCAAACCCTTTTAAGTTTTTGACCAGTACCCGACAAGTACTTAACACTTACCCACACCCGTGGCCATAGTGTAAACATTTTCTTATCTAGATTTCCTTAATCTCGTTAATGGGTTTTCCTAACATTTGAAATTTGATACCCAGGCCGAATCTAACTCATCTTGCCCCATATATATGTGTGTATATATATGTGTGTGTATGTATGTGTGTGTGTGTGTGTGTGCGCAAACATGTGCGTGGGCGTATATATATATACACACACACGAACACATGTATGGGTGCACACACACACGTCTGTATACATGTATGTGTATATATTCAACTCATAGTGTCACACTTGGTGAGAGTAGGGATTCGACTAAATATCTTCAATAACTCCAAGCAACCCAGTAGCACGATATATATAGACTGAACACCAAAACTTTTTGAATCAAGTTTTAGCTGAAAATTGGACGATCCGCGAAGAGGACATTTATTTCAAAACTGATTACATTTCAAGACTGCTAAGCTAATAAATTCCAGAATATTAGCATTCACGTGTGAATGAGAGTTGAACTTTATCTTATCTTAAAATATGTTTAAAGATAAAGATGTTAGCAAATATTTTACAAAATAGAAGTAATTCTTAAAATATTATATATATATATATATAAATGTTTCCATACTTCTATATGGTTTCATCTCATAGACGCTAACAAAACGCATAAAGAAAAAAAAGCTAAATGGGAACTACACAAGAATGCTGAAAGATGTCTTGAACAAATCCTGGAAGCAACACCCTACAAAACCGCTGCTGAGGAGTTACTTGCCCCCCCCCCCATCCCACAAACCATTTCTTTTTGTTTTGTAGTTCCTGACTGTTATTCTGTTCAATTACACCTATAAGCTGAATATGAAAATCCTGACTCACACAACAAAAAACGCGCATACAAAAGTCTAGAGGCGCTCGTGCTGTAACAGTCATCATTATAGGAAATGGAATCGGTTTGGTTTGCTTTCTTTGCTTAATGGTATATCAACCTTCATGAGTTATTTAATGCTAAAACCTTCCTTGTAGGAGAACAGTAGTGATACTATTTAATTCATTCATAGCAGGGGGGATAAGAAGGTTCATGCCTTTCCCAAGGGTATTAGTCCGAAAGTGAATGTAAAAGTGTGACTGGAGTTTAAACTCTCTTACTTTGAGGTAGCAGTCCAGCATTTTAGCTATTGCACCACGGGGACTACACGGAAATGGAAAGTGTGATCCGAGCTCAAACTCTGGACGAAACTGTTTGCATTTCTTATAACGCTAATGCCCTTGGGGAGGGTGTGCATCTAATTCTCACCACGTCCACGCCAGCTATGGGTGAATTGCGGGGTTGTCCGGAATCCTTAAAGCTTATAGCTACTCTTCTAGAAGGAAAACTCGGAATTCAAACCAATTGTACTCCGCTTTAAAATAGACTGTCGCCTCCTGTCGGAGGGGTTGGGTAAATTCATATATAAGCCCTTTAGGAAATTATTCAGATATCTTCTATATCCCGATAACTGGTTGCGCGGCTTTGATGTAACTTGGCTACCCATTTGAGGGCACCTTAATGCACTTGCGTAAACGCAAACACAAACACAAACACATTTTATAAGTAGTAAGTAAAAATAAGCAAAGTTGGCTACCTTAGTCGAGGGTGACCGAAGGCTCCCTTTTCAATAGCTACTACACTAAGGTGTAGGGAAGGGCGATACTTCTTTCCCTGGATTGCTCCACTTTACCCTTGATCCCCACCTTATAATGCTGAGTGTTAAGCAAGGTAGCATTAAGTACCATTTTTTGAGTCTTTGGTATGACTCGATATGGGATTGAACCACGGTCTCCCGCACCATTGGCAAACACTCTATTCATTTGGCCAATGGCCCAGTATTATTTGTAGAACTAAATCATTATATTATCAAGATAGGTTTTTTATTAAGTATTATCTATTACCAAACTCTGCAACGAAAAATAAAATTGTAATACTTCTGTAGCGAAAAATAAAATTATATAAATATATATAAGGGGTGAATCTATTTTTTGACTACTATTCATATTTTTACTCACACAGTTTTAATACTGTACAGATTGGTAATAAATAATACTTAATGATACGTTTTAACTATTTAATTTGCTAATAGAAATAATAAAATCTTGGCATCTTCAATTTAAAAGAAAATCAATTTTTTAAAGGTTAGGTGTGTACTTGTTTACGGGCAAAAATGTATATATTTACGCAACCCTTCCGCCACGGGCACGATGTGACACGAGGCCTATTTTTAAGCAGAGTAAAGCTGGTTTGAATTCAGTTTTCCTTCTCTTAGAATAGTTGCCTATCTAAAGAACTCAGTCTACCCTGCCATAGCTGGGGGATGAACAGATGAATCTACGCCTTTCCGTAGAGCATTAATGCTAAGTGAAACACAAACAACTTCATCCAAGACTTGAACTCGAGCCGTTATGTCTATTCCCCACAACGCTAACCACTACACTAAGCGATACTGTATTTATGTATGTAACAGTAATACCGTATAAACGATATATCATGATGGTTTTTTCTTTGAGCAATACGCTTAAAATGCTCAGATTTAATGAATAAAGTCATTTCCTGTCCATTCTGGAACTGAATGATATTTTTTGTGGGATTTTCATTCGATCTGAGCATTACTTTTTAATCATCTGGATATATCAGAGATAAATCATTCTCACTATTATAGTCACTATGATATATATAATGAAATTATGATCAAATTTCATTGTTTCTTCCTAAATTGAAACATCGATATTTTTATGATCCATTACGGGAACTCAAAAGGTTCACGGATCATCTATTTTTTAAATAAAACTTTATTCAAGAAATTTTGGCGCTCAATTCATATATCGTGATATTGGATTGCTTAGAGTTAGTGAAGATATTTAACCGAGTCCCGACCAATATGATCCTTAGTATATCCGTGACATACTAACTCTGAATGAATGAGAAAAAAGACTAGATAAGCTCATCTGTACTTACAGAAACATGATATATACATAATATACATACAAGTAGTATTGAAAAGAATGCAGAAATATGTCCCTACAGATAAAATATGCCTACATTGTCAATGAATAAGCAGTATGTAAAAGGAGTACAAAAATGGAGAAACGGCTTTCTTGAGATTATGCTGGTTTTACTGTTTAAATGGCAGGTCAAGTGACGACGTCTCTATTGTTCAAAGAACAGAGGCAAGAGACGGTAAGAATGGATTTCTGAGATGGTTATGTGACCTTCTATGAGTCACCTAACTGATACGTCCATTCTCTGATGAAGTCATTTAAAGTCTCCCTACAGTAATCAGGAAAAAGAAGCTATCAGAGGCCAGGAATAAATGCAAGTCTTACTGAGAGAATAAAATGTATACTCGATAAACAGTGGAGGCGTTCGTGGTGTAATGGTTATTGTCGTAGGAAATAGACTCAGAAACCCGATTTCGAATCCTAGACGAACCTGTTTGGATTTCCCATAGTGCTAATACCTTTGGTAAAGTTATGAATCTGTTCTGTCCTCATCAATGGATAAAGGGCGCTTTATGTAGTTTAATTTTTAGCGAGCTTCACTAGTGAGTTTAATTCTCACTTGAGTGTCAATACTTCTAAACTTATGCCAAGGGAATCGCACCCATAAATAAAATCATAACACCTCTGTAACAAAAAAATAGAAGTGCATTAATATATATATATATATATATATATATATATATATATATATATATATATATATATAAGTACTGTTTTAATGAACCTTCATCAGGACTTTAAAATGGTGAAACCAATGTTGAAAGAATAATGATGGGTAAAATCTTCTGTCAACACTTGTTTCACCAGATTAAAGTTCTGATGAAGGTTCATTAAAACCGAAACATTTTAATGTTGAGTTTGCTTCAAATAAATTCATCACTTTTGGATCACTTTGTTTTTCACTTTTCTCTCTCTCTCTCTCTCTCTATATATATATATATATATACATTGAACGACCCGGTTTATTTCCTGACCATCAGCAGAAGATATTTATTTTGAGACTGACTACATTTCAAGACTGCTAATCTAATGAATAACAGAGTATTGAACTTTATCTTAAAACATGCTTCAATTTTAAAGATGTTAACAAATATTTTCAAATGTGGAAGTAATTTTTAAAGATGTTATAGCAGAGTCCATTCTATTAAGTGGATACATTCGATGGACGCTAGCAAAATGCATTGAGAAACAAGGCAGATGGGAACTACACAAGAATGCTGCGTACCGTCTTGAACAAATCCAGAAAGAGACACTAAAAAAAAGACAGCAGCTGTACAGCCACTCACCCTCATCTCACAAACTATTAAAGTAAAACAAAGAAGACATGTGATGTACCACAGAAAAAGCAAGAGCGAACTCGTAATGGACGTTTTCTTATGAACTCCTGCACATGGATGCACTAGTGTTGGCCAACCAGCAAAAAATCATTTACATCAGCTTTGTGCTGACACAAGATGCATTCAAGAAGACCTTTCAGAAGCGGTTATAGGGATGGATGGCGAGAGAGTCAGGAAACTCCATGCAGCCAGTGCAACTTCAGGATAATCAAGATGATATATATATATATATATATATATATATATATATATATATATATATATATATATATATAATTGATACCTTGAATTCAAGTATGGCCATACTAAGATGTCGGTTTGTAAAAGAATAAATAACAGTTCCATATACATATGTGTGTGTGTGTGTGTGTGTGTGTTCGCCGTTTTGTGTTTTCTTAAAATAATAAAATAAGTAAAAACTAAAAAAAAAAACGAAAGCAATATACATATACTTATATATAAATATTAAACATAAGACTCACAAACATCATATATATATATATATATATATATATATATATATATATATATATAATTTTAAGTAAAACTTAACAGATGAGTTTCATTATAAATTTATTTCAACAGTCTTTTTGCAAGACCAAATCTTCAGATGGAATATACACACACACACACACACACACACACACACACACACACACACACACACACACATATATATATATATATAGAGAGAGAGAGAGAGAGACTGATTGATTGATTTTAATGGCATGTCAACACGTCAAGAGTTATTTTATGCCTAGAGGTTCCTGAATCGTATACATTGTACGTTTATATTTACTTTTTGGAGTATCCCTATCAAATAAAAATAATTCACTCACAGTTTAATATTTCAAGTATTCCTATCTAATACTATTAATTTTCAAATAAACCTTTTTGACCTATAGATGGGACACTAACAGATGCTACTACACAGAGTCAAAGTGGACTTGGGAGTAATAGAAATAAAGGGGTACTCCACACTCTTCAGATCTCCAGAGCTCTTTACTAACAGATGAAGTTTAGCTTTATACCCAGGACACCCCTTTTTAGCGTGGGGTCTTACCCATTTGCTAGGATAAAGTCAGCTTATGCTAAGCCCCGCCGACAGAGCGGTATTTATGATAGAAAATTTAGGAATATATAGATGACTCATAAAAAAGGAAATAATTACAAAAATATACCAGCTACAAAGTTCTATTTAAAATACACCTCTTGCATACCATTATTCGTTATATTTTTTCCCAAAGTGTTTTATGAAGGCATTCCAGAATATAAGTCATTTTATTTTTTAATTAACACATCTTGTTGAGTGACATTTTGCTGTGCTCATCACGTTCGTCAATGAACTTGTTTTTCACTAGGTGCACCATAAAAATGTCCTTATGCCAGAATTGATTTACCAGTGGTAAGGAAACGATAATTCAAGGCTTTCAGCAAAAAAGATAATGGGGGATTATAATTTGGATAGAAAAACCTCTGTGAAATGGTGAAATTTGAATTTTGCTGACCAGTTGTATTGAATATCGTTTCAAAGTTGATATGGGCGTTCTTTGGTCAATTATGAAAAGGTTCACTGGATGTGTTGGGTTGGAACAAAGAGCATTTTCACACGGCCCACTTGGTCTGAGGTTCGGGCGTTCCCGGTCCAAAACATTAACTCATTAGTCTGTCCATTGCTTATATCATGTATAGGTCACAAAATGTAAATAATGGTTGGGAATGGGTAAAATGACTGTGGGTCGATAGCGAACACTGTGTATCCTTAAAAACATATCTACATACAAGAAAGTACCCGTGGCCTAATTGTTATCATCATAAGAAATGGACACGGTGACACGAGTTCAAATCCTGAACGAGTCTGATTACATTTCACATAGCACTAATAGGTATAGGATAAGTATGAATCCAATTATTCGCCCTCCAAGCATTTGTAAAATAGTAGGGCACACAGAGCTCTTTAGCCTCGTTGTAGCAACCTATTTAAGAGAAGTAAGACTCTGTTAAACTCCGCTTAAGAATTGACCTTGTGTCACATTCTGCAAGTACGCAGGGGATGAGGGAGAAATAGGAAATGTCTTACTAAAACAATTCTAAAATTGAAAAAATAATGATGGCATTTGATTGATTGATTGATTGATTGATGTTAACGGCATATCAACTCGTCTAGAGTTATTTTATGCCAAGAAGTTAGGGAATTGCGGACAATGTACGTTTATATTTACATTTTTGTGTCGTCGAGAATTTGTTTTTTCGTGTATATTTCGTTTTAACATTAGTCCAAAATCCTCTGGGATACCTTTTAACTAATTTGTATTGTGCTGATTATGCTTACGTCAATAATCTTTCTGGGGCTGTAGAATACACCGACTGCTTCTCTGCATAGGGGTCAGACCCCTCCAAAGAGTGTCCTGGATATGGCACTAAACAATTTGATGGTGAAGTTCCAGTAATGCTGGAGCTTTGGGGAATGTGGAGTACCCCTTCATTGCCATCGCTCCCGGGCCCACTCTAGCCCGGAGTGGTAGCACCTGATAGGGACCTATCTATGGGTCAAGTAGTACTGAACTGAATTGGTTGAAATAGAACTGTGTTTGACATTGAAACTGTACTTATACTACACTGAACTGTTTGAATTAAAACTGATTTTAGACATTGAAACTGTGGACTAACGCTAAACTGAATTGTTTGAAATAGAATAGTTTTGATATTTAACTGTGAGTAAACAAATAACTATACTTATACTAAAATGAATTGTTTGAAATAGAATTGTTTATACGTATAAAAATGGATTCGGGATTAAATAACCTACAATGTTTGATGTGTCATAAAACTCAATCAAACCAAACCAAACTTAATTTTTTGTATGATTTCATTTCTCCCAAGAAGAACAAATGTTATCCAAGTCGACATTTTCAAATAGATCCTTCATATTGTTTACGTTCAAAAAAGTTGTCTAATAAGCGATTAATCTCTACATTCAAAAAGAAAATGTTTAACAGTGGAGGGTGTTTGACATGCTACACACTGTGGTTGTTCCTCTCATTTGAGTAAATAAGGGGACGTAAATCTATTGTGACCAATGCGCAATCGAAATATAGTGACTTGTTCCTGTCTGGATTTCTTTAAAATGGGTTTCATTCTCCTAGCGTGGCTTTTATCAAGAAGAGATTATTGTATGTTGCTGTTACAGATTTATTGCCATTTTGTATAAAAGAATTTATTGACTTGGGTTTCAAATTAGTGTAAGGAATTTTGACAATGTTAGAGGCCACTTTTAAAGCCGACTTGATTGCCGTTTCAGCTTTTTCGTTACCCAAAATTAAAATGTGACTTGAGATCCAACATACTAGAATCTCTTTGCGTTTAACTTATCCTAATGTACTGACTGGGCAAGAAATAATAAAATAGTCCGAAGAGGTATTCTCTGAAGCTAATCTATTTAAAAGCAATAAAAATTCTCTAAGAACAAGATATTTATGCATAACTCACCCCCCTGATTCGAATCATCCAAGACATTTTTGAAGTAAAAACATTTCCAATTCATTTTTTGAATAAATCTATTTGCAATGCATTTTATTGCAAAATCATTTCCAGTTTATTTTACAGTAAAATAATTTCCTACTCATTTTTATTGTAAAATAATTTCCAATGCCTTTTTACTTTAAAATCAGTTCCAGTGTTGATTTTATCGTAAAATCGTTTCCAATGCATTCTTATAATAAAATAACTTTCAATGCCTTTTTATAGCAAAATCCTTTCCAATGCACTTTTATAGTAAGATCATTTCCAATACTTTTTCCACTGTAAAATTCATATCAGTTTTTCAAAAAGCGCATTTTTATTGTAAAATTACTTGCAAGCATCTTTATAGTAAGATCCTTTTCTGTGCATTTTTATTGTAAAATAATTTATAATGCATTTTTAATGAAAAATCATTTTCAATGCATTTTTACCGTAAAATTATTTCCTTTATATTTTCATCATAAAATCCTTTATTATTCGCTTTTATATTAAAAGCGTGAAAAGATATTCTCTAAAGTCTATCGGTTTCGAAGCAATAAAAATTCTCTCGGAACAAGTCATTTTCCTTGACGTTGGTTGGACACAATGTCCTAACGTAATATCATTATACATAATCATTTCACCCTCTAATTGTTATTAGTAAATAAAAGTAAATAAAGTTGGCGACCTTAGTCGAGGTTGACCCACCGGCTCCCTTTTCAATAGCTATTACACTGAGTTGGAGGGGAGGGCGCTACTCCTTTCCCTGGATTGGTCCACTTGATCCTTACCTTATAATGCTAAGTGTTAAGCAAAGCGGCGTCAAATACCATTTTTAGAGTCTTTGGTATGACTCGACCTGGGATTGAAACCCGGTCTCCCGGACCATTGGCGAACACTCTACTCATTAGGCCAATGGCCTGGTTTTCATACCCTAAAATGATGATTTTTCATAAATTAGATAAGTTAGTTATTTATATTTCTTCACGGCTTCCACTGGGTTTTCAAGGTCGAGTTCTTTTCTTTACAATATATATCTACACAATCTCTGCGCCTCGGGCAAGGAAGAGGGACCCCATAGTGTGGTGGCTAATGTGCCGGACTGTGACATTATAGTAAGCGAGATCGAACTCCAGTTGAGCCATTAAATTCGCTTTCGAGCTCATACACTTGGGTAAGGAATTAACCCCCTTACTTCCTACCAACTATAATTGTACCATAGCTGTTTTTCCACAATGATAAATTTGGCATTAAAAAACCTTCAAAAGTTAAAATGCTATTAAACAAAGAATTCAAATCAGACCGCCACGGACAGGATGCGAAACAAGTGTAACGTTATTGTATCATCTTGAATGTTCGAAATTCAAAAATAACAACAGGCGACTCTCTTAGTCAAATGCGAAAAAGTCTTTTATTCCGACTATATTCTAGCAGTCTGACGCAATACTTAGGAGAGAGGAAGAATTTGTTAAGATTTATGAGCGAATCGCGCTTCCAGCTACAAAGAGGCACACACCACCCCGTCTCTCACCGACCCGCACCAATGTCTAATCCAACTTATCTCTTTGGGTTTCAAAACACAACTGCTCTTGAATCCAATATTATCTTTTCTTATATAATCTCTTCTTAATTATTGAACCATACAATCATAAACTTGTATTTCTTACCCAGATTAAAAACACTTGATTTGTTTATGTTCAGTATTCTATCTAAAACTATTTTGACGTGAGGTGTTAAACCTGACCACCCAGTGATCTACAAAACAATGTGTCAAACCTACCATCTCGCACACGTGCAAAAATTACACCATATAAACTTTTGCGACGAAGTACACTTACTCTCAAAGATTTGTAAACAGCTCACAACCTCACTAAATAATGAAATTATAAAATAATTAATATAATCAATTATCAATAAAAAAATTAATGTAATTAATTATCACCCGAATTATTTCACAGAAGGTCATTTTTTAAATTGATTTGAATTTAGTTTTTCCTTTTCCTAGATTGGTTGCTATATTTACGTTAAAGAGTCCAGTTTACCCAACTATATTGCTTTTAGCTAGAGTGAGAATAGTTGGAGTCATATCTTTATTAGCACTACATGAAATGCAAACAGCTTCGTCCAGAATTTGAACTCGGGTCACTGTGTCCATTTCCTACAATAACCATTACGTCATCAGCAACTCTAAATCTAAATTTGTATTTGTTGTATAATTATTATTCTCTAGCTTAAATTGTTCATAAATATAATTATAATTCAAAAAGTTTATTACGTTTTTGTTATTTTTTTCATTTGGAATATATCCTGAAGATGAGGAACATATATTACACTCTGATCCAAGACTTTGGGCCGCGAAGATACCTGCTGATCCTATGCAGAATTGCCGAGAGGCAACATTTTGATCCTGTCGTACCCAAATACTACACTGATATTATAATAGCCAGATTCTACACTCTGATCCAAAGCTGAACAATTGCTTGATTCTTGGGCGAGTCAGAAGTTTTGTAATATTTTGGCAACATGAGTCACAATTCGGCATCTCCAGATGCTTTTGCGCTGGTCGTCCAGGTGATGAACCACACCGGATAGTGAGATGCCGGGCTCACCTGACACTTTCCGAGGGTGTTGTGGTCCAGTTCTAAATCGTAAAGCATATATATTCAAATTTTACACGTTCTTCTGTGCGGCTTTGAAATCATACACGTAGTGAAGCAATGCACTATGTGGCAGTGCACAGACTACCTCGATACTATCAACCACAGTCACGAGATATACGCGCCCCAAACTATCAGGTCCCAAAATATTGCAAAACTGTGGGGTTAGACAGAGGTCAAGAGGCAAGCTGTATTGCCGTTTGATATCTGACTCCATTCTGAGCTTATTTCATTTTACCCCACGTTGTCTCGTTGGTGTAACTCCTTGAACAAGAAGGCCCAAAAAGAATTATACGAAAGAAGACAGCAACAGATAGGAGACGAAGACGTTTCTTTTATATTTTTCCTTTATTTCCTGGGTTCAACAAGTATTCAATGGATGAAGACATTTTCTCGAATACAATTAAAATGGTTGAATCCCCCAGTCAAGGTGTTTAAAAATACGTTAATCGTTTCTTGGTATATGTTTGTCCTAATTTGGTATTTTAAAGCTTCAACAATGGAGAGTCGCTTTTTTGGAGTTTGTCGAAGTCCAGTGTTTTAGTTCGTAGTTCCATTTCGTAGCCTTTTATTTTTCGGCATAGTTAACCGAGAGGGCAGCTACTAGTGAAAGGACTAGCCAACGCTTCCTCCAAAGACGAATGCGTGACGTCTTCCACCAGTTAGCAAGGTGTTGTCACTTCGCCGGTCACTGCCTGAAAGAAAATGAGCTTCCTCCTTTTTTCGGGAAGTCCCTTTTTCTTTACGTATGCGTCATCCCTTTTTCCTGTCAGAAACCTCTAGGAGTTTCTGCATATTTTAATAGCTTTCTTTTTTTAATTCAATTTAAATTTTTATTTATTTATTTATTTATTCATTCCTACAAAACCTTTGACTCACCTTAGAATATGAATAACTGCATGATTTTAAGATAAATTATGCCAGTTATAATATGAATTCTTAAAGTCGGAAGTAAGTTGAAATTGGACTTAATGGTTGCCTTTGGCAGCTCTTAAGTGAGTTTAATTAAAGCTTATTCCAAAACTCTTGTATAGAATATCTTATTTATTTAGCTTCTGAATTTTGTAGGGGAAGAGAACAATCAGGTTTTCTTAGATCTTAATTTAAGTTGATTTTCATCACAACTGTTCTGGCCATCAGTCTGTTGATGTCAGTGGTAGTTAATATGTTGAACTGCGACAGTAAGCGAGTTTGAACTTCAATCGCGCTGTCACATTCACTTTTGGATGAATATACACTTCGGAAAGATATGATGGTTTGTTTTCATTTGTCACAGTCCAGCACGTTTGCCACTACGCCACAGGGACTTCATTAAGCAACCGAAGTAAATTGACGATGAAAACCAACAACAATGAAGATGAAAGGAATTCTCGTGAAATAAAATGAAATAATTATTGCTGTGAAACCACAGGTGGGAAGAAACAACCAGAAGTTCCTGCTACAGCATGTAAAACATTATTCACTTTGTTATGAGGTTAGTGAGAATATAGCAAATTATGTGTAATGATACCGTAACAAAATGTTGCGTAATATTATGACAGAGGAGTGGGT
The DNA here is from genome assembly GCA_963585895.1 of Sepioteuthis lessoniana. Classification (NCBI taxonomy): domain Eukaryota; kingdom Metazoa; phylum Mollusca; class Cephalopoda; order Myopsida; family Loliginidae; genus Sepioteuthis; species Sepioteuthis lessoniana. The sequence continues at coordinate 63,101,104 of OY757922.1, forward strand.
ATTAGTCCAAAAATGAACGTAATTGCATGAATGGAGTTCGAACCCGTTTACTTCGAGCCAACAGTCTAGCGAATTGATACTGCTCCCGGTCTATCTATGAATTTATGAATTAGAGTTTATTCTTATATATTACCTATTCCTAAAAGAACTAAAAGAACTATGGGAAAAAAACTGCAAAAAGGAAGCAGAAAGATCTAGAAAAATCCTGAACAAAAAAACTACATGGCTAAAAAAACTAGAGAGGAAGAAAGAAAAAGAAAAAAAAACGAACAAAAGGAAAATAAAAAACAAAAAAAGAATATAAACAAACAACAAACCAAAAACACAATACACCAACAGAAGACATAATCCCCCCCACACACACAAACAATAACATATAAAAGAAAAATTAACGGTCCGATATACCAGATACATACAAATTGGCCAAAACATCCAAGAACTAGCAACCCTCCGGTAAAAAAATAACACTTTCCAAAAGAAAAACATAATAAAAAGAATCCCCTTATAAACTATTACACACAACAAAATTGGCCAATTTACTTTGCATACGACTTCTACTCACAAACTACAACTCATACGACTCAAGAAAAAACAAAAACAAACCCATTCATATACAATAAAAGCCACCCTATAAACGACAATACAAAAAATTTTTATTTAGAAAATACAAACAAAAATTACTATTTTTTAAGAAATACAAACGAAAACCATTTTTTAGACAAAACGAACGGGAGGAAAAAACTAATATAAAAACGAAAATAACATTAAACCAAAAATAATAAACTTATCTACTCACAAGTGAAATAAAGACCACCATATAAACTTACTCAAACTAAGTTTTAAATTTTACCCCGCTCCTAGAAGCAACATAAGAGAACTTAAAAATGACCTCAAAGAATTTGAAAGCAAATTTAGACTAATAGAAATATTCAAAAATAGTTTTTAAAAATTACCAAACCGAGAAATCTCCGAAGTTGTCGCAGTGATGTTGGTTGAGGGAAATTTTGTATAGCTGTTACTTTTTCTGGGACAGGTGTGATTCCCTGTTCGTCCATCATGTGACCTAAGAAGTTTGATTTCGAGGCAGCAAAATCACATTTGCTTACGTTGATCTTTAAACCAAAATGTGCTAGTCTCTCGAAAACTTGTAACATGTGGTTTTTGGTGTTCTTTGATGACTCGGCTAGCAATAAGGACATCATCAATATAGGCAAAGGCAAACGGTAATCCTCTCAATACCTCGTTGATGAGTCTCTGGAAAGTTTGGGTGGCATTATGTAATCCAAATGGCATCCTTATGAATTCAAAAAGTCAAAAAGGAGTTGTAATTGCCATTTTTTCATATCTTCCTCGGCTACTGGAATTTGGTAGTAAGCTTTAACCAAATCCAGTTTTGTAAAAATTCTGGTTCCTTGCAAGCCTATGGCGAAATCGTGTAAATGTGGGATTGGGTCGCCATGCGCCTGTTTCTGACCTCTGAACCATATGTAGCGGCGAGGATTATGGACTACTTGAAGGACGTATGATACCTAATTGTAACATGTTTTGAAATTCGTCTTCTGTTATTTTATATTTTCTGGATGCAGTCTGCGTGGTGATGCATGTGTGAGTGATCCAGTGGTTGTGATATAATGTTTAGCAGTATGACGAATTTCATCAGAATGTTTAAAAGGTGTAGTAAGAGTTGGAAATTTTTTTATCAACTCTTGTAGTCCATTCGCGTCTGGTATTGCTGCACAAATTCCGGTTGACTTGTAAATTGAGGTGTGTAGTGGGTGCATGTTATTGTTTAGTGAATATGTTACTCTCCAATTTGTAGTGGGTGCATGTAGCGAGTGAGAGTGAGTTCTTGTCCGTATTTTACGGGTATTATTTCACGATTAATTCCACCACAAATACAACACAAATTTTTACAAGCACGTAAAACAGATGGAATATGACAACAACGAACATTAAGAAACAAACAATTTAATATTCATAACAAAACAGGAATAAAAAATAAATGAGAAACATAATGTGCGAGTAGCCTTTGTAGAAATACAGTTATGGCCAGTTAGATGAAAATAAGATTGTTCACACGTGTGTGTGTGTGTGTGTGTGTGTTTAAATGTTAATAAAATCTATCAAATAAATGGTTCCATGGTTAGCCGAAGTAAATAGAATAAAAATAACTGTCTTTACTTACATATGTGGGTATGTGCGTGAGTGTGTGTGTGTGTGTATGAATGATGGACCGTAAGTATGGGTCTTTGTTTTTATTAAGTCCGCCTGTTTGTTTTCTTAAGATTTTGGCGACAACATGTCGCATTGGTAAAAGACAGTTGCAAGCCTTTCCCTTTTTATCGCGACTCTGTGCGGCTCGGTCATGACCTCTAGTGAAAAGTCTTTTTGGGTAGTAGATAGAATGACTTTTTGGTCGTGGAAGAAATGAATTGAATGACCGACAACTGACCTGGTTGATTAAATTCTTCGTTATTTATACTTTAGTAGTGGATCAAAAAATAGTTTTAATGCGAGTCCTAAAATTTAAGCGCGTAGATATTTCTTGACCAATCAGATTCATATTTTTACTTATTTGTTTTAGAGCCTAACAATTTTTTTGTTAATTAGTTTCTGATGCAGTTTTTCTAGAATGTTCTTATTCTATGTTTTTAGCTGATTGGTTAAAAAATATAAAAATTAAAGTTCAATGCTAATGCGGTTTTGATACAAAAATTCTAGAATGTTCTTATGTATGTTTTTGTTGATTATTTTAAGGCTAAAAAAATGTGTATTCTATAGGTTTGCCGTTAATTCTGTGTTGCCATCGACGAAAGATCGCGTAGCCATGTTCACTGAAACGTTGAAATGGGACAAAAAATCAGCTCCAAGAATCGGTGTTTTTGCAAGGGCTATTGTGAAAATCCACGGAAATTGAGCGTTAGTGCTATCTCTCCGTAAGTTTCAATTCTTGATCCATTTGCCGCTTGCAGTGTGAATGAGGATAGTTTGTTGTTTTTTTTGGGAACCGGTGGAATAACGCTGATTTGTGCGCTCGTGTCGACTAAAAATAAATATCCAGTATTCTTGTCTCGGATGTAAAATAGACGATTTCCTTGTTTTAAACCAGCAGCTAATGTCATCTTTACTTGCTGCCGATGTGACTGCTTCCCTGATTATGTGTTGATGTGTGAGAGGTTGAACTGAAGTTGCATTGTTTTATGCAACTCCTTGCCTCACATCCAAATTTGAAATGATACCAACGGGTATCTTTGGTGCGTCGCTCTCTTGGCGATGAGTTCCACCTACTTCGTCTTCTGCTTTGTGAGGAGATACTGTCAGGACAGAAACGTTCGGATCCTTGAAACTTCACCAAACTTTGAACCTGCAGGGATAAATTTTCCATGCCCAGCAGCAGCTCAATTAACATGTCTGGCCTGATTGTTGCTGTTGTGGGTTCAATATCGCTGTTTTCCATCTTTTACGCGTTGTAATAATTTTTGTGCTGTTTTTTTTTTTTTTTTAATGAAAGCTGTTTCAAAGGTTGTTTATTATTTTGTGATTGTCGTGATCTCTCACGTCATAAGGTCACCAATTTGTTGTGAATGAATTAGTTGCTGTGGTTTACGGGAGTTACTTTCAGATTTAGATCCACCACAAATACAACACAAATTTTACAAGCACGTAAACAAATGGAATATGACAACGAACATTAAGAAACAAGTAATTTAACAAACGAGATAAAAATAATTAGAAATACAATGTTCATGTTATGTGCGTATGTGTGTATGTAGAAAATACAGCTATGGCCAGTTGAATGAAAATATGATTTGTTCGCCCGTGTGGTATGTGTACATGTTAGGAAAGTCTGTTAAATCAATGTGTCCATAGTTGGCCGAAGTAAAGAAGATAAAAAGTTGACTTTACTTACATACATGGGTATGTGTGTGCGTATATATATAAGTGATGCACCGTAAGTATGTACCTTTTGTTTTCTTAAGTCCGCACGTGCGTTTTTTACGATCTTTGGCGACAACGTATCGTATTCTAGTAGTTGGCAAAAAAAAAAAAGGTTGTCCGTCGTGGCCTCCCATGGTAGAAAGTCTTTTTGGTAGTGAAAAGAATGACCTAGTTGATGAAATTCTTTGTTATTTATACTTTTTGGGGTCACTTAAGTGGATCAAAAATAGGATAGTGTTATGTTTTATTGCGGGTCCTAAAATTCAAGCGCGCAGACATTTATTGACCAATCAGATTCGTATATTTACTTATTTATTTTGGAGCCTAAATATTTTTCTGTTAATTAGTTTCTGAGCCTGATTTTCTAGAATGCTCTTATTTTGTATTTTTAGCTGATTGGTTGAAAAATATAAAAGTATAACTTCAATGTTTATGCGATTTTGATCCCAAATTTCTAGACTGTTCTTATTCTATGTTTTTTGCTGATTGGTTGAAAAATATAAAAATGTAACTTTAATATTAATGTGATTTTGATCCGAAAATTCTAGAATGTTCTTATGTATGTTTTGGAGGTTGATTATTTTAAGGCTAAAAAATGTGTATTCTATACTCTCACAAAAACAAAAAACAAGCCTTAAATATATACCGGAAAATGAAAACATAATTATAAAAGAAGCAGACAAGGGAAGTTTCTTAGTCATCTTAGATAAAATGTACTACAAAACAAAAATCCAAGAAATATTGAAAGATAAAACTAACTACAAAATAATAGATACAAACATAGATTTAATATCCAAAATCACAAAATTCTAATAAGAACAAAATAAATCAATAAATTCAAAAAATACAAATCTCTTCGTGGACCTACCTATTTTAAAATATTTTTATTCACTCTTTGGACCTACAACAATTTTTAATATATATATTACACGTAGATATAAAATTATGAATGTGGTATTTCGACAGACTATGTTCATACTAATACTACAGACAAAACCCAAAGAATTATCACACTTAGAGGATGCTTATGGGCCTTGATAATGTTTGGTGGTTATTATTCTATTGGTAGTTCGTAGGTTGTGGGTAATTATCCATTTCGGTATTGGTTAATTGGTTACTGGTTTCTATGTGATGAGTTTGTAGTTTTTGGTATCTGACTTTTTAGTTTCTCTTATTATCTCATTAACTTGTTCTCTTATGGTTGACCGGAGCGGTAAATGAACTTTGATTTTTATCATTAAGGGTTTTCGGACTACTGTCTTCATCTTTATTGTTATTTCCACCACGTTTCGGTCAATGTCCTTCAGTCTTCTTCAGGTGTTTGTCGAACTCAGGAACCTACACGGAACTTCGAACTACGTCCTTTATTGAATCCACGGAGGTCACCTGTTCTGATTCCGTTAACCATAACCGGGTACAAGTGTTAAGAATTCCTCTAATATTACTCGCCAGCAGTCAGGATTGAACCTAAAACCTCCACATGATTGTCTACTTAGAAACTTTGGGAACCAACGCCTATAACTGTTATGCTATATGTCCTGCTGGACAGTTTCTCAGACGACCCCCGTGGATTAGATAAACGACGTGGTTCGAGGTTCCGTGTAAGTTCCCGAGTTCAATAAATACCTGAAGTAGGCAGGAGGACAGTCTTCCGGGCCATTGGTGAACATTCTACTCATTAAACAGGATCTGGTATTAGATAATCCTCAAAGGCTGGTATGTCATAAAATACAACCAAACGAACAAACAAAACTTAACCAATGTACCGTTTCATTTCTGAATCTTTTTTGTCACAATCTTCAATAGAATTATTAATGACATTATCAAATTTCATCACTTATTCATTCCAAGTTTTTGATTATACTGATATTAAAATCAACAAGGCCACAAAAATGGAGCAGATATTCAACTGAGTAAGTCTCAGTGGTGTAGTGGCTAACGTACTGGACTTTCAACGTCACAGTATCTTAGTTCGAACTCCAGTTGCACCATTGTATTTGTTCACTTTCAAACCAAAAAAAGTAAAGTTGGCGACCATAGTCGAGGGTGACTTGAAGGCTCCCTTTTCAATAGCTACTACACCGAGGTGTAGGAAAGGGCGCTACTCCTTTCCCTGGATTGGTCCACTTTACCCTTAATACGTACCTTATAATGCTGCGTGATCAAATCAAAACTCATAGAAAATGTATGAACTCTTTTATCCTCTGAGCTTAGATAGTTAAATTGTACTACTACCTTCCTTCGAAGTGGCTTTGACATTAAATAACTTATAAAGGTTGATATGCTATTAAACAAAGAAACTAAGATATTCAACTAAGTAACAGAAATGGAGCTGATATTCTGCTAATATAAACAATAACCTTTGAAAAGAAAAAAGAATGAAAACCCCTTGCTAAGATGTCTGCAACTGTTCACAATGCTTTATCTTATAAAAAAAATCAAGATAATGTTTTTCCCACAGATCTCGTACTATCAGTGATTTGAAATGATTGTGTGAATTACTAAACTTATAAAACTGGTTTCTCAAGTTTAAGAAAGAAAGAAAGAAAAAAAAAAGATTATCTATACAATTAGTTGAAGGTTCACTGGCATAGAATGAAGGAATTGAAAATATGTCATAAATCTTCAATAAGGAAAGTATCGGTATTATTAATTTTTTACTAGTATTTCTTTCATCTTATTTGTAATTGTTTTTCTAGTAGTATTAATATTGACAACATCTTAATTATTTCATCTGATGAAGCTTTTTTAAACTTTATTAAATTTTGATCCATATTTCTATCATTTAAATTTTGGTGTTCGAGTTCCTGACGCATAATGAATAACATACTGGACTGTGACATTAAATTAGTGTGTTCAAACTTCAGTTAGGCTATTGCATTCCCATTCAGACAAATACCCTTGGAAAAGGAATGAACCCCCTAATTTCCCTACTGGTTAAAAGATACCACTACTGTTTTTCTAAAAGGATGGCTTTAGCATCAAATAACCCATAAAGGTCGATATTCCATTAAAACAAAGTAACCTACCCTTCATTTCAGTAATATTTTTTGTAGTTATATTATTTTGAATTATTTTTATTAAACTGGCCCATTCGGCAGTAGAATACACCGACTGCATCTCTGCATAGGGATAAGCCCCCCCCCCATCGTGTGTCCTGAGGTCCACTAGGCTGGAGCTGTAGAATACACAGACTGCTTCTCTGCAGAGGGGTAAGACCCCCCCCCCCCCAACGAGTGTCCTGTGGTCCAGTAGGCTGGAGCAGTAGAATAAAGGGCACCTCTGGTGGTGTAACGGTTAGCAAGCTAGACTAGCAAACCTACACGAGTGAGTTCGAGTCTCATTGGGAGCCCCGTTCATTAGGCCTTGTGCCACATCGAAGCAAAGAGCTTTGTAAATTATCAGGGCGCGCTCTTGGCGAACGCCCCGGGGCCTGTTCTGGACTTCGGTCCGGAGCGTGGCCCTGGAAAAGGAACAATGGCAGACTTGGGGCCTTTAATTAGGCACCTAGTTTCGACTAGGCTACCTTCGGGTGGGCGAGCTGCATTTTTGTCTCCTTTGTCCCCCTTGTACGGCACTAGACCATGCGTCTAGTTTAAGCCGCAAATTGGCATACGTGCCCGGACCCACATTTGGGTTCGTGAAACTGCTTGCCTCATCAGGCTCACATTGCACTAAGTGAGCCGATGAGCAGCACAGACAAGCAGGGTTCGAGTCTCGGCTCGTTCCCGACCTCCCCTCCCCTTTATCCCCACTTTAATCGGCCTTCAGGCTTTTGACCTTGTGTCAAGTCGTGTCTGGTGGGAGGCAGCGACAAATAAATGGAGCAGTAGAATACACCGACTGCTTCTCTGCAGAGTTGTAAGACATACCCCAACGAGTGTCCTCTGGTCTAGTTGATTGGACTGCTTCTCTGCAGAGGAATAAGACACCCCAATAGAGTATCCTGAGGCCCAGTTGAATGGTGCTGTAGAATAAACCGACTGCTTCTCATCATACGGTTGTATCTATGGGTCAAATAGAACTAAACTGTATACAGATGCTAAACTGAATTGGTTGAACTAGAACTGTTTTGACATTTAAACTGCGTACTTGTACTAAACTGAATTGCTCGAAATAGAACTGTTTTCACATTGAAACTGTGTACTTAAGCTAACCTGAATTGTTTGAAATTGAACTGTTTTGGCATTTAACTGAACTGTTTTGATATTTAATCGTTTGTAAACAAAAACAATACTTATACTAAACTGAATTGTTAGAAATTTAATTCGGTGTTGAATGACTCGAAAAGGGTTGATATGTCGTAAAACAAAAAAATAAAACAAAAAACAAAAAAACAAATAAAAAAAACAATCAACCAACCATTTTTAAACATTGGTAAAATTTGACTCGTGCTGATTGCAGAAGAGTAAGACCTTCCCCCCGACAAGTGTCCTGGATACGTCACTAAACCATCTGATGATGAGGCTTCAGTCCTGGAGCTTTTAGGGATGAGGAATACTCCTTCATTGTCATTTCTCCCAGGTCCACTCTGACCTGGAGTGGTAATATCTGTTAGGGTCCCATCTATGTATCAAATAGAACTATTCAATTACTTACTATGCTTAAAACTATTTAACTGTGCGCAAACATTTTTTTTAATCTGGGAGATATCAAAAGGAATTACTCTGTATGGCATGCAGACAATCTAATGTTATCCTTTAAGTCAAATCTTGTTAAGAGTCATGAGTCTTTGGTCAAGGTAAAAAAAAATTGGATGATATGTAACAATACAGTACATTGGCTAACTGCTTACTCAACTGAGACAGTCGTGGCCAGGTCATGTGACTTCTTCTGACCAATTAGAAGACATTACAAGCATTGCCCGCTCAAGCTCATTAATACACCAGAATTTCCTCGATCTCTCTTTTTTTTAGTAGACCAAACTGAACTTTTTGCTGAATAGACTTTCAAGCTAATCCGACTGGGGCTGTAGAATATACCAACTACATCTCTGGAGAGGGGAAAGACTAATATGTGTCATGGATATAACACTGTAATGAATCTGATGGTTGTAGAATAAGAGAGACGTGACGACCGTCTCGTATCAACGTCTGGAATAGAAGGCTTTATTTTCAATAGAGTAGTGAATACAATTTTGGGGAGCACAAGGCCCCAAGTTTTGAGAGGGAGGGGAAATGGGTGCTGGTTTATGAAAACTAACGAGCCCGAGCCAACCACATTTGCCGACCCGTTCAACAATGCAATTAGTCATTCATTCTTCACCAAGCGCGCTACAACCACCAAAATACCGCATTTACTCTATGGGAAGATTCCTACTTAAAAAAACCGAATGAAAAATGTATTTTATTTACAATGAATGGCGCACGTACAATTTATGAAAGTGATGGGGATGGGAGAAGAACCCAGAAAGAAAAAGTAAAAATAGAACAAAATAAACACCCGTTTGGTTTGCCTCCTATCCCCCATCTATAAAATGGAAGCTGACTGTTTTCCGGTCTCCGAAGGGACCGAAAACAAGCATGACCTTCCATAGTGAGGAAGGGAAACTAAGCTAAAGAAGCAAAATAAGCGCATGGTTGGATGCGGTGTGGGAGGTTTATGCGGGAATGAGAATATAGATATGAATTCTAAGATCTTCAAAAAAATAGGGCTGGATCTAGGGTTAAGGGACAATAAAGAATAGGGGTGAAGAAGACCTTGGAGACTAACAACTAAATGAAAGGGACAATGACTCACAACATTCTGCTAACTAGGGAAAAAGGGAACAAACAAACTACTTACACGGAGTGGGGTCCCGAAGGACCCAGTTCGTAGTCACCATTTGCAAGAAGAGGAGGGAAGGATGACTCCAACTTTGTCCCCTTTCGTACGACCTGGCTCGCTGCATGCACCCACCTTCTGTTGAATGTTATACGATCCAAGCGTTTTCTATTGCATTTGATTTTGGGCTTATGCTGATGCCTAAAGAATAAAATTAGATCACGATGGGAAAAGTTTGCATTGTCATACAATCCCTTCTTTTGCATCGTCCAAGTCACCATTCTAGCTACAGCTAGGATCGCGAGAAACACCACACGCTTCTCACCTTGAAACTGAGGCAAAATGTTGTCCACGACGTAACCAACATCGAGCAGCATGAGCTGCTTGAGTTCGATGCTGGCCGTCCACTCTCCGATATGATTCCAAAACGGATGAACTCGGTTGCAGTAGTAGAAGGTGTTCTCAGTGGTTTTTTCGAAACCACTGCCGCAGTGATCACAATCGGGCATGTCTGCCAGGTACAGTTTGTAATTCAGGCCGAAAAGGGGCAACGCGTTCCGTGCAAGCTGCCAGGTGAGCGAGAACTCGGAATCGTTCAAGAAGCCCGAACCTGGTGCCCAATTCAATGCAAGAAAACTTCCTCCATTGACCAGCCGGACCGATCCACACTAGTTCCCGATACAGCTCCTTTCGAGATAGAGAAAGGTCACTGGACCAAGGAAAGTTGCGAAGAGCCTTACAGCATTCTCAGGCAAACGGTGCTTCGCCCCTCGGCTTTCGTCAACCCTCAGCCTTGGGGTCTGTCTTAAAGCGTAGAAAGGTATCTTTTGCCTTTCGCCTCCACACCGCCTCCGTCGACAAGGATCGGCCCAGGAAAGTCAGTCTTTCAGCGAACCAGTGGTTCTCCAGATCAGGCATACCTAGACCCCCGTTCCACGGACGTTGACAACAGACCTGTCTACGGACCATCGGCCTTCCGTCTCCTCAAAGTAATTTGGAGAGAGGTCGTTGAAGCGCCAGTCGATGATTCTTAGGCAGAGGAAGTACAGACAATCGGTAAAAGATCAAGGGGAAGATGTACACGGCGCACACCTCTGCTCTGCTCTTTAAGAACAAGCGCCTTCGAAATAAGAGCATTCTAGAAAATCCGGCTCAGAAACTAATTAACAGGAAAATATCTAAGCTCCAAAATAAATTAGTACTTATACGAATCTGATTGGTCAATAAATGTCTGCGCGCTTGAATTTTAGGACCCGCAATAAAACTTAACAAAATCCTATTTTTGATCCACTTTAGTTCCCCCCCACTAAGTATAAATAACGAGGAATTTAACTTAGGCATTCCACTACCAGACAGAGAGAGGCAAGGACAACAGATAGCATCGCACACAGGACACAGAGCGAAGAAATATGCGACGTTTTTTTGCCAACTATCGGAACGCGACATGTTGTCGCCAAAAATCATAAAAAACGCACATGTGGACTTAAGAAAACGAAAGGTCCATACTTACGATCACTCACATACATACACACACCCATACACATGTATGTAAGTAAATTCAATTTTTTATCCTTTTCACTTCGGCCAACTAAGCACACATTGATTCGATAGACTTTCCTAACATGTACACACGGGCGAACAAATCATATTTTTATTCAACTGGCCATAGCAGTATTTTCTACACACACACACACACACACACAAAATGAACATTGTATTTTAATTATTTTCATCATATCTCTTATTATGATTATTAAATTGCTTGTTTCTTAATACTTGTTATTGTCACATTCCATTTGTTTATGTACTTGTAAAATTTGTGTTGTATTTGTGGAAACGAAACCTGAAGGTAACTCCTGTAAACTGCAGAAGGTACTTAGTTTTTCACACAGTCATTGTTTTTATAACTACAGCATAAACAGTGAGTGATACACTGTTGTCTTTTCCCTTCTTCTCTCTCAGCACTTTCTCTTCTTCTCTTTCTTTCTTTCTCTCCTCTTTTAACATACATGAATATAAAACTAGATATGTGCTTAGCATAATGGTTATTGTCATATCAAATGGAACAGGCAACCCAAGTTCAAATCCTGGATGTGGCTTTTCCATTTCACTTCATGCTATACCCTTGAAAAAGGCATGAATCCATCTGTTCTCTCCCCGTCTACAGGTAAATTGTAGAGCAGACTGGATTTGGTTTTGGTTTCTTTGTTTAATGGCGTATCAACCTTTGTTGCTTATTTAATGCCAAAGACATTCTTCTAGAAGAACAGAAGTAGTACTATTTAACCCATAGCCGGGAGGATAAGCAGATTCTTTCCCTAGGGTATTTGTCTGAAAGTGAACTTAATAGCACAACTGGAGTTTGAACTCGCTTACTACGATTCCGCAGTCCATCACTTTAATTATTATACCATGAGGACACCCCTAGAGCAGACTGGGTTCTTTAGCCTTTCTTAGGTAACCAATCTAAGACAAGGAAAATTCTGAATTCAAACCTGCTTAAAAATTGACCTTGTATCATATCCTGGCTATGGCAGATGGGTTGGGTAAATACATACATGAATATAGCATTAATGAGTTATGTGAGAGGAGGTGGGCACTGTCAATTCACCAGGATGAATTATTCCATACAGCACACTAGCAACCTCACAGATGATAGGATACCTTCATATCATAAGTTTAGAAAATATCTACATTAGACTGCTTATTGGATCTGCTTGATGACAGAGTTAGTTGTACTTTTCACAGACATTGGTATTCAAACTCAGAAAGTTAGTTACTAAGCATATCATAGTCTGACACAAGGCAAAAACGTTGGTCCCTCAGAGTAATAAGCAAAAGTCAAGAAGATTTTTCTACACTCATCAAAAATCACATCTTTTATTACTATTGTTAACACTGCACTTTTAAAGCAGGGCTTGTTTTCCTTCTCCCTCTTGGCCCATAGACAGAATGTGTTTTGTTCTTTCACAATGATCTAAAAATTTAACTTTGTTTCTATTGATTGATAGCAGCACCAGCTTTTATCTGTAGCTGAGTTGCCATCAATTGGTCATGTTGAAGTTTTGCATAAGTCATGAAACTCTTTAAAAAAAAATGTCTGCTCAGTGCTGACATAAGATCGAGGCTACTAATACTACCACTTTATCCACACTGGGTAATGATCAAACTCATTACACAGTAATAATTGTCTGCTTGAAAAAAAATGCCCATTGAAAAAAACACACAGTTCTCAATAGGAAATATTATTAGAGACATGCTTGTGAATCCATTATGCTGGCATATATATTGCTCAAAAATTTCTCCAAGGATTTATCTGTATACAAAAGTAAATATTTTTTGCATCCAAATGGTATTATACTGAAGATCTCATAAAACTGGTGGTTATTGTCACAGGGTGAGTTCTAGTGTTGAACCTGGCATAAATATTACTTTAAAATTTCTGACTAAGGAAGCAATATCTTGCAGGCACTGATCCTTGGTCTTACAACAATTTGGTTTGGTTTGGTTTGATGGCATATCAACCATTATAGGTTATTAATGCCAAATCTATTTTAATACTTAGAAATAGTTCTATTTCAAACAATTCACTAAGAATAGTTTTTTGTTTACACACAGTTAAATATCAAAACAGTTCTATTTCAAACAATTCAGTTAAGCATTAGTACACAGTTTCAATGTTGAAAAACAGTCCTATTTCAAACAATTCAGTTTAGCATAAGTACACTGGTTCAGTGTCAAAAACAGTTCTGTTTCAAAGAATTCAGTTTAGCATAAGTACACTGTTTAGTTCTATTTGACGCATAGATAGGACCCTATAAGGTGCTACCACTCCAGGCCAGAGTGGACCTTGTCGTGATGGCAATGAAGGGATACTCGGCATTCCCAAAAGCTCCAGCATTACTGGAGCCTCCCCATCAAATTGTTTAGTGTCATATCCAGGGCACTTGTTGGCTGCAGAGAAGCAGTCGGTGTATTCTCCCGCCCAGATGACTGGGCAAATGACTGTGAGAGATGTCGCAAATCAACAAATATTATAAAAATTGGCGACCGTAGTTGAGGGCTACTTGAAAGCTCCCTTTTCAATAGCCACTACACCGAGATGTAGGGAGGGTGCTACTTCTTTCCCTGGATTGCTCCACTTTACCCTTGAAATGCTGAGTGTTAAGCAAGGAGGTATAAAGCACCATTTTTTAAGTCTTTGGCATGACTCAATCTGAGATTGAACCCCAATTTCCCGGGCCTTTGGCGAACACTCTACCACTAGGAATCAGTTTGTGTATGCATATTGCATGTGTATTTATGCAAATGTGTGTGCATGCTTATTTGTGGGTGTGTTTGTGTGCCTATTGGCGAGCCCACTTGTATGCAAGTACGTGTGTATATGTGCTCATGTCTGCATGAACATATAGCTATAACTTTGCATTTATTTTTTTAAAGGAAAACCTTTTTAACACTCCCACGTATTTTCTCTTTCTCTTTCTTTTTTTTTTTCATGACTTTTATAGTCCAAGGGAGATAACTCCGCGCACCCGCTTGCTATAAATAAACCACTTCCGGTGATGTCGTCTTCCTGTTAATGTCGGGATGCTGTAGTAAGTTGTGGGCTTTTTCAATTTCCCCCGAGTTGATTATTTCCTATTTAAATAACAAAACAAAACCTTCTATCTACTTTCATGGCCGCCTATGGACCGGCTGTGACCAGGTTCGTCTTCTTAGCTCATCTCTCGATGTTGTTCTGTCTCTAAAAACGTTTGATCAACCAATTTCAAGATTTTTTTCATCTTCTTAGTGATGTAGTGACGCGTGTGTGTGCCTTTTTGTGGTTTATTTTTGTTAAAAAAAAAACAAGGGAAAAAAAGAAAAAAGAAAAGAAAGACCCCGAAATATCCCCCCTTTTTTGTTATTCTTCCATTAATTTACCTTTTGCTTTTTTTCTTTTAATTACGATTAAACAAAAAATATTCATTTGTATCATTAAACTATTTCTTCATTCTATCACGAATGGCTTATCATCTGGAACTTTTGACAACTATTTTTTGTCATCATTTTTTATTTTCAGCTTGTAATAAAAAAATGCTCTATTTTATTTTATTTTTGCATATATTTATACGTATTAACGTATTGTTAAGATTCGTAAATTTGCTTGAAATGTCTAGATTATTGGTTACGTGTAGAAGCCATGAGTTTGGTCCCGTAATCACGTCGTAAAAAGTACTAAATACACACCAAAACCAAGTTAAAAAGGAATCAAGAGTCTGAAAAACCATTAAAAAAAATTTCTACATCTGCTTGAATATTTTTTTGTCTTATTTATTTTCATCACTGAAAATAAAGTGTTGTTTCAAAGTACCAGTTTTAATATGAGATTAGAAAAGAAAATTTTAATGGTTAACTGTATCCTATATAAAATAAAAGTTTTTTTTGTTTGTTTTTTTTCTGTAAAAATAGAAAATCTGACCTTTTTATTAACATTGGTCCCTTTATTTTTGCCGTCACTCGTTTGTTTATTTTTTTTTTTTAAATCATCAATAACACACATTAAACTAGGTCATGTGATTGTGTTGTCATAAATTGTTCAGTTTAATTTTCAAATATTTAAAAAAATCCTTTTCCCCTTAAGATTAAATTTTTTTTCTTTTAAATTTTTTAAAGTTTGTTGTACATATTTACAACGTCTCATTTTGAGGAATAACTTTTTTTTTTAATTACGAAGAAAACCTAACAACGTAAAAAATAACATTACAATATATATATATATATATATATATATATATATATATATATATATATATGTGTGTGTGTGTAACTTTTTTTTAAGTGTCAAAGTAAAAGTAAAAATAAAGAATAAAATGATATACCATAATTTTCCACTTCAAAAGTTGATATGATATCAAAATTAAATCGAATCCGATGCGTGCGTGTGTAATGGCAAATGCCCATTTCTCTGCTTATTTTTTGCTAAGGTTGAATGAATGTTACAAGGTGTTTCTTTGTGGATTCAACTATTTCCCCACTCTCCCGACTGAGCTCTTTAACCCTGGTATGACAACCGTGTTAGGTGAAGGAAAAACTCTGAATTCAACTCAGTCAACCGCTGAAAAATTAAACTTGTGTCATATCCTCTCAGTAGCTGATGAGTTAGATAATTATATACAAGGGTTTTTTCTAGAGTCAGTCGATGCTGCTGTTGATAATTAAATGAATAAGTTATTATTCATTCATTTAATGACTATTTGAAAATATATCGTTATTATTAATAATGATATATTTTCTAAAATTTATTCCTAACATACCCTGTTAAACTTTTAAATTTCTGAGCAAAATACCAGACTTAGATAAGTAAATTTTCTTTTTAACTACTGATGTGATTATATATATATATATATATATATATATATATATATATATATATATATATATATATATATATATATATATATATATATATATAGAGAGAGAGAGAGAGAGAGTAATTGTCTGAAGAGTTGGTCCCACATGGAAAGTGATGAAGCCACAATTTAAAGAAAAACGGTAAATTTTTACCCTTTAACCCATCGGATTTTAGCGAAAACTAAAGATCAGATCCTAATGTTTTTTTAGTGAAGACATGTAAACAGCCTGAAAAATTATCATCTCTGGTCGTCAGTAATGCTTGCTGTATTCGCCAAAAAAAGTAGAATCTAATTTTTAGTTTTCGTTAAAACCCTATGGGTTAAAGAGTAAAAAAATTACCCTATTACGAAACAAAAATGGCACCTCATAGCGAGATTTTTATTTCGATTGTGCACTTAAAAATGCACTTTTTGAGATTCGTTATTATATTGGAATAGTTCTTTGAAATCGTACAAATAAATAAATAAAACAACTTTGACATTAATTTACCCATCAAAGGTTTATATGTTGTAAGTAAGTAAAGTTGGCGACCATAGTCGAGGGTAACCCGAAGGCTCCCTTTTCGATAGCTACTACACCAATGTGTAGGGGAGGGCACTACTCCTTCCCTGGATTGCTCTACTTTACCCTTGATCCGTACCTTATAATGCTGAGTGTTAAGCAAGGAGGCATCAAGTACTATTTTTTGAGTCTTTGGTATGACTCGACCTGGGATTGAACCCAGGTCTCCCGGGCCATTGGCGAACACTCTAATAACCCACCAATCAATGGGATTAAAAGCAGTTAAAATTAAAAAAGAAAAAAAAACTAATACAAAGTGTGCTAAATAGTATCAAGATTAAATCTTTAAACTTTTTTATCTAAAAATTTATATGAAGATGTGTGGACAGCTGATAAAGTGATATTTAGATATTGAAACTGCTGGGTCCCTACTCAAGAGGTCTACCTCCGATCAACTTTTTCCTGTTTTCTAAACTAAAAAAATCATCTTAAAGGTAAGATTTGAGGACATGGAGGACGTTAAAAGAACTATAATGGCAAAGCTTCTCATCAAATCAAAAAGGAGTTTCAGAGGTGCTTCAACCAATGGAAAACTCTTTGGAATAGGTATGTTGAATACCACGAAAATTATTTTAATGAAAGTTCATTCATTGTTCATGATTGATATAGCTTCTGTCTTAATACTTTTTGAAAATAGTGTAAAATTTTAAATTTTTTTTTTTAATATCAAGCAATAAAAAGGATTTTTTAAAAAATTATTCTCAATAGAAATTTATCTAAGTCAGTGAAAAGAAAAAAAAACAGAGAAAGTGGTTTTCATGATGAGCTAATCTGGAAAATTATTCTTGGGATCTTCAAATCAAACGAGTACCCATCCTGACTCATGATCAAGGTTTTTTTTTATTTTCATTTTTTGAATATATATATATATGATAAGACCTTAATAAGTCTTACTCTTTTGCTCTAGTGTTTTTCATGTGGTGTAATGGTTAGCAAGCAAGGCTAGCAGACCATTTTTAGTGAGTTCACTTCTTACTGAGTGCTCCATACTTCTAACTTTGTGCCAAACTAAACTAAGATTAGTTAATGATAATAATGTAAATTCGTTTTTAGCAATGGAAAAAATGTCTCAACTCTTATTATTCAGCAAACACTTGAGATATTTTACAGAAATTAACAACTGGTAATAATAATAATAATAATAATAATAATGACTGGGTAGTCTTTATGGCATAGTGGTTAATGTGCTGGACAGTGACATCATAGTGAACAAGTTTAAATTCCAGCTGTGCTATTATGCTCACTTTCAGGCTAATGCCCTTGGGAAAGGTATGAAACCTCTTACCCACCGGCTATGGATAAAATGGTACCGCTTATTTTTGTACAAGGATGGTTAGGATGGTTTTGGCTTTAATTAACCCACAAAGATTGAAATGCCATTAAATAAAGAAACTAAAACTATTAATAATGATAATATACATGGTAGTGTGCGTATCATAATGGCTATTGTTGTACAAAATGGAATCAGTGACTCAACTTCAAAACCTGGATAAATCTGTTTGCATTATACTTTATGCTAATGCCCTTGAGAAAGGCATGAATCTATCTCAACTACCCCCAGCTATGGGTAAATAGTAGGGCAGATTTGGTTCAATCAGTCTAAGTGAAGAAAAACTAAATTTAAACCATCTGTACTAAATCAAACTATTTACAAATGAATCAAATTTTGGCATTGAATAATCCATCAGGAGTTGATATGCTGTTAAACAAATAAAACAATCCTATTTAATAATCTTTGTTTTATAGTTATAAGGTTTCAAATATTCCTACCTAATTCTTAAATTTGGCAACAGATCTATTTGACCCATAATTGGGACCCTAACAGGTACTACCACTCTTGCACTGAGTGAACCTGAGAATAAACAAAGGGGTGACTCCATACTCACTAAATTTTGAGAATTGGAGCTTTACCACAAGATATAGTTTAGTGTTATAGCCAGGACAAATATTTAATGGAACTTTGCTTACAATCAATTGCCATTTTGTAGGATCTGTTGTACTAAACAGAAACAACTTTTTAAATTAGATTGTCCTTTGTTTGAGAAAATCTATTTAAAAGGAAATGATGCTTATAGAAATCAACAATTACTGATGCTTATAGAATTAGATGCTTTAAATTAGATTGTCCTTTGTTTGAGAAAATCTATTTAAAAGGAAATGATGCTTATAGAAATCAACAATTACTTGTATGCACTGTTTAAGCAGAATCTGCAGTATATTGTAAATATTAAGGATGAAGTTATAATAAATTATAATTATTATCTCTTAGAATAACACATATATATATCCAACCCCTATCGGCAGGATGTGACCCAAATTAAATTTTAAGTGAGCAGCTTAGTGTCATACACAGGACACCCCATTTTTATTATGATTATTATTATAATCATCAATTTGTGCTAACAGCATGGATTTTCCTGACTTTCTCTCTCCATCCGTCCCTATCATCCATCACTCCTGGCAGGTCTTCCAAAATATATCCTGTATCTACATAGAGCTGCAGTAAATAAGTTCTTGCTGTTGAGCTAACACAGTCACATTTATATGTACGGTTCCATATAAGAATGTCACTTTCTTCTTAAGATGTGTCCCACATGTCTTGTTCCAGTACATTGTATCATTTTCCTCATTCTACTCTGCTTTTTAAAACTTTTTTGACAATGTTATCATTTGACAATGTATATTGAAAAATAGGTTGAATTTTTTGCCCCTGTGCTTGTTCTTCTCTATGGATTATGTAAAGGGCTCAAAACTAAGTTCCCTTTCCCATCATTGAAAAGGAAGAAAGATCAATCCAACAATCCATCCACCATATGCAAGATGTGACACAAGGTCAATTTCTTTTAAAACTGATTGAATTTAACATTAAAAAAACCTTATAAAGGTTGACATGCCACGAAACCAACCAACCATTATATACTCTTTGTAACCTCTCTGTGATAGGCAGGATGTGACACAAGGTCAATTTTTAAGTGGTGTACAGCAGGTTTAAATTTAGAGATTTCCTTCTTGACTGATTACCCAGTCTGCTCTACTATTTACCCATAGCTGTGGTGTGAAGGTGTAGAAAAGATAGGTTCATGCATTTTTCCAAGGATATTAGTGTGAAATGAAACACAAACAGCATTGACTAGGATTTGAACTTAATTGGTCAAGACTGTTTTCTATAATGATAACCACATTCCTTTGTTGAAATTATGTAGCTGTAATTCTAATGAATTTTACTGCCCAATTTACTGACTGCATCTCTGCTGAAGAGTAAGACCTTACCACCAACGAGAGTCTTGGATATGGCACTGAACTGCATCTGATAGTGAGGCATCCAGTTCTAGAGCTTTGGGGGAATGTGGAGTACTCCTTCATTGCCATTACTTCCTGGTTCACTCTGACACAGAGTGGTAGTACCTGTTAGGGTTCCATCTAATTGTGTCCTATTTATGGACCAAATAGAACTAGTGTCCCAAGTATGACATGGAATTGCATCTGATAGTGAGGCTCCTGTCTATTATTATTATTATTATTATTAGATAGCAATACTTGAAAGCATTTAACTGGCTTCAAACAAATGATTAATTTTAAATAGAATTATTGGTGTTAAATAATCCTTGAAACCCTTCAACAATGTGCAAACAAATGATCTCTGACTTGTTTAAAAATAAAGTTACCTATAAACTATTCACTCACAAATCATGTTTATTCAATATATGTATTAACAAGATTTGGGTTAAATAACCTTTGAGGGTTGATGTGCCATAAATAACAACTAAACCAAATAATAGATTTTAAATAAACCAATAATTTAAACAAAAAAGATGACTTTCTTTGCTTTTTACATTTTTTCAGACATGCTTTCTCTCATACAATAGAATGTGATGAAAAATATTTGTTTTGGGCCTCACTATCAGTTGCGATTCTATTTCAGACTTTGTATATCCATTTTGGGGAGGTCTTGCTGCATGACATTCAGTCAGTAACAAGATGTTTGACTTGAGTTGTTTCAGTCAAAAAAAGAAGATCATTAAAATATTGCCAACATCAAGATATTAAGAAAAACCCAATTTAGAAATAAGATATTAATTCATTGTCATATCTTTATTTATGGGCAATACTGAAAGATATGAAAACATTGAAATAAGATAGATATCAACAGATGAAAATAGATTAAAATAAGGTAGATATAAACAGATGAAAATAAATATCCTTATTTCTGGGCAATACTGAAAGATATGAAAACATTGAAATAAGATAGATATCAACAGATGAAAATAGATTAAAATAAGGTAGATATCAACAGATGAAAATAAATATTCTTATTTATGGACAATACTATTAGATAGGAATACATTGAAATAAGACAGATATCAACGGATGAAAATAGATAGATGAAATTAAGATAAATATCAACAGATGAAAATAGATGAAAATAAGATAGATACCAACAGACGAAAATAAATATCCTTATTTATGGGCAATACTATTTGATTGGAATACATTGAAATAAGACAGATATCAACAGATGAAAATAGACAGATATCAACAGATGAAAATAAGATAGATATCAACAAATGAAAATAGATGAAAATAAGATTGATATCAACAGATGAAAATTGATAGATGAAAATAAGATAGATATCAACAAATGAAAATAAGATATCAACAGATGAAAATAGATATCTTTATTTATGGGCAATACTATTAGATAGGAATACATTGAAATAAGACAGATATCAACAGATGAAAATAGATGAAAATAAGATAGATATCAACAGATGAAAATAATATAGATATCAACAGATGAAAATAGATAGATGAAAATAAGACAGATATCAACAGATGAAAATAAGATAGATATCAACACATGAAAATAGATGAAAATAATATAGATATCAACAGATGAAAATAATATAGATATCAACAGATGAAAATAGATAGATGAAAATAAGACAGATATCAACAGATGAAAATAAGATAGATATCAACCGATGAAAATAGATATCCTTATTTATGGTCAATACTGATGGATTAGAACAGAATGAAAATAGATAAGTATGAATGCATTAGTAATGTGGAAAATATTTCAGTTTAATCTCTCCTTTCTAGGGACCAATAAAGTATTCGTACATCCACGATATACTAACACTGAATTCAGTTGAAGAAAAGACAAGATAAACTCATTTGTACATACCAAGTACATTTAATATTTTATATACACATTATACCTACCAAATTATTAAAATAAAGAATACATAAACATGTCCCAACAACTTGAACTATACATATATTGTTCAACGAATAAGCAGTGTGTGGTTTGGTTTCTTTGTTTAATAGCATGTCAACCTTTATGGGTTATTTAATACCAACGCCATCCATGGAGAAGAACAGCAGTGGTACTATTTAACGCATAACTGGAGAGGATAAGCAGATTCATGACTTTCTGAAGGATATTTGTTTGAAATTGTATGTAACAGCAAAACTGGAGTTTGAACTCACCCACTAAAATGTCACAGTCCAGCATGTTAGTCACAATGTCATAGAGGGTTCCCCTGCCATTATGTAGAAGTGGTTCAAAATAGAAAAAGGTTTACTTGACAAGGGTAGGTAATATAGCCATGTGACTTTACTGTTCCTTGGCATGGGATAAAGATGTCTCTGCCAGGTTGGTTTCTGTTTCTTTGTTTAATGACATATCAACCTTTGTGGATTATTTAATGCCAAAACCAACCCTGTAGAAGAACAGCAAGGATACTATTTAAGGGGGTTCTTGCTTTTTCCATGAATAATAGTCCGAAAATGAACATAATAGCATGACTGGATTTTGAATACGTTGACTTCAAGGCTGCAGTCCAGCACATATCTACAAGGCTAAGGATCATAAAAATTATAGAAAACATTGGTCAGAAGTATTTGAACCAAAACAAAGTCTGTCTTTTTTTATTGCCTAAGATTGCAGAGACTATTAAGAATTTTGAGTAAGGGATCTAAATTAACCTATTTCTAAATAGCAATGTGAATTTATCTTTTCAATCTCCTTGGTCGATTTGAAATAAGTTTTTAGAATGATAGAAAAAAAATCAAACATTTTTTTTCTATTTAACTGTTTGATTCCATTAAAAAGAAATCAATGTATTTTCCTGAAAATTAATATTCAGAACCACAAAATATGACAAAATGCCTTGTTGATTGCAATAAGATTTGTTTCTTCTAGTGTAATCTTCCTGTTTTTAACTTTAAAAACCAAATAGTTTGAATACTTATAAGGCATTCCGACAGCACAGATTCCTTTGGTTCTTTCTTG
Source organism: Sepioteuthis lessoniana (assembly GCA_963585895.1). Lineage (NCBI taxonomy): Eukaryota > Metazoa > Mollusca > Cephalopoda > Myopsida > Loliginidae > Sepioteuthis > Sepioteuthis lessoniana. Next base: position 63,124,058 of record OY757922.1, read on the forward strand.
TCATCTGTCCCTATTACTCTTGGTAATTCCTTGAGACAGTATTCAGTGTCCACATTGATGAAATGAATGTAAGCTTTTACTATTTGGCCAACACAGGTATGTCCGTGTGTAGGAGTTCATGGGAGAACATCACTTATAAGTTTCTCAATACTTCTCCAGCAGTGTTCAGCATGTCTTGCTCATCTTCCTTGGATGGTCAATGAGATGGGAGGTAAATGGTCATACAATTGCTGTTTTGTAGGGTGCTGCTTTCATGATTTGTTCAAAACAGCATGCAGCATCCTTGTGTAATTCCCATTCAGCTTTTTCTCCAGGTGTTTCATTAAAATCCTTGTGGTGCAACTATACAATAGTACTGACACGGTTCCAACTTGTAAAAAATCCCATTTCATCTGAGAGATCAGATTTCCATATGGTTGATAACTTCTCAATAGCAGTCAATCCGTTACCTATGCATATGGTGACGTTAGTATCGGTAACCTAAAACACACAAACTGTTTTATCTGAGTTTGCATAAAGACTAATGGCTCTTGTTGCCTGTTCCAGGCTATGTAGCAAAGATTTGAATTGAGCAGGTATATTTGCAAGAAGCACTAATGTATTTGTATAGTTTGCATTAGTAATTTTTTCTGCAAGATATCATTTGGTCTTTCCCTTTTTTGTGTGTGTGTATAGCCCAGTCGACTAGAGCTGTAGAGTATGCTGACTGCATCGCTGCATAGGGGTATGACTCCCCCTAACAAGTGTCCTAGGTATGACACTAGACTGTATGTAATAGTAAGACTCCAGCCCTGGAGATCTGGGGAGTGTGTATTCCTTCATTGCCATTACTCCCATGTTCACTCTGACCCGAAGTGGTAGTACCTGTTAGGGTTCCATCTGTGGGTCAGATAAATATTTGATTATTTTCTATGCTTTAAACCATTTAACTGTATTCAAACAAAGGACTGTTTAACTGAATTATTACTATTACATAGCAATACTTAGAACCATTTAACTGTGTGCAAATAAAACTATTTGTATATGGTAGCAATACTTGAAACCATTCAGCTGAGTGCAAACAAATGACTGCTTGATTAAATTATTAGTATTGCATAGCAATATTTGAAACCATTTAACTGTGTGCAAATAAAACTTAGTGTTAGTAAAACTTGAAACCATTAAACTATGTGCAAAAAAATGGTCTCTGGCTTGTTTAAAAATTGTTACTTACAAACTATTCATTTACAAATCCTATTAGATATATATGTATAAATAGAGTTTGCCATGAAATAACCTATGAGGGTTTATATGCTGTAAAACACAACCAAATCAACTAATCAATTTTTTTGTGAAGCCATTTTCTTTCATTATATCTATTGACTTTCATATGAATAGAAATGGTGCTTTTGTATCTCTTTGCAAAACTCCAATGACTATATCAAAGTAGTCAGTGTCACCATCTGTGAAATATAAGAGCATATATATATATATATATATATATATATATATATATAACCAGGTTATTTAACGCCAAATCCATTTTTATGCAAATAATTGGTTCTATTTCAAACAATTAAGTTTAGCATGAGTACACAGTTTGTCAAAAATGTTTATATATATATATGTATATATATATATCATCATCATGTCGTACCACTAGCATGGATATCCCTGACCCTCTCTCGCCACTTCTCCCTATCGTTCATCGCTTCCGGCAAGTCTTCAAGCCTACATCCCGTATCCTCACATAGCTGCTGTATGTATGTTTGCGCTGGTCATCTTACTTTTGCTTGGCCATATGTGGGGATCCATAGGAGTACATCACTTATGAGCTTGTCCCTGCTTCTCCAACAGTGTCCTGCATGTCTGGTTCGTCTAACTTGGATAGTCTTCGTGATGGGAGGCAGGTGACCGTATATATATATATATATATATATATTGCAAATGTTTGGGAACCCAACCAAGAATCATGAAAATAAGATTTTTTTTCAATTGAAAGATATTTCATTCTTTTACTTTATGCAAAAACTTACCAAATAATACATTTGTATTTAATCTTATTTGAAATGTCAGTGTTTACAAAGAAATTACTCATTTTTTATCATTGATTTGCCTCTGGAAGGCTTTAATACAGACCATGGATCCTGATTGACTTCTTGTGTCTAAATTATTTTATTACTTTTTTCTGATGATCTATATGGTGATTCTCATTTTTCCAGTCACCCTGTTGAGAGGGTTAGAATATACTGACTTCAAGGAAGTTAGATTTCCTCTACTCCAAAAATATTGTCCTGAGTGTGACATTAAACTATATGTGATGGTGAGGCTTCAGTTTTAAAGATCTGGGGAGTGTAGAATACTCCTTTATTGTCATTACACCCAGCTCCACTGACCTGGAGTTCTAGTACCTCTTAGGGTCTTATCTATGGCTCAAATAGATTTGTTAAAAAATCATTCGTATTCCATAGAAATACTTGATACTATGTAATTGTTAATTATTTGTATTAAGAATAGTTACTTGAAACTCTAATCATTTACTAAGGATTATTACTAGTTACTTAAAGCCATGTATCTGTAAACAAATGATTATTAAATAGAAATGATTACTTAAAACCATATAATTATGATAGATTTTAACAGCATTTTAATCCATCTAAGTTAATTCTATGATTAGAGGTTCATTGTACATTCATATTTATGTTGGTTAGGTTTTATGGCATATCAACCTTTGTAGGTTATTTAATGCCAAATCCATTTTTATGCAAATAATTGGTTCTATTTCAAACAATTCAGTTTAGCATGAGTACACAGTTTGTCAAAAACGTTTCTTTTTCAAGTTATTCAGTTTATTCAAACAATTCTAATTCAGCTAATTATAAGTACAGATTTAGTTCACACACAGTTAAATGTCAAAACAGTTCTATATTAAACAATTCAGTTTAGTGTAAGTAGAGTTTCAATGTCAAAAACAGTTCCATTTCAAACAATTCAGTTTAGTATAAGCACACAGTTTAAATGCAAGTACAGTTTAATTGTCAAAAAAATTTCTATTTCAAGCAATTCAGTTTAGTCAGACAGTTCTAATTCAAACAATTCAGTTTAGCATAAATATGCAATTCTATTTAACCCACAGATAGGGTTATCAGGTGCTACCACTCCAGGCCAGAATGGACCTGGGAGCAATGACAATGAAGGGGTGCTCCACATTCCCCAAAGCTCCAGCATCACTGCAACCTCACCATCAGATTATTCAGTGTCATATCCAAGACTCTCATCAGTGGGGGGGTCTTCCCCTTTTGCAGAGGTGCAGTTGGTGTATTCTACAGCCCCAGCAACATATTTATAATTTTGCTTTGTTTCTTTAGAGTTTTTTTGCACATCGTCCTATTGAATATGAATAATTTTTAAACAGATTTTCGACTCATAGATGGACCCTAACAGGTACTACTACTCCAGGCCTTGGTGGAACTGCAAGTAATGGCAATGAAGGAGTACTCCCTACTCCCCAGATCTCCAGAACTAGAACCTCACCATTACATGCAGTTTAGTATCATATCCAAGACATCTCTTTCTTTGGAGGATAGAAAGTCTTACCTCCCTTAAGTGGATACAGTCAGGTTGATTGGAGCAATGAGAATTACCATTATAGATCATAATAAAGATAATTTGAACTCCAGAAATAACTTCAAATAAATATAAATAAAAGAACTCCTAGAAATGTAGCAAGAGAATGAATTTATTTAAGCGCTTTGTTCACTGTATGGTGATAGCAATATGACTACTGTCCAACTTCTAGGTAAGATTGTACCCTACTTACTACCAGTGAGTGGCCAGAGAATGTAAATTTATTAAACAGAGGATTCCTTGGACTCTGATATAAAACCTAGGATTTTGAATGATGGTACTCTTTTCTTTGTTAAGGAGCCTATGATTTGTGTATCAGTTGATATCCAAGAGATTTTTGCAAAATCATTTCTTTCAAAATGGCCATCTTAGTGTGAAGTCTCTTGTTCACAATTTGTATTGATGAATGTACTGGATCATAGAATCAGAAATTGTCCATTTTGAAAATGATTTTAATGTTCTTAGTTTTATCTTTTAGCTGCCATATTTTCTAATAGTAGTTTTCTATAAAATAAGCAGGCTTCTGACCTGTCAACCATGTCTAATTTTTCAGCAGCCAGTGAACTTTTGACTTTTGATTGTCTACCAGAAAGAGAATTTCAACTCCTTGTGATCCATATCAGTTAAATTAGCTAAAGAACCATTGCTATATGTAACAATTTTTAAATGCTCAATGTTTCCTAAGTCTGAAATATCTATCTGGAATTTTTCTTTTTTGCTTTCTTAACTACCCTCTTGGCTTGTCTTATGCATTCTACATTTTGTTTTAGTTTGAAGCTTAATGCATTAATATCATAACTTAGATCACGTCTGGTTCAGTTGGTTAACCAATTATGTTATCGAATAATTTGCTTGGTTTTAGTAATTTCTGTTGTGGATTAGATATTCCATCTTTCAAGTTTCTGCCTACTTCTATTGTAATATATTTTAATTTCTTTACATATTTGTTCTGTCCAAGTTTAATATTCTCACCATTCTTTTTGGTTTAATCCTATGTATTGGAATTCAGTTACTTCTTCAGATTTAACTGAAAATACTGTTTAAAATGTTTAATCGTCATCAAGCGGAAACAACTGTCATGCAGTTCACAGGTCACTCTCCTCCGGTGCATCAGTCTATGAGCACACCATGAGAATTTTTTAGCTCGTCCCATTTCATCAGCCAATTTCCGCCCACGCGATTTCCTCCCATAACTGCCATCAGAATGTGTCACCTCCTTCCGGTGCATCACCCCGGAATGGCACTCCGGGCTGGGTTGAAGGCCAAAATATAACATGAAGATGCACATGTTATGAGCTGTTTCCTGGAAGCATGCATGGCATTTTGGTTACCTGCAACAACTTTACTGGTGGAAACATCATTCTAATGCTAGTGCTACCATAAAACTACAATTTGTATCTTTTTTGATAATTTGTAACCATTTCTCCCAATATTCCATTTTGTTGTTGATTGAATCCATTTCTCCATGGACTTTCAGCTGCAGTGGTACATACTATGATATTCTGATTTTATACCAAGTCCCTAAATGACTGATAATTAAATTCCCTGTTATCAGTGAGGATAGATCCTGGAGTCACAAAATATATGATCTAGTGCTTAAAGATGGTACTCATGATGTCAGAACTTTCCTTATTAAGAATCCTGACTCCAACACTGTATCTTGTACTATGGTTGATCAGGTGTAGTACAGTGTTGCCATTAATTTCTTTGATGTCCATAGCAGTGCTTTCATTGAATAATAAGAGCTTATTGGTCTGGGTTCAATTTTTTTTATCTGATGAATATTTCAATGGAATTAGGAAGTTCTTGTAAATTTTTTATGAATTCAGAATCTCTTATTCTTGCATTTCTAACTAGCTTTTTACTGCTAGGATCATTGAATTATCTATGTAATTTGGTTGCAATTTTTATTTTCTCTGATATATTTTTAGGGACAATTTCCTTGGTAAAAAGTATTTAAGCTTTCTTTTCTCTGGTAAAGGTCTGATAATGAGGATGTAATAGTGACCAAAGTACTCTTTATTGGATCTTTCCTTCCAAATAATGACACTCATTCTCAAAGTTGATGAAGGTCCTGGCTCTTTACATGGCATCTTTGCTTAATAAAAGTGGTTTATCCAAGTTTGCAATAACACATGGTAAATCCTTATTGTTTGTCTCTATTTTTCTGGTCAGGTTTTCAGAAAGCACTTGTACCAGTTATTTCCATTTATAGTCCTTGAAGCTATTCCGAACAGCAGAGCCAAGTGTTTCACTCAAAAAGGTGTGAATATTGCCTTCTCACTTTTGTTGACTCATCAGCACAATGTTAGCTATGAATTGCTAATTTTTCTTTTTGCCATTTTTCTACTTATTTCTGATATCCTCAGTATAAGGCCAGTTATAAGCTCAGTGGAACTTGCATCTATATGAAGCATTTGATGATGTGGCCTTCAAGTCCTAGTGAGTACAAATCTTTATCAGTGGAGCATGTTAAGTTTTTGTTATGTCTCCTTCTGCCATGATTGTCACTACTTTGCTGACCAGAAAAATGAAGATATTGGTTGGAGTAGTGACCATAAAACACCTCACTAGTTTTTGACTAAATATTTTCTTTGTACTCTGCATCCATTCCCTTTTTTTACAATGATTAGTGGAGTGTCAGAATATTTGTTGGTGCATAATTTTCTTAAGTTGTCTAGACATGACTGAGAGTGTCATTTTGTGATAATGGCCTTAACCAGCCTCTCATTTTTCAGAGTGAGATTAGCAATCTTTAATGCCCTGTAGGCAAGTACTGACTGTGGTCCTTAAATTTTGTGATGCGATGGTCAAAGTGTATGGATGCATTATTCTCTCTTTGATAATGCTTGGAAGACTCATATTTTCTAAAAAAAATGAATAGAGTTTTTGGTGTAACATTTTCATATTATCATTGACATGTTGTTATGTCCAATTCTAATATGGCCTATGTGGCTTTTCCTTCCAGTGCTAAAAGTACAATGAGAGCCCATCTTGTTATTTCCAATCCAGTGGTCAGTTGTCAAACTTGCATCTCTTTCTTCTAACACTTGTTTGTGTTTAGAGCAAGTGGATAATAATGAACTTAGAAGTCATGTTGATAATCAAATTGCTCTGCCAAATACAAACAAAGAAACAACAACAAGAAGTATATCAGGAGAATGAATTCATTTGACCTCTTTGTTAATCGTGTGGTGATAACAATATGTTAACTATTCAACTTCAGAATCAGATTGTATCTTACTACTGGAAAGCATCTAAGGGGTACAACTTGTGTGGATTAAAACTACACAAATGTCCGGGACTAAAGCCTCATTATCAGGTGCGGTTTAGTGTCATAATCAGGAGACACCTTTTTTGGGTGAGTCTTGCCCTTCTGCAGGGGAATACAGTCAGCATATTCTAAACCCCACTAACAGAGCTTTCAAAAAGAAAAATTGAATTCTAACCATTTGTACTTTTCTTAAAAATTGACTTTGTGTTGTATCCTGCTCATGATGGAAGGGTTGGATGAAAATATTCATTATAACTCTTACTTGCACATTACAATTCAATAATTAGTCTTCTATGAATGTTTTTTCGAATTTATGATTCTGACTAAAAATACTAAATGTTAGTTGATTGACAAGATTATAATATCAATTAATAAGATGCTTGATTTTTAAATTCATGAATTGCAGTCGAACTCTGCAATGAAGAGAAGTAAAAAAAAACAAACCCAAAAACCCCTTTTTTGAATTTTAAAGAAAAAAAAATTACCAGAGTTTATTATTTTCTATTATCCCTATCTTGGTTGTTTTATTCATAATATCTCAGCTGCTGTACCATCTATCCTTCTTTAAGGGTCTTTTGTCATAGTAACTTTCAACAAATTTTGAACTAAATCTTTTATTCAGTCCATGTGAGTAGACTGTTCTCATTCTGCTGTCCATGCTAATTCACCACCCTAATTATTTCTTTTTGTTATATTTCACCCTGTCAATAGTGCTTACAATAAACTGTATCTTCTGTAGAGGGATAAGAACCCTTTAAAAAAGGGGTATCATGGGTATGACGCTTGGAGATCTGAGGAGTTTAGAGTTCACTTCATTTCCATTACTCCTTTGTCCACTCTGGCCTGCCATATTAGTACCTGTTAGTGTCCCATTTATGTGTCAAATAGATTTGTTTAAAAATTATATTTGATAGGACTGTGTGTAAAAAAAAAAACTCTTAAGAAACAGCTTCACAAAAAAGAATGTCATTCCCTAACCTTCAGGTATAAGATAACGCTAGATGGGTTTGCATGCTTTTAAAATCAATCAATCTGACTTGTTATTTTGCTTTTCTTTCTGCTGAATCTGGGCTCCAGGATTGAACTTTCAAGTTCCATGTGTGTATTTACCAAACCCTTCTGTCATGAACAGGATGTGACACAATTTTTGAGTAGAATACAGCTGGATTGAATTAAGGGTTTTCCTTCTTGACTGGTTGCTTAACCAAGGTCAAAGAACCCAATCTGCCCTACTATTTACTAATACTCGAGGAAGAAGAAATGGATTCATGCCCTTCCCAAGGGCATCAGTGCTAAGTTAAACACAAACAATTTCCTTATAGACAAAATTTAGAAGTTCTAAACCAAGAGTGGGGAACCTGTAGCCTTTAAATCAAGTGTGGCCTTCCAAAGACTTGTAAAAAGTGTACATTTCTACTTAAGAATCTCATATCACAATGCTTTCTTGAAAACAAAAACAAAAAAAGAATAATAAAAAAGTCATTAAGAAATTTAGTAAAGTATTTAATTTCTTTTCGATCATAAATATTAATCAAATTTGGACTCAGTTATTAACAGATAGTTCAAACATTTGATTTTGTTTTAAACATACTAAATTTTTATTGAGTGTGACCTTAGCTGTTGGTAATAAATTTCAAGGTAGATATGAAATGGAAAACATTTTATCTTGCACCTAAAAGATTAGCACTTTACTGTCGGACATTTTTATTTCTTGATTCTTAGATTAAACCACAACAAAGAAACCAAAACCTATTTTATCTACACTGATTGACAAGGAAAACTAAATAGATTATATCCAAATATTAGAAATTACTAAAAAAACATAAATGCAACTTTAATATATTCAAAATTTCATTATGCTTTAAAAAAAGATACTAGTCCAAGTTGAAAGTCCTGTAAGAGTAACCCAAAGCAAAACTTTTTAGACCTTATTGTGCTTTTATTGTCCCAGTCTTGTGGGAGAATTCAAGGGTCATTTTTAAGAATCTTAAATTTGATGTCATTTTATCTTCCTCTTCAACATAAATGTATGTTTTTTTAAACAAAAAAAAAATCTCCAGGTGTTTCCGAACTTTTTCTAAATATTTTCAAGCTGGAGGTTTCCAACCAGTGGCCTGTGGGCCACATGTGGCCCTTCACTTAACTTTAACAGTTTTCTCTTCACCTTTTGATGTTGACTGTACAATTACAACTGCAGATAGAATTCATTGATCGTCATTGATTAAAAGATTTCAAGTCCAAGTTTCTTTCTGACCACATCTTCAAGAACCATGTCCTTCCATCAGGATGATTCCTCAACCTTATCACATACACCCACCATGTAGTGAGCATATTTGCCACAACATATTACTGTGAAGAATTGTTCTCCAAAATGAAGCTTATCAAGAGTATACTGTGATTACATCATTAGTTATCTGATGTGCTTCTTCAGTCAACCTCTTCATTGAATGCTGATATTATACCTTTTTATAATTGCAATCAACATCAAATATCTCATTAATAAATTATGATTATTACTACAGACCTTCTTGAATTAAGCTTAGTGGCTCCTGGGCTGAAAAGGTTGGGGGAACCAGCTGTAAAGTCCTATTGCATTTTTTGTGGTTAGATTTCATCCTCATCTTCAAGGTGTGTTAACAGCATGGATTTCCTTGACTGTCTCACACCATACATCCTTATCAACCATTGCTCTTGGAAAGTCCTCTAGATGACATCCAGTGTTTACACAGAGTAGATGAATATATGTTTTTGTTGATTATCCAGTATTAGTGTGTCCATGTATTAGTGTCCATAGGAGAACATTACTTGTGAGTTTGTGTTCTGCTCCCAAGGGGGAAGGACGGTTATGTATTAAAAAAATTAGCTGATTAAAGAAGGATGGATCGTTAATAATATTTTATTTACTGAGGTATAGGCTTGGATAATAACTGTAGTCACTAGATGCATGATGATTTATCTGAAGTACCTCAGAACTAGTGTGGACTCATGGCTGACCTGCCTCTAGCTAATACACAACTACTGTCCAAAAAGGAAGTGGCGCTGATCCTTAGAAATTTCTATGGTCTAAGAGACACAACTCTGCTTTCAACATTTTGTTAGGCTGACCAGTCAACAGTTTGTCCTTACTTCACCAGCTGTCCCCATCATATCTTGTTTGAGGAATCATCCAGATGGAAGCACATGGTTCTTGAAGATGTGGTAAGAAAGAAACTTGGACTTGAAATCTCAATTCATTTGCAAGGTGTTGCTGGTTGTGGCTGTCACCCATGAATAGTTAAGCTGGCTCTTTTTTTTGATTCAGACAGCATCTTGAATGAGTATCATCCAGGTCATACAGTTTTTGACACCCAATTTGCCAATCTCTAACCATTTATGATTCCACTGTCAGAGGCTATAAATTCCTGGCCCAATGATTGCCTTTAGGTCTGCTCTCTCCATTGTCAGCCATGTTTTCATCTATCCTCTTAGTTGTTTTTGCCAGTGTTGAGGTGGAACTGTTGTCATTGATTGGATGGATAGTTCATTAGTGGAGAGACAGTGGAGATAGCTAAACCAAAGCAACTATCTGAACAGCAGATCGCTACCTAAAGATGTTGTTTGGCAGTGTGAGTGTATGTTGGCTTTGGAGATAGGCTCAGCATATTCTCAAGATGCAACAGAAGCAGTCATGGTTGAAAACCTCTAATTACTGTAAGCCCTCTGCATGAACTGGCTATGTCTCAGTACCATAGGGCAATACTATTCATATAATTGCTTACTATATTCAACATTTGGTTGACAATTTAATTTCAAAGTGAGACCAAAGTTGATTTTGCAAGTGTCAAGGTCGAGCAGGCAGATTTAATACAAATGGAGATTTCATCTTTGCTTTGAATGGAGGCAGTGAATTTGGCCCATGGTATTTGAATTTCTCAACATCTTTAAGAGTATCCATATTAAGATGGATTGAAGTTTGTTCCAATGGTAGAACATAGGCTGACAGTATCTTGGTATTTGAAATGTTTATCTTCATATCAATTGTTTTTACCGCGGTGTTGATATTGTTGCAAGGGGAATTGCACTTTGTTGTAGTCTTTGCCACCACTAGCTATGTTGTCAGCATAGTCAAGGTTAGTCAGAAGTTTCATCAGATGATTGTGGCTGAGAACCCCAAGTCCAACCTTCATAATTCAGTCAATTGCATAGTTTAACAAGGTTGCTGATAAGGTACACCTATGACAAACATCTGAGTGTATTTCAAAGAAACCTGTGGTGTTACCATAAAAGCGGATACTGGTTCATGAGATGAGAAGTAAGTGACCATACAACTACTGTTTTGTAGGGTGCTGGTTCCAGGGTTTATCCAAAAAAGCATGCAGCATCCTCGTGTAGTTCCCGACCAGCTTTTTCTCTTGGTGTTTCATTAAAGTTCAAGTGGTGCAACCATACAATAGTATCAACTCAGCTATAGCTTGGAATAATTCCCACTTTTATCAGAGAAATCAGATTTCCATGTGGTCGTTAGCTTATCTATAGCAATGTTATATTCATGTGTATGTTTGCATCTCTTTCAGTAAATGAGATGTTGCTTCCAAAGTATGTGAACTGGTCTTCCTCTTTCTTCTGAAAATGTAACTATTTATTCTTAATTCTACCTTTTTTTCAGAACACTGTCAGAGACGTGTAATAATGAAGAATTGAGCTGACAACCGACATGGCATCACCCTCTGGTGTTGATTCTGATGAGTTTCCATTGCTCCACAATGTCTTTGAGAATGGTCTGCCCAGTATTGGATCACTGGACCATGTTATTTCCAACATGGATTACCAGATTGATAGCAATTCACGAGAGTAAGTATAATGCAATAAAGTATGCATTTACCCAGTCCCTTTGCCAATGGCAGGCTGTGACACAAGGTCAATTTTTAAGCAGAAAATAAACCAAAAATAAATACTGTGACACCTTTGTACTAAAAATTGAAATATATATATATATATATATATATATATATAAAAGGTGTTCTTTTTTTTGGACTGCTACATGGTCATATTTTTGATTATAGAAATTTCAATGTTGTAGAGTTTGGTAATAAATAATACTTAATAGCATCACTTTTATCTGTGTAATTTTACAGTAGAAATAATAAAATCCAGGTATTTTCAATTTTAAAACAAAATCAATTTTTTAATAAAAAATCTTTGGGGTGTACTTATATACAGGTGTTACTGTATATATTTATCTCCTCCGCTGCTGGAAGGATGTGGCACAAGGTCAATTTTTTAGAGTGTTTGCTAATGGCCTGGGAGACCTGTGTTCAATCCCAGGTTGAGTCATACTAAAGACTCAAAAAATGGTACTTGATGCCTCCTTGCTTAACAATCCAGAGAAAAGAGTAGCGCCCTCCCTACACCTTGGTGTAGTAGCCATCGAAAAGGGAGCCTTTGGGTCACCCCTGACTACGGTTGTCAACTTTACTTACTTACAGCTCAGTGAAGTGTGTAGGGAAATGCCAACTGCCTCATCCAGTATTTGAACTCAGAGTCACCAAGAATACTAAGAGTGCCCATGGTAAAATGGTTACCTTTGTAGGAAATGGACACAGCGACCCAAGTTCAAATCCTGTATGAGTCTGTATTTCACATGATGCTAATACCTTTGGGAAAGGTATGAATCCAACTATTCGCCCTTCAGCTATGGGTAAATAGGGAAGATTGTGCTCTTTAACCTTGGTATGGCAACTGGTTTAGGCAAAGGAAAACTCTTGAATTCAAACCTGCCAATTCCACTTCAAAATTGACATTGTGTCAGATCCCATTAGTATGGAAGGGTTAGGTATATATATACTAAACCTGCCTTTGCACATAACACCCTAAAGTATAACTCATATCTCTGGAATCATACTTGCCAAGGTTTTCAGATACAATATAATTAAGACAAGGAATAGCAAAAATATTACATACCTTCACCAGAACAGGGGTCTTCAATGTTGGTGGCACCATCCACTCAAAGGTGATTGGTGATTTTAAAGGGATAGTAATTTGGTTTGAAGAAGTTTAATATATCAGTTATATTAGTTCTAGATGTAGAAATATTTTCAAAGTTTAGATTACAGAAGTGGAGGATAAGAACAAAGGTTGAGGATTCCTACACTAGTGAAACATTTGAATTTACTATGTTGGCAGTACTGTCCCCTTGGAGGAGATTCATGATGTTAAAGGGGCAGTAGTTTGATTTGAAGAAATTTATCACTTATTTTTGTACTAGATGATGTACTGTAGAAATATTTTCAAATTTTACCTGATGTAGTGGGGGTGCATATTGCATTCTTTTTAGAATATATACACGGTTGTTAGAAAAAGTATCTAATTTTGCTGATGGCTGTATTACAGGAGAACAAGCAGAAAATTCGCCTTGTCATGGAATACCATGAGCTCAATGGATGCATACACAACCAGTGCAGACATGTGTGCTCAGGAGTTGAGAGAGTGGCAACAGCAAGAGTCGAATGTTGCTTTATTAGAATTGCATGCACCACTCTCGCAGATTCTCCTTGCTCGAGACTGTGTTTTATTTTAAACTGAGGTGTTAGGGCAGCCATGTTTCTTTTTCCTCTCTCTCTTGAGCGTACCACTCATTTTGTACACCAGGCATAAACGTGCTAGCTTTGTCATATGAGGTAAGTTGTTTTCTCTTCTACAGATATATTGATTAGGATATATGATAGTAACTGTGGTGTGAGAATGTTGTCAGTAGTGGGAGCAGTAACTCAACTCTCTTACATCTTCTTTGTATAATGTAAACAATTTTGTCTTGTTTTTTCCTCTTTTCTCCAGGCTTGATGAATGCCTTCAAGCTGTATTGACATTCACAAATGAGTTGCCTGGCAACAAGTGCCTAAGTTCACCCCAGGACACCCTGAAGTATATGATCAATTACCATGTTTTGGAGAAGAGCTCTTGCTATGATCTTGACATGGATGACATCATTCGAATATTACAGCATGTCGTATGTATAATATTTTATATACTTAATCAATGTATTATGCTTGCTTGTTGATTTGTTGGTTTTACAACTTGTTGACCCTTGTTTGCTTACTTGGTGGTGCCCATTTCTGCTCTAAGCAATATGTGACAGATTGTACTAGGTTATATGGTATCAGTATCTAGTTATTTGGTTGGTTTTACAACATATTAACCTTTGTTTGCTTACTTGGTGGTACCAATTTCTGCTCTAAGCAACATGTGACAGATTATACTGAGTTATGACAGTGGTGCCACCATTTGTCTTAGGGGACCAAAACCCTTTTTTAATAAGGGTTTCACAAAAAATAACCTTGTCCCATCAAGGAAGATCTTTCGGACAGTTGGAGGTTTCACTCTCATGTGTCAGGTTTGGCTTCCTGTTATAATTAGTGGTTAGAGGAAAGACAACTAAACAAGCCCTCTACATATGCAAGGACATCCAATGGCTTTATTTTAGCAGAGCAGCCTGCATTGATGTGGGGGTACTGCATGAAAATTTCCCAACATTTGCAGGCAGCAATAATATAGCCATGATATCACCAGACCTAATCCATACAGCAGGTCATGGCAATCCATAATATGAGAAACTAATAAGTATGATACTGTAAGGCTTTCTAAAGACATGTAATCTTACTGCACTCGAGGTCTGTGAGTATTGGGAGGTGAGGCACCGCCTCAGCACTGACAATGGCTTGGTGTTGTTGGATCGAAGGATTGTCATCTCCAAAACGCAAAGTTCTGCATTGGCTACATTCTGCACACCAAGGAGTAGTTGGCATGAAAGCATGTGCCAATGATTCAGTGTACTGGCCTAGGATGGATGCTTCAATCCGTAGTATTAGGGCAAATTGTATGGTATGTTCAAACATTGCCCCTAGTCAACCACGGGAGCCTATCATCTTGACACGATCTCTTGTTTGGCCATTCCAGCTGATTGTCATGGATCTCTTCTATATTGGGGATCATGCATATCTTGCCTGCACAGATAGACTAACTGGCTGGCTCATCTTGTACCATCTAGAACTAAGTCACACCACTACATCCAAATTGATGTCCATCTGTTGACAACTGTTCCAGGCATATAGTGCACTAGACAAACTCAGTACCAATGGTGGCCCACCTTTCACCCCCAGCATATTCCAAGAATTCCTTAGGACGTGGTGTGTTAAGCACTGACTATCCTCCATCGCATATCCCCCACCCAATGGTCGGGCAGAGCTTGCGGTGAAAACCGCAAAGAGGATAGTGAATGGAAACACAGGCCCCCAGGTTTCCTTGGACAATGACCATATTGCCTAGGACATCTTGCAGTACTGAAACACCCCAATCCAAAATATTGGCATATCACTGGTGCGACTCCTACTCCACCACCGACTCCATGATTCCATTCCTTCACAGTCAATCCTCTACAAACCATACCCTGAATGGGTAGCGGCAGCGCAACGCCATGAAGAAATTCTCTACCACCACAATGTAAAAGTAGTAGAAAGGTATAACAAATGTACCCACAACCTTCCCTCTTACAAGCTGGTGACACTGTAGCTATCCAAAGCCCATTCAATCACTGATGGAACATGACAGGAAAAATCCTTACTGCCCTACCAGATCACCAATACCGAATCAGGGTTAATGGATCAAGAAGGATCACACTTAGGTACCACCATTTCCTCAGAAAGTGCAAATTCAAGCTTTCACCAACACCCAATACCAAGTGCAACACCAGGACCAATAACTCTCTCAATCAATGCTCCACTCTTGCACCCCAATCCCCCAACATCTTCTGGTAATGGCACACACAGAGCAATTGAACCTCCCAAACAAACCACATATACATCACCACACCTTCAATTGTCAAGAATTCCTTGAGCTCTGTCCAGGTTATTACTACACAACAGACCAGGCCTAAAAGAAGGGTACAGATCTCATATAACCTGGCCTACTCATGGTGGGGGAGATGTAGAAATCACTGCTCTAACATGCAGAATAAATAAGAATAACAACACTTATCAGTTCAGCAGCTTCAGCTAGCGTCCAGCTGGGAGACAAAACAATACAATGGGCAGTAACTCAATACCAAGCCTGTAACATGACTGAAGCAAGCCGATGTATATATACACTAATATACCCATTCACTGGGCCATCAACCAATCACTGTCCAGAGAATGAACCTAGCCACTTGAGAATAATAGAAAGCCCCAATGTCCGTATAATCTCACCTCAACTCGTAACTCATTGCTTCTTTATGTAAATGAGTATTTACTCACAGCTACCAAGCTTTACAACAGAATTTCAACAAATATTTAGTTATTTGGTTGATTTTGTAAAGTAAAGTTGGCGACCTTAGTCGAGAATGATCCAAAGGCTCCCTTTTCAATAGCTACTATACCGAGGTGTAGGGGAAGGTGCTACTCCATTCCCTGGATTCCTCCACTTTACCCTTAATCCTTACCTTTTAATGCTGAGTGTTAAGCAAGACAGCATCATTTTTGAGTCTTTATTATGACTCAACCTGGGATTGAACCCCAGTCTCTCAGACCATTGGTGAAAACTCTACTCATTTGGCCGACTTGGTTCATTGCTTTAGTGCTTAGAGTGTTCGCCAACAGCCCGGGAGATCGGGGTTCAATCCCAGGTGGAGTCATACCAAAGACTAAAAAAATGGTACTTGATGCCGCATTGCTTAACACTCAACATTATATGGTAAAGTGTAAAGTGTTGCAATCCAGGGAAAGGAGTAGCACCTTTCCCTACACCTTGGTGTAGTAGCTATTAAAAAGAAAGCCTTCGGGTCATCCTCGATTATAGTTGACTATGGTGGTTGATTTTTCAGCATGTAAACCTCTATTAGGTTATTTAATGCCTAAACCAGTCTTTTTTTTCCAAGCAATTACATGGTTTCATGTAACCATTCCATTTTAGTAATAATCATTTGTGAACAATTATAGCTTTAAGTAATTATTCTTAATATATAATTTGTAATGAATTAAGAAAATTGCACATGAGATAACCTGGACATGTTTAAGAAGAGGAAACTTCAAGAGAGGAACTGAATGTTTTTTAATAGCAGCCCAAAATAATGCTATAAGAACCACTTATGCCTTAGCAAAAATTGATTATACACAGAAGAATAGAAAGTGTAGGTTTTGTGGTGACAGAGATGAAAAAGTTGATTTCATAAATGAATGCAGCAAACAGGCACAAAAGGAATACAAGATGAGGCATGAAAGGTGCAAGTTTGACTAAATTTTGGCCATAATCATAAAGGTTTTATGCACAAACTAGAATCTGTCCTAGAAAATATGATGCATAAAATTCTTCAGGACTTTGAGATACAAACTAACACCCAATCCTGACCAGAAGACCAGACCGAGTGTTAATTAACAAGATTTTGAGATACAAACTGATCACCCAATCCTGGCCAGAAGACCAGACCAAGTGTTAATTAACAAGATTTTGAGATACGAACTGATCACCTAATCCTGGCCAGAAAACCAGACCGAGTGTTAAATAACAAGAAAAGAACTTTTCTACTAGTGGATTTTGCCATTCCAGCAAACCACAGAGTGAAAATGAAAGAAAGCAAAATGATAGGCAAATACTTAGACCTTTCCCAAGAACTATGAAAACTGTGATGTTGATACCAATTGTAGTTGGTTTCCTTGGAATGGTCCCTAATGGCTGGGAAAAAAGATTAGAGGAAATGGAAATCAGAGGAAGTATCAAGATCATTTTGACCACAGCATTGTTAAGATTGACTAGAATACTGAGAAGAGTCTTGGAGACCTGAGGAGACTTGCTATCACTCAGACTTCAGAAAAAACCACCGGCTGATGCTGAGTAAAAAAAACTCCCAAAGATTGATATAATGATTATTATTATGATAAAATTCTACATGTGCACCCATTCAAGTTCAGTAGTAATTTTTGTATTTGTGATTTGAACTAATTAGACCCTTAAACTTACCACAATTTTTTATTTAAATAAACAAAACAATAATTTTGCATTTTATAAGTGGGGGTTCACTTTTATGTTTTAATTCAATGTAAAATGATCACTCATTTCTGAAATATTTGGTATTGGAATAGACAAGTTACCAAACAGGTTAAATTATTTCAATTTTATTTTATACTTCTGGAGTTGGGGGTTCCTTTTTTTAATACTTGTTCCAGAAATGAGTGATCATTCTACAATGAATTAAGATGTAAAAGTAAACCCCCTCATATAAAATGTTAAATAATTTATTTTTAAATAAAAAAATTGCAGTTGGTGAATTTGAAGGTCTAATTAATTCA
>OY757922.1:63144731-63348564 GCA_963585895.1 Sepioteuthis lessoniana
TGGGTTATTTAATGACAAAGCCATCCTTGTAGAAGGACAGCAGTGATACTAGCTGCAGGGAATAAGGAGGTTCATACCTTTCCCAAGCATATTAGTGTGAAAGTGAACATGATAGCATAACTGAAGTTTGAACCTACTTACTCAGAGGCACTTTAGCCATTACACCATGGGGATTTCCACTAAAAAAAATTAAGATTAAATTGGATGATTTTGGAAATAATAGTAAGAAAAAGAAATTAAAACTGAAGTTCTAGGAACTATTGGATGAATTACTTTACTGAATTCTCCCCTTACCCCCCTCCTCAGTTATGGGTTAAACTGTACCACTATTGTTCTTCTACAAGGATGGCTTTGACCTTAAATAACCCACAAAGGTTGGCATGCCAAACAATCAAACCAAATCAGATCAACAGAACTTGATCGGTATATAGATATTGTATCAATATTTATTAAAGGCTGGTGTGAGAAGATTGTAAAAAAAGGGAGATTCTCAAAGAGGTATTACTAAACAAATAATTATTACACTACCTGAACCATGTGAATTACATGTTTTAATTAGTATATAGAAGAAAAATATGGCATGAAAGCCAAAAATTTGATATAACATTTCACTCTGTATGGGCTTCATCAGATGTTGATTTGGAAAAATTTCTTTCATAATAAAAATTATTTTCTTGTTTTACTCTTTTACACAGGTACTTCACTGACAAATTGTCCAAATTACCCCTACGTGGTTTTGAACAGGAACTGAACCTGCAGGAACAGAATCGTATTGAATATTTGCAGAGTTTGGTCATGTTGTATCAGTCAGATGACATTTGGTTCTGTTATCAGGTTCGTAGATATTTATATCATTTTTGAGGAAATTTCACCTGCGTTTCTTTAACGTTTTGAACCTATAAATCTAATATGGTATTATTTTCCTATACCATAAGCCTGACACAACCCCGGGTAAAAAATTTACACTCACTATGGGTAAATAGTAGGGCAGACTAAGTTCTTCAGCCTTGGTGAGGCAACTAGTCTAGGAGAAGGAAAACTCTGAATTTAAACCTGTTAAACTCCGTTTAAAAAATTGATCTTGTGTCATATCCTGCCTGAGTGGAGGGGTTGATAAATATATAAAAAATATGCACTCATCACTCTTATAAAATGTTTCTTTTGTTTATTTGTATGTAACCCATGAAAATAGAAACTAAGTGCAGATTTGGGACAAAATTTATTTTAGTCAATAGCCAAACTTTCTGACTTCATGAAACATTTCTCAAATTAATCAAAATGATTTATTCTAATTGATAATCGAGATTTTTTCTACATAAAGTAGAGGAACAAATTATAAAATAACTAACAAGAATAACTCCTTATTAAGGGAATCTAATTTTACCATTTTCCTATTATTTCAAGTGAAATTTCTCTGAGTGGAGCCATTTTGTTGAACAGTTGAAAGTAAGGGATTGAATTTCTTGTTCTGACTGGCAAAGGTTTACCAGATAAATCTTAGTCTACTGCAGAAAAGAAATCTGGTTGTTTTTTTTATTGAGTTGTACTGGAAGAAATCACTCAAAACAACCGATCTGATAAGTCACTCACTGTTAACAAAGTAGATTTGGGAATTATTCTTGTTGGAGATTACAGGATTTATTCTTCATGATTTAGTGATTCCATAATTTGTTCCTCTACCTTAAGTTGAAAAGATGTTGATTATTAATTAAGATAAATTATTTTGATTAATTTGAGGTATGTCCCCTGAAGCTAGAAAGTTTTGCTTTTATCACCTTGAAGATGGTTTAAGGAGAAACAAAAATGTTAAACGTTTGCATATTATCATGTATAAATATTTTTTTCCATATTTTTATATGTACATATTGTCAGATTTATTTACATTTTCCTCTTATATATATATATATATATATATATATATATATATATATATGTATCTGAACAAGTCCTGTTAGTCCTGTTATTTTTGGTGTTATTGATTCATATCAATACCCATAACAGGATGGAAATAAATTTATAATCCTAATGTGACCATTTTTTGTTTTTCTTAAAGGTGTATATATATATATATATATATATATATTCATTCTATATCTAAGTTTTATATATCTATATATATGTGTGTGTGTGTATGTAGGTTTCATTTATGTTTTTTATATACAGTTAACAATGAAATTATTCATACACCCATGAATATTGAATATTTTGACCCATTTCTTAAATTTTAATAATCATATGATGCCAGAATTTTTATATTTTATTTCGTACAAAAAAAGGATATAAAACTCAATTTTGAGAAAGATAGGTTAAATTTACTAAATATGAGAAGAAAAATAAACAGAAGAGGAAAACACAAAATTATTAGTACAGTATGAAAAATTGAAAAAAATCGAACAATTTTCACAATATTATTAGTTGCCTCCCATCTTTACAACTTGCTGTAATTGTTTTTTAAACTTTTTGATGAAATTTGAACAAGTCTTTTCTGGGATTTTCTTCCGTTCTTCAATGGTTACATGTTCTAATTCCTGAAGATTTTTTAGTGACTGCTGATTTATTTGAACTTTCGATTCTTGCCATAAATTTTTAATAGGATTTGAGTCAGGACTTATTAAAGACCATGACAGAACTGTAATCTTTTTTTGAAGCCACATAGTCAAGTCACTGATTTAGGCATATGTTTGGGATCATTATCTTGCTGGAAAGTAAATTGCTAACCTAGATCAAGATTTTATGCTTACAGTTGATTTTCATCCAGAATTTTAATATAGTCTTCAGATTCCATTATTCCTCTTATTGCAAATTATTGTCCAGTCACCCTTGAGCTAAAACAACCCCCAAACATCATCGAGTCACCTCCATGTTTTAATGATGGCACTGTGTTCTTTGGGAGTAAAACCTCACCTTTCTTATGCCAAATCTTCTGTACATCATTATTTCAAAAATGTTCAATTTTTGTTTCATCACTCCATACTATTAGTCCTCAAAAGCAATTTTCTTTGTCCAAGAATGTTTTGGCAAAATTAAACTGAGGAACAATGTTACATTGTTTGTGAAGAGGGGTTTGTCATGGTCACTTTCCATACAACTCATTTCTATTTATACAACACTGTATTGTGGGAATACTTATGCTGATACCCACTGTATCCAAACTTTTGGCAATGTCTTTCAAAATAACTCTTGAGTTTATATTATTCTTGTGACACAGTTTTTGTGCAGTTCTTAGTGATAATTTGGGTTTTCTTTCATGTCCTGGCAAATTCCCTGTAATGCCAAATTGTTTATAACAGACTGTACCATAAATCTAGGGATAACTAATCGTTTTGAAATAGTGCTGCAACTATTTGCCGATTTGTGGAAGTTAATAGTTCTCTGTCTCAAGTCAACACTAAACTCCTTTGTCTTCCCTATTGTATTCTTAACATCATGACACTCTATGCACCACGGGACATTCTTTGCTGGAATTATCACAAATATTCTACTGAATAAATAATCCAGAAGCCTTCACTGATTAAATAATTATGAGGAATGGAAAAAAACATTCAAAATTGATGGGTATACGAATAATTTCATCATTGACTATATATATATAAGTTTTGGAATAAGATCCAGTGATATGAGAAAAGGAAGACAATATGGAAAATTAAATTCATACTTTCCAAGAAATGTTTCACTGAAGCTATCCTGATACTAAAACATGTCAATTTAAATTTCCATATTATTTTCCTTTTCTTGTGTATATATTTATATACACACATATACATATATAAGTATTGCCCTGTCGCCTGGGGCTGTAGAATACACCAACTGCACCTCTGCAGAGGGGTAAGACCCACCTCCAATGAGTATCCGGGATATGACACTAAACAATCTGATGGTGAGGTTCCAGTGATGCTGGAGCTTTGGGGAATATGGATTACCTCTTCATTCCCATCGCTCCCAGTCCACTCTGGCCTGGAGTGGTTGCACCTGATAGGCCCCCACTATCTATAGGTTAAATAGAACTAAACAGCATACTTATGCTAAACTGAGTTGTTTGAATTAAAACTGTTTGACTAAACTGAATAGCTTGAAATAGAAATGTTTTTGACAATTAAACTGTGTACTTATGCTAAACTGAACTGCTTGAAATAGAAATGTTTTTGACATTGAAACTGTACTTATGCTAAACTGAATTGTTTGATATAGAACTGTTTTGACATTTAACTGTGTGTGGACGAAATCTATACTTATACTAAACTGAATTGTTTGAATTAGAACTGCTTGACTAAACTGAGTAGCTTGAAATAGAAATGATTTTGATAATTAATCTGAGTAATCATGCTAAACTGAATTGTTTGAAATAGAACTATTTGTATAAAAATGGATTTGGCATTAAATAACCTACAAAGTTTGATATGCCATAAAATCCAAACAACTAACCAACCATATATAAGTAGGGTGTGCAATAAAATCCAATAGTATGAGAAAGGAAAGACAATATGGAAGATTAAATTGATATGTTTCACTGATGTTTTCCTTATAACAAAATGTCTATTTAATTTTCTGTAATGTCTACCTTTTCTCTTTCACACACACACACATGCACACATATATATATATATATAATTAAGGACATGAATATGAAGTCCATTATTTGAAGTTTTATGTGATGTGCACAATGATTGTAATTTACGAAGCTCTTTGCTTCGATGTGGCACAAGGCTGATTGAATGGGGATGTGCACAATGATTGTTCACACCACAATTCAGTTCAAGTGTTCATAATTATGATATTTTTTAGGTTTTATACTTGCTCTGCCAGAAGAGCATTGAGGACTTCTTATGCAAAAACTTTTCTTAGTTGCATTTCTCTTTTTATTTAATTATATATATATATATATATACTTGAATATCATTTGATCTTGGGTATTATGAAACTCTTCAAATTTGATCTCTGAAAGATGATTTCATCATATATCCTGTGTATCATATGAGTTCTATTTTTGCTTGGCTGGGCTAAAGCTCATATATGTTTTTTTAAAATATATTTTCTCTAAGTTTCTTGGTTTTCCATGATTTTCTGAGAGATTTTAATGAAAATATCACATTACCACAATCTAAACAGCTGACAATATGCTGTTATATGAGCCATTTATATGTGTGAACCATTTTTTAACTATACTTGAAACAAGATTATTTGTTGACAACTGGAAATTTTAGGCATTCCAAATGGCCTAGGCCTTGCCTTGGCCTACTATTTACCCACATAAAGTTTGTTTCTTGTATCTGGTGTGAACTCGTAATATTAGGTTAAAATTTAGATCCCAGAAACTTGCATGATACACGTATATTCATTATATGTATATATACCAGGTTTTCTATAAAGGTAGATCATTATTAATCAACTTCTGCTCTCTGTTTTTTAGATGCTGCGGGTTCAGCAGCTTGAGACATACTTCAACAGTCTGTTGCCACAGTCAGGAGAAGAGGAGAAGTTGGACATAGCAGCCATCACCAAAAACTGTTCAATGTTGGCTGCTTTGATTACTGGAATGATTGATGAAGACTTTGCCATCCTTACCACAGGAATATTCAAGAAAACCTCCAGTACCTTCAAGGCCATCCATGACCTTTACCTGGACAAGTATGCTGATGAGATGTCGGCACTCATTGAAGAAATCTATGATGACCTGAAAGATATAATACATAGAAACTCTGCCCAGTCTTCAAGCGAGTTCCTTTTTGATGCTAACCATAAGAAACCGCTGTTGAAAGGCTATTCAAGTACTGCCGAGCAGGGCTTATTAAATGCGGGCGGACGAAGAGGTAGCCACAGTCGCAAAGCTTCTATTGTTATCTCTCGGCATTATCTGCAGTCCTTGCGAGACATCCTTCTCTCAGTTTTTCACATCGATGAGCACATCGACTACCTATACAAAATGGCCACCACCAGTGGGAGTAGCACTATTAGTAACAAGAGACGGGGATCCAAAGGAAGCCTTCGAGGTAACACCACTTGTAAAGAGTTTGCAATTTTTACATTATTTATACATCTTGGACTGTTGTTCTCATCTTAATTGGCTTTCAGTTGTTTTTTTGTCATTGCTGATATCCTTCAGGGAATTTCAAACCAAACCTTTTTTTCAATCCATGTGGATAGACTGTTACTATCCAGTTATCCGTGTCTTGTTTTTTTATATTCACAATGTTTTAGATGTGTTAGAGTTAGGAAGGAAAGTTTGAATACTTTATATCTCTTAGGTTGCCTTTTTAGTTATTTTGCCCTTATAAAGTTGCTTCTCTTTCCACTGAATGACTTCCAGATAGATTCCAACTCAGATCTCTTAACCAATGTCCCATGGGATGGTTCAGATACCATTTTTAGAGTTAAATCCAAATCATACAAATAATGTTATCTATACTATTTATATGTCTCAAATTCTTGTCCTCATCTTAGTCTTTATATTCCTAACTTTTTGGTTACAGTAGCCACTGTCATTTTTCAGGTGTCTTTTCTTACAGTCAATAACTTTTGGGGAATTTCCAACCAAACCTTTTATTCAATCCATGAGGATAGACACTTCTCATTCTGCTGTCATTAACTTGGGATATTTTATATCATTTAATCTGCCTTTTTAGCTATTTCATTCTTATATACTTTTTTTCTGCTCATCTTAGGCTCAGGGATTGAACTTACAACTTCCAAACAGATTACAATTAGAATTTCTTAACCAATGTTTTTGTCTTCTTGGGCATTGTCCTAACACATCACTCAATAAATCCCAGGCCTAATTAATAAAACAATAACTTTTAGGCAAAGTTTGACTTTATTCATCAACATAGTCTCTTTCTATATAATATCTGCTAAGTAAAGTTGCTGACCTTAGTCGAGGGTGACCCAAAGGCTCCCTTTACAATAGCTACTATACCGAGGTGTAAGCGAGAGCACAACTCCATTTCCAGGATTTCTACACTTTACCCTTGATCCTTATCTTATAATGCTGAGTGTGAAGCAAAGCAGCATCAAGTACCATTTTTTGAGTCTTTGGTATGACTCTTTATGGGATTGAACCCTGGTCTCCTGAACCATTGGCGAGCACTCTATTCATTTGGTTGTAAACTAATATTCTGATTGGGCTCAAATTTTGACATATGTTAGTACTTTATAAAAGTCATATAGATTTTTTATTAGTGGCAGCATCTATATGTCAGGCCTGGGATTTATTGAGTGATGTGTTACAAGACAATTCTGAGATCATTTTTAAGAGACTTAAACCTAATGCCATTTTGTCTCCCTCTTTAGCCAGAATATGTATGAGTTGTTTACTTTAAATCATGAACTGTACAATGAGAAAAGTCTACATCTGTAAACTGAATGAAGAGTTCAATTTGAAATTACCTGAATGTTATCAACTATGACAAAAGACACTTGAAAAAAAAGTTAAAGATACTGCAGCCAAAATGTTGTGAATATGACAACCAAGATGAGCTCAATAGTCCAAGATGTGTTGATAATCTAAAATCTCATATCATAAATTATGATAATTATGTTGATAGTTTTGTTTGATTTTCTGAGATAAGTGTTGGAAAATATATGACTGTCTCAAGCAGAAAGTTTGTTCTTTATATTTTATAGATACTTTATTTTATATTTGATATTTGCTGGAGAGTTGTGTTACAGACCTTTCATTAATGTAGTCAGATTTTTTTTTTAAGAAGAGATGATTCCAAAAGGCGATATAAATGCTTTGAGCAACTCTCCCATTATATATGTTACCTTTTGAAATGTTCACTGACCAAGCAGTTTAATTACAGATAAGAATCCTCAAGCTGTTTAAATTAAGCAGAATAGTTTTTAAGAAATGATCTAATTTAATTAATTTTATCACTTCCTATATCATCTCATATCTTTTGCTAACATATTAAAAAAAGTTGTTTCCTTGTGACCATAGATGTCTGCCAAACTATCAGGCATAAAACTGTTCTAATATTTTTATCTATTTGCATGTTACTTCCTAAACATTCATTATTTCTCATTACAAAACCTGGATTTGGTACTTTTCCACCTAATGTTTTGAAAACATAAAATCATATATCATTCACATTAACTTTCAAGACTATGAATGCTCAAATTTTTAACCATTCTCAGTAATTATGTCAGGTTTCCCCACTTATATCACTAATATTTCGAGTAAAGTTTTTTTTATATATTTTCAATTTCCTTAATTGAGCCTTTATCAGTTGACGACCATAATTTAAAAGAAATTTTTTAAAATTTAGTGTTGATATTGCTATATGGATGCACTACATGGACACTAAGTAAATGTATGGAGAAAAAGCTTGATGGCAACTACACAAGAATGCTACGAGCAATAGTGAACAAGTCCTGGAGGCAGCGCCCCACAAAGCAGCAGCTGTACGGCCACCTACCACCCATCACAGAAACTATCAAAATTAGACAAACCAGACATGTGGGACACTGCTGGAGAAGTAGTGATGAGCTCATAAGTGATGTACTCTTGTGGACCCCTTCACATGGTTGAGCAAAGGCAGGACGACTAGCTCGAACCTACATACAGCAGCCCTGTGCCGATATGGGATGTAGCCCTGAAGACCTGCTGGGAGCAATGGATGATAGGGAGGGGTGGCGAGGAAGGGTCAGGGATATCCATGCTGATGGTGCGATATGATGATAATGATGATGATGATTTGTTGAGAATTATTTGTCTTACTAAAAGGCTTATTTATATTTTTTTTACATTACTGATTAATTTTATTGGTTGAACACCAAACTGGAAATGTAAATAACCATAAAAGGCTGATTAGAATCCTTTGCTCATTTCTAAATAGAAGTACCAATATCATTATGTGCTGTTGTTATAATAGAAACTGTTTGTGTAGTGTTGCAGGTCATTTAAATACAAAAGTTTTAAAGCAGAAAGGTAGATGAGATGAAGCGACTGTCAGTTGATCTCTTTGTTAGTAAGGAAGCAACAACATATTTTTATATAAAAAAAACCTAATCATGTTTATTTTCAGTTGTTATAAGTTCATCTAAGACCTGTCTCTTAAAAGGAAGATATGGATTTTTCTGTCAATCAAGGAAAGATTTTCCTTTCCATTCATAAATCTTTGCCCCTGCCCCCTTGAGAAAAGGTAGTTTTGCTGAGCCCCCAAATATGCAACTTAATTCTTCACTTGATTGGTTATCAGCTATCACTAACTTCTAATCTGACTAAAAATCTCTCTTAATTTATACATGACTTCCCACTTCCAATGAAATGTGTGCTCATGCCTTTCTTAGAGTTGGAACTGCTGGAGCTTAAACTCTGACATGTCAGCTGTCTGTCAAGCTTGCGCATTTCCAGTGGACTGTTGAGGATGTTGGTGATGGTGGT
This sequence comes from Sepioteuthis lessoniana, assembly GCA_963585895.1. NCBI lineage: Eukaryota > Metazoa > Mollusca > Cephalopoda > Myopsida > Loliginidae > Sepioteuthis > Sepioteuthis lessoniana. The sequence continues at coordinate 63,154,111 of OY757922.1, forward strand.
GTAATAGCTTTTACATAACAATGAATTCATGTGTTGTCTAGTATAAATAATACAAGGGTTGTTGAAAAGTTCTAGGCCTTACCCAGATCTTGAATTTGTGGTACATCTCTCAGTTTTGTATCATCTTTTCCTGTAAAGAAATTAAGACAGAAATCTGAATTGGTTTTTCTAATTTTATAAGAAGTGGTAGTATGTTGCTAGAACAAGAATGTTCAGCTCTGGCTTTTCTTTCTGACTGAGGCTTAGAACTTTTTGAACGACCCACATAAATTTCCATCTGTTGTACAGATTATGCAAATCTTTTAAAATGTTTTTAAAATTTTGAATTTTAATTTTTAATTCTAATTTTCAATTTTTAGTCTTTAATTTTGATTTTCAATTTTTAGTCTTTTATTTTCAATTCTAATTTAAATTTGTATTTCATAAAAGTAAAAGAACATCTGTAACAGCCCTTGTTTTTTTTCTTTTTTCTTTCTGTTTGTCTTGTAGGAGTGCTTAAGTCTGTTAGTCCTGAAGTGCTTCGTCGGAAAGGAAGTAACAGCAGTGAGAGCTCAACATCTGAATCACCATTAATGAGGTCTCAGAGTCCACTGCTTGATTGTCGACCTGCTCCTAAAGGTAAATCAGAGAGGAGAAAATGATTTTCTTTAATTTCGATTGATATACAGAAATGCATTTAATACTTTTACCTAATCATATCTTTGTAAGTTTTACTGATCATCCTTTTCTATGATAAAGTATTTATGTAATCCTTTTAGGCTCTTCAGAAGTTTATAACATTGATTCCTAAATTCTTGATTTAGGAATGGTATTTAGCTGTAAAATATAACATCTTTACATTCTAGGATAAGTATGTATACGCAAAAAGCTTGAAAAAATTATTAAATAGCATAGACCAGCATTTAAATACATAACACATCACTCAATAAGTCCTGGGCCTAACTAATAAAACAACAACTTTTTGGCAAAATTCAACTTTATTCATCAACATAGTCTCCTTCTAGGGTGATACACTGATTCCAAAGCTTCTCTAACAATTCAATGCCTTTTTTGTAAAACAATTTGTCTTTGGCTTCAAAATATGCCTCAGTTTCTGATATCCCTTCTTCATTGAAGCCAAATCTCTTTCCCTGGGGCATTCTTTTGAGGTCTGCAAACAGCCAGTTATCACAGGGGGCCATACCTAGATAATAGGGTGGGTGAAAAAGCAATTCGAAGTGCAATTCATGTAGTTTTGCCATCATTGCTATCGACTTGTGACACGGTGATTTGTCTTGGTGAAAGAGCAATTTTTTCATCTTCATTTGTGGCTGTTTTTTTGTTGATTTCTTCCTTCAAACAAACCCGTAATGCTACATAATTTTTGTTATTGATGGTTCTTCTTTTCTCAAAGTAATCGATGAACAAAATACCTTGTGCATCCCAAAATATGGAAGCCAAAACCTTGCCTGCTGATGTTTGCATCTTTGGTCACTTTGGACAGCTTTCTCCTGCTGCTGTTCACTTGGCTGAATGCCGATTTGACTCCGAAGTGAAGTTGTGGACCCATGTTTCATCCATTGTCACATATTTATGCAAAAACTCCTTTTTGTTGCGTTGAAACAGTTGCAAACAACACTGAATTGTTGACACGTTGTTTTTGATCAACTGTAAGGAAACACAGCACCCACTTTGAACTCAGCTTTCTCATTAACAAAATGTTCATGCAAAATGGTGAATACATTGCCTTCTAATATCTTCAACTCTATAATCTCATGCACCTTCATTACTCAGTCGGCAGGGGCTGTAGAATTCACCAACTGCTTCTCTGCAGAGGAGTAAGACCCCCCAATGAGTGTCCTGGATATGACACTAAACAATCTGATGGAACTTTAGGGAATGTGGAGTACCTCTTCCTTGCCATCACTCCCAGGTCCACTCTGGCCTGGAGTGGTAGCACCTGATAAGGGTCCTATCTATGGGTTAAATAGAGCTAAACTGTGCTTTCTTAACTTTACTGTTTTTTACATTTAAACTGTGTATTTATGCTAAACTGATTTGTTTAAAATAGAACTGTTTGGAACTGTTTTTGACATTGTGTAAACAAAACATGTACTTATAATAAACTGAATTAGCTGAATTAGAATGGTTTGAATAAACTGAATAGTTTGAAATAGAAATGTTTTAGACAATCAAACTGTGTACTCATGCCAAACTGAATTGTTTGAAATAGAAATGTTTATTTGCATTAAAATAGATTTGGCATTAAATAACCTACAAAGGTTGATATGCCATAAAACCCAAACAATCATTATTCACCTTCAATTTATGATTGGACAAAATGTGTTTGTTGAGTTTTTTGTTGTTTTCCGGGACAACTGCTGAATTTAGGCAACCTGAGTATTCAGCATCATTTGCGTCAGTACAACCACATTTAAAGTCAGCATACCACCTCTTAACCATTGTTTCTGATGGAGCAGAGTTCAAATAACACTTATCAAGCCATTGCTTTACTTGAACCATATTTTTCCCCGTCAGAAAGCAATGCTTTATCAACACACAATTCAGATTTTTCCATTGTTTAGAAAATTTGCAACAGCAGCTTCACTTAAATAATTAATTTCTGAACTCATGATCCAATTTGACACGTGCTATCTGAAGGTTAGTACTTTATAAAAATCATGTGGATTTTTTATTAGTGGTGGCATCTATATGTCAGGCCTGGGACTTAATGAGTGCTGTGTTGCAAGACAATGCATCTTTCTCTCTCTCTCTCCTATATATATATATATATATATATAAAGAATGTTAGTTGGAGAAATGTTGATTACTTTCAACAATGAATAATAAATGTAAGAAGAATTATGGACAATTAACAGCATGTTTTTATTCCCTGAGCAAATTAAGTAGAATATGAAAGAAATAATTGAAGCTGTATTTGTAGAAATTTCATTATTATATTTACAACTATGTGAAATTCCAAAGAGATATAAAATTTTTGAGAGACTTTAATATTTGAGAAGTGTATCTTAGTTATTGGTTATGTGGAGTTGAATATGCCTGTGTTTAAGCAAGTACATTAATTGCCATTACTTCCAGGTCCACTATGACCTGGAATCATAGTACCTTTTCCATCTATGCATTAAATATATCTGTTTAAAAATTATTAGTATTGGATAGGAATACTTGAAACCATATAACTCTGTGCAAACAAATGATTATTATTTAATAGGAATAGTTACTTGTAATCATATAATTGTGAATAGATGGATAATATAGAAAATGAATATGTGAAACCATGTAACTATGTGCTAATTATTTGTATCAAATTTTGGCATTAAATAACCCATAAGGAGTTGATTTGTCATTAAATAAGTAGACCAAAACAAACCTAGTTAGGTAACCAGGCTCCAAATAGAATACTGGAAATTATATAGTTGCATACAAATCAACTGTATTATTGACAAAAGAAATAATACGATTGTACCTGGATATAAATAAGTAAATTAAATGAGATTGCATATGAATGTTTTCATGTGATTACATATGTACACTGACAAAATAAAAAAAATAGGATACTTTTTTTTTTTCAATTATTTCAATGGAATGTTGAAAATATAAAGTTATGATTATAATCAAACATTTACAAATGAATCATTTTTCAACTTTAAATAACCCATAAGAAGTTGATATGCTGTTAAATAAACCAAGCTAAAACCATCCAGTCAGGGATGGAGTAGGCCATGATGGGGTGTCTTAAAGATATAATTGGAATCTATTTTATTGGCAACCCTCTCAAATGATAGGCATTTCACTCATGGAAAAGGTGATACACCCATGTTATAGATGATTATATTTCTGAAACTGATTGTTTCATACATGATTGTTTTCTTTTTTTGTTTTGTTTTTGTTTTATTCACTTCTTAGTGATTGAAAAAACCAAAGTTGAAGAGAAGCCTGTGTGGGAATGGAAGTTAATTTTCAAACTGATCATTGCTGACCTAGTTCAGTGTGTTGAACAAATTGTATGGACTAGTGCCAATGCTGCCTTAGAGAAGGAGCAGAAAGACTGGGAGATTGCACACACTCTAGACGTTCTTGAACTACCAAGAGATATGGTGGCTGGGCGTCTTGATTACCCACGTGTTATTTCAAAGGTGAGCAATTTATTTCTTGTCTAAAAATGAAGGATGTTTTCTAGGTGCCACAAAATGTATGCCATATTTGATGGCATATGACTATTACTCCAGTTCCAGACTAAACTGCATCTGGTGGTGAGACTCTTGTTCTTTATTTTCATGATTTGGACATTAAGCTCTTAAAATGGCATCTGAATTTCCCCTTGGGACACTGAGTTAGAAGATAAAGGTATTGGTTTAGAGCTCCTATTTGGAATCTCCCAAGAAGTTTTGAGTTCAATTCCTGGGCCCAGATTCAGTGGAAAGAGTGAAACTAAGAAGGCAAATTAATTGAAATAAAATATTCCAACATATGAACAGCTGAATGAGAACAGTCTACCCTCATGGATTAGATAAATCAAAATTCCTTGAAGGTTGATTAAATAAATGAAAATTCCCTGAAGGTTGGATTAAATAAATCAAAATTCCTTTATGATTGGATTAGATAAATGAAAATTTCCTGACTATGATGAAAGACAAAGAAGGCTGAAGGTTAAAGCATTTGAAATGCGACTATTACAATCAAAATTTAGACAACTATTAGAATCTTATAGATTGTGTAAATAATTACTCCCCCATTTCACAAGGGCACCTCTGGTGGTGAAATGGTTTGCATGCTAGACTAGAAACCTTCACGAGTGAGTTCGAGTCTCATTGGGTGCCCCATTCATATGGCCTTTTGTCACATCTAAGCAAAAAAACTTTGTAAATTACAACTCCCCATCTTATAAATTTAGACTGTATAAGTTGCTGTTTATTCATATAACATTTTACTTGTCTCAGCTTCATTAGATATAACAAAATTTTCTTTTCAAAATGACGACCGAAATGTTGATGTAATATCAAATGTAAATAACATAACTATTTATGTATAACACACACCTATAACTTTGAACTATGAAATTCCCCCCCCCCCAATATTAGATAATAAATTCTGATTTGTTAGAATTTTTTGCTGCTAAATTTAACCTAAATCTAGCATTTATTCAACTTTTATTGGTTCAAACTGACTAAAAATTAGAATTCATTTACATAGAACAAACAAATGATCTGTTGGAATTCTATTGTAAGGCTCAGTAGTAATGAGTCAGTGCTCACATGCGTGATGAATTATGAGTTGAAGTGAGATTATATGGACATTGGGATGTTCCACTATTTGAAGGTGGTCAAGTCCATTCCCTGCACAGTGATTAGTTGCCGGCCCAGTGAGTGGGCATATTATTGTATATATACACAGGCTTGCTTCAGTCATGTTTCAGGTGTCACAAGTACACCCAGGCCTCATTACTTAACAGTGATGGGCTGGGTTTCCAGTCGATAGGTCGCACGTGCTTGCCTGAGGCATGGATCTGGCCAGGTGTTGGCTTGTTGACTGGAGATTTTCTCCAGCTTCAGGGGGCCATCCCCGCAGGCTTTTACCTCCTTCAGGTGGTTAAATTTATTGCTTGGCGCCTGAGGCACCCCTAATAAGGTGAATGGCTGAAGGTATTTTTGGTGATGCTGGATGAGTGTGGGCTTTGGCTCTGCAACTAGACCCACCTTAAAAACTGCCTTGTGTCAGATTTGTATGTTGGTGTCATGGTTTCACCTGGGCCTCATTACTTTACAGTGATGGGATGGTTTTCCAATCAATAGGCCACACTTTGGTCAGCTGTGCCTGCCTAGGGCATGGATTTGACCAGGTGTTGGCTTGTTGATTGGAGATTTCCTCTGGCCTCGGGGGGCCATCCCCCCAGGCTTTTACCTCGCCCCTAATAAGGGCAATGCTGACGGGGCCGAAGGTATTTTTAGCAACGCCGGACGCGTGTGGTCTTTGGCCCTGCAACCGGACCCACCTTTAAAATGGCCTTGTGGGGCCACTGAGTCGGTAAGTGTTGTTATTCTTGTTTATTCTGCATGTTATAGCAGTGAATTTTATATGGTCATGTTCACACAGAACAGTAACAAGCTTGCCGCAAAAATAAGCTTACACTAGGAGAAACAAAATTATAAATATACACACATTCCAGTAGATATTTCTCAGTGACAGCATAAAACTCATTAGTTTGGAATATAGATATAACTTACTTTCAGTCACCCCATCCCAAATATAGTGAGGCATGTGGCTGGAAAAAAGTTAATTATATAGTTCTTGTGTATAATATGCACCCCTAACATTTTGGCTGAAAAATCTGGAAAAAAAGTGCATCCAAATAATTACAGTCATATAGCAGATTAAATATGATAAGTATCTTGTTTTGATATTTTTACTAGAATCTGTAATGTATGTCAAAGGAATAGTTTTTATTCATTTATCTAAAAAATTTTTTTTCAGTGTGTTCATGAGGTGATAGAAGATCTGGACATGTTGCTGCCCTTTGCTAAGGCTGGTAATGAGGGCATTCTGCATCCTGTGAAAACTGCTTTTATTCATTCAGCTAATCAGTTATTTAGCAACATTCATGGACACTACCTTTCAGTATGTATATTCTTTCTTTTTTCTATGTCATTTATGGCAGATCATGAAAAAAGATATTAATATTTCCTGGAATTGAAATTTACATCATAATCGGCTATTTTGAAACCACTGCTGAAAAAAGTGTTTTTACTAATTTTGATAATTTTGAGTATGTTCACTTCTGCCACTTCTAAACAGTAAACTCTACTATCTTTGCATCTTCTCTCAGGTCTTTTCAGCTACACTTGTTATTTCTTGGGCACTATTCTATGAACCTTTTGTACCCCCTGTTATCCTCTCTTCTAGTTATGTGTCTTGCCTACTTTCATTTTTGTTTATTTTTTGTAGATTATGAATAAGAATTTGATTTGTTAAGGCAGAAGGCAGTTTTTAATTCAAGATCAGGAAATTACTGAAAGTTATGTAAAAGTTAAGAAAAGTATATATCATCAGATCAATTTGATGTAATACTTAATAACATGAATAGAAAGATTATTGAAGTAGGTTTAAAGATAAACAGATGCAAGACAAGAATAATGTTCAACTTTAATGTCTTGAAAACAATTGTAAAAATAGATGAAGTTTAGGAAAACAATCACTTAAGACAAGATTGTAAAATGAGAGAAAGATCCTTAAAATGAAAGGAAAAGATGTATAACAATAAGTTGGAATCACTCTATTGGTGGCGCTGAGAATATGCTAGCTGTAAGCTCTTCAGGGGTGTAAGACCCCCAAACAAAAAAAGGGTGTCCTGGGTATGAGTGTTACGTGTGAACAAAAGTGCCAAGATATTACTTATATATAATGCAAGCTTTCCATTTCAACTTTTGATTCTGAGACAAAATTTCTTACATTATTAACAAGTAAATGCAATTATCATTTTCCACTGTAAATCAATAATAGTCTGATTATTATAAGGCTTGGTTTCTTTATTTAATGACATATCAGCCTTTGTGGGTTATTTGATGTCCAAGGCATCCTTGTAGTAGGACAGTAGTGGTACTATTTAACCCTTAGCTATGGGGAGGGAATAAGGGGATTCATACCTTTCCCAAGGGTATTAATCTGAAAGTGAATGTATTAGTGTGACTGAAGTTTGAACTTGTTATGATATTGCAGTTCTGTATGTTAGCTATTACGCCTCGGGGGCTCTTCCTCTGATAATTATGCGATACAAGAATTTTGTACTGAGTATGATGACATTTTAATGTTGGAAATATACTTTTGCTGCTGCTGCTGCTGCTGCTGCTATTATTATTATTATTATTATTATTATTATTATTATCATCATTATTATTATTATTATCATCATCATCATCATCATCATCATCATCATCATCATGTTTTGTCATTTTTGATCATCCATACTTCAGCTGTTCAACTGTAATGTTACAAAGATAGTCATGAAAGTTAATGAATACAACTGTATAGATCAGATAATAAAATTAGACAAAGATTCAAAAAATGAGATAAAAATACATTTAATGATAAGTTGGAAGGTGTTTTGTAAAAATAAAGGACATGATGATGGGCACCCTATGGATATGGTTAAAGCAAAGAAAAATTTCATGAAGCTTTTTTTTACTTTATTGTTTCAGATAAGTCAAGATATTCCTAAAAAGGCTGCAGCCAAGCTACTACTTGTCGTGCTATCAAGTACAGTATACATTCGCAATCATCTCTGCATCTACGATGAAGTTCTTGCTGAAGATGATGGGTAAGACTTGAACTTTTTTTCACCCTCACCTTAAAATGAATATCTCAAATTTGTCTACGGGCTAAAAATATGTTGTTTCTTTATATTGATTAAAAGCAAAAAGGTATATCTGAATAGTATTAGTTTTACTATTATTATCATTATTATTGATACTTATTAAGAATTGATGTCTATTCAGGAATGCAAGTAATGTACACAACAAAGTATGAAATCACACAGCATTGTGTACAGTATTTAGATTTAAAGGAGTAGAGACAAAATGTAATCCTAGTTTTAAGTTTAATTTATCTGACCTAACTCTGAATCTAACTATAGGTGTTCATATTGTATACTCTGCTGTATTGTGTAGATTTCTTTGGTTTCCTGAACAGACACTAGCTCTTAAAAAGGTACCTTATTTTCTATTATTTGGATCTATTATACAGACTGAGTTTGGGACTCCTTCTTGAACTCAGAGATATAAAGTGACCATTATGTCTTAAGGAAGAAATACAGTAATATAGGGAGGAGGCTCTGCAATTTCCACCTGTAATAGTACTAAACTTCAAAGCAGCCATTAGGGGAACACCGTTTATTTATCAAAATGAATGTATATGTTGAGGTATATGCCTGGAGCATGTAAACTAAAAGTTCAATTTGAATGAAAATAGAACGGAAAAATTAATTTTTGATCAAATGTTCAAGTTTTAGGAAAATATTGGTTATGAAACTGGTTCTACTGTAGGCCATAGATAAATAGTATACAGGCCACATGTTTGAGGTCATTCTATATATGTATCTTTAATTTGTGATATAAATAAATGAAATGAAACTTCAGTTATATTAAATCTAAACACTTGTGTGGAAAGATGTGTCTCATTGGCCTAGTGGGTAGAGTGTTTGCCAATGGTCCAGGAGATCTGGGTTCAATCCCAGTTCGCGTCATGCCAAAGACTTTGAAAATGGTACTTGATACCTCCTTGCTTAACACTCAGCAATATAAGGTAGATATCAAGGGTAAAGTGGAGCAATTCAGGGAAAGGAGTAGCGCTCTCCTCTACATCTCGGTGTAGTAGGTATTGAAAAGGGAGCCTTCTGGTCGCCAATTTTACTTACTTTTACATGATATGATGTAACTGAATGTGTATGGATTGAGAAGTGAATGATAATAGAAGACTGAAGGGCTTAGCAAGAAATATCAAGTATAAAATTATTAAGCAAAATAAATAAATAATTCAGACTGAGGAAGAAAGAAGGAAAAAAGAAATTGTATAGAAATATTAAAAAAGAAAGAAAGATAGAAATAAGTTTGTGAAAATATTAAGATATTAAGTATGGAAATATTAAGAAAGAAAAAGAATGGGTGAGATATTAAGGAAGAAAAAGAAAGAGTGGGAAATACTAAGGAAGAAAAAAGAGTGAGAAATATCAAGGAAGAAAAAGAGAAAGAGTGGAGAAAAAAAGAGAAAAAGTCGGTAATATGGAAAAAGAAAGAAAAAAGAGTAAAGATATTAAGAAAAAAAATTGAGCGATATTAAAAAAGAAAGAGTGAGAAATATTTAGAAAGAAAAAAGCATAAGATATTAAAAAGAAAAGGTGGAGAGATATTTTGAAACAAATGAAAAAGTGCTAGATATTAAGAAAGAAAGAAAAAAGAAAAAGTTAGAAGAAATGAAAAAAAAAGAAAAAGTGGGAGATATCAGGAAAAAAGAAAGAGAAGATATTAAAAAGAAAAAGAAAGAGTGAAGAGATACTTAGAAAAGAAAGAGTTGTAGATATTGAGAAAGAAAGAGTGAGAAATATTTTGGAAGAAAAAGTCAGAGATATTAAAAAAAAGAAGATAGTTGAAAATATCAAGAAAAAATATGGGAGGAAAAAAAAAGAAAAAGGAAATATTAAAAGCGCAAAAGGGTTAAGAGATATTTAGAAAGAAAGAGAAAATATTAAAAAGAAAGAGTAAAGAGATATATTAAGACAAGATGGCGGAAATGCTTTTTCATGGTGTTGATTGACTAAAGGTTATCAAGTCCAGTCCTGTCGGCAAAACAATGATTATGTGTATGAACTAACAGAATAATAATAACAGTATAATTCTTGTGGAATAATCTTCACAATGATTGATTCTTCTTGATGCATATGAACATTAATTTACCTTAAAATCAACTTCAATTTTGTCATAAATCTTGGAACTCAATTCAACAGATGTTTTTTTCAAATTGAATGAATCCAGGAAGAAAGAAGATTGAAGTAACAGATTTAGAGCCATTTACTGACTGTCCTGAATCCATCCATCCTTTTTGATGCTTTGAAGATATTTATCCACATTTATGTAGTAGCCGGATATAACACAAAGTCACTATAAATACAGGGTCCCCTAAGGATTCAGCTTCCAGGAGAGCCTGTACAAAAATCATCCTAATCTTGTTGTCATTTCCCTTGTTATGAGGGTTACATAAATTTAGTTGATTATGCATAATAAGTTTGTAACAAAATTTAGTCTAATATTAGAGCTGAGGAATCTTTGGGTTACTGTGATAAAAAGTTAATGCCAAAATGAATTATAAAATAAAGTAAGCAAACAGTTAAACAAATAACAAGCGGTTGAGTTGAACTGATCTTATTTTTTATGTGTTATTTTGATAATAAGCTATAATTCACAAAATGTGTTTTTGTGTGAGTATTAATTTTTTGTACAGTGTATGTAAATGTTTTTTTGTATTTCTTTTTTAAATGCTCACTAATGTGTCAGTCTTGAATTCCTTTGAGGATAAAATTTGGATATTACTGTGAAATTTGGGATTGATATCTTTGGTTCAGCCTGAAGTATTTAACATCTGTCTTCTTCATCTACTGTATTCTTACCGAGGATCTTGTATATTCAAACCCACAAACTTTTGGCAACAAAATTGGGAAATGTTACTTTTGGAAATTATGACACACATTGATCTTTTTCTATTTTTAGATTTTTAGAAGCACCTGGTTTAGAGATTGTTACACGCTTTAATAAACATAACCCATATCCTTTTTAGACAATGGGAGCAAGTGCTGCTGCTTGGAGTGATAGTTCTCGGTGATTTAATGGATTTATTATAGAAACATATTTAAAGCATATTTTTTTTAGTTTGGATTATCCCAATGTGTTCACTTTTTATCTCTTTTGACAATCTTCTACAAAAAAGATATTTTTTCATGCCTTGAAAAAATGAAAAGCATCTGGTAATGCATTGAACTTGCAACATTGAATTCTAGTTGTTCCTCCTCTCTAGAAAATTTTCAATTTTTTTATGTATTTCACAAGTTTCACTTCAAAATTAATGTATTTCACAAGTTTCACTTCAAAATTAATCAAGCTGCTTAAACAGGATGAGATTGAATATTATTCTATTTTCATTAAGTTAGAAGATGCAAACATGAGAAACTAATAAAGACCTAAAACACTTTAGAATAATCAATGCCACTTGAAAATCTGCAAAGTTCAGTTGAATTTGAAAAATACAAAGATTGGGGGAACTTTTTTTTAATTGAGTCATTAACAAAATAAATAAAATGAAGAAGAAAGAAAAAAGAAATAGTCAGGAAATATAAAGAAAAAGGAAGAAAGGAAGAAATAAAAGAAGATAGAAAGAAAGAAAAGAAAATAGAAAGGGTATGGAATTATTAAGATTGATAAAACATGGAAATATTAAGAAAAAAAGGAAGAAGGTAGAAATAGAATAGTGTGGAAATATCCAGATAGAAAGTAAAAATATTAAGAAAAACAGAAGATATGGAAATAGAAAGAAAGAAAGAAAGAAAGACAAAGTGTAAATATTAAAAAAGAAAGAAAAGAAAATATAATTAGAGTAGTGTGTAAATATTAAGAAAGAAAGAAAGAAAGAAAGACAAAGTGTAAATATTAAAAAAGGAAGAAAAGAAAATATAATTAGAGTAGTGTGTAAATATTAAGAAAGAAAGAAAGAAAGAAAGACAAAGTGTAAATATTAAAAAAGAAAAAAAAAGAAAATATAATTAGAGTAGTGTGTAAATATTAAGAAAGAAAGAAAGAAAGAATGACAAAGTGTAAATATTAAAAAAGAAAGAAAAGAAAATATAATTAGAGTAGTGTGTAAATATTAAGAAAGAAAGAAAGAAAGAAAGACAAAGTGTAAATATTAAAAAAGGAAGAAAAGAAAATATAATTAGAGTAGTGTGTAAATATTAAGAAAGAAAGAAAGAAAGAAAGACAAAGTGTAAATATTAAAAAAGAAAAAAAAAGAAAATATAATTAGAGTAGTGTGTAAATATTAAGAAAGAAAGAAAGAAAGAAAGACAAAGTGTAAATATTAAAAAAGCAAAAAAAAGAAAATATAATTAGAGTAGTGTGTAAATATTAAGAAAGAAAGAAAGAAAGAAAGACAAAGTGTAAATATTAAAAAAGGAAGAAAAGAAAATATAATTAGAGTAGTGTGTAAATATTAAGAAAGAAAGAAAGAAAGAAAGAAAGACAAAGTGTAAATATTAAAAAAGAAAAAAAAAGAAAATATAATTAGAGTAGTGTGTAAATATTAAGAAAGAAAGAAAGAAAGAAAGAAAGTAAGACAAAGTGTAAATATTAAAAAAGAAAAAAAAAGAAAATATAATTAGAGTAGTGTGTAAATATTAAGAAAGAAAGAAAGAAAGAAAGAAAGACAAAGTGTAAATATTAAAAAAGAAAAAAAAAGAAAATATAATTAGAGTAGTGTATAAATATTAAGAAAGAAAGAAAGAAAGAAAGAAAGAAAGACAAAGTGTAAATATTAAAAAAGCAAAAAAAAGAAAATATAATTAGAGTAGTGTGTAAATATTAAGAAAGAAAGAAAGAAAGAAAGAAAGAAAGAAAGACAAAGTGTAAATATTAAAAAAGAAAAAAAAAGAAAATATAATTAGAGTAGTGTGTAAATATTAAGAAAGAAAGAAAGAAAGAAAGAAAGAAAGAAAGACAAAGTGTAAATATTAAAAAAGAAAAAAAAAGAAAATATAATTAGAGTAGTGTGTAAATATTAAGAAAGAAAGAAAGAAAGAAAGAAAGAAAGAAAGACAAAGTGTAAATATTAAAAAAGAAAAAAAAAGAAAATATAATTAGAGTAGTGTGTAAATATTAAGAAAGAAAGAAAGAAAGAAAGAAAGAAAGAAAGACAAAGTGTAAATATTAAAAAAGAAAAAAAAAGAAAATATAATTAGAGTAGTGTGTAAATATTAAGAAAGAAAGAAAGAAAGAAAGAAAGACAAAGTGTAAATATTAAAAAAGCAAAAAAAAGAAAATATAATTAGAGTAGTGTGTAAATATTAAGAAAGAAAGAAAGAAAGAAAGAAAGACAAAGTGTAAATATTAAAAAAGAAAAAAAAAGAAAATATAATTAGAGTAGTGTGTAAATATTAAGAAAGAAAGAAAGAAAGAAAGAAAGAAAGAAAGACAAAGTGTAAATATTAAAAAAGAAAAAAAAAGAAAATATAATTAGAGTAGTGTGTAAATATTAAGAAAGAAAGAAAGAAAGAAAGAAAGAAAGACAAAGTGTAAATATTAAAAAAGCAAAAAAAAGAAAATATAATTAGAGTAGTGTGTAAATATTAAGAAAGAAAGAAAGAAAGAAAGAAAGAAAGAAAGAAAGACAAAGTGTAAATATTAAAAAAGAAAAAAAAAGAAAATATAATTAGAGTAGTGTGTAAATATTAAGAAAGAAAGAAAGAAAGAAAGAAAGAAAGAAAGACAAAGTGTAAATATTAAAAAAGAAAAAAAAAGAAAATATAATTAGAGTAGTGTGTAAATATTAAGAAAGAAAGAAAGAAAGAAAGAAAGAAAGACAAAGTGTAAATATTAAAAAAGAAAAAAAAAGAAAATATAATTAGAGTAGTGTGTAAATATTAAGAAAGAAAGAAAGAAAGAAAGAAAGAAAGACAAAGTGTAAATATTAAAAAAGAAAAAAAAAGAAAATATAATTAGAGTAGTGTGTAAATATTAAGAAAGAAAGAAAGAAAGAAAGAAAGAAAGAAAGAAAGACAAAGTGTAAATATTAAAAAAGAAAAAAAAAGAAAATATAATTAGAGTAGTGTGTAAATATTAAGAAAGAAAGAAAGAAAGAAAGAAAGAAAGACAAAGTGTAAATATTAAAAAAGAAAAAAAAAGAAAATATAATTAGAGTAGTGTGTAAATATTAAGAAAGAAAGAAAGAAAGAAAGAAAGAAAGACAAAGTGTAAATATTAAAAAAGCAAAAAAAAGAAAATATAATTAGAGTAGTGTGTAAATATTAAAAACGAAAGAAAGAAAGATCATGGAAATATTAAGAAAAAGAAGATAGAAATTAAAGAGTGTGGAAATATCAAGAAAAAGAAAGACTGAAAATATTACAAAAAAGAAAGACAAAAAGAGTGTGGAAATATTAAGAAAGATTGAAAGAATGTGGAAATATTAAGAAAAAGAAAGATAGAAAGAAAAAAAGGAAGGAAGATAGAATTTATAGAGTGGAAATATTAAGAAAAAAAAAGAAAGAAAGATAGAGTCTGGAAATATTTAGAAAAAGAAATACAGAAAGAGTATGAAAATATTAAGAAAAAAGAAAGATAGAAAGAGTGTAGAAGTATTAAGAAAAAGAAAAAAAAAAGAGTATGTAAATAAGAATTTCTTACTTAAAGGCTACCTTCAGTAACCATTAAGCTCAATGTTAAGTCACATTCTATTTACAGAATTTATATTATGATTTATGCAAATAAATAAATAAGGATTAGTACTTTATAATTTGCATCTTTTTGATGTTTTCCTTGAGAAATTATAATGAACTGGGTGAGCCTGATTGCAGACCTTTCATAATCATTGTTGAAAATTGGATTAGAAATTCTATTATTCTTTAAGTTATAGCATTCTAATGTAAACAAAAAAATCTTGCTACAATGCACCATTCTTTTACTGTGTTGCAGCCACATACATAGAGAAACTTGATCATTATTATGTAGATCCATTTCTACACTCTGATCCTCAGCCAGACAGAAGTAACAGGAGTTGACATAGAAACATTGAATTAGTCTTTATTCATTTGAGATTTTGTTGGCAAAAACATTATTTGATCAGATTTTTTTTTTCCCTTAGTCATAACTTCTGAATTTTTTTCCCAACTCCCAACTGAAATTAAAAGGTTCAGGTAAGTATCAATGCCTGATACTGAAGATGCCCTCGACCCAAAATTGGGATGATGGTACCCTCATGTACAAGTGAAGGACCCCATGGTAAACATCCTGCATTTTTGTATGTGTGAGTGATGGGAGATAGTTAAATACACATTTAGTGTCAAAGTTTATCTGGAAATGTAACAACTATTATTGGACAGAGGTAGAAATACTCCATGTCTACTTCTGCCCCGTAACTGTTGTTACATTTAGTGTATAAAATTTATGTGCAAATGTAAGAACTATTATGGGACAGATATTGTAGTGTCCCATAATTTTTTCTACGTTTTGTGTCTAGAATTTATATGCAAATCTAACAACTATTATGGGATAGAAATAGTATAACATTGTAATTGATGACTGTGACTGTTACTAATCATCAATATATTTTTTTTCTGACTCTACATTAATGTTTTCATTCATGGCATCTTCATTTTGACTCTCTATACAGGACTAGACGAATACCAGGAAAAACAACAAATGCCGATCGGAATAAGTAAAGATATCAATTACTTGTTTGCCTCCCTTTTTTTTCAAAAATTAATTTAATTTTTTGAACTTTTTTTTTCTTTTTCCACTTTTCACTTTCTTCTTCTTCACTTCTTCAAATATTATGTCTGTCTTGAATGTGAAGTAAACACCACTATTTTTAAAAGATGTCAAACATCATTTCTCCCTTTTTTCTTTGCTTGTGAACAAAAAAATATTATTCATTGGCCGCATTCTTTCCTTCTTTCTTTATTTCTTTCTAAACTTACCTTTCTAAAAATGATCTCTTGTGCAATACTCTGACCTATCAGTTTTGCATTTTCATCTACTGTATATTTTTTCTCTCTTTCTCTTTCTATATTTCTTTCTCTCTGCTTGGATGGCTAAAATCCACTGTCCCTGCTCCTATGGAAGCCACCCCACCTCCTCTTTTTAACATGAGGGCTCACCTTTGCCTGGCTCAGTGATTCGTATCAGTGGTGCTTGTCTGTATGCCTATGTTTCTTTCTTTTCCCTATTGTATGTTTATATAATATGTGAACTTTATGAAATACACACACACACACACACACACACACACACACACACACACACATATATATATATATATATGTGGTGTCTGATTCAGTAGGGTGATCAGTAATATCACATCTACCCCACCCTGCAGTAATAAACTATAGTAACACCCATATATAAGAACACTCAAACAATTTTTTTGATAAAAAGTTAAAATTCCTTCAAAATCAAATATGCTAAGATTTTATTATTTCTAGTAAGTCAGTAAAGTTAGTGACCGTTGTCGAGGGTGACCAGAAGGCTCCCTTTTCAATAGCTACTACACTGAGGTGTAGGGGAGGACACTACTCCTTTCCCTGGATTGCTCCACTTTACCCTTGATACGTACCTTATATTGCTGAGTGTTAAGTAAGGAGGTACCATTTTTAAAGTCTTTGATGCGACCTGGGATTGAACCCAGGTCTCCTGGACCATTGACGAACACTCTACCTACTGGGCCAATGAGCCGGTCCGGGAGACCTGTGTTCAATCCCAGGTCATGTCATACCAAAGACTTTAAAAATGGTACTTGATACCTCCTTACTTAACACTCAGCAATATAAGGTACGTATCAAGGATAAAGTGGAGCAATCCAGGGAAAGGAGTAGCGCCCTCCCCTACATCTCAGTGTAGTAGCGATTGAAAAGGGAGCCTTATGGTTGCCAACTTTACATTAGACCGGCTTATTATTTCTAATAGAACATTATACAATCAAAATGGATATTATTAGGTATTATTTATTGCTAAACTCTTCAGCTCTGAAAATCTGTAACCAAAAATAAAATAAAGTTGGCAAACTTGCAGACTCCCTTCTTAATTGCTACTACACTGAAGTGTAGGGGAGGGCACTACTCTTATGCCTGGATTACTCCACTTTACCTTTGATACATACCTTATAATGCTGAATGTTAAGCAAGGAGGTATCAAGTACCATTTTTTGAGTCTTTGGCATGACTCGACCTGGGATTGAACCCCGGTCTCCTGGGTCATTGGCAAAGACTCTAATCACTTGGGCAATGGGAACTGAATAAGTACATCTCTTGTATATATTTATATGATTTTATTTTTCATTACAGAAGTGTTGCAATTTTATTTTTGGTTACTGATTTTCAATTATTAATAATAATGTAGAGTTTGATAATTAATAGTGTCTAATGATATCTGTTATGATTGTATTCCACTAAAAAGAACAAAATCCTGCTATCTTTTGTCTTGAAGTAAATTTACTTTGTCATTTATTACCAAATTCTTCAACATAGAAACTGTAACCAAAAAAGTTGCTGCTATTCTCTAACCAAAAATAAAATATCACACACACACACACACACACACACACACACACACACACACACACACACACACACACACACACATTTTATTGACAAATAACAATGTCAGAGTAGAGGGCATTTTGGGTGGTATAATGATTAGCAAGCTATGATAGCAAAACTTAATGAATGAGTTCAAATCTCTTTGGATGCCCCATTCATGTAGCCTCATGCCACATCTAAGCAAAAAGTTCAGTATATTACAACAATGGCAGAGCTGCTACTTCTATTTTCCTTACACAATGGTGGAACTGATATTTTTGGTTTCTTCAAGAACCAAATTACAATATTATATATAAGGGGAATAATTTTTTTAGATAGGGTTTTAATCCTGTAGAGTTTGGTGATAAATAATAACAAATAATATCTGTTTTGATTGTATACTGTATTTATTTATGGGTGATACTGTAATTTAATACAGCAAGGGAAATTAATATTTTATCAAGGAAACTTTTTTCCTCTTCATTATGATAAAAAATTGTCAGATATGATAATTTAAAGTCACTTTCATACAATATTTTTATAATGATAGATAACACTGGATAAAACAAAAAAAAAAGAAAAAACAAACTATTTTGTTTGCTACTCTAAAGAAAAAAAAATATTACCATCGTGGATAGACTGAAAACTTTTCAGCACCATCTTACATATTAGTATATATGTTTAAGGCAAATATTTATTTTATATTAATATTGTATATATATATTTACCTTTCTCTCTGCACAAGCTGGCCCAGTCAACTGGGGCTGTAGAATACATTGAGTGCATCTTTGCTGAGGGGTAAGATTCCTCTAATGAGTGTCCTGAATATGACACTAAACTATCTGATGATGAGGCTCCAGTAATGCTGGAGCTTTGGGGAAAGTGGAGTACCCCTTCATTGCCATTACTCTCAGGTCCACCCTGACCCACAGTGGTAGCACCTAATAGGGTCCTATCTATGAGTCAAATATAACTATTTGACATTTAATCTGAATGCAAACGAATGACTTATGCTAAACTGAATTGTTTGAAATAGGACTGTTTGATCATTTAACTGTGTGTAAACAAATGACTCATGTTTAATTGAATTGTTAGTGATACATGGAACCATTTAATTGTGTGCAAAATAATGAGTTTAGGCTCATTTAAAAGTATTATCTACAAAATGTGTTTACAAATCATATATATATATATATATATATATATAGATAATTTGGTATTAAATAACTGAAAATGGTTGACATACCATAAAACCCAACCAGCCAACAAAACCTTTTATTGGTCTATCCGTAAAATATGCCTCACATTTGTGCCAATGCTGAGTCTCAACAAAAGTTGGTAGAGACAAAGATGAAATAAAGAGATGACAGTGAGTTCAGAGGAAGGAAAATGTCAGATAAGTTGTCAAGGAAAAAAATACCACTCACTTTTTTATTGTTTTTTAAACCTCCCTCTGAATTGATTCAAAAACAGGGAGACATGAAGTGGTATTTTCGAGTCAATAAAAGAATTGCTACATCATAGCCCACCTCCAATGGGGTGGAGGCGGTTTTGCTTGTCCCAAAACATAGGTTCTTGTCACTCTGCTGGACGCTCATTAACTGACAGACCTTTTCAAAGATCTACAATTTTTGCAGCTTACTGTTTCTCACATCCCCTATGAGAGTTACTGTGATTGATCCCTTGCTGTCCATCACTCAACTCTGAAATCAGTGGTCATAGATGGCCACTACATTATACATTTTTAAAAAACCTAGTGTTATGATAATTCTGAGTACAGATTGAGAATAAATATACTTGAATCTAAAACATACTTTTACCCTTGTACCAAAGGGGTGTGTCCCCATAGCATGGGGACACACTATACTATGGGGACACACCCCTTGTGATATTGAAATAAGTGAATTTATGCTTTAGTTGTGCTATTATGTTCACTTTCAGACTAATACCCTTGGGAAAGATATGAACCTCCTTATCCCTCCAGCAGTGTTAAATAGTATCACTATTGTTCTACAAGGAGAGCTTTGGCATGAAATAACCAATGAAGGTTGATATGCCATTAGAATGAAGAAACCAAATCAAACCTAGTAGCAAATATTTTGTTGCCCAGTGTTATTTTATTTTAAAAATAATTGTTTTCTTACTTTTTGTGTGTTGGTTTCATTGAGAAATGGATTCATTTTCTTTTTAATTTTCCAAGTCTGTCATTAATATAGGAATTTAGATTTTAGTTGATTGTCAGAATATCCTATCTACCTGAGAGGATTATTATTTTCAAACCTACAAAAACTATAAAACCACAAATCTATTTTTACTTATCTCACTGCTGGGATTTTGTTTGATTAATTATCTTTTTAGATACCTTCAGCCATTATTTCAATAAATATTCACACACACACACACACACACACACACACACACACACACACACACACACACACACACACACACACACACACACACACACACACAGTACTGGCCTGAAATGATTATAACTTCTAATTTTTTTATAAAAAGTTAATTTTCTTCTAAACCAAAGATACCAGGATTTTGTTCTTTCTTATTATCATCATTAAGGCATGTCAACAGCATGGATTCCCTTGACTCTCTCTTGTCATCTGTCCCTATCAGCCATCACTCTTGGTAGGTCCTCTAGACTGCATCCACTACCTGTACAGAGCTGTTGAATGTAAATTTTAGCTAACCGGCCAACATGGATGTGTCCATATGTAGGATTCCAGAGGAGAATGTTGCTGATAAGTTTGTCCTTACTTCCCCAGCAGTGCCAGCATGTCTTGTTTGTCTTACTTGGATGATTTTTGAGATGGGAGGTAAGTGGCTATACAGCTGCTTTCAGGATTGTTCCAAACAGCATGCAGCATCCTTGTGTAATTCTCATCTAGCTTTTTCTCCAAGTGTTTCAGCCATACAGTAGTGCTGACATGACTTCAGCTTGGAAATATTACCATTTTGTTTTGAGATCAGAAGTGGAACATTATATACTCAAAATCGATATTATTAGATATTGTTTATTACCAAACTCTACTACCAAAAATAAAATTGCAATACCTAAGAATTAATTGCATTGATATATACAAGGTGTGTACTTAATTTTGTACTGCTACATATCCATATTTTTTGTTAGAGATTGATTACTGTAGAGTTTATTAATAAATAATACCTAACAATATCTGTTTTTATTAAATGATGTTCCTCTAGAAATAATAAAATCATGGTATCTTTTCTTTTGAAGAAAATCTTTTATAAAATATTGTTAGGGGTGTACTTATTTATAGGTGATATGGTATATACACTTATGTTTTATTTATCTAATTTTTTTTTTATTATTTCAAACCAGAAATAATCTTTTTAACAACTTTGGAAAATTGGTTTTTTGCATGTTTTTTTTTTGTCTTGAACTTAAATCAAGGTATCTAATCCCCAACTCTAATTTTTCGCCCCCAAGTCTTTTTCTTTCCAAATCTTTGGAAATGTTTGGTTCCATCTGGATCTTTTTGCAAACATCTGTTTGCTTGTTCTCTCTTCATAAACTATGTTTTTTGGTTTTTTTTTAATCCCAAGTGTGTAAGTATTGATACTAAAATACTAAAAGCTTGGGACTCATCTTATATCATTTCTAAAATTTATTTTTACTTATATCCATAAAAAAAAACACTAACCTAACCAAAGTATTCACTTTTTTAAGTCATTGATTTGAAGCTTTCTTACAGGCATCATATAACTGAATATATCATATACAGTATTAGTGAATATTGTACCATATCAAAGATATATCACTCAATGATATCATGCATATTATATCATACAGAACATCACATTAGTTCCGAAACTTTTCTTGCGTACAGTATACTTTAGAAGCAACCAAAAAAATTGTAGTATTGTTGGGAAGTGGTGCCAGAACTTTAGTTGGTGAGTTATGGAAAAAGCCAGCAGCCTCAGGTTGATAGAGTAATTTACTAAGCTTTATGCTTAGAAATGACACAAGGTTGTATGAATGGGGCACCCAGTGAGACTCGAACCCACTTATGTAGTTTTGCTAATCTAGCTTGCTTGGGTTGATAGAGTTCAGTGTCTTTTCCACTGTAACATGATACACTTTATTTAGCACTCCTGGAACCAGAAGCCATCACTCTCACAAAGTGGAAATGGGGTAGGGTGTTTTGTGATCCCCCAGTATATATCTCTTCTAGTTGTTGGGGTGTAAGGAGACATGTGTTAAGGAGTGAGGAGCCCTGTTCCTAGAATAATGAAGCTACTACATGTCTGTTCATCATTTTTCCTATTTCCAAGGAAGACTGAACTGAGAGTGAATTAAACAATGAAAGATCTTAATACTAAATCAAGTGTTTTCCTGTTATTTACTCTCCATTCTATGAATGGCCATCATTGACATAGGAGTCATTGCTGACCATGCCACAATATTTTGGCACAATTTGTATATAAATCAAAAATATATTTATGCAATTTAGCTTTTAGAAATCATTTAAACTGCTGAAATTTGTTGGTAATTATATTTTTTGTTAATTAAATTAAGGATAGTTATCAATGAGAAACATAGGCTTGATTTTTCTGGGTGATGTTTTCTATATATATATATATATATATATATATATATATATATATATATATATATATATATATATATATATATCATTATCAAGGCCAACTGCACAGATTACTTTGACTCTCTCATCATCTGTTCCTATCAGCCATTGTTCTTGGTAGATCTTCTAGACTGCATCCAGTGTCCGTACAGTGCTGATGAATGTAAGTTTTTGCTGATCAGCTAAACACTGATGTATCCATGTGTAGGAGTCCATAGGAGAACATTGTTTATAAGTTTATCTTTACTTCTCCTGCAGTGCTCAATATGTCTTGCTCATCTTACTTGGATGGTTTGTGAGATGGGAGCTAAGTGGCTGTAGAGTTACTGTTTTGTAGGGTACTGCTTCTAGGACGTGTTCCAAACAGCATGTAGCATCCTTGTGTAGTTCTCATTTAGCTTTTTCTCCAAGTGTTTTGTTAGAGTCCATGTAATGCAGTTATACATTAGTACTGATATGGCTACAGTTTGGAAGAATTCCCATTTTATTCATATATATATATATATATGAGGCAGACAAACTTTCATTTCTTCAGTGTATTCCTCCTTTTTTTACATTTGATGTTAAGAGAAGAAAATCCTAATTCATATTGATATGAAATGGAAAACTGGACCAAAATAAAAAGTAAAAAGTAAAGTTGGTGACCTTAGTCAAAGGTGGCCCGAAGGCTCCCTTACAATAGCTACTACTCTGTGGTATAGGGGAGGGTGCTACTCCATTCCTGGGATTGCTCCACTTTACCCTTGATTCTTACCTTATAATGCTAAGTGTTAAGCAAGGAGGCATCAAGTACTATTTTTTGAGTCTTTGGTATGACTTGACCT
The DNA here is from genome assembly GCA_963585895.1 of Sepioteuthis lessoniana. Taxonomy (NCBI): domain Eukaryota; kingdom Metazoa; phylum Mollusca; class Cephalopoda; order Myopsida; family Loliginidae; genus Sepioteuthis; species Sepioteuthis lessoniana. The sequence goes on from OY757922.1 coordinate 63,177,381, forward strand.
GGGATTGAACCCCGGTCTCCTGGACCATTCGCGAACACTCTATTCATTAGGCCAATGGACCAAAATAATTAAAGTTAATCATTGTTAGCTAGTGAAGGAGATTCTTCTCAAACATAAATCCCAAATGTATCATTGCTCTGTTAATAAGGCTTAGTATATGCTATCTATATTCCCTGTTAAAACTGCATCTAATGGTGAGGCTCCAGTTCCGGAGATCTGGGGATGCTATTGCCATTACTCTCAGGTTCATTTTGACCCAAAGTGGTTGTACCTGTTTGAGTCCCATCTATAGGTCAAATTATTCATATTTGGTAGGAATACTTGATATCATATAAATGTAAATTATTTGTATTAAGAATCGTTACTTGAAGATATAATTGTTTATTAAGGATTATTTTTATTAGTTACTTGAAACCATATAACTATATGCAAATAAATGCTTATTATTAATTTGAAATAATTATTTGTATTAGATAAGAATACTTGAAACTCTACATTTGTGTGCAAATTATTTGTATTAAATAGGAATGCTTGATATCATAATTGTGTGTGAAAAACACTCTTAAGAAACAGCTACAGGCACAAAATTACCCTACATGGGTTGATATGTCATTGAGATCAATAAATCAATCATCCAAACCTATCAGTAAATCTTCATGCTTGATTTTTTTAAGTCCATGATCATTGCATATATAAAATAATTCTTCATCTCAAAATTTCAAACAAATGGGTTAGATTTTTATGGAATGGCTTTCAACTGAATTAAATATTTAATCTTTATTCCAAATTTGTCAAATGCTCTTCTACAATCAGTGTGATTTTCTTTATGTAATTTTATATATACTTTATAATGGGCTGTGGTGAGATGGATTCATTTCTTAAAAGCCTTTTTTTACTAATTAACTGTAGACTATCCTAGTTATAATTTAAACTCGGCTTACTGATTTCATTTTCAGGGCTGCCAACTATTAGGTCACCTGTACTACAAATATGATGTTAAAAAAGTTTGTATCCATAAGCCAAACTTCGACCCACAGTGTCTTGTCAGTGCTTGCTTGACAGTCTATGTGTCACAATTTATACTCGAGAAATGCTTTTTTGATTCAAGCTTTCGCTTATTTTGCTTAATTTTTTTTTCTCTGATCTCAAATTCTGGCCAAAATTTCAATTATTGCTTGTTTCATTTTTCTTTTCTCCTTTTTTTTTATTTTCCTACTTTATCACAAATGTCTTCTCACTCACGCCAACAGTTATTATCACTGTTTTGATAATGGTGTTTACCAAGAGTATTTTTGTTTTTTAATTGACAGTGACATCATAGACAACTTCTCAAGGGCAACTGTATGTTTGTTTTTGTTCTTTTTTACGAGATTATGTATATATATTTACCCAACTTCTCTGCCATGACCACTCTGTTGATGGAGCTTAGAATATGCTGACTGTATCCTATGGTGAGGGGTAATACACTAATGGTGAACTCCCGTTCTGGAGATCCGAGGAGTATAAAATACTCTTTCATTGCCATTACTTCCAGGTCCACTCTGACCCAGAGTAGTAATATCTGTTAGAGTCACATCTAAAGCTCTAATAGATCTGTTTAAAAAATATTTGTATTCGATTGGAATACTTGATACCACATTACTATAAATTATTTCTATTAAGAATGGTTTCTTGAGCTATAACTGTTTACTAAGGATTATTATAAGGGACTTGAAAGCATAAATATGCAAACAAATGACTATTATTGAATAGAAATAATTATTTGAAACCATATAAGAATACTTGAAACCATATAATTGTGTGCAAATTATTTTTATTAGATAGGAATACTTGATATCATATGACTGTGTGAAAAAAAAACTTTAAGAAATAACTACATAGAATGTAAGTATAAATCTACAATGACTGCAATTCCCTAACCTCTAGGCATAAAATAACCCTACACAGGTGATCATGCTGTTAAAATCAATCAAACAATTAATCTTTGCCATGAGTAGGATGCAACATAAGGTCAGTGTTTAAGTGGAATAGCACTGATTTGAATTCAGAATTTTTCCTTCTCCTAACTTAATTGTCTTAAGAAGGCTAAAGAGCTGTGTCCATCCTACTATCTACTTATAGTTGGCAGGAGAATAGATAGATTCATGCCTTTCTGAAGAGCATTCCCACAAAGGGAAAGACAAGTGGGCCAGAATTTGAACTCCAGTTGCTGATCCTATTTCCTATTACTGTTACACTAAGCACACCTACTCAAAAATACCCAATTCTCTCAATTATAGGCAGGATGGATCACAAGGTCAATCTTTTAGTTAAGTAATGCTGGTTTCAATTAAGAGTTTTCCTTCTCCTAGCTCAGTCTGACATACTATTTATTTTTCAAAAGAGACTGAGGGAACTGGAGATTAGAGGAAGAATCATGACCACCTAGGCTACAGCACTATTGAAATCAGATAGAATAGAAGAGTCCTGAAGACCTGAGAAAACTTGCTGTCACTCAAACTTTTGTGAAAAACCACTATCTTTAACTCATTGAGTGATAATAAAAGTAAAGGAAAGTGAAAAACTAGATGAATATCTAGACTTTGCTTATGAGCTGAAAAAATTAAGGAAAATTAAGGTGACAGTGATACCAATTATAATTGGAGCCCTTGGAACAGTCCTGAAAACCTAGAAAAGAGACTGGAGGTATTGGAAATCAGAGGAAGAATAGATCTCAGCACTGTTAAGATTAGCTAGGATGCTTAGAAGAGTCTGAAAGACCTACTGTATCTTAGACTTGAAAAGAAATTATGATAATATTGTAGAGTAAACCCCCCCCAAAAAAAAACCCAAACTTTTTTTGATACACCTTAATAGTTAAGATTTATCACAACATTTGGGAGGTTTCTTTTGTTTCTCATTTCATATTATGGTTATGCATTTTTTTCAAACTTTCGACTGCATTAATATGGTTTACCTTATCATAATATAATTAAGACAGAATTATTTTTCAAAAGGAGTATAAGATTTAAAAAATTTTTTTTTTAAATTTATATTTTGATGTCACATGCAAGTAAACAGCTATCATTATCTGTTAAGCTCAGTTGGTTGGGGCTGTAGAAAATACTGACTGCATCTCTGCAGAGAGATAAGAACCCCTTCCCAATAAGTGTCCTGGATATGACACTAAATCATCTGATGGTAAAGCTCCAGTCCTGGAGCTTTGTAGAATGTGAGTCCCCTTTCATTGCCATTACTCCCTGGTCCACTCTGACCCAAAGTAGTAGTACCTGTTAGTGTCTCATCTATGGGCCAGAATGAACTGTTTAACCATTTAACTGTATGCAAACAATTGACTGATATTAAATGTAATTGTTAGTGCTACAAAGCACTTCATGAAACCATTTAACTGTGTGCAAATAAAACGGTTAGTGTTAGATAGCTATACTTGAAACCATTTAACTGTGTGGAAGCAAATGATTTTAACTAAATTGAATTATTCATGTTAGATAGTAATACCTGAAACCATTTAACTGTGTGGAAGCAAATGATTTTAACTAAATTGAATTATTCATGTTAGATAGTAATACCTGAAACCATTTAACTGTGTGGAAGCAAATGATTTTAACTAAATTGAATTATTCATGTTAGATAGTAATACCTGAAACCATTTAATTGTGTTCAATAAATGATTAATAGTAAATAGACTTATTCATATTAGATAGCAATACTTGAAATCCTTTAACTGTTTGCAAACAAATGAGCTCTAGCTTGTTTAAAATGTTATCTACAAACTATTTGTTTACAAATTTTATATATATATATATATATATATATATATATATATATATATATTTGTGTGTATGTGTGTATGAACAGGATTTGGCATAAAATAACCAGCAAGAGTTGATATGCCATTAAAAACAACCAATCAACCATTATCTATCATTACCATCTAGACTTGCTGACAGCATGGATTCCCTTGATTCTCTCTTGGCATCTGTTCTAATGATTCATCACATTTGGCAAGTCCTCTAGACAGCATCCACTATCCACACAGAGCTGATGAATATAAGTTTTTGCTGGTCAGCCAACACTGGTGTGCCCATTTGTAGGAGTCCATAGGAGAATGTTGCTTATGAGTTTATCCTTCACTAGCAGTGTCCAGTATGGCTTGCTCCTCTTACTTGGATAGTTTACGAGATGGGAGATAAGTGACTGTACAGCTGCTGTTTTGTAGGGTAATATATTCAGGATTGTTCAATACAGCATCTTTGTGTAGTTTTCATCTTGATTTTTCTCCAAGCATTTCAGCCATACATTTGCACTAACACGGCTAAAGGTTGGAAGAATTCCTATTTTTTTTATTAGAGAAATCAGAAGTAGAATATTCAGAACAGATATTATTAGGTATTATTTATTAACAACCTCTACAACATGAAAACTGTAACAGAAAATAAAATTACAATACTTAGGTAACAAATATGCAGCATCCTTGTATACTTCCCTTCCAGCTTTTTCTCCAGGGATTTCGTTTAAGTCCAGTTGATGCAGTCATATACCAGTACTGATACAGCTACAGCTTGAAAGAATTCCTTTGTTATTTTATCTTAGAGATCAGATTTTCATTTGATCATCAACCCGTCAACAACTGTACAGGACAAGTTTAAATACTTTGGTATCAATATCTCATCTTCTGAAAACATATGCACATCCTAGTAAACAGCCATTATTATCTATAACTTGTATATAGTTCTTGAGTTTAATTCCAAGATGACATTTTTATATGAGTGCCTCTTGCAAAACCATTTTCTTCATGATAAACTCTATATGTATCTAGAGTCTGCATTGGTTTTTGTTATTCACTAAACATTGCTTAGTTTGGCTCTCAGGCCTCAGGTTATTTACAGAACCTGTTGGTAATAAGTGGTCACCCATGTAAGTTCTGAACAGGGTCCTCATTACTTAACTTTAGTGATCAGATTGGAACTGGTACTTTAACTGTGACTTGAGCATAAGTCAGTGATTATTTACTAAGCCTTTTTTTGTCTGGCATATAGGTCTTACTTTGCTTATAGAACCTGTTGCCCTGTCATCTGGGGCTGTAGAATATGCCTACTGCACCTCTGCTGAGGGTTAAGATGCCTTTCATTGAGTGTCCTGATTGTGACCCTAAACTGCATTTGATGGTGAAGCTCTTGTTGTTGAGCTTAGTGGAATGTGGAGTATTCCTTCATTGCCATTACTCCCAGGTCCACTCTGACCAGGAGTGATAGTACCTGTTAAAGTCCCATCTATGTGTCAAATAGAACTGTTCCGTTATTTACTAAGGATTATTATTATTAGTCATTTGAAACCCTGTACCTATGTTCAAATTGTTTATTTAAAAAGTAATACTTGATAAATAGAATTATTAGTGTTATATTGAAATACTTGAAACCATTTAACAAACAAATGAGCTCCAACAACTTGTTTAAAAATAGTTACCTACTAACTGTTCACTTACAAATCATAATATAAACAGTATTTGGCATTAAATAGCACACAAGGGTTGATATGCCATAAAACATCAACCTATAATACTTGTTAATAAGTGGTCACTCACTTAAGTGCTCAACTGACTCATGCTGCTTAACTTTGGTGATCTGATGGAAAGCAGTGTTTTAAGATTAATTTTACAGTAAGTGAAATATGACACTAAACTGCAGTTGATGGTGAGGCTTCCGTTCTGGATATCTGAAGGGTGTGGAGTACCTCTTCACTGCCATTACTCCCAGATACACTCTGGCTCAAAGAGATAGTTCCTGTTTGGGTTCCATCTATGGATTAAACAGATCTAATCAAAAATAATTTGTATTTAAGAGGACTAAGTACTCCTCAGAAATAAATATGCATAAAATGTAATTATTAATGGACAATTAATGCAATTCCCTAACCTCTGAACATAAAATAACCCTAGACAGGTTAACATGCTATTAAAATCAATCAATCCAATTCTGAATATAACCAATGTTATGCATTGGTGATAAATCTATACAAAGGGATCAATTATATTTGTCTTCAATGAAACTGACATTGTATTATTCATAATTGGAAGTATCGTATTGTTTCTAATGTGCTGACTTACAAAGGATGCAGATCATAGTTTTCAGCCTACGTGCCTGGTTGTAGGTGGGGTATATTTAATACCTGCACAAGTGATAGGTAAGGGGTTAATCTTTTGCACTAATGTCATTGTTATGAAGTTGTATGTTTTCTTAAAATATTTATGATTTTTTTTGTTCATTTTAAAATTTTGTATATTTAAAGATTTTTTTATAACTTATTTCTGTTATTTTTGTTCTTTTATATGTATCATCTGAGGAGGATGAACAGACACTACACTCTGATCCTGTTAGGCATGCTAAGTGTAATGGTTAACATTGTAGGAAATAGAACTTGCAACCTAAGTTCAAATCCTGGACAAGGCTGTATGTGTTTCACTTCACACCAGTGCCCTTGGGAAAAGCCTGTTCTTTTCTCTACTCACCTATGAATTAATAGTAGGGCAGACTAGGTTCTTTAAACTTGGTAAGATAACCAGTCCACGAGAAGGAAAACTCTGAATTCAAACCAGCTGTACTCTGCTTAAAAATCAATTGACCTTATGTTGCATTCTGCCTTTGCTAGAGGTGTTAGTTAACACATACTACATACTAATCCTAGAGGTTTTGAACCATAATATCATCAATTTGAAAGGAACTATGATAGTTTCTTCATAAAAACATATCCTTTTTTATTTAATTTAATCTATTGATTTTTTAATATGTATTTCTTTTATTGCATTGTTATTACAACTTTCAAATGGTCTTTCTATATGATTTCTAATATGCTCTACACATGATAAGGTGTGTTAAAAACACAAGAGAATAGATTTAAAAAAAATAATCATAAAAAAAAATCTCCTTATATAATGAACAGTGCAATTTTTTATGCATGTGTCTTTGAAGTCTGTAACTTCCACTAAGATTAGAATGTGTTATCTGTGTACTCTATCTATAATCAAAGTGTCACTCTCAGGCATTTTCACCTACGATTAGAATATAATCTGCCCAGCAAGTAGGACTTAGAATATACTGATTGTATCTCCTGAAGAGGAGTAAGAACCACTCCACCAAACAAAAGGGGTATCTTGGGTATGACATTAACTTGCATTCAGTAGAGAGACTCCAATTCTGGAGCTCTGGGAAGTGTGGAATCATCTCTTTGTTGTCACTGCACTTTCTTTAGAATAAAAATATCACTTCCTGGCACTTCTGCTTAAGATCAGAGTGTAGTAACTTTGAACCCTCTGTCAGATAAAAGCTTCTCTTGCAGGTATATCTGCTGAGGATCAGAGTGTAGTATCTGTATCCATGGAAATTTAATTTTATTTATTACAATAATCATGTATATATTTATATGTGGATTTTTTGATTTTGTATTTCTTTTAGGGAAGTATCAACTTTTAAAGCCTCAAATTTTGTTCATCTGTATGTTTTATATCTTATAGTTATCGAAATAACTATGGGATTTCCACCAGTACAGGTATTAAGCTCTGATCTAAGGCAAAAATGCTGGTGAATGACACTTAGATCCTAAGAAGAGCACACAGATACTACACTCTGATCTTAGACAGAACTATCAATATTATCATCATGTTGTGCTGACAGCACAGATTCTCTTGACTCTCACTTGTCATCTATCCCTATCGACCATTGCTCTTGGAAAGTCCTTGAGATCAATGCTTCTTAAACTATCTGATATGGTGTACTGGCAGAAGATTTTTCCAATGTGCCATGAACTGGTTCCATATTTGTGCCATATTATCATTATTTGTTTATATTTGTGCATAGCTTTCATTTCCAATTAAGTTCTAAGTATTTCTATCTGTTGTATCGTATCACAGCATGAGAAAAGAATGATAACAAACAATACAGAAAGATTTTATGCACTTTCATTTACTTGTTATATCTATTATGATAATCTGAAACTGGAAACTCACTACATACAGGCAGTTGATGACTTGGGTTGCAGCACTTTGAGTAGCATTTATCTAGATAGTACCCAACGTTCACACAGCTGATGAATGTTAGTTTTTGCTGGTCAGCCAACACTAGTATGTCATTGTGTATGAGTCAATCGGAGAACATTGTTTATGAATTTATCCTTATATCTCCAGCAGTGTCCAGTATGTCTTACTTGAATGGTTTGTGAGATGGGAGCTAAATGGCCATACAACTGCTGTTTTGTAGGCTACTGCTTCCATCCTTGTTCCCATGTTTGTTCATAATAATCAATAATGTTTTATTGAAGAGATCTGAATAATGTTAAAATTGGTTTTATTTTCTCTCTTTTTATTTTATTTTTTTTATCATGTTTCTCTCCACAGGAAAAAGTCCTTCCTGAATCGGTATCAGCAGTTTGGGGAACTTGTGGATATTTTGACTCACCAAGTGACGCAAGTTCACAACAATCTCTTATCTAACATTTTATATGATGCTGAAAGTTATCACTGGGCGGAAGAAAAAGAATTTTATGAAGTAAGTTGAGTTTCACTCTTTGAGTTCTCACATTTTTCAAGCAAGCACAGCTGTTTTTAAAATTTTTACTCCCGTTCAAATTCTTCACTGCTTCCTCCAAAACAAAAAGTAAGCTTCTTCTTAAATAACTATTTACCCTATCTCCCCAACAGGGTCAGCTTATAATTCCATTAGTGTGACTTAGAATATGGTAATGTATACTTTGCTGAGGAGTAAGACTCCCCTCTCCAAGAAAATAGTGATGTCCTGGTTATGTCACGAAACTGCATCTGATGGTGAGGCTTCAGTTTCAGACTTCTGGAAAGTGTGGTGTACCCCTTCATTGCCATTGTACCCTATGGCTCTTGTAGCTTAGTTGATAAAGCAGCTGGTCTGATTAGCCAGGCTTCTCAGAGGTAGATATGAGTTTCACTTAGAGCTTATTCTTTATTATTGCTGTTATAGTAAAATACATCAAATCTCTTCTGATTCACCCACTTAACTCTTCACACACCAAAATACTAAAAGACACAAAACACAAACTGATAGTCATCGACACTGCAGAAGAAAATAACAGTTACCGGATGTTGACCCAACAACGGCCAGTGTCAAACTGAGAAAATCATGGCTTCTGCACATAGGCTCCACGCATAATCTATCCAAAATCCCCAGAAAATTCTCAGTTATAAAAAAAGGTCTATTTTTCAACCAATCATTTTTTCCCGCAAGTAGTATTTTCTGGAGCTGGTATTTGAAGTTGGGAACATAAATAGGCCAAGCAGAGGTCACACGGCAGTTGAATTGCAGCCGAGCTAAGAGCCTCACTTGACAACACCGTCTGACCAGATCAAGGCAACCGCTTGTCACTGAATAGATACCCCCCCCCGTCAGCCGGCCAGATATTTCATCCGCTTGTTTATTTTATTTATTAAATAAACAAAATAAACTAAATCTTCTTGTCAGTCTTATTTTTCTTGCAACCACACGCTTGTATATAACATTGCCTTTAACTGTTTCTTGTTCTCATAGAAATGACAAACTTCTGAATTAGTTGAAATGAAATTAAATAAATGAAAGAATAAAAGAGGAAAAAATATCAATCAAAATTAATAATACTGGAGGAGTCAAAAGTTTTGCAATATTTTTGTAAGTTGATGCACGATTTAGCTGCTCCAGTTGCTTTTGGCTAGGTTGTGAAGGTGACAAAACCATACTGGACTGTGAAATGCCGAGCTCACTTGATACTCTCCAAATTCTACTTGTCTGACTTGCAAGCATCGCCTCAGAATCCACGCTTTTAGCTCTACCTGACCTTGTCTGATCATCGGGGTTCTTGCAACCCAAGCAGAATTTCTTGAACCCTCTAGCTACTATCAACTGCATCCTCACCTTTTGCACAACTAATGATTTTAGTTGCTTTCACAGTGTTATGGCCCAGTTTGAACTTGTAAAACATAAGTTCTTGAATTTGACTACATTGCATATTTATCTTTGTGGTGACTTTTAAATCACACAGATCAGAGCAATGCACAATGTGTCAGCACACCAACTATCATGATACTACCAACTAGCAGGTATATCTATTACTTGAACTACTTTGATCACATGGTATATCTGTTGCAAACTAACTCATACCAAAATATTGCAAAACTTTTGAGTCACCCAAGTAAAAATAATAAAGATAAGCTATCCAAGTTAAAAAGGATATTTGATTCACATTGGTTTTCATGTGTCAGAAAATCATATTCTTTAAATCAATTTGAAATTTTGTCTTCTATTTTTGTAATTTATCATTTTCTTAATTTATTTTAAACAGAATGAACGATGTTCCTTCCCAATCCAAATGTGGCACCAGCACTTAAATGGTTTACGCACGGACCTCTGGTCCATTTGTCCCCCCAAATTAGCACAGAATATCTTCACACAAGTCCTGTATGAGTCCCTGGCTATTTTAACACGCAGGTATACCCGCATCAAACCTAGTTTCCGACGAGTTATCCAGTTTAGGTAAGAAGTTACTTTTTTTTTATTCTATCAAAGCACATCTATCTTTTTTTTTACAGCCTTTTTATTTTAGAAATTTTCTAAAACTATGTACTGTGTAGTTTCATTTAGGAAGAAGGTGAAGAAAATAACTAAAATATCATATCACCAAAGAAATGAAATAGAAATGGTTGTCTTAGATGTATAAAATGTTTTTATTTATGTTTTGTTACAGTTTGAGTTGAACCTCTTTTTGGGAAGATTTTTGGTCCTCTCATTCCCTTGGCAAGTTTTCTTTTCTCTCGGTGTTAGTGATAAAGACCCTCCTGCCAACAACTTGGCCAAAGGAAGGAATGGTCTACATGCTTAAGTTTAATTCTTTAATTGGCTGACTTGGAACACTTCACTTTCACTAAAAAGCCTAGCGTATCTGTATGAGCAGCGGATGCATTAAAAGTTTGCATTTATTTTGTTGGAGAATATTAGTGAGCAGGATAGCAGAATAAGAAACATAGTTTCCTTGTACAGAATAAATATACTGTATATGATTTTGTAATGAACGACATTTTAATATCAATTTTTCACTTCAAAAACAAGAGGTCATTCATTATGTGTTTTTGAAACATTGAAGTTGACCTTGTTTCCATGCTTAACCTTATAATTTGGATCCAAAGTGTTCCCACATAGCCTATATACAAACAAAAGCTTTTAATTAAGATAATAAAGATTTTACTTAACATCATTTACTATTTTTGACACCTATACATATGATATGGGCAAATATAAATAGTAAATGAAGTTGCATAAAAACTTCATTATTTTTACTAAAATCCTTTGTTTAGGCATAAGGTATGCTATACAGACACATTTTGGGTCAGACTAATGGGAAATTAGACAGCCATAAGTACATATATAATTATATTATCAATGTTGTATATTGAAGAAATCTTTTTGTAGTCTAGCATAGCCAAAAGTCAGGGATCATCCATTAAAGGTAATATATGATATAAACACCTTTTTGTGACTTTCTTTTCATTATATAAGTATATACAGTAGTTTCCTTGTGTAGAATAAATATAAAAAGAATTACATGCAGTAAACAAAAAATAGAAAGAATATGAAAAGTGTGAATGGAAATGTATGTGTAGAAATGTACTTCTTATATAAATATGTAAAGTTCGTAAGAGAAATGAAAGTTTGTGAGAAACTTACATATTTGAGAAGTGTTCTTTAGTTGTTGCTTTTGCAGAAATTATGAACATGCTTGTTTGTAAGCTTGTAAAACTGAGGCATTGTATGCTGTGAATTATTCTGTGATGTCATGTTCAATGTGACATAAAGTTTGCTGGGGTCCATTTTTCTGGAGAAGAAGGCAGGTCTTGTCCCTAAAGCATTCTGAGAATAAGAGAACAAGATTTTTGTGCCATCTTCCTTTATACAGCTTTTCCAATGGGACCCAGAGGTCACCAGCAGAAACTCTCTAGGAGATAAGGAAATCATCCCACAAATCCAGACTGGAAAAAGCCTTTTTTTTCTGCCTTCATAATAATATATAGCTGTGATTCTTAAGAAACCACTCGTTAAAATTGTGATTAAACACATTTGATTTCTATCACTCTTAGGCAGAAAAGATATTTGTCAGTGTAAAAGCATATTGCTGAATCTAATAATTAAAACCATGAGTAAACACATTTTCTTCCTTCAATCTTAAGTGAAAAAGGGATTTGAAATTTATTTCCTACTTATTTACCTATGCCTCAACAGTGTAAAGCATATAGCTGAAGCCATTAATTAAAACTGTGAGTAAACACATTTACTTCCCATCACTCTAATACAATTTACAATGCTGAATGAATGGGGCACTCGTCTAAGTTTGCTAGTCATTACACCACAAGAGATGCTCAAGATTCACTGCAGTATAGGTAGTTAGAAGACTTGCCAATGTGAGACTTCATATTAATTGTATATCTTATCATCTTCACCAAGGTAGAGAAATATCTTGTGTGACAGTTTCAAGTTTTTAAAGACTAAATCAAAACCTGATTGTTAAAAGCAAATCTAATTGGAGTTAAAAAAAATTTTATACCAATTTCTAAATGTTGTGATTTGTGTATTTTTTTTTTCAACATCATTTTCTAATTTTATTAGTGTTTTTTAAATCATTTTCTAAATGTTATGATTTGTATTTTTTTATATTATTTTCTAAATGTATTTTTTTTAATATAATTTTCTAAATGTAATTTGTGTTTTTTAATATCATTTTCTAAATGTAATTTGTGTTTTATCCTTTTCTAAATGTTGAGATTTGTGTTTTTTTTTGTTTTTATCATTTTCTCAATGTAATGTGTTTTTGATATGATTTTCTAAATGTAATTTGTTTTTTAATATCATTTTCTACATATGATTTGTGTTTCTCGTTTTTCATTCAGGATGGACATTACCACGATTCTTCTATGTATGTTTGACCAAATGATGTATGTATGTGACAGCAGTTCCAAACTGCTTGAACCTGGCTACCATCAACAGCCTTATTATGATATCCACAATATGTGTTCAATCCTTTTGTCTACCTTAGCTGTCCTTACTTCTCCCATTGACCTCTTGTACAGGTGAGTATGAAACACACAACTCTTAACTGTGTATCAAGCAGAATATCTAAAGGTAGATAAAAGATAACCATGTGGATTTCCCATTCCCTGACAGAGTTTGAGACAACATCTATACAGTTCAAAGACCAGAGGCAAAAAGATTTGAGGATGGGTTTCTGTAACTGTTGTATGACCCACTATGGTGGCCCTTATAAAACATGTGTTGGGATTTTACCCATTAAGAATAGGACGAAATCAATATCTGCAGTGTAAGGATAAATAAGGCTTACTGTAACATGAAACATGACGAGAGAAAAGGAACAAGACAACAATTTGGTTGAAAAAAAAGGGCTTATATTTTGTGAAAGAGATAAAGTAAAGAAGAAAAGAAGAATAATTGCAAAAAGAGGCATTTTCTGCAGACTTGATTATAGCATTTGTCATGGTAACAGTTCTTTCAGTTTCGTGTAGTTTTGGTGGCTGGTTTGTATAAATTCAAAGGCTTGAAGAAGGAGAATTTTTGGTCCCCACATGCATTGAGTCTCTCATGGGATAACCGTCCTCGTATATAGTGTGCCACGTGTTGTTGCTAACTTGTAGCCTACTTCGTCAGCTGTCAAGATTCTGTGTTACATCATTGGTGTCAAAAGGGAAAAGAGGTCTGTTTGTTTGAAGAACGTGCATACATGTGGTGGTACATCAGATGTGTTGATAGCGGCCCATGATTGGTTGTTTTTCAGCCAATCACGGAGCACATAAAAGGTGAAAATAATTTCCAATACATGCAAATTATCTAAGGATGATAATTATTTATTGTATCCCTAGGAATCAAATGCAAATAATTAAAACTAATATTTTTTCTTTCGAAGTTTTGAAATTAAAATTTTGTACAATTAGTTACGTATTGCAAGAGCATGGCTTCTCACTGATTATTATTCATTAAAAGAGATCCCACTCTTGAGAGTCTCTTTCCCTCTCCTCATAAGGAACAGTTTTTTATTTATTTATTTTTTTCACATTTAAATCTTCCCATTGGTCAGTGTAAGTATGCCTACATCAAAACTTTTGGCTATACATAAAGGGCAGACAAACAAACTCTTCCTAATTATTTATATAGAGTGTAGATATTAACAGAGTGCAGCCTTTTAGCTTGTATATTATGATTATATATGCAGATATCATTTATATCACTCGTTTTTATTGATCATATATTTCTGTAATTTTTTTGTAGAGCCTGTAAGAAAATTCACCAAACACAGCAAGAAAATTCATTCAGTCGTAATTCACTGCTTGTTGATGACACCAGAAGTTATAACTCTCATTGGATGTCTTGGGTTCAGCCAGGTTTGCTGCAACCTGAGCAGAAAAAGTAAGAAAATAATTTTATCTCCAGAATCAAAGATTGTTCAAGGGAAATGACTATTGAAAAAGTTCTTTTGTTACCTATTTATATCCCTTGGCCGTCTAATTTAGAATCTGTCTAGGCATTTTTTCAGTTCTCTACATGGTCTATAAGACATAAGGAGTATTATTTGACTTGAAGATAGGAAAGTATTTAGTTAAGTCCCCACTCACCATGGACTGATATTAGTATTAATATACATATATTTATGATATACTATTACTGAATAAACAGAAAGAAAGTTAAGATAAGCTCATTTACACATTCATAAAAATTTTATATATACATACAATAACTATTGCAAAGAATTAGCAAATGTATTCCAGCAGATAAAATATCCACATTTTGTCCTATGATACTAGCATCATGTGAAATGGGTACAAAAATGGAAAAAGACTTACTTGAGATTGATGGACAGTAAATAGGTCATAGCTATGTCAGCTTTACTTTTCAAAAACCAGGAGACAACTTTTCTGTTCAAAGAACTGAGATGAAAGAGAATGAGAAAGGATTTCTGGGATTGTTGTGTTACTCTCACAATGTGCCCCACAAAGATGCTAACTCTTCAAGAGAATTATCTATTGTCTTCCTACAGAAGTAATTGGTCCTACTCTACTATGCTGCCCCCATGATGTTTGAATTTTGAATTATCCTTCTCCTTGACTAGTTGCCCCACCAAATTTAAGATTTTAGTTTGTTATATTATTTTATTGAATGTGAATGGAATTCCATTTTCTGTGTTGATGACTGAATAAAATTTTGCATGCATAACAAATCTGACTAAAAGAAAAGGACACTTTTGAAAAATCTGTCTATAGAAGACAAACACATTTTTCCTAGTTATTAACCCTTTTAATGCAGTGCATTTGGCAACAGATTTAATAGTTGCAATGTACTTTGGATGATAAAATAAAACAAAATTATTAGTCTGACAATTACAATACTTCAGTGTGCAACAGAAATAATTCTCACATTTTAAACTGTCATCAGTGTGATATAAGTGAACTTGGGCAAGTGGCAAGGTAGTTCCATCTAGCTAATATCTTACCATTTTTTTTGTCAGATATGATCAGTTATGATCATAGCTTTGACAGGTGCACACCATATATTTGCTGTTGAGGTACTTTTTTAAGACTGGTGTATCTGTGATTGGTTCACAGAAATCTTTTCCCCCTCATTTGATGTTATGCCAGAATGATGCTGTTCTGGCTAGACTTTTCAATCCATAGCTGTACTAATTTTTTATCTTGAACAGCATTATTCCAATATAACATGAAAAGCTCTCTGTGTAGCGATTGTAAATTCACCAGTCTTAAAAACATTTCAACAGCAAACACAAGGTGTGCATCAGCCCAAACCATGATTTTAACTGATCACATTTGACAAAAAAGTGGTACAATATTAACTAGATGGATCTACCATTACTGCTCCACTTTGTACAATATACTAATGGCGTCATGGGGTATATCACACTAGTGTTTACTATAAGATAATTTCTTATTTATTTATACTTCTAAAAATGATTATTTTACTTAAGTTTTAGAAGTAATAAAGTATTCTTTTCAATTTTAGGCCATTGGTATATCAAACAAGAGGCATTTCTGAAGTGTATATCGCTCAAGATCCAAAACATTTTGGTAATCTGGACTAAAGTTACACCTTGCCTTCATGCATTAAGTATATTTGAATGACTTGTGCTGCTCTCTGCACCAAAAAGGATAATATAGATATTTTTTCATTTTGTCTCTAGTTAAATTGATTTTTTCATTTTTAATACAGAAAGTCACCTAGCCTAGTCAGCAGTGGCTGTAGAATTCACCGACTGCATCTCTGCAGTGGAGTAAGACTTCCCCACCAATGAGTGTTCTGGATATAACATTGAACAATCTGATGGTGAGACTCCAGTAATTCTGGAGCTTTGGGGGATGCAGAGTACCTATTCATTGTCATCATTTCCCAGGTCCACTCTGACCCAGAGTGGTAGCACCTGATATCTATGAATCAAATTGAACTGTTTAGCGTAAACATATGACTTGTAGTAAATTGACTTGTTTGAAATAGAACTTTTTGATCATTTCTGTGTTAATAAACAACTGATGTTTAATTGAATTGTTAGTGCTAAAATAGCAATACTTAAAACCATTTGACTGTGTGCAAACAAATGATTAATAGTAAATAGAATTATTCATATTAGATAGAAATAAGTGAAACTATTTAACTGTGTGCAAAAAAATGAGCTCAGACTAATTTAAAAATGTTAACTACAAAATGTGTTTTGAAATCATATATTTAATACGTGTATAAAGAGGATATGGCATTAAATAACCTACAATGCCATAAAACCAAACCAATCAAAGTCACCCTAAGCAAGACCAGTTTAGGTTTTATATTATGATGATATATGATGGCATCATTTACACCACCTCTCTTTTACTTATATATTTTTATATTGTTTTATAAACCCTGTAGAAAATGCATCAAGGATTTGAATATATATATGTACATATAATACGAAGAAAGTAGTCTAAGGATTAGACTATTAAGTAATAATCCAAGAGGAATAGGAATGTCCAATTGAGTGCTCAATGTTAATGGCTATGGATTATATATTTAACTTCAGATTAAAAATACATTGATACTCATGTCAGGGCAAAAACATTTTTTATAAAATTAAATGAAAAAATTCAATTTTGTAGTTCCATGATAAATTTATTTCAGCCATATAAAATGACCTTCTTCAAATGGATTAAATACAGTTATATATTTGAATATAATGTAGACAGGTTTACTGGAACAATAAAATGGAAATTTTTCTTTTAATTTTATAATATATATATATATATATATATATATATATATATATATTACTTTCAGAAGTATTTCAATAGACAGAATAGTTAATAATAACTACATTACACAAGAAAAAGCAGATTTTTATACCCCTTTACATAACATGGCAAGTGTTTACACATGTTTTGTGATTCTGAATATTAGATATTTGGGGAAAAGTGAACACATTTGTTAAATATGAGTGTCATTCAATAAATAAGGGTAATTTTTTTGAAATAGGCAAAATTGATTTTTTTTTTCCTGAATTTTTTTCCTTAAATGTAAACTAGGCATTATTTGAAATTGGTTTATGACAAAAATTATTTTGATCTTGCAAAAATATTTGTTTTGTGGCTATTCAAAATAGCAGCAAATTAAAGTGCTCTAGGCTTGAACAGAGGTCTGTCATCAAATTTTTGCTAGCTAAGAAGAGCAAACCATATAAAATTTACAGAGGAATGTGTGATGTGTACAAAGAAGCATATTTTAGTCCCAATAGTGTTTATGAGTGGAATAAACATGGATTTTGCCATTATGAGCCTTTGTCAGTGTAGTGGAAACACAATGATTCTCAGTTAAAGAAAAAGTTCCTGATGTAGTGGTCAGTAAATAAGTTGATGCCGACAGTCTTCTAGGGCATGAAATTATCCATTACTATTGATTTCCTTAAAAAATGTGTAAGTATAAACAGTGCTTCCAATTGCCAACTCCTTAGGCAAAATTCACATTAATTGAATGACCCTTATATAATGAACACTTTCTAAACTTTTGCTAAAAATTGATCAAGGAGATTGAAAAGGCAAACTCATTTAGTCACTATGAACAAAGGATTACAAAATGACAACTGAATGGTAAGTACATCACAAAAAGGTAATTATAAAAGTACAACAAAACAGAAATCCAAATGAAGAAAAAGTAAGACATTCATTAACTCTGAACTTTAAAAGTTAGGTCGTAGCTTGGAGGAAAACATTCATGATGCTGTTTGATCTGCAGTGCTAGGAAACATGCAGTTGCTACAAAAAGCAGTAACTACTAATTAGACTAGGTAAGGGTCCAATGCTTCTTAGTCATCCTGAACTTCAAAGAAGCTATTGGAAAGGAACAAGCAGCAGCCACAAAAAGCTGTTACTACCAATCAGGGTCGAATGGTTCTTATTAATCCTGGATTCAAAAAGTCCATGTTCCTATGTATTCATCCAATCCCTCCTTCACGAATAGGATTTGATGCAAAGTCAATTTTTAAGCAAAGTTGGTTTTAATTTTTTCCTTCTCTCATACTGGTTACTTTATCAAGGCTAAAGAACCCAGTCTGCTTTATTTACTCACAGCTGGGGGGAGAATTGTTAGAATCATGCCTTTCCATAAGTCATTCATGTGAAATGAAATGCTTATAGCCTCATCCAGGATTTGAGCACGGGTCTCTGATTCCATTTCCTGTGATGATAACCATTATGCTACACACCCCAATGGTCCAATTGTTGTTATGAGGAGTGGCTTTGATCCCCAGGGCAGATATTCTAGGAAGAACAAATAAGCTGTTGGGATGGAACATATGTCTGATGTAGAGAGGTTTTAGAAAGAATGGATGCTACTTGCAAAATGATTTCTTTTTTTTTTGAAATTCTTGCATAGGTGGAACCAATAAATGCAACTCATCTGAAGATCTTATGATAACAGGGTATATGGAAATTCAAATACTTTAATCAGTAAAAATATTTTTTCCTTTTTTTTCAAGTGGATATGATTTAAATACTAGGATGAGTCAAATTTCTTGCAATATTTTGGTAATAGTATACACAATTCAGCAACTTCAAATGCTTTTATAAGGTTGTGAAGGTGATGAACCATTCTGAACTGTGAGATGCCAACTTACCAGATACTCTCCAAGTGCTACCTTACAGACTTGCCTCTATGGCTTGGAACATGGCTATGGAATTCATTGTTTTAGGTCTAACTGGCCTTGCCTGATTGTCAATGTTCTTGCAACCCAAATAAAATTTTTTTAACCATCTTCTTTACTGTACTGTGATCATCTGTGCCTTCACTTTTTACATAACAAATGTTTTGGGTTGCTTCCACAGCATTATGGCTCAGTTTGAACTTGTAAAGCATAAGTTCCCAAATTAGACTATGTTGCACATTCATCTTTGAAGCTTTCAAATCAAACACATAGTGAAGTAATGCACAATGTGTCAGCACACCAACTACCATGATACTACCATTCACAATGGGTACCTACCACAGCTTGAACTGCTTCATTCACATAGTATACCTGCCATAAACGAGCATGTACCAAAATATTGCAAAACTTTTGACTCACCCTAGTTATAGCAGTAAATTTTTGATATATATTCCCGATTGCTGACTCGTTTTAACATTCATTTTAATTCTGATTTTATATTTATTTTTTTTATTAATAGTTACGGTGATCTTCAAACTACTGTAGCTTTGTATATCCATACAAAACTGCTGGTCAGTCAACCAGACCCAATTTGGCCACTAGTTGTCCAGGTATGACTATCATTTTTCTTTGTTTTTTAGAAAATGTAGAGAATTCAGACATAATCATGATGGTGTTTCTGTTATTTCTACCTTACTTTCTTAATTTCTTAAATTTTTTTTCTTGACTCATATTATAATAAATATAAAAAATTAATACAAGAAGTACAATCAATTTATTCACCTTCCCATTTTTTTTCTAACTATTAAAGTTTTATACTCTATTTATCTTCCCATGTTTTAAAAAATATTTTCTAATTTATTATGGTTCTTAGAACTATAAATCTAATTTTTGCAATTCTTGATTGATACACCAATAAAAGATAAAGAGTGGACAAAAAGGAAATTTTGTTCTAGATGTTGTTTTTGTGATTTGTGTAATAAACCACTGATAATGATTCTTCTCAAAATTATAGACAGTATAAGTCAAAATATTTTCATTATTAACTTTATTAGAAGAACTGCCATTCTATCCAATCAATAATGAAAAATCAATCTTTCCTCTAAAATAACTGTACTTTATTAAGAAAGTTTAAAAAGATAAAGGAAGCAATATCTGAAAGTACCATATAAAATAAGAAATATTAATTGAAACCAGATGTATCTGATCATCTAATTTGTTTTCTCTTTTTGCTTTAGGCTGTTGTGATGAAAAACTACACCCTGCCTATTCTGTTTATGACACACAGTTTGTCACAGGGTGATCGAGTCTGTGTCCAAAGGCTAGATAGACGCAGCTCAGTGGCACCAACTGAAAAAGAAATCCTGCTGAAACGCCTTTTCAACTCTGTATGCACTGTAATGTTGCATATGTCCCTACATTTTCCTGATGGCCTTGGGCGAGTTATTCTGCCTGTCATTGATCGGTAAATCTCTTTCAGCTCTTTACATAAAAATTTGATTGTAATTTTGCCATGAATTAAGTATAAATGACAATGGTAAAACTAAAAAGAATTTAACATATCATTGCCAATTGAAAAGAATCCTTTTTAAATATCTTTGAACATTTAAAAATATAATTCTTCATAAATTAAATATATACTATCACCCATAAATATGCCCCAAGCTATGGGTTAAATAGTACCATAACTGTTCTTCTACAAGGCTGGCTTTGGTATTAACTAATCCATGAAGGGTGATATGCCATTAGAACAAAGAAACCAAACTGAACCCTAAATAAGTGCACCTTTATTATTATTTTTTAAAGTTAATTTATTTCTAAACTAAAGATATCAGGATTTTATTATTTCTTGTGAAACATTATGTAATCAGAATAGATATTATTAGTTATTATTTATTACCAAAATCTATATTATTGAATTTTTGTTACAAAAAATAAAATTGCCTCTCCACTGTAACCAAAAATTAAATTGTATAAATATATTTAAAGGCTGGTCAAACAGTAAGTCCCAAAGATCAGAGTTTTTTGTATGGGTATATACTTGAGTTCAGTCTCCACCATAGATTATATGAGATTGACCTCGAAGGTCATTTCATGTTACTGAATATTATCAGATAGCAAAACATGCTGTTTTTGATCAAACAGAATGAAATAGAAACTTTGAAATGAATTGAACTCATTTATAGTGGGATTAGGTAAGATCCATTATTTTGCATGGCCAGCTATATGTTGGATGTTCAAAAGTGATGAAAAAAATGATTACATATTATGATGTTTTCTTTGTTTAAAATTCTTTGGTGCATTTTTATCATATTGATTTATTTGGATCCACGGAATCTTGCTAAAATATATATTAGAACATTGATTTTTTTCTTGTCGTCTCATAGATTTCATATATTTGGTTCACGTTTTAAACAAACATCTTAATTATACCCTTGTAAATGGTAGAAAGTACTTAGGAAGAAAATTTTGGACAACTTTTTTATATAATTGAACCAAACTTTAGAAATCTTCTAAGACAACACAAGACAAATCAATAAAAAAACTGCTGGAAAGAATCTTTTCTGCATTTTGAAATGAAAAATGTTTAAGAAAATTACTCCTGCCTAATATACTTTATATATATATATATATATAGTATTGTAATGGTTTATGGTTATCACTAGCTCACTTGGTGAGTTAATGGTGGACCAAACTATTTGGTATTATTAAATAGTGCTCAATATCAATGCTAGAGCTGTAATACATATAAGAATATATATATATATATATATATATATATATATATATATATCATATGGTGGTGTCTGATCCTGGGTTTATGTATATAGTTTAGTGGGCAGGACATGTTTTCAGGCTGAGGAATCATCACCTGTCCAAGATCATACTGAACAGTAAACTCTCCACTGGCTGTCATGACAGAGTCGTACCAAGGATGCAATACAAGGACTGTTTGAAAAATCCCTGGGTGCCTGTGACATTGATCATTACCAGTGGTCCACCCTTGCTGAGGATTGTGTGGCCTAGCATCTCAAAATCAACCATGGTGTTTCTTTTTTTGAAAACAGCCACAGAGACATCCTTAAGGATAAAAGTGTAAGAGGAAAAAACATAAAATTACATTATCAAGCTTGACCAGACCTTCAGCTGTAGCCTTGTCTGCCTGTTCCACACTAGCCGTCAGCTACAAACATGCCTGCAGTCAAAGTGGATCACCCACTTCTTAATCTTTGTTCACAAAGCCTAAGTTATGATGATTTATATAATCAAGGTTTTTTTTTCTATTATAGTTACAATCAGTGGAATATGATTGAACAACTGGGTGCCTGCAATTATGCAAATCCAATGGTAAGAAAAGAAAATGTTTTCTATATTTATCAACTCCTCTGCCATGAGCAGGACGTGACAAGGTAAATTTTCAAATGGAACACTGCTGGTTTGAATTCAGAGTTTTTCCTTCTTCAAGATTGGTTTCATAGTAGGTAAAGTTGGCGACCATAGTCGAGTTGACCAGAAGGCTCCCTTTTCAATAACTACTATACTGAGGTGTAGGGGAGGGCCCTACTCCTTTCCCAGGATTGCTTTACTTTACCCTTGATATGTACCTTATATTACTGAGTGTTTAACAGGGAGGTATCAAGTACCATTTTTATAGTCTTTGGTATGACGTAACCTGGGATTGAACCCAGGTCTCCCGGGCCATTGGTGAACACTCTACCCACTAGAACTAGAGTCACTGATTTCCTGTGATGATAACATGCCTCGTTGTTTAAATATTACCCAAAAAAATAAACTGTTATTGTACTATCTAAAAGTTCAAGGAATTTAATCGTAACACTTTGTCTCCGTCATCTCCTTAAAACTCCTGTTAACATACTAGGTCATAGAAAGAACTGCTCAGAAAGAGTAGTGTCAAAAGTCCATACTATGTTTTGTTCACTCGCACTGTTCAAATTTCCCAATCTTTTTACGTATTGTGACGGCAAATTGTCTAAAATCCCAAAACAGGACTTTATTTTTCGCACGTGTGAAGACGGGGCAGGTTGGCACTTGATCCCCTACAGAATAAGTCCTGTTCAGAGTTCTTCTCTCAGGCAGATAAGAACTGGCATATTACGTGAGGGAATAATTTAGGGCCAGACTGGCCACCGCTGGCAAAGGGGTCCAAAATTTCACACTATCACATATCCACCAGGCCGCTAAACTTCTTTCCCTTAGATAATAGAAGAATACGGGCCTATAGGTCTTAGTTGTAATAATATTAATATGGTAGTAGTCGGCAACTCCGGTTTCCCGTATGATACTTTAGGAATTAATAGGACAGTTCTAAGCAAGATAACATAAGGCGAATAGAAGCTGAAAGGAAAGCATGAAATAATAACATAGACCACATGGTAAAATGAAAATACATAGGTTCTTTACTACGGTTATATATATATATACGTTCAAAGTGTCAAAAACATATAATAGGATAGTCCATGAATATAAATGTCTTTTCTTGGCTTTTATCCTTCTTCAAATTGAGAGAGAGAGTGGTAAACAAAATTTGGGTGTAAAGGAAAAATGTCCCAAAGTTACTTATCTTATTTTTTTGACGAGGTTCCACTGGAGAATTTTTCTTCTTTCACGGGCTAATAGACTTTGTACTGTTTTTAATACTGGCTTGAAGGACTTTGGGTCCTTCGTGTCTCAGTTAGTCTTTTTGTCTTTAGCCCGGAGTAAAATGGCTATCGTCCGTCTGCCATGAGACTTGCTCAAAAAAACTACCTTTTTTGTGCCTTACTTCCGCTGAGGGGAAGGGAACCCCACTTCTGTTTGGGGTCCCCGCCAATCATTTGGCTTCTCTCTCTTTCCCCTTCCGATGTCCGGCGACCCAAGGTCACTTAAGTGCGAACATCTGCGTGACCCACATTCTTTCCTAACGGTCACTTTTTGACTGCTTGATACTCTTTCAATATGGGAGGATAGTATCAGTCCTACCTCTTCGTCTCCATGAGCCATCACGTGACACCTCCCCTCCTTAAGAGAAGGAAGGGGTTGAATAGAAATACCATAGAAAAAAAAAGGCAATTCATTTCACTGTTTTTTTTGTTTTTTTTTCTCACTTTACTTTTCTTTTATCCCCTTTCTTCTTCACGCTTTGACGAATTCTTTCCTTTTCCTTTTTTTCGTCCTTCCTAATTTTCACTATAGGGGAAAACAATTTCTCTTCTCTTTCTTTCTCTCTCTCTCTCCCTTTTCTTTTTCTTTAATCTTGTTTTCCTTTCTTTTTCTCTCTCGGCTTTTGGCCGTATCATATTTCAAACCTTGAGGAGGTAACTCCCTTTTTCTTTCTTTCTTTCTTCGTCACTTTTGACGACTTTATAAGCTTAGTTATTAAGCTCTGGGGGAAGAAACTTCCTTTTCTTTTCTCTCTTTCCCCTCTCCGTCACTTGTTGATGAACCTCCTTCTCGTCTATCTCATATTTCAACATTGGGAACGAGAATTCCTCATTTCCTTTAGTTTCTCTCTCTCTCTCTTTCTTTCTCTCAACAACTATGAAAAGAATGTTCTGCTACTACATTTTCGTGGGGCGTTAGAGAAATAAGCCTGGGTATTTTTTTATTTATTTCTCTAAGTTCTCTTTTTTTGAAATAGACAACTGGCTTAATTTCTCCTCGAATTTATTCGGCATTTCCGAGTTCTTAATTTTTCGAGGTTGGCCTTCTTGACGGACATATCTCTTCAATTTGTTTGTGTGACACACCTGTGTCTTCTTCCTTCCCTCGTTGGTATCAATTCTGTATGTCCTCTTGTCTATTCTCTGTGAGATTACGTAGGGACCTATATATTGTCCACCACAGTGGGGTCCTTTATTTGATGATAGTAGCAGGACTTCGTCGCCCTTTTCAAATTCTTTCTTAGCCCTGTGTGAGGGTCCTCTTATTTTTCTCTTATCCTCTCGATAAGTATTAGGGAATTTATCCCCATTATTCGTTGGACCTTCATCTTTTCTCTGACGACTGGTCCTTTTATCTTCTTGTTTATTGAGGGGTGGAAGGTTCACTTCTTTTCTTTCCACCTTCTCACTTTGCGAGCGACTGTGTCGTTTATATCTCGCACGTGGCTCAGCCGCCATCTTGTCTTCCTGTTTGGCGTTCATTCTCGCCATCTTTTTTTCTTCATTTTTGGCGCTCATTTTTGCCAACTTCTTTCCATGTTTGGAGTTCATCCTCGCCATCTTTCTTTCTTCATTTATGGTGCTTATTTTCGCCATCTTTTTCGGGTGACACTTTTTAGTTTTTACTTCATTTCCCAGTATGAGGGAGATTCCTTTCATAGGTAGCTTGTCTACCACACCAACTTTAATTGGTCCAGTTTTCCACTGGGACTTTAGGGTTATTTTACATAGCGGTATTTTTACCCTCTTTCCGCCGATACCCTCTATCATCACAGTCTCACGTGTTGCTTCTATTACCCCTTTAGGTAATTTATTTCGTAGAAGTAACGACTGAGATGCTCCGGTATCTCGTAAAATTGAGACTTCCACTGGTCCTCCATGTGGGCCTTTTATCATCCCTTTTTTCGTCCAGGGTCGATAGGACTGGTTCCCTCTAGTTGTTGTTACAGCTCCTTGAGGTTTTCTCGGCTAGGTCTGGTTTCTTTCAGGACCTTTTCCAAGCTGACACCTTATGGCTATGTGACCAGCCTTTCCGCATTTGAAGCAGACCACTGTTCTGCTGCTACTTTGGCAGGTCCTTCTATTTTCTTCCTTAGGTCTTCCTTCAGGACTTAATTCAGCTTTGAATTTCACTTTACTTCCCGTGAACGTTTTTTCCTTTGTTTTTCGGTGTGTGAGGATGTATTCGTCTGCTAGTGCGGCCATTTCAGAGGTCACGTCAGTTTTTCTTTCACTTAGGTGAACCCTGACTTCTTCTGGCACACAGTTTAAAAATTCTTCAGCTAATATTAGCTGCCAGAGTTTCTCAACGTCTCCGTCTATCCTCTTAGAGTCACACCACTTATCCAGCGCATTCTCCTTTTCTCTCAGAAATTCCACATAAGACTGGTTTTCAGTTTTTCTCTGTGTTCTGAATTTCTGTCTATAAGCTTCTGGAACCAACTCAAAGCTTTTAAGAACCGCTGCCTTCACCAAATCGTAGTCGGCGCAACTTTCTGTGGGCAGAGTTGCATATGCTCTCTGTCCTTTTCCCGTCAGCACAGTTTGGAGTAGCATTGACCAGCATTCTTTCGGCCAACCAAGATTTAGCGCGGTTCGCTCAAAATGTGCGAAGTATCCATCCACGTTGGCTTCTTCAAATTTTGGGACTAGCCTCGCTTGCTTCGTTACTTCGAAACTGTCATGGCTTCCTTTGCGTCCTCTTATTGCCAAGTCGACTTCTCGCAGCCTTGTTTCTTGCTGAATTTTTACTTTCTCCAGTTCCATTTTATTTCTCTGTAGTTCCATTTGTGCTTGTATTTTAATTTTCTCCAGTTCAATTTGTTCTGGAGTCATTCTTATCATTTCCGTTGGTAGCTCTTCTAATACTGCTTCCTCGAAAACATTTTCGTCCACCATGTGCCTTGCTATCTCTCTCACGAGTTCATGTTTCCTCATAGAATTTTCAACATTTAACTCAAGCTTCTCGCCAATTTTTATTATCTCGCTTTTTCTCAGCCTCTCCAACTTTTCCATGGAGGGTTCTTTTAAAAAGTTCTCTATTTTGTCCATTTTTTCTTTAATTTTTCCAAACAGTTATATCAACGAGTAATTTGACTGTTTCAACAATATTCCTTTTTTTCTTTCACGGTCTCCCAGGGTAGATTTAGACGGCAGGAATTGTCACACGACTACAAGCAATAAATATTATTTATAATATTAAATCCCGGACGTGAGCCCCCATTTTAGGTCTGTATGGGTCGGGAATAAAGGTTAAAATATCCCCGGACGAGACACCATTTTAGGTCTGCGACGCGAAATTGAACTCAAATCCCAAAACGGGACTTTATTTTTTGCACGTGTGAAGACGGGGCAGGTTGGCACTTGATCCCCTACAGAATAAGTCCTGTTCAGAGTTCTTCTCTCAGGCAGATAAGAACTGGCATATTACGTGAGGGAATAATTTAGGGCCAGACTGGCCACCGCTGGCAAAGGGGTCCAAAATTTCACACTATCACATATCCACCAGGCCGCTAAACTTCTTTCCCTTAGATAATAGAAGAATACGGGCCTATAGGTCTTAGTTGTAATAATATTAATATGGTAGTAGTCGGCAACTCCGGTTTCCCGTATGATACTTTAGGAATTAATAGGACAGTTCTAAGCAAGATAACATAAGGCGAATAGAAGCTGAAAGGAAAGCATGAAATAATAACATAGACCACATGGTAAAATGAAAATACATAGGTTCTTTACTACGGTTATATATATATATACGTTCAAAGTGTCAAAAACATAT
The DNA here is from genome assembly GCA_963585895.1 of Sepioteuthis lessoniana. Lineage (NCBI taxonomy): Eukaryota > Metazoa > Mollusca > Cephalopoda > Myopsida > Loliginidae > Sepioteuthis > Sepioteuthis lessoniana. The sequence continues at coordinate 63,205,044 of OY757922.1, forward strand.
AATAGGATAGTCCATGAATATAAATGTCTTTTCTTGGCTTTTATCCTTCTTCAAATTGAGAGAGAGAGTGGTAAACAAAATTTGGGTGTAAAGGAAAAATGTCCCAAAGTTACTTATCTTATTTTTTTGACGAGGTTCCACTGGAGAATTTTTCTTCTTTCACGGGCTAATAGACTTTGTACTGTTTTTAATACTGGCTTGAAGGACTTTGGGTCCTTCGTGTCTCAGTTAGTCTTTTTGTCTTTAGCCCGGAGTAAAATGGCTATCGTCCGTCTGCCATGAGACTTGCTCAAAAAAACTACCTTTTTTGTGCCTTACTTCCGCTGAGGGGAAGGGAACCCCACTTCCGTTTGGGGTCCCCGCCAATCATTTGGCTTCTCTCTCTTTCCTCTTCCGATGTCCGGCGACCCAAGGTCACTTAAGTGCGAACATCTGCGTGACCCACATTCTTTCCTAACAGTCACTTTTTGACTGCTTGATACTCTTTCAATACGGGAAGATAGTATCAGTCCTACCTCTTCGTCTCCGTGAGCCATCATGTGACAGTATGTTTGCATATAGGCTGGTGCAGAAAAAGTCACTTAATAATCTTAGTTTGACACAAGGCAAAAATTATGGGGCACCAAGTGAAAATCAAACTCCCGGTGGTCTGCTAGCCTAACTTGCTGATCATCTAAGATGCTCTAGCCTAGTGCAGAAATAGTCATTTGTTTGACATAAAGCTAGAATTATGGGGTGCCTAATAAGAATCAAATTTCACAATGGTTTGCTAAAATAACTTTTTAATCATGTAAGGTGCCCTGTGATTGGACAGAAGTAGTAAAGCGGTCAGCTTGTTAATAAATGCCTATAGATTGTTGCTCCCATTATTTATGCATGATCCTGTATATACTTTGTGCTACAAATTCTTTAAACTCAGATGAAAATTTCCAGTTAATTTATTCTCCTTTTATTGAATCTTCTGCACATTTGACTAGATCATAAATCAAACACATAATCAGTCAGTAACAAATTCTGTTAAACCTGAAAAGGTTGTCATTCACATATTTAAAGAAAATAAGGTAAAAAATTAACAATTTAGATATCAATTGGTTAATTTGTAATGAATTCTGTAAGCATTAAGATAATATTAACATATTGTTTAAAAAAGGATAAGACTTATGAATTATGATTTTTTTTTTCAAAATGTTTCTTTTGTATTACAGATTCCCGTTTGGTTAGAAACCATCTTTAATATGCTGAAACCATTTACCCTCAGGTGAGAAATTGTCAATTGTTTCTTTTGAATCTAATTTACATTACAATGTTTTTAGAATTGTGACTAACAAAAAAGCAAACTTTCTAAATTCTGCATTTAATTCTATACATGAGAGAGAGAGAAAATTTGAACAAAAGTGATAAGACGAATAAAAGTATTTCTTGATGTTTTAATAGTTCTTAACTAGTTTTAACCTTAAGTCATCATCAGGAGAAAAAGATTTTTGTAAATAATATGGTTATCGAATGATTTTCAAAAGATATGCTATGCTACAAAAGAAGCAACAAAAAATAAACTGGTTATGTAGCATATCCATATATATATATATATATATATATAGGATCATGGTCTCATCTGTATGAAACTTTGTCTCAGTGTGAAGAATTGTGAGTTGATATTTGCATATATTAGCCCTTATTACAGCTCTGTCTTTGTACAGTGAGTATTTTTCCTATTTTTAACTGCTTTACATCACAATGTTTTTAGAACTGTGAGTGGAAAAAACTTTCTAAATTTTGGTTTAGTTAGAAAATTCAAATACCTTTGATTTTAATGAAATTAAAAACATACTGCTGATGTTTCAGGAAGTCAGGATCTTTATCTGGGAGTATATACCAATTACATTATTAGCAACGGGGAAAAATGCTGAAACACATATTTGAAAGTGTTAACTGATTTGCTAAATCATTAAGTTTCAGAGTTTTAATTATTTATCATTTTCCCTTTTCTAATTTCTTTACTTTCTGTATTTTTAAAAACATATTTATATCTTTATGCAGCCATGTCCTTGCTATAAAGTTTGTCAGCATCATATTTGATTTGTTGAGTATCATAAATAGTAATAATAAAGATGTTATGTTACTATGATAATATATCTTTAATTGTTAGTGTTTGTTGTGATTCTTTAATAAACATTGCAATATGTATGTCTTTATAATTTTCTTCAAGCTTTTATCTACTTGCATATTAAATACAAAAAACCAGTCAATATGATGGCTGCTTCCATTCATAGACCAAAATATTGAGATGAAGAATAAGTATGCAAGCATGATTATATTTGGTTTAAAGGAAGCACCTCTTTTATATAAAACTGACATTTCTTTCTTTTGAGTTACAAGAGTGGATATAGATTTATAATCTACATGACTGTTGACAATATTTTTTATTAGGATAAACAAGTATTGAATTCAATAGTATATTAGATTAGATTATAATTTTCTAGCCAAAGGCTGGCAATAAGAGCTTTGCTGATATTCTTCTCTAAAACATTCTATAATATCAAAGCTGTAACTTTCATAAAATAGAGTACAGTTTTTGAAGGTTCTTCTTGAATCCAGTCAATGATGGGTATTTCTGCTAGTTAAATATATATATGATTTGTAAACACATTTTGTTGATAATGTTATTAAATGAGGCTAATCTCATTCTTTTGCATACAGTTAAATGGTTCCAAGTATTGCTATATATCACTAACAATTCAATTAAACATCAATCATTTGCTTATACACAACTGAATGATCAAACAGTTCTATTTTGCATAAGTTATTTGTTTACACACAGTTTAAATATCAAACAGTACTTTTTGATTATAGATTGGACCCTATCAGATGCTACCACTCTGAGCCCTAGTGAACCTGGGACCAATGACAATGAAGGGATACTCTGCATTCTCCAAAGCTCCAGCATTACCAGAGCTTCATCATCAGATGGTTTAATATCATATCCAGGACACTCATTGGGAAGCGAAGTCTTACCCCTCTGCATAGATGTAGTTAATATATTCTAAAGTCTCAACTGACTAGGCTGTTTTTAAATTTTACATTTATATATATATATATATATATATATATATATATATATATGATGCTCCCCCTTCTGCATGAAACTTGAATCAATATTTCCATATATTAGTTGTTACTGTTTGCTCAGTTTGTAGTTAGGAAATTCGACCATTGCTATAGTAAACACCTGACTTAGAAAGTCAGTAAGCAGTGTGGCTCTGAAAGGTGACTTCATGGTTGGAGCTAGTTTGTAACTATATATATATATATATATATATATATGGAACAAAAAAAGTATGTTGTACCAAAGTATCTTTTCCTTTGCTGGGTTCCAGAAGGTGCTGTACTTTGTTGCAAGTTTTGGATTTACTTGCAACATGTTGTGAACTTGGGTTTGCCTCATGGTTTTAGATTTGTTACTCAGCTGTTGAATAAATTATAGCACTATTGAAGGATAGATGCCAGGGAGAAAATATGTACATATATATTTTTTTTCTCTTTCCTCTCTCTACTATTTATACTGTGGCACTGAGGTATTTTGATTTTTTGAGGTATTCAGTATTTATTTGCTGACCACATCAGTGGATTGTAGCTTTGTCATAGTGTAATGTGGACATTGAGTAGCTGGTAGGTGGACCTTGATTATTTTTGGCCTTTACCTAGCTCTACTTGCTGCTGTTGAGCACTTTTTCTAGATATTTCAGAATTGCTTTAAAAAATCTCGTTTCCTCTTTAATTATATATATATATATATATATATATATATATATATGCTCACACACAAACACACACGCTGATTGAAAAAGTTCAATTGGTTAGGGCTGTAAAATACACTGACTGCATCTCTGCAGAATGTTAAGACTCCCACCCTAATGAGTGTCCTGGATATGGCACTAAATGGAAATTTTCAATCATTTTCTATACTTGGAACCATTTAACTGTATTTACACAAATTGTTACGTTCCGCTCTCTGGCCAAAACAACAACAGGGAATATATATAACAATATATATTTATTTTCTTGATGGACGCTTGTGTGAAGTAGGAGCAATCAGGAGAGGAATTAGAATTGTTCGTCTATGAAGCTTGGACTCTTCGATGTAAGTAGACAATGGCCGAGACAATGCACATGGGGCAACGACGGGACAAGCTTTCGTGAACAGCGGAATTTTTCACTGTCTTCCGTTCAATTCGTTGGCCTTATATTACCTTCAAACTCCCACGCAGAGACATGGACACGTCTCCACGCCCCCACAATTTCTTCCGATATCTGACCATCGGGATGTGTCACTCCCGCCGTCTTTGGAATGGCATGTGTGATCATCATCGAGCGGAACTAACTGTCATGCAGTTCACAGGTCACTCTCTTCCGGTGCATCACTTTATAATGGCACGGTGTGACCTTCACCTTGTCCCATATTGTCAGCCAAGCTCACCTACGTGATCTCTTCCAATTACTGGCCATTGGAATGGATCACTTCCGCCATTTTTGGAATGGCATGTGTGATTGTCATTGAGTGGAAATAACTGTCATGCAGTTCACAGGTCACTCTCTTCCGGTGCATCACTTTGTGACTGCACGGTGAGATTTTTCACCTTGTCTCATATTGTCAGCCAAGCTGTATTTTACAAAATGAACTTTTGCTCATTTAAAAAAGTAATGTTACCAACAAACTGTTTGTTTATGAATCATATTTATTGTATATGTATAAACAGTTTGGCATTAAATAACCTACAAGGGTTGATATGCTATAAAACCAAACCAACCAATATCTGATAGAAAATATATATTGACACACTCACTCTGCTATAAGAAACATATTTATACTTATACTCTGATGGAAAATAAAATTGCTGCACCCTAGATATTTGTTTCATCTTATTCAGTTATAAATGTTTATGTAATATAACTGAATTACAGTAAATAATCACATGAATAGGCATACCAATGTTGGCTAACCAGCTAGGATTTAAATACATCAGCTCTGTGTGGATACTGGATGCAGTCTTGAGGATCTACGAAGAATGATGGCCGGAGGGATGGATGGTGAGAGTGTCAGGGAACTATGCTCTCAGCACCAACTTGATGATATGATCAGGTTCCAGACTAAGGGGTGTATTAACAGTACTCAGACTCCATATACATATTGTTCCCAGCAATTTTCTTTTTTCTTTTCAGAGTGTTGAAGCCTGTATTGAAGAAATTATTGAATCATCCAAATAGTACCAGGGAGATTGAATCAGTGATGTCCGTCATATCTGAACTTCCTTGTGGTTGTGTTCCCCAAAGTATTGCTGCCTTCCGAACCAAGAGACAACAAGGTAAAGCATACTTCTGTACCTTCCCTACTAAAAAAGAAAAAATCTCTTGGAAATTAAATCAGTGATACTTTTTTAAGATTATATTATACAGTATTGGAAAAAACAAATAGCTGATATAGAATTTTTTATCAAGACAATTGATGACCATCTAATATTTGGTTGGGGTATCCATTAGCATCAATTTCTGCTTGGACAGGATTTGATCATGCTTTCAACAAGTGATTAACCAAGATCATAGTGAATGATTCAATTTCTTTGCAATATCGTGAAGTGACCGTTCACAATTATTGTATGCCACAATTAGACCTTTTTCAAATTCAGACAACTGCTTATTAGCCATTAGCAAAGAACTAATTAAAAATTACGATATCAAATAAAGGAAAAGAAAATTCTTAGAAATTTCCTATTTTTAGTATTTCTGAGAATTTTCTTTTTAGAAAATTATGACTTTTTGCTACAACTAAAGGAACTTATAATTAACAATAATCAAGGAAAATAATCACTTCCTATGTGTGACTAAACTTTTCAAGTTTCATTAAAATTTATGGTAATAATAAAAAGCTGGCTCAGTTTTTTTGTTGTCTGTTTTTTTTTTGTTCAATACTCTAATTTTTTGCGAAAATCTTGTATTATGATTTGAAGCAGATTTTTTAAAAATTGTTTGCAACATTTAAATATATTGTTTTGTTATTTAAATTGATTTTAATTTGTTGTTTAAAGGCTGTGCTAGAGATCAGGTTGAGTCGTCCGTATTGGAATTAATCCGACAGATATCTGAACATATCTACACCATCCCTACATCGTTATGTTTTATGTTCAGAATTCTACAAGATGCTGCCAAAGAGAAATCCATTCAATTTGCCCATGATTGTCTTGGATTGCAGGTACTTTACCATAATTCTTTATTGTCATTTCTATCCTTCCTTTCACATTTTTATCCCAGCATTGTTATGTTCCATAAGGAATAATTCTCCATTTTCTTTCCTGTGTTTTCTTTAAATCTGAGACAACTTTTACTTACCAAAAACAAAAAAAAATGTTTCTGCCTTACATGCCATTTTAGTGTAAATTGTGTGCATGTATGTTTGAGTCTTTATGTTACTTTCACTTAATGAATATGCATAAGTTATTATGTACATAAGGATTTTAAAGCACCAAATGGCAGTCTTTAGTCAATGACCATTGGACTAGAACCAGATTGAGAGTGACACTTGGTTGAAGCATATAGATTGTATTGAAAAGATAAGAAGAGAGATTGTTGTTAGGATTTTAACTTTTGTTCAACCTGGCTGTTTGTTGTGTGTTGACTTATAGGGTTTAGTTCAGGTTAAAAGTGTGGAAAGAGAAATCCAAAGCCAAGCTTTTGAGACCCTATTTTTCTAATGGTGGTGTCATTGAGAAATGAGAAAAAAAAATTTTTTTCATTCCCCAATGATATCTGCATTGAAAAAATGAGGCCTAAAATCTTTGACTTCAGATTACCTGTATTGTGCTTTTAACCTGGATTAATATTTTTTTTGAAAAGTCTAATGAAATATTGAATATATTAAAGTTACACTTAAATCTAATGTGTGAACCGTCTGTTAATAACTAAGTCCAAATTTGATTAATATTTACGACTTCAAAGAAATTAAATACTTCTTTATATTCTTTAATGACTTTTTTGAGATTGCTTTTTTTTCAAGAAAGCATTTTGTTATCAGATTCTTTAGTAAAAATATACAACTTTAACTGATTTTTCGACATGGAAGGTTGCATTCGATATTTTTGAAGGCTACTTAGGTTCTTAACTCTTTTGATTTAGAGAGCAACTTCAGTTATTCAAGTATCTTTAAAACATGTGAGCAAATGCAACTTTAGTCCACATTACTATAAAATCAAAAGTGCCTCCTCTTCAATATACCCCAGCCCTAGAATTAAGAAAATACTTTATTACTTCTAAAACTTAGTAAAACAGTCATTTTTTAGAAGTATTGGTGAATTAAAAAATCTCTTATAAACACACTTGTGCAATATGTTCCCTAATGCCATTGTAATTATAAAAGTTCAATTAATTTTCTTATTTGCAAGCTTTTTTATTTTATGATCAAATGTGCATTGCAGCCATAAAATTTGTTGCCAAATGAACTGCACCCAAAGGGTTAATATTATAGAAAACATTTATCCATAGCAATTTAAAAAAAAGTTACAGCCAGCCCCCATTCATTTTTCCAATTCAGCTCAATAATCCTTCTGCTTTCTGGTAAAGAGAGACAAGTAAATATCTAAGTTTGTCTTATTTGTTCTTCTTTAGGTGATTGCTTTATGCCTGAAGACTCAATTATGGGCAGGTATGTGTGTGGAAAAGATGGCTGGCACATCTTTCAGTCCAGAAACCAAAGACACACTCAGTATTCTTGCAGAAAGCATCTATACAACACTTGTTCATTCAGGTAAGTCATGTGCACTTTTCTTTCTAGTTTCCTGTATACAACAATAAATTGTCACTAGTGGTGAGGCTCGAATTCTGGATCTCTGAAGAGTGTGGAGTCACTATTTCCAGGTGACTTAGAATTGATGTAGTTGTTAGGGTCCCATCAATGCATCAAATAGATCTACTTGCAAGTTATTAATATTAGAAAGGAATACTTGAAATCATATGTTTGAAAATTATTTGTATTAACAATAGTTGATTATCATAAGTTACTTAGAATCATCTAATTACTTGCTAAAAAATGGGCTGAATTTGGCAGATGTGTAGAATACACTGACTGCATTTCTGCTGAGGGGTAAAACTCTGCAACAAGTGTCCTGGATATGCCACTAAACAATCTGATGGTGAGGCTCCAGTGATGCTGGAGCTTTGGAGAATATGGAGTACCTCTTCATTGCCATTGCTACCAGGACCACTCTGATCTGGAGTATTACGACCTGATAGGGTCCTATCTATAGGTCAAATAGAACTGTTTGACATTTAAACTGAGTGAAAACAAAATGACTTATGCTAAATTGACTTGTTTGGAATAGAACTGTTTGATCATTTAATTGTGTGTAAACAAATGATGTTTAATTGAATTATAAGTAATACATAGCAGTAATTGGAATGATTTAACTTTGTTAACTTATGTTTACAAATCATATATATCTAATATTGGCATTAAATAACCTACAATGGTTGATGTGCCATAAAACCCAACCAAATCAAACAAAGGTTGACATGCTGTAAAATCAATCAACCCACCAACATACTGACTTGTATATAAAGTGAGAAATTAGATATAAATATTGTGTAATATTCAGGACTTGAGATTAACTGTATCCTGTTATTCTACGCACACTAGAATATTCATTGGAGACACCAAAACCCCTTGTCGGGGACACTCCATGAGACATTCAATTTAAAAAATAAATTAAAATAAGTATAACTGATTATTTAAGTGTGACACCATTGATGGTTGTTTACAAACTTAATTCTATGTGTGCATATGAGTGCATGTAATTGTGTGTGGGTGTATACATGTGTATGGTTGTGAGTTGTCCATAGGTATGTATATGTAAGTGTCCATATGGGGGTTAGACATATTTGCGTAGGTATCACTAATTCAGCCTCACCAGTATAAAACACAGATGTCAGGTAAAAATAGATCTGCAACTTTAAAAATTTTATGATTACACCTTTTAGAGTCTCATGGAGACATGTCTGCCAGTATTTTTATGTCTGGTCTATGGGTGGCTTAAGATCCAGAAATAGGAATGTTCACCTCTGGATATATAAAAGTAGAGTCAGTCTGCTACTAGAAGGGATAAGAGAACAAACAGTCAGAAGAACAACACAGATGGGATCCAAGGTACAGAGGAGAATAGACCACAGACACTTGAGAGTCTTCCAGAGGGACATAGGGTGATGTCAAACCTGAAGATCTAGCTGTCAGTCTTAGTTTTTATTTAAGGGAACTTTTACCAACTAAAATGAGAACTTGAAAGACCATTATGTTATGAAATGTCACACAGGTCCAAAGATCTTGCAGTTAGCTTTAGTTTTTTTAGTTAAGGGGATTTTGTTGCAAAGTGTCACACAAACCGCCTCCTCTCTTTAAATAACATTTATTCATGTGCATTTTTTTTATAAGTAGAGGAATTGAATTACCATCACAAACTTATACATTTTGATTTGACCTGTTGAGAAAGACAACACAATAAGGGATCAGATAATCATGCAGCTGGAGATGCATGGCCTGATTTGTATTCCTATACAAGGGTGAAAAATCTTAACAGATTTTTACATCATTTTGGATTTTTTTTTGATTTGTCCAAATCTGTGAAAAAGTCTTTTTTCACAATGGATCATTTTTTTGTATTTTTATTTTGTTTTGGATTTAAAAATCATTTTTTTTTTTAGTTTGGACTGTTATTAAGGTTTAACATAAGTATGAAACCATTATAATCAAATTTCATTTCATTTCTTATACTCTGTACTTTTGTATCAGAAATTAGAAATAATATTTTCAATTTTCTTCAATGACGTAAAAATTTGCCTTTATTCCACACAAACTAGAAATTGTCTTCTTTTTTTCTCGTTTTAAAAATAAAAAAAACTTCTTTATGTAATTCATGTTTCAATTTTTCTTAAACAAAAAAACATAGAGACCACAATTGCTACACTAAATAGACCAAAATAAATATTATTTTTTTCCTAAACGTTTTAATGGAGAATTTATAATGCCACTAACAACTATTGATGATAAAGTAAAAATTTACAAAAAACATTTTGATTTCAGGTAGCAAAATATAGTTTACTATAGAAGTAGAAGAGTCTTCTGGGTAATTGTGATAAAAGGTTAATGCTGAAATGAATTATGAATAAAATTTGCTAACAGTAAAACAAATAATAGGAGGTTGAGTTAAACTGACATTGTCTTTTTATGTATTACTTTTGGCAATTAGCAATAAGTTACAAAATATGTTTTTGTGTGTATATTACTTTTTTGTATGTGCACAGTGTATGTAAATGTTTTTAATATTCTTTTCATTTGCTTACTTGCATATCAGTTCTGAATTCCTTAGAGGATAAAACCTATCATTGTGAAATTTGGGACTGATATTTTTGTTTCAGACTGGAGAATCTAATGTCTGTTCCCTTTGACTACTAGACTGCTACTGACTTATTAGTGGATTCTGGTATATTCAGAATAGAGAAGAGCTTTTCTGAAATTATGACACAAGTTTTTTTTTAATTTTTAGATTTGGTGAAACACTTGGGTGAGAGACCATTACAGCTCATGTTGACAGTTCCTGAATTTTCCTTCCATTCGGTTTTTAAATGTCAAAGAGTTCTGTGTTTGCCACTCTGGATTTATCTTACTTCAGATTCTTACTTAAGCTTTAAAACAATTATCCATCTGATTGATTTATGTTCTTTCTTTTTTCCTTTCCCTTTGTAGAACTTGACCATGGTACCATAGAAGTTGGTAATTTATTGCAGACTAAACACAATGATTGGATTAATAAGAAAATCCGAAACATTGTCACATTCTTTAATTCTGAGTAAGTATTTTTTTCCTCTCTCCTTTTCAGAGTAACCACTTACCCCTTTTACTATTCATGGCAAACATTTTTGCAAGACTTTATTCTTTATTGGAAATATGGTTTGAGAACCACATATGGCCGATAAATGTATCACAGGAAACACAAAGAACGACATGTGGCTCTCAAAACAGTGAAAGGGTTAAATATTTGGGTGGTTCTTTTTTTTAAATTTTTATTTTTATTAATGTTTCAATGAATAGGAAAAGATTTCCTAGAAACTATTTGGTGTTAAAAAATAGAAAGCATTTGTCAGTTTCATTGAATGGATTGATCTTAATGTTTTGCATCTCAGTTATGGTGGATTAAAAAAATATGTTGGTAAGGATGTTCATCATATTTGAAGATTTTATGGATAATTTTGGTTCCTAGTTTTTGTTTTGTAAAAGGTCTGCAGCTTTGTAGTGTCTTCTTTAGCTATATTCTTGGACATTTGTACTGAACTCTTGCACCTAGATTTTTCTTATATGGACATGGGGAATTAGCATGGCATAATGGCTAACCTGCTGGACTACAACATCATAGTGAGTAAGTTTAAATTCCAGTTGCACTATTGCATTTATTTTCAAACTAATTCCCTTGGGAAAGGTATGGACCCGCTTATCTCACTAGCTGTGGGTTAAATAGTATCACTGCTGTTCTACATGAATAGCTTTGGCATTCAATAACCCACAAAAGTTGATATGCCATTAAAGAAAGAAACCAAACATTATATGGACACAAAGTTGAGAAATTCAAACAGCATGTTTCTGTTTACCAGATTTAACTTGATTTAATCCTATAATTATTTTATCACTAGTTTTACTTCATCTTATTATTGTTGCTTTTTATTAAAATAGCTTAGACTGATACGCTATTTTTTATAACTATCATTTTATCACTAGTTTTACTGCATCTTATTGTTGCTTTTTATTAGAATATTCTAGATTTATACACTTTTCGTTATTATTATTTCATTAGTAGTTTTAATTATTTATTATTTTTCCTTTTTATCAAAACATTCTGGGTCAATACAATCTTCATTATTACCCCCCCTGTCGGTGGGGTTTAGAATACACTGACTCTATCCTTTGTAGAGGTGTAAGATCCCCTAAAAGGGTGTATCCTGGATACAACAATAAACTGCATCTGGTGGTGAGGCTCCAGTTCTGGGGAGTGTAGAGTGCCCTTTCATTGCCATTACTTCCAGGTCCACCCTGACCTGAAGTGGTTATACCTGATTAGAGCCCCATTGATGGGTCAAATAGATCAATTTAAAAATCATTTGCATCTAATTGGGCCATGTGCCAAAAGAAAAACTCTAAAGAAATAACTACATAAAAAATGTAAATATGAATGTACAATGAATGCAATTCCCTAACCTTTAGGCATAAAATAATCCTAACAGTTTGGCATGCCATTCAAATCAATCACTCAATCAATCTTCATTATTACAATTGTTTTTTATTATTTTTTTCTCCATCAAATTTTTTAATTTCATTAGATTTTATCTCGGGCAAACAATATAGTCTTGTAAAAGTTTAATCAAATACCCTGATTTCTCTTTGGATTTTTCTTTTCAGGAGTTGTTTCCCCACCCCCCGTCATATGCCTGAAAATACAATTTCTGAGTTCGCTGAGAAGTACTATACATCAGCCTGTAATGAAGTGCTTGAAGGTCATTTAGGTAATTATTCTCTTTATCATTTCATATCACGAAATCAGTAAACAGGAACAGAAACTTATTTATTGGTACCAGCTTTATATTGTAATGAAACTAGAATTGTAGGGCACTCAGTGAAAAAGAAATAAAAAGAAGTTTTTTTTTTCCTTTTCAAAATGTCATTGCCATAGCAGTAATACTAGGTAAGGCAATAAATTCAATATGCAAGAGATGTTCTGAAAGTAAAGCCCTTTATTTATTTATTCCCATAAAAACTACAATAAATGAAAAGAGCATAGTAACACCATTTTGATAGAGCAAGTTTTCCACTATAAAAAATTATTTTTACGAATAGTCTCCACCACTAGCCATACATTTCAGCTAACAACGAACAAAGAGCTTGCATGCTGCATTTGTAAAGTGTTAGCTCTGAAAGTAGTGCCTCCTTATTTATCATGTCATTCTACATTTTCAAAATTTTTGGATGTTGGTGGTATGGCAGTAGAGATTGAACCTTCCTGTCAGTAACTCATAATTTTTTTGTCTTCTTACAGATAAAAATGGCATCTGAAATGAAAGCAGAGGCATCTCATTGAATTTCCATGTGTACCAAAAAAGTTGACATTCTTTGACACTTATTGAATGTTTATGTCAACCAAACCACATTTGATAGTAAACTATTAAAATCCTGCTTTCACTTTATAAAAATCAATCAATTGCCTATTCTGAGAAAAATAGTATTTTCTTATTGAAAACTTGTTCTATTGAACAATGTTATTGTGTTCATTGTATCATATCTGTTGCAGTCTCCATGGAAATAAATAGAGCCTCTGAGACATCTGAAGAAAAGTAAGAGGATGAGAAGCTAACACTAGAAATATTTATTCATTTTGTACAGACATAGTAGTAAGCAAAGGGATTAGATGTAAAAATTGAAGTTTTCATGGAAATGAATAGTGATCCTCATGTAGTTCAGTAAATTATCATAATTTTCATCTTGGACAAATTTAATGTTTCTGTGTTCCTTATATATAATATGATTCATGATCTCTTGTCCATATGCTGTGGACACTGCTCCAAACCACGTTTGATAATAAGATATTAAGGTTGTCTGATGTCTTTCTTGTCTCTATTGTATATTTTTTCTTCCTCTCTTTTTCTCTTATTTTCTGATTCTTAATAATATCTTTGTTCAGGTCAAGAATGTGTGTCAGATATTTACTGGTTGATTGTACACAACATGGGCTGGTTGGAAACCCAACTTGATATACAGACTACGTTACCACGTAATGAAGAAAAAGTACCCACCACATTCACTATCAACTTCCTTCCTGTGACTCCTCCTTCCTTCAACCCTCTTGCTACTTTTGATGAAATTGGAAATTCAAAATTTGATGCGGTAAGTATAAACTCATTGCAACATCCCATGTGGAATACTTCCTGTGTGTCTGTCTCAAGCAAATTCAGTTGATGTGGTGGACATTTGAAGCTTGGGGGTATGGCTAGCCTAATGCTTAGGGGCACATACAATGGAATTGACGAGTTGAGTTCAAATTCTGACTGTGGCAGTGTTCACTTCACACTAATGCTGTTAAGAAAGGCAGGATTCCATCTTTTCTTTTACTCCATATTGAATTGCCTCTGATATTAGTAGACCAGTTTGCATGCATAGTTCTCTATTGTATTTTGTTTATACACAGCATTGGATAATCAAAGAAGTATGTCATCAAATTTCCTTGGCTTCCATATTTCAAGAAGTATGTTGTCAAGTTCAGCAGCTGTGGACTGTTATTGATAGGTTATTATTCACATGGAAATCTGACCTCTCTGATTAAATAAAATGGGAATTCTTCCAAGCTGTAGCCATATCAGTACTATTGTACAGTTGCACCATTTGGACTATAAGAAAACACTTTGAGAAAAAGCTAGATGGAAACTACACAAAGATGCTCTGTAGTATTTTGAACAAATCTCCTCAAAACTGCAGCTATACAGCCACTAACATCTCATCTCACAAACTATGCAAGTAATATGAACAAGACATACTGGGCATTGCTGGACTCATAAGCATGTAGGCTCTCACATATGGACACACTAATGTTGGCTAACCAGCAAAAAACTTACATTCATCAACTCTGTGTGGACACTGGATGGTGTTTAGAGGACTTTCCAAGAACAATGGCCAATAGGGATGGATGGCAAAAGAGAGTCAAAGAAATCTGCACTATCATCACAATTTGATGCCGATAATTAGAATATCAAGGTGAACCTTGATATTCTATCATCATCATTATTAATAATTTTGACTAGCATTTTCTTTCATCTTTTAATTTTAAATTTTTTCTTTTGGTAACTTACTTGGTTTGTTATTCTAGAATATTGACAAAAAGCACAAATTGAAAATCAATAATAAAGTGAGGAAGCCTCTATGTTGTTGTGGATAAAGTGTTGGACTGTGGTCTCAAAATAAGTGAGTTCAAACTCCAGTCACACAATGACATTCGCTCAAGCATTAATACCCTTGGGAAAGGTGTGAACCCTCTTAATCTCCCACCTGCTATGGATTAAATAGTATCACTACTGTTCTTCTAAAAGGATGTCTTTGGCATTAAATAATCCACAAAGGTTGATATGTCATTAAAACAAAGAAACCAAACCAAAACCAAGGAGTGTGAAGTAACTCATTCATTGCCATTATTCCCAAATTCATTCTGACCTGGAGTGGTTGTACCTGTTTGGGTCCCATCTACGGCTCAGATGTTTTGAAAATTATTAGTATTAGATTGGAACACTTGAAACTATATAACCATGTGCAAAGCAATGATTATTATCAAATAAGTATATTTTCTTAAAACTATATAATTATGTATGTATTATTAGTATTAAGAATAGCTACTAAAATGTTGATATACCATTAAACTAAGAAACCATTCATAAGGTGTAAACAGTTGGTGAAATGTGAATACCATAGCAGCTGGTATATTTAACCAAGCTTCTCTAAGGCAAAAAAGATGTGATTTTTACTGAATGCTTATCATCCCTTATTATTTCTGATCTGTTCTCTTCCTTAGTTTTTATAGAATAAGAACTTGAGTTGCTTGCAACAAAAACAACGACAAAAAACAAAAGCAAATATGAATAAAAATTAACCAAAGTAATAACTGACTTAACTTCATCAAAAAATTGAAAATAGATATGTTGTATAAAACTTGAATTTAACTATTACACTATTTAGTCACATGCATTAGAATCACATTGATATATATATATATATATATATATATATATATATATATATATATATATATATATATATATATATATGCAGTCTTAAATGGGTATAAGTACTTCTGTAGTCTCTTCCAAATTGTGAAGAACAAGGACTACTTTTGTGATTATATTGAAATAATCATGATAAGTATTTGAAATTCTATTAAATTTTTACTATTGAATTCTTGCTGTTATTATCTAAATAATTGTTAGTTGTACTCCAAAATAGATTGAATAAAGCTTGGGTAAATTTCATCCTAGATTGGTTCAGTTTGGTTTTATGGCATATCAACCATTGTTGGTTATTTAATGCCAAATCCTGTTTTTACATATATATTAAATATATGATTTGAAGACACATTTTGTATACTACACACAATTAAAGGATCAAATAGTTCCCTTTAGCATATGTCATTTGTTTGCACTCAGTTTAAATGTCAAACAGTTCTATTTGAGCCATAATGGACCTGGGAGCGATGGCAATGAATGGGCACTCCACATTCCTCAAAGCTCCAGCATTACTGATGCATCACCATTAGATTGTTTAATGTCATATCCAGGACACTCATGGCAGGGTGGGGGTCTTATCCCTCTGCAGAGATGGAGTCATTGTATTCTACAGCCCTTGATGACTGGGCTTTAAATGCTTTTATCAACACTCGTTAAATGTAAAAATAACAAAAAAAACATGGCATCAACAAATCGGAGACAAATTAGAGCATGAGTTGTTAGTATGATTTTGACTTTTTTTGTTACCATGAATTAGCAGAGATTAGCAAAATATAATTTTCTTGGTTTTACTTTATTTGGTAATAATTAAAAAGAGCATTTTAGGGAATGATCAAAGAAATTACAGAATTTGACCTATATATATTTTGTATTAATTGTGTATATGTTCTGTGGAAATATTCTTTTTTTTAAAGGGTCATGTAAGAAGATTGTAAAAAAAAAAAAGAGGTATAACAAACAAATAATGACAACAAAAAAAAATGTTAGTAATCAATCATAGCTGAGAGAAACAATAAACACTAAAAAACATATAACTTGATAATTTATTGTTATTTATTTTCATTATTAATTTTAGTAATAATTTTATTAATTTTAGTAATAATCTATGTTTGTTTGTTATGACCTTTCAATATTTAATACTGAGATACAGTAAGTGAGTTTTTAAGTTTTTGATAAAAGAGAAGAGTAGTATAATCCTTTCATTGAGACATGCATAACCTATACTTGCTATTTCACCCATAGCTGGGACCTCAAACAGGATGGAGTAGTAAAAACTGGGTGGACCTGTGAGAAATGATGTTTAAGGAGTAATTCTACACTTCCCAGGACTCTCAAGAGAATTAAAATCACAACTTCAGTTGCAATTTATTGTTTTTCTTGTGTTTATTCATTAAAATATTTCCAACTTTTATATCTATATATATTTTTTGTATAAAATCGCTGTTTTAAGATATAATATTTTATCATCCATTTTTGTCTTTTTAAAGAGCTTATTCATGTTGTTTATATCATTGGATCTTTGTTTTGAGGGGTCAAGATTGATGCACTCCGTCAAAATATGTTTTATGGCATATGCTGTTTGACATGCCCAGCATTTTGGTTGCTCTTCCTCTCTTAATAAATATGAGTTAGTAATTCTTGTGTGACCAATGTGCAAGCAAGTCTGTATCATTTCTTCCTTTCAGGATATCGTATAGGTTTTGCTTGTGAAATGTTATTATTCAAGCCATGAAATAATATTATAAAAGTTATATTGTATGGACTACTCATTTCTAAAGGCAGGCAAATACACATGTGGAAGTGGAATTGTGGCATATTTTTATTTTAATTTCATATTTTATTATTTTGTTAATCCTCACCATTCTTTATCATCTTGATTTTAAAAATAATGAATTTAGTGACTTGTGATAAAAAGTAATTAAAATTCAGATTAAGAAACATATAAGTAAAGAAAAATTTTAAAAATTACGGAGAATCTAAAAATAAGTATCTTGTGTATGACACTAAACTGCATTTGGTGGTGAGGCTCTACTTCCAGATCTCTAAGGATTATGGAGTCACTGCTTTGTTGCTATTACTCCCTTGTCTATCCTCACTTAGAGTGGTAGCACCTGTTAAATAGATCTGTTTGAGATAATATTTAAAATAACTGTGAAGTACATTTATTCATTGGTTCCTAAAACATTGATATTGCAACTAAGTATGAAGTGTTTACCTGCTTAAAATGACTGAGAAGATGCATCTTACCACTGTATATAATTGGAGACCAAAATTGTTAAACTGACTTTTGCATAAAATATCCCAACTAGGGTAGCCATGTCAACTAATCTAAAAGTAAAAGATGCTAAAAATAGAATTATTATCGAATTATCTCTTTTCAGGAGAAAATAAACAAATTTGACTGCAACTGGAATGATCTTCTCTTCCGTGATCTTGGACTAAGCATCTATGGACTCCGCACTCTACTGCTGAACAGGCATGAAATGCAAGAGGGTGCATTTTTAGAGGAGCACGAAAAGAAACCTGTGGAAGGACTCCGCCTGCTTCTTGACTATGATACTAATGACCTCCGTTAGGACCAGACTGTTGCTGGACACCCAAGTTTGTTTTGGCTACTCTCTCCCTCCCCACACGTTTTGTCATCCACCTCTCCCATGACCATTGTGTTGCTGACCTTATACTGCTGTTACCTCTGAATTCCCCCACCATCTTACCTCTTTTGTTTTGGAGGGGTCAGCGTGCAGGTATCTAGGGTCAGAATTCTGTCCTCTCTCTCTGATGCTCACTTCACTCTGTATTGGTGAGGTTGTCCCTGTTTAATATTTTAGTGCCTGGTGAGAGCAAGGCTGGAGTTAGGCTTTAGGCAACTCTACTGCCTCTTTGTAATTTATCACCATCCACTTCAATTGATTGAATGATGACTAGATCGATAGACTAATTGATAAAAAAAACAAAAACTTGGTTGATGTATTGAGTGTGAAAAAAAAAAAAGATTGATCTCTAATGACTGATATGTTCTAATTAAAAACAAACAAGCAAAATAAAACCTATTCTTTATTTCTTTTTGAAGTTTTCTAATTTAAATCCATAGTTTTCTTCATCACGTTATCTTTTCGTACATAGTTTGCACTTGTCTATTTTAGATACATTCAAATTTTCTATTTTTATGTTTTAAAGAAGAGAAAAATGTAATATTTAGGGATAGTGTATGCTATAACAGGAAGTACTTTTTTTTCTGGTTTTACATATATATGTATGCATATTCATGTGCATGGGTGTTGATGTATATCCATATATATATACATATGTTGATATATGAATGTATGAGGTTTGTCTGAAAAGTTCATACATACGCTGACAAAGATACTATCATTAGATGTGACCAAACTAGGTTTATTTTTCAATATAGTCCCCCTTCTCAGTCCACAGACTTCTTTCATTAGTGTTACAGTGCTTGAATCTCATTGGTCAGAAAAGTCATCCATAGCAGATATGATGTCATCATATGAACTTTTCAGCCCAACCTCATATGTGTGTTTATGTATGTCTACATGTGTATTGATATCTGTGTAAATATATATATATATATATATATATATATATATATATATATATCTTCACCCTTCTGTGGCGATCTCATTATTGCTAATTTCATGTATTTAAAAAGAAAATAATACAATCCTCAGATGAGAATTGCCCACAAAGGGGTAAGTAAACATCTATTCATTTTAGGTTTTACCTGTTCTACTGGCAGGTATTCAGCATTTTTTTTATTTATGAATATGCGTTTTTAAATGATTTGTTTATATACATACATATCTCTTTCTCTCTCTCTCTCTCTCTCTCTATATATATATATATATATAGAGAGAGAGAGAGAGAGAGAGTAAACAGATGAGAATAAAAAAACAATCATTTGAAAAGGTTTGATAAATTGGAAAATGCTCAAATGCTGCCCAGCAGAGCCTTATGAAAACTAAAAGAAATTAAGATCTCACCTTTTTACTATCATTTCATAATTATAAGTTTTAAGTCTTCTATAAGATAGGAGACACAATCATCAGATGAAACTTTATGTAAATAAAGTTTCATATCTTCTATTCTACAGAAAACGTATGAAACAAAAGTAGAAGATGAGATTTTAATCACTTTAGTGTGTGTGTGTATATATATATATATATATATATATGAAACATAAGTAAGAAGATGAGATTTTAATCACTTTAGTATATATATATATATATAAGGATGAGTAAATATTTGTCAACAATTTTGGTCTAATATTAGAATAGGATATTTGTATATATTAAATATGCAGAAATTACTTACTGATTCTTGTATATATATGTATATATATATATATATAAATCTAGTTAAATATGCACCAGTAATGGTTATTTACAATGTTTATTCTAGTACGGTAGCATGGAACACTCTGTGAGAATTGATCATTTCTGATCTGGTAATAATCATTTCTTTGATTAGTTTGGCACAAGGCCAGAAATATGAGCAGCTGTCAAAATAAATCGAATTAATTAGCAATAGCTAGTTAACCATTACAGCTCTTGTGGCACCCTTGGAGTAAAAAATGTTATTAGATAGTCATTGATAGGTAAATAATGTTAATATAGGAAAGAAAAAGAGGGAAAATATTCAACAAGGGAGGTAACTCAGTCATCCTTCTCAACTGTTTATACCTTGTTAGTACCATACTAATACAAGTTGAGAAGACAGAATTAGTTATTTTTTAAAAAGATTTATTCAGTTTTTTAAATAATTCATTTTGCAGCTGCAATTACACAAGCATACACCCACTAAAGAATGGCAACTGATGTCCCGAACTTGGAAAATTAAATTAGTTTCGTTTGAATTATCTCCCTTTCTAAAAATGAGATATAATTTTAAAAAATAGAAAACATTCTTTTAGAAATAAATATTTACTCCTTGTTGGTATATAATTGCCTTTAGTGACTGTCATTTTCTTGCCTATGTGATTATTAGACCAAGAGATTTTAGTCTAATAGTCACATAGAATAAAATAATTTGGATACAGTTAAAGTTTTTCAAGTATTCCTATTTGATATTAATAATTCTATATGATGATAATCATTTGTTTGGACGTATTTATATGGCTTCATGTATTACTGTCCAAGACTAACAATTTTCTAAGATATCTATTCGGCACCTTGGGGGGTGTAATGGTTAGCAAGCTAGACTATCAAACCTTCACAAGTGAATTCGTTCTCATTGGGTGCCCCATTCATACAGCTTATGCCACATCTAAGCAAAAAGCTTAGTAAATTACGACATAGAAGAAATTGTTAGTCACCAAGTGCTGTTAACTCTGTGTCTACACTATGCAAACTCAAATATACATATGCTCTATTACTGATATTGAGCACTTAAAAAAAATACAGCTGACATTATAACTATATTATTATTAACATATATATATATATATATATATATGGTAAGTTTAGAAATAAAACCTGATGCTATGGAAAAAAGGGGACAATACAGAAAAATTAATGTTTTATAGTAAGGATAGATTGGTGAGAAATTAAAATTAATTTCATAAAAACAGAGTGTACACATGTTGACTTGATTTTTTCATGTCTCTTTAAGCTATCTTTATCATGAAACATGTTAAGGTAACTTTACTGTATTGTTTTCTTTTTCCTATATATATATATATATATATATATATATACATGTGTGTGTGTGGTTATGCATCTATGTGTGTATGTATGCATGCATATATGTCTGTGTGTATTTGTGTACTTTGCAACCCTCAGTTATTATAACCATTGTATATGCATATTAAAAAATGTGAAAATGTACAGTCCTTAACCAATGTGACTGCCATGTTAATATGGCTACATATATATTCCTTGGTCGTGATGAACATAAAGTTTATATTTTTTTAGTTTTAACATTCATATCACAGACAGACATCTGATCTAAAATTTATTTTATGCCTTCCTTATTCTCAAATGCTACTCTTATCTACTTGTCGCTAGCTATTTTATTGCTAGGTGTTTGTTTATAATGTCTATCTATTGTTAAAATGTCAACTGTTCAAATATGATGAAAGTACCATTAATTTTCTAATTATCTGGGAAAAATATCTGTTTGTTTTTCAAAGTGATTTTCATTGTTTACTTAGATGGGGTGACTTGAATTGTTTTTTTTATTTTAAGTTGTCTCCCTTTGTATTAGGAATTCTTTTGACAAGATTTAAAGGCGAAGAAAAGCAGAAAAGGTTTTGTTTCATTTTGCAGCAGCAGCAGCCACAGCCAACAAATTTTCATGGTTGATAAAGTAATAAAACAGAAGAAAATAACTTACATCTATTTGCACCAGTAAACAGGGTATTATGGAAGAGAATTGAAAGGTAACTGAATGAAATAATGTCTTGAGTTAATAGCTAGTAGAATTATAGGTAACTTCAAATTTGATTTGATGACCGTGTGGAGATAAATGCCGAGAATTATTGTAAGTCTTGAAGGAAGATACTTTTGGGGTGGTACAAATCACAACCAAGAAAGTGTAAACTAAGGAAGAAATTCATGAAAAACAATGCTCCTTCACTTTCTACAAAACTGACCATTGCCCATGTTGTTCAAAAAGATTCTCAAAGACTTCAACATGATGGAATAGTCTCCCTTGTCTCTTCAGATAATACTTTAATTGAAAACTTGTGATGCAAAATTTAAAGAAATCTCTGATATTTTTGTAGCTCTCCACTAAGCTAAAATAGACACAAGGTTGTTCTTATTTTAGGATGCTATACACAGCTGATATAAAAATTGCTTGGTTCCGTCAGCATCTCTTTGATGGGCATCTCAGACACTGGGCAATAAATCCAGCTTTTATTTCTTTTAGATGAGAGGGCACATGATGCCCTCTGGAACAAAGCTGTTAATATTTTGTCACCCATTTGGTACAACTGTGCTATGTATATGAGAATAGGAAACAATATTAAAGGGAACTGCCAAAGAACGTAGATTACCATGGCAAAAATTATAAAATCAATGCTCTTAGAGTGTAAAGTGGGATTAAGGTCATCGAGAGTGTTCTCAAATCCCCTTGGAAAGTTGACAATGACAACTTAATCCTTTTAAACAATGTAGTAATGTTTTTGCTAACCTCTGTTGCTATTCCGTTAGGTGTCCCTTTAGCGAGTATCAAATTTCGTACTGCTTTGTTGGTAAAGAAAGTGTATATATGTGTGTGTGTGTGTGTGTGTGCATGTGTGTGTGTATGTATGTACATGTTTATTGAACCGTTAGCCGAGTAACAGTTTTTCTCATGTTAACTCCACGGTGGCTCCTAGTAAAAGAGACCAAATTCACCTTTTCCTCTCCCTCACAGAAGGTCCGGCTTTTGGTATTCTTCTTCTGGCTGATTTGATTGGTTTAGTTCAACCAATTTACTTCTGTGTGGGAATTTGTCTGTCAGTGGGAAATAAATCTAATTCTTGCTACAAGAGGATATTCAGCTTGTTTATTTTTTTTTAGTAATTAAAATCATGACTGATAACATACAAAATTTATCAATAATCTCTGGCTTCGTAAAATTAATTTGTTTGAATTTTCTAAATTAAGAGTAATTGTTTTCCTATCCATGCAGAGGAAAATTTGGAACAAACCATTATTGAGGAAAAAAATTATGAAATTAATATTCAGTTGCCTTTTGTCAAGTTTTTGTGACAACCTTAATACTTTTAGATTATTGTCCATCATGGAAATAGACAACCAGTGTATTTTAAAAGACCCAGTCACAATCAAGAAGCTTTAAGCTAATAAGTGTATTCATGAAAGACAATGTTACTCTTATGTACTTGTCACTTTCTGCAAAATTGGCTATTACCGACCTTGTACAAAGACTGGTTCCAAAGAAACCTCATTTATAAAATATCCCCAACTTCTTCCAGATTTGTTAATAGAAAAATATGTGTGACCCAAAATCAAAAGAGTTCAGCTCTGTCAGAGACTTGGTTTTTTATTCTCTTTTTTTAAAGATATTGGATAAACATGAATAAATACAGAAGTATTAGCAAAATTGACTATACATTCAAGCATAAGAACCAATGTAGTTCACTGTCTGCTGGTAGGAACAGATGCAAGTTTTTTATATCTGTTTTATTGATATATCACCCATGAAAATTGGTTGGCAGCTGCTGCTATAAAAGGGACAAAACCTTTTATGCTTTTCTACTTCCTTTTCTTTCTTTTTCTTCCTTAAATCTTACCAAAAAGAGTTCCCAACCAAAGGGAAAGCAACGTAAAACAAAAACTGCTTTAATTATTTGAGTAGTTACAACCAAATACAGATTACCATCAAGTCAACATTTTAAAGTTACATATTTTTTGTTTTACTCTTGTAAAGATAGAAAAAAAAAGGTTAGCATGGTTTTAGTTAATTCTTGTAGTACACAATAATCAAATCCATCAAAGAATTGAATTACGAAGTGTGTTCAAGAAGTATTGAGACTGTAGTTGTATTTACCAAAACAGAAATGAGCTGTGAGCAAAATGCTTCAAAATAGTCCTCTTAGAATTCAACACACAAGTTCCCATAAGTTTTCAATTGGTCAAAGCATTTTTGAAACTCCTTTTTTGTGATATGGTGTGAAGCTGCACCACTGTCTTTCTTTAATGCCCTCCATGCCCTCAAATCTTACTCTTGAGATGAATTTTTTAGTTTGGTAAATGAGAAAAAGGTGTGCAGGTCTAAATCAGTGAAAATGGAGGGTACTGCACTTTCATTAACCTGTATTTCACCTAAGACATTTTGTTAAAAAAGTATCAAGACTTAACATTGACATGTCTAGACATCAACCCTTAATTATATAAGTTGCTCAGCTATGCCAATATCTTGATTTAAATTAAAAAATTTTAAGGATTCACTTTCAGTGTTTGTAGTTATTATTTTAACAAAGATAAAATTTTATATTCAATAAATCCAAAGAAAGAACAGATATATAGATATATTGGTGATTATATTTGCCTAGTGGGTAGAGTGTTCACCAATGGCCCAAGAGACTGGAGTTCAACCCTTGGTCGAGTCATATAAAAAACTCAAAAAATTGTACTTGATGTTACCTTGTTAAACACTCAGCATTATAAAGTACAGATCAAGGGTAAAGTGGAGCAATCAGGGGAAAAGTGTATAGCCCTTCCCAATACCTTGGTGTAGTAGCTATTGAAAAGGGAGCCTTTGGGTTGCCTTCTTTACTTTTATATTGATTTTAAAAAATTTATGTATTTAGTTAGATATTGATAGGTGCTGATATTACTCTTTGATCCTAAACAGAAATGACAGAGAGTGACTCTTTGACCCTAGTCAGAGTGTGCAGATATTACATATACATCCTTTCAGATGGATGAACAAAGAAAGAAACAGGAAAAAGTCACTCTGTTTTATACTTTATTCCAGCTCTGTCATCTGGGACTGTAGAATACACCATATGCACTTCTGCAGAGGGGCAAGACTAGTCCCACCCACCCAAGTGCCTAGGGTATTAAATAATCCACAATGGTTGATATGCCATTAAACAAAGAAACCAAACCAAACCAATACTTTATTCATTCTGATGTTATGCATGGCATTTCAGTGGGAGAGATAGAATTTGGGGTAGAGAGATGATTTTACTCTGGAGGACTTAAAACAGCTGGAGTTTTCAACTTTGATGTGTCTATGTCACTAATTGTAGGTTAGTAGTAGTAGTTGTTTAAGCCATCACCTACCTGCCTCCAGTCAAGAACTCCAGTTGCATGGCTGCTTTTACTTGGTATAATCTTTGAGTATGATCAAAAAGTATTGAAATTAAATCTTCAAATTTAAAAGAATTTCAATTCAAATAAAGATTTGTGCCCAGCTGATCAACTTATATAATAAAAAGATGATTATAAATTGAATTACCATGACCAGAAAATCCAGCAAATACTTGTACGCTACATATGGAACCACTGGACAGCTGTTTTGACCTTATTAGGTCTCATCAGCAGTGTATACCATGATCTCCCCTACTGGAGATTAAACCATTAACTCTACCATTGAGCCATTGGTCCATATAGCACTCAAACAATGTCAAATTAATTAGTCATAGCAATTGCGTGGCCAATTAACCTGAATGTGTTTTGTAAGTTACATCTGTACTCTTTACAGAAGACATGGTCACCTCCAGAGCCATGTCTTCCCAAGATGATTGGAAATACACATCCGTGTAATTATCATAACCTCAAGGGGCAAAGAAATAGATGTACATATCATGGTAATACAATTTACAATATAATTCCTCAACTTAAAAAAGAAAATGCACATCTAACAAGATGATGTTGAGACTGCTGTCTTGATGAATCTGCTAATTTTTAAAAAATTATGAAGCCTGTCTCAATACTATTTGACCTGTATTTTTTTTTTGTTTTTTTTTGTTGAAACTGGATTGTATCAGTGCCACACCCTCCATATTCCCTTTACCTAGCTCTATGTAAAGTTTTCTGTGAAAATAAATAGATTTTTATTATAATAGATTAAATTATAATAGATTAAATTATTTCTTCTGGAACATAACAAGAAGGTAGTGAAAAGTTCTCAGTCTGATCAAGATGATAATAACCTATTCTACATATTCATCTTGTACTTCAACTCACTTGGCATATCATTTTTCAAAATTCTTAGCTCTTTAAAATGAAAAAGTTTATTCTTTTTCAGTAAGTATTGGATTTTTTGTCTCTAAAAGTTAGGTTAAAACCTTCAGTTGGTAGGGTCAAGGACAGGAGTTAAGAGCACACAGGCAAATTGATTTGACAGTTTATGAAGAAAGGAAAGCACAACAACCATTTGAGAAAAAATAGTTTATTTCAAGGAAGGAAAAGAGCTAAAAGGGAATAGATTTTGTTGACAATGTGCGTCTGCAGACTTAGCTTGTTTGACAATTCCTCCTCATCACTGATGGGACAGTCAGTTTGAATTGGGCTTCAAGGCATCAGTCCTTGCTTCTCTCTTGAGATTGTTTGTTGTGACAAGTACTTTACATTTACCATCTAGGGTTTGGGTGAGGAAACAATCAGACACTGACTGACTGATCAAGACTGAAGAAACGACTGTAAAGGAAAGTGAACAGAAAAAAAGGGCTGAATTCTTGGCAATGGAATTTTATTATCAGGGCGTTAGCAAGGGGTTCACATGACTTCTAAAAGAGTTCTGATTAGACCTTTATTTTGGCCCACTCTATATGATACCATTAGATTCCAATATAAGATCAAAACAGATATTATTAGGTATTATTTATGAGCTATTATACACCCCACCCCTAATTATAAATCACCAACCAAGATTAGTTGGAAATGAGCTGGGTTTTCAGTAATATATACGACAAAACTGTCTTCTTCATTTCTCATAACCTATTATGTCATTGGGGTACTGTCCTAAGTAAATTCCCTTTAGATTATCAATCAAAATGTATTGAAAATTGGGACTGACTTGTTTAGACATTATCCCTTTATTATATAAGGGGCTTGGCAGTGAAAATATCTTCATTTTAATTTGAAAATTTTAAACATTCTTTAATACTTTTCATCATAACCTGTACATCCCCTTGACTTGATCTCACTCAAATGACGTTTAAAATGAAGTTCAAAGAAAAAAATTAGGAATCTTGTCAGTAATAATTATTCTTGTCTCTCTTAAAAAAAACTAACAACTAGATCTGCTTAGTTTTCACTTACGAGTAATTGTCTCTTATTATAAAGTGGAATTAACTAAAGTCAGTGTTAATCTGATCTTAACCTATGAACAGGCATCAATATTTTAATCTTAACCTATAAACAGGCATCAATATTTTAATCTTAACCTATAAACAGGCATCAATATTTTAATCTTAACCTATAAACAGGCATCAATATTTTAATCTTAACCTATAAACAGGCATCAATATTTTAATCTTAACCTATGAACAGGCATCAATATTTTAAGCAAATTATCTCCTTTTAAACTCTTTATTGTTCTTTTCTATTAGTCTGAAAAGACAAACAAGATATTTTTTGTGAAACAGATGATGACTGTAAACCCATGATTTAATTGAATTATATCTTTTGTAGATAAATAAAATATGTATATCCATATATTGAGAAAGAGAGAGAAAGAGAGAGAGAGATCAGTTTGGAGGGAATAATAAGTCTGTAGCCTGATATATTAGTTGAACTTTGAGCTGAAATTTTCATTATGATGTTTAATTTATGAGATTAATATTCACCTCTGAACTAAGTGTGTTGAGAAAGGGAAGAAACTATGTTAAAATTTTTTTTCAATAGGCTTTGGACTTATTGATTTACCTTGAGCATATATATCTATAATATTCAAGTGCTGTCATAACCAATATGTATATGGTCTATCACTGATATTGACCATTTTTTATTTATAAATATAGCAAACTACATTATATATACATATACACACACACAAGAGTGGGTAGTGTGTTCCCGTGGTGTAATGGTTAAAGCACTGGACTGCAGGATCATAGTATGCAAGTTCGAACTTCAGTCATTCACTTTCGAACAAATACCCTTGGGAAAGGTATGAACCCCCTTATCCTCCCAGCTATGGGTTAAATAGTACCACTACTGTTCTTTTTAAAAATAGGATGGAACTGGCATTAAATAACCTGAGAAAGTTAATATGCCATTAAATAACAAACAAATAAACACAAGAGTGGATCAATAAGTCTGTGGCTTGACAGAGTTATTAGCTGAATTTTGATGTGGAATTCTTTAACTTTTTTGTTTAATCTCTAATCAATATTCATCACTAAATTAAGTGCATTGACAAGAACAAATTATTATGTTGAATTATTTTTCTATCATTAGGTTATGGACTTACTGATGTACCTTTACACATACAAACAACATAATATTTTTCAAGTATAAAAAAGGGACAGGATAAAAACTCATGACTCTGAGTTTCATGTTATTGATCTTCAGGTTGACCTAATATTCAAGATGTGTTGAATACTAACTCACTTGAAGATCAACAATGTGAAACCCAGTCATAAATTTTTATCCTGTTCGTATTTTATACTTGAAAAATATTGTGATATTGCTCTGTATCATTCATGCATATAGCACTGTAAAAATTTTACTGATTAAAAATGCTTTTAGCATTAATTTTTAATCATTCACACACACACACACACACACACACACACACACACACACACACACACACACACACACACACACACACACACACATATATATATATATATGTATATATATATGTATGCATATGTGTGTGTGTGTGTGTGTATTGCATTCACCTGTCTAGTTTATGACTGTCTTATGCCATTTTCCAGTTTTAAATAAGTTTATTTAAAAATAGTGAATGATGTGAAATGGATTGTCATAAGTCAGTCTGGGAAATATACAATTATACAGTATAATATATGATAACCACCCTGTCCCATATCAAGCACTCTAAAAGTGACATAAAATTAAAAAAAAAGCAAAGGAAAATATATTATTTTCTATGGTATGTAGCAAAATATATTTGTTGACTAGTGCCTAGAAACACACAGACATAGCTGGTGTGGTGATACTCCTGTGCAAGACAGAAATCATTGACTGCTGATAAAATGTTTGTCTTAACTTCAGTTGTTTTTTATTTTCAATCAAAACTTTTTTTTTAAATAAATGTTTCCCTAAATATATTTCTATATTAAAAAAAATTAAAATCGTCTATCTGATCCTTTTGTTTCTTTGTAAAAGAGGGTAGATGTTGTCTGTGTTATAAATCTTTAACAAAGTCAACATTTTAAGTGTGTAAATGATGTTTACAGGCAGTTCTGTATATATGCGTACATATATTCATGCATATTCTTGTATCTATATGTATATAAATATGTGTATGGGAATATGATGCTAGGTAAATTCATTGTCTGGTAAATCTATCGGATCAGATATATTGCTCTTATGATATAGGGTTTCCCAAAACCTAACCCTTAATCTCTTTTTATTAAATTCTTAAAAGCAAGGATTAAATGCTGAATTTAGCTATGAATAATTTACCTGCGAAAAATTTACCATATAATGAATCAGTCACAATGAATTTACCAGGCATGTATGAATATATGTTTGTGTATGTATTTATATACTATGTATGGATATTTAAATATATATATATATATATATGTGTGTGTGTGTGTGTGTGTGTGTGTGTGTGTGTGTGTGTGTGTGTGTGTGTCAATGCATTAAATTTTTTCTTTAATTTATTTTCTTCTTGAATGTATATTTCTTGTTTAGCTATTTTTGTTTGTTGAGGAGATCAGATGCAAAATATAAACATGTTTATGTTTTTTAGCTAAATTGCTGAATGAAAAATATTCCAATTTGCTCTTAATTCATTGAAACCTTATATAAGTGTATAAAATATTTATTATTACATACCCTAATATATTAATGTGTTTTAAAACCTTTTTTGTGTTCCTCTCCTACAATTACAACGTTCTTTTTTTCAAAAAGTATTTTTTTTCTTTTCTCTTTCTTTCGAAACAGGAATTTTTGATATCATTTAATTACATGCAAACAAATGATTACTGATGAATAAATTAGTGTTATTTAAAAATAAATGCATTGGAACATTGAAAATATTGTTATGATTACAATAATAACTGGCTCATTGGCCTAGTGCGTAGAGTGTTTGCCAATGGTCTGGTAGACCTGGGTTCAGTCCCAGGTCATTTCATACCAAAGACTTTAAAAATGGTACTTGATACCTCCTTGCTTAACACTCAGCAATATAAGGTACGTATCAAGAGTAAAGTGGAGCAATCCAGAGAAAGGAGTAGCACCCTCCTCTACACCTCGGTGTAGTAGCTATTGAAAAGGGAGCCTTTTGGTCATCCTCGACTATGGTTGCCAACTTTACTACTTTACTACAATGATTTTAAAATGAATCAAATTTTGGCATTAAATAACCCAAATGGAGTTTCTATGCCATTAAGCAAATAAAAACCAACATTTTGTTAGTAAATAGAAATTATTAAATAAAGAAAAACCTTGTTTTTACATTTATCGATATGTTTATACTTTTTGCCTAAATTCCTGAATGAAAAATATACAGATTTGCTTTTCATTTTCCAATTTATTTTTTCTTCTTTGTCTTTTTTTTTTTTGAAGCCTTTTATATAAGTTTATAAAATATTTATTATTATATACCCTAAGGCTAATGTCTTTTAAAACGTTTTTGTTCCCCTTCCACAACTGCAACTTTCTCTCTCAGTTTTGAAGGATTGTGATTATATGACCTTGTTAAAAGCTTTTTTCTTTTCTCCTTGTTTTTATTTTCATATTCTATGCTCCCTCCACTTACCAGCTCTCTTTATTTTTATAAGTAAATACTGTCACACCCTCTTTTTAATTATATAGTTGTTATCTAAACTCTCATGCAAAATTCAGAAAATGATTACTGTCGGCCCTTTGTATCCACGGATTTTGCACCTGGATTCAACCAACTGCTGATCATAAATATAAAAAAAAATAAATAACAACAAAGAAACCAATAAAAAAACAAATACCATTTCAGAAAATTTCTAAAAGGTAAAACTTGAATTTTCTGCACTCTACTCTGAGTCCAACTGAATGAAGCGAGGTGTAGGCATGCCCTACCGGAGTTTCTCTCTCATTTATAGATCTTTAGTCTCTCTTCACATCTTATTATTTGGCTGTCTTGAGTTTAACATCAAACTGCATCAAGTAGATGTTGTGGAGCTCTGGTTAGTGTGTGTCACCCCTTCATCGATATTACTCTCAGGCCCACTCTGATCCTGTGCAGTAGTACCTGTTAGGGGTCCCATCTATGAGTCAAACAGAAAATTATCATCCTTTAATAGGAATACTTAAAACCTTATGACTGTATGCAAATTATTTGTATTAAGAATAATTACTTGATGCTGTAATTGTTATAATTACCATTGCCATCTAGTAATTATCATAATGTTCATGAACAAACCAGAATCCATCCTGGAGAATAAGACGCACAAAATTCTCTGGGTTTTTGGGATACAAAAAGTTCAGCTAATCCTGGCCAGAAGACCAGACCGAGTGATAATTAACAAAAAAAAGAGAACTTAATATATAGTAGATTTTGCCAGACCAGCAGAGCAGAGAGCAAAAATCAAAGAAAGCGAAAAGATAGACCAGAACTTAGACCTTGCCAGAGAACTAAAAAGTTGTGGAACATGAAGGTGACAGTGATATCAATTGTAATTGGCAAGCTTGGAACACTCTCCAAAGGTTTGGTAAGAAGGTTGGAAGAGTTGGAAATTGGAGGACAAATCAAGACCATCCAAACTACACCATTGTTAAGATTTATCAGCCAACTGAAAAAAGTCCAGGAGACTTGTTGTCACTCAGACTCCAGTGAAAGACCACCTGCTAATGCTGGTGTGAATAACTTACTAGGAATAGAATAATGTTCTAATATATCTTTAACTCTTAACAGTTAATGGTTTAAGAAAAAACTTTTCTATAACCTCTATAAGTATACATTTAACAGAACGTTTTAAAATTTAAAAAAAAAAAAAAATTGTTACCATTACCCTGGAAGGTAACTAATGAATTTGACATAAGACTACAGTCAGTTGTTAGCTCCCAAGACAGGGTCCTACACTGTTTTTATTGACAAATTACAATGACAAATTACAGACTTTAAAAATGGTACTTCATACCTCCCTGCTTAACACTCAGTAATATAAGGTATGTATCAAGGGTAAAGTGGAACAATCCAGTGAAAGTGTAGTAGCTATTGAAAAGGGAGCCTTCCGGTCGCCCTTGACTACAGTTGTCAACTTTACTTACAATGGCAAAACTGGTACTTCCATTTTCTTAAACAATGACATAACTTGTACTTCTGGTTCCTTAAAACTCAAGAACCAAATTACAACAATTATTAGGGTAGAGACTTTCCATGGCATAGTTACTAACATGCTGAACTGTGATCTTGTTGTAAATGCGTTTGACCTCCAATTGTGCTATTACATCTACTTTCAAGCTAATACCCTTGGGAAAGGCATGAACTTTCAGTGATAGGTTAAATAGAACTACTACTGTTCTTTTACAAGGATGGATTTAGCATTAAATAACCCATGAAGGTTGATATGCGATTAAACAAAGAAACCAAGAGCCACAGGCTGAATCACGCGTATTTGAAGGCCACATATTTGACACCCCTGATTTAAAATATACCCAGGGATGATCATAGGTCTTAGCAAAATACTTCGACACTTTATATAAGGAATTTGAACATCTGCAGTGTTGAATCCTGAAATGAATCCTCCGCACATACTGAGGGGTGATTGGACTATGTAAATTTTTTTACAAAAATGCTGTCAGTTTTTTTGTTCATGCTTTAAAGGATTTTATAGAGATTTTTTTTTATCTTGTCTCATATTCTTTGAAATGCTTTCTAATTTTGTTAACTTTGTTAAAAGCTGTTTGATTTATGCTTGTAGAAAACAAATTTTTTGATAGCATTCAGAAAATCATTTATACTTAGTGTAAATGATTTTTCATCTGATCAGGAATTTTATCAGTTTCTATGAAAAAAAAATCTTACTGCAAAAGTGTGAAGTTACATGGCCATTTTGCTGTAAACTGATTATTTTAAAACTGATAAAGAAAAAAAAAATCTTACTGTCCATGGGCTGCAAAAATGTGAAGTTACATGGCCACTTTGCTGTAAACTGATTATTTTAAAACTGATAAAGAAAAATAAAGATTGTCTATTGAATGCAGAAGAGTGAACTTTTATGATAATTTTGCTTTAAGTTGATTCTATTGTAATCAGTGGTATATCTATTGTATAGCAAGGAGGTCATGTGCCCTGGATGTTACTTAAAGAGGGTGCCACTGAAAGGGTCATTTGGGAAGGCAGTTTGGAATTTTGTGAAAAATCTGTGAGAGATCATTCAGCAAGTTAAAACTAATACTTCCATTATTGAGAGTCTTTATGGGTCCACTTAGATTTTGTGATCTTGCTCTGCTGAGTGTAAAAAGAGAAGAAACTAAAAAAACAGACTTTATTCATATCATTAGACCAATATGCATGAATGGAAGCAAGGAAAATGCAATTGCAATTTTCAGTAGTGCCATCATTGATTAACTAAAAAATGAACAAGATCAACTTGCATTTTTTAGCTGCATTTACAGTAAAGTTATCTAAAAAATATGGGTTTCAAATGTTTAGATGGGTGCAATTTCAGTGCTTGTCATAGGTGCCATTTTCTACAGACACAGGTTACAAGCTCTGAGAAATTTTCAAGGTTGTTTTTAGCTCTAGCTGTTTGATTATCTTTCATTTCTTTCTTTTTTTTTCTTACAAATTTTCATGTATTGTAAATGCTGTTAGATGTTTAAGACAATTTAAAAGAAGATATGAGATGGATTAAAAACTGAACCTTTGGCTGAACAAAATGTCAATCATTTTTGCTGAGTAATATGAGGGTAACACTCATCAACATTTTTTTTCCCTCTCATTGTATATTCATAGTTGATCTCTTTCTTAAATTTGTTCATTGTAAATCTATGTGGGTTGATTGATAAGTTAGGTCTCCTACTATGTCAGTGATTGTGCATATTTTAATTAGTTATTACAATTG
The DNA here is from genome assembly GCA_963585895.1 of Sepioteuthis lessoniana. NCBI lineage: Eukaryota > Metazoa > Mollusca > Cephalopoda > Myopsida > Loliginidae > Sepioteuthis > Sepioteuthis lessoniana. Next base: position 63,239,545 of record OY757922.1, read on the forward strand.
GATGCAAATTATTTGTATTATGAATAGTTATTTGAAGCTATCATTGTTAACTAAGGATTATCATTATTATTAGTTACTTTAAACCATATAATTGTGAGCAACTTATTAGAATTTGATAGGAATACTTGAAGACATACAACTGTGTGCAAATTATTAGATAGAAATACTTGAAACTATATAAATCATTTATATTTTGAATAGTTACTTGAAACTATAATTGTTTACAAAGGATTTTTATTATTAGTTACTTGAAACCATATAATTCTGTGTGAATTATTATTATTAGATAAGAATACTTGAAACCATATAACTTTCTGGAATTAATATTAGGAATACTTGATGCCATGTGTGCAAAAAATGATTATTATTAAAAAAGAATAGTCACTTAAAGCTATAAAATTTTGTATTATTAGTATTTGATAGGAACACTTGAAACTATGTGAAAACAAACAATTCTTATTGAATAGGAATAGCAATTTGAAAGTATATGAAAGTATAATATAAATTATTGCTATTAAATTGGAACACTTGAAACCATATAATTGTGTACATATTATTTGGATTGGAGGGAATACTTGATATTATTTAACTGTAAACAAATGATTATTCTTACAGAAAAATATAAATGTGCATTGAAATATTGAAAATATAGTTATAATTATAATCAAGTGTTATAACTTAATAGTATAATTAAAGATACACATGAGATGATCGGTATTTATTCTTGGTATAAATGTACAAGTAAGGAAATGCAGTATACCATAAGTATCCAATCACTATGTATTTTGCAAGCTTTGGCTTCGTTTCTTTATGGGCTTGGATCAGTCCATTCTTGTGGGGTTGGTTACACCCATCACAACATCAAACATTTACTAATGATTCAAATTTCAATATCAAATAACCCACAAGGGGTTAATATGCCATTAAACCAAACCAAACCAAACCAAACCACCCTGGTCAAAGATGGAATTGCTGTGTACTATAAGATCAAAAGTAAAAGTGAAAGTTTTTTGGAAAAAATGTTTGGCACTAGATGATAACTATTTAGAAAGAATACTGCATAATACTGTGACATTGTAAGTAAGTGGTTGTGGGGTGGGAATGGATAAAATACAGTTAGCTGGAAAAGAAATGAACTGATACAGTTCAACATCTCATCCAGTAGACTAGGTGGAACAAGACATGCTTGATTTAGCAGTACCCCTTCCACTGACTGAAAGTAACTGTTCTCTTGGACTTTTCCAGGTCATGAGAACATCTAAGGAGTGGTAAGGTGCTGACCAGACAATACTACCTACTATTCTCTCTGCTTGGTGCCTGGGAATATGAAGAGACAAACAGATAGATGAAAAGCAATTGAACTCTTCAAAGATACAAAAATAACTAGTTCATTCTTGGTGAGGCAACTAGTCTAGGAGAAGGAAAACTCTGAATTCAAACGTGTTAAACTCCGCTTTAACTCCGCATTGTCTTATGGATTACCACATACTTCTACAGCAGTGATTTCCAACCAATTTTGGGCCATGCCCTACTTTGGTATTTCTAAAATTCTGATGCCCCTTGTAATAATTCAATCCTTGTAATATTCAATCCTTACATATTCATTAATTTGGTCTCTAAACAAGTCCCACCAAAATATTACGATGCTCCACCAGTGGAGCATGTTCCCCATGTTTGAAATTACTGTTTTATGGCCTCTGCATAATAGTTAATGTAGGAAATAGAATAAGCAACCTGAGGTCAAATCCTGGACTGAATTGTTAATCCTATTTACCAACCTCTCCGCTCAAGCAGGATATGACACAAGGTCAATTTTTTAAGCGGAGTTTAACCGGTTTGAATTCAGAGTTTTCCTTCTCCTAGATTAGTTGCCTCACCAAGGCTGAAGAACCCAGTCTGTCCTACTATTTACCCATAGCTGGAGGGAGAATAATTGGATTCATACCTTTCCCAAGGGTATTAGTGCTACGTGAGATGCAATCAGACTCGTCCAGGATTTGAACTTGTGTCGCCGTGTCCATTTCCTACGATGATAACCATTACACCACGGGCACCTCCTGGACTGAATTGTTAATGCTTTGCTTCATACCAGTACCCTTGGGAAAGCTATAAATCCATTGCTTCTTTCAATTATGATTAAACAGTGGGACAGATTAAGTTCTTTAGCCTTGGTAAGGTAACTAGTCTAGGAATGAGAAAACTCTGAAGTCAAACCAGCTGTACTCTGCTTAAAAGTTAACATTGTATTACATCTTGTGTGTGGTGGAGGGGTTGGGTAAATGTATACTTCCACGGCTTCAGAAACTGAATGGGATGAATAAAACAACAGAAACCCTAACATTTGAGGAGAGTTGTGTTTTTGGGTTTCTCGTCACCCATCAGATGATTAGACCTCACCAACCTTGTAGTCATCAATGATTATGTTACATTAGAAGAGTTATAAGTTAACTTCATCTTGATTAGCAGTTTTATTTTACATCTGACGTCCTTTTTATAGGATTGGAGATCTTACTTATCAATTGACTGTCATACACACAGGAGAAAAATCAAACTTCTACAAAATAATTATGCTTGTCTGTCTCTTAACCAATTGAAAGTTTCAGTTAAAATTACCTAAAATATAAAGAACCTTAGTTCCCCAATACTTTGTCCCAACACCATTTTAAATGAATCCAAAATTAGATGGAAAGAAAGTAAATGTTTTATTAATGATTTTTTTTTTTGTTTAATTTGTGTTTTTCTTCTCTTTTTTTTCCTTTTTAAAGTTATTTCTTTGGTACAACAGGTTGTAAACCTGTTGAGGGAGATGGAAAATACAAAGATTTTTTGTTGTATTTCATGTATTCAATTTGCTGATGTACAATATTTGTTGACATGTTTATTTAGAGACTCATTAAATTTTCAAAACCATTATCTCTTTTTTGTTGTCTGATTTTATTATCTATAATTGGGAAGCGTTTGTTTGTCTGTCCTCTTGAGATGGCCAAACGGTTTTATGTATGTATTTACACCTCAACAAACAGAAGGTGAAATACAATTGGCTTGAATTCAGACCTTTCCTTCTTCTAGACTGGTTACCATATCAAGATTAAATAGGCCAGTCTGTCATGTCATTTATCCATAGTTGGAGGAAGAATAGTTTGATTCATATCTTTCCAAAGGGTATTAGTGCTATATGAAACATAAATGGCCTCATCCAGGATTTGAAGGGCCCAGTCAGCTGTGGCTGTAGAATACACCAACTGCATCTCAGCTGAGGAGTAAGACTTCCCCAACGAATGTCCTGTACATGACACTACACAATCTGATGGTAAGGCAGCAGTAATGCTGGAGCTTTGGGGAATGTGGAGTACTCTTTTATTGACATCACTCCCAAGTCCACTCTGTCCTGGAGTAGTAGCTCATGATAGGGTCCTATCTATGGGTCAAATAGAACTAAACTGTAATTATGCTGTACTGAATTGTTTAAAATTAAATGTTTTTCCATTTAACTGTGTGTAAACAAAAAACTGTACTTATGCTAAACTGAATTGTTTGAAATAGATCAGTTTTGACATTTAACTGTGTGCAAACAAAACTGTATTTATACTAAACTGAATTGTTTGAAACTTTTATCAAAATGACAATTCAATGTTAAATGATCCAAAAAGGGTTGATATGTCGTATAACAAAACAACCAACCAACCAATCAGGATTTGAACTTTGGTCGCAGGGTTCATTTTCAACGACAGTAACCGTTACAATCTGCCTGTCTCCTTGGTAATCATTTCGAGAGGTAGATGACTGTCTTCTTTCCACTCCTTATACATTTAGACTCTATTACCTCCAAGTGTTGTGCTAAGTGAGAATCCATTTCATCTTAATGGTCATACAGCCTAAAAAAAGCTTATGAATTAATTCATTTTAAATATTTATTTTTTATATTTCAATAATTATTTATTTGATATTTTCATCAATCTAATATCTAATAGTTTTATATTTTAATACTGATTTAATATTTTATATTCTATTTTAAGCAATATATAATGAAAAGCATGAATCATCTCTTCTTTTTTCAACTATGAGTAAACAGTAGGATAAATTAAATTCTCTAGCCTTGGTACGGTAACTAGTCTCAGAGTAAGAAAACTCTTAAGTCAAACCAGCTGTACCCTGCTTAAAAATTAACCATGTGTTCCTTCCTGCATGTCACAGATGGGTAAATATATACTCATACTATATATATATATTAAAAACTATTTTAATAACTTTTGCTTCTGAATGTTATTTCTTTATTTTGAATATTTAAAAAAAGATTACTGAATTTTTCCTTTGCGTTATATTAAATCAAATGTTAGTTTTTTTAATGCTAAATTTTATAAAAATTTTGATTTAAAAAACAAACAACTCATTTAAATTCAAAACATAGAAACATTGTCTTGACACAAAATTCTTAAAGGTGAAAGAGTCTCGCACCCTGGGAGGGCCTGAAACAATACCAGAGTGGGTTGAGTCAACAAGTGTATCAAATACCTAAACAGTGAAGATTTCACTTGTATTTTTGATAATTTATTTGCATGAACCAGGAGCTTCAGCTTTAATGCTAATATACTTCTCGCAGAATGAGACTTGAGACAATCACAGTTGGTGACACTATCAATAAAAAAAATCCTTGTTGATTTAATGAAGGTGAGTCAGAAGTTTTGCAATATTTTAGTTGTACATGAGGCACAATTCAGCTGCTCCAGATGGTTTTGTGGAGGTTGTGAAAGTGATAATCTATATTGGACTGTCAAATACTGAGCTTGTTGGATTTGCCTCTATGTTTCAGAACACAGCCTTGGCTGATCCTTGTGGATCTTCAACCAAGTGGTTACTGCACTGGGATCAACTACATTTTCAACTTTTGTATAACAAATATTTTTGGTTTGTTCTATACCATTATGGTTCAATTTGAACTCGTAAAGCATAAGTTACTGAATTAGACTATATTGCATGTTCTCCAGTGCTGCTTTTAAATCATACATGGTGTGCACTATCTACCATGATACTACGCACTACTGTCAGTACCATTCACATCTTTGGTCAAGTGATATACGATCTGCAAACTGGCACGTACCAAAAAATGGTAAAACTTTTGATTCATGTGAGTCTAATCTCATAAACGAGCAATATTTGTGTTTATAAAAATAAATGTCTGGTTGGAATATAGTTTTTAAAAGCCTGACTAAGGGATCTGGAGCCTGGGTTTTGTCCAAAGTCAAAAATGGGGACACAAGCCCAAAATATCTGAGAATCAAAGCTCTTAACCAACAAATTCAATTGAAACTGTTGCACTTCAATAAAAACTGTGTTGCATCCCATTCAACATTGGGTAAGTAGAACCAAAAGAAAAGTGTCAAGCGGGTTTATACATATTTACCCAACCCCTCCGCTCAAGCAGGATATGACACAAGGTCAATTTTTAAGTGGAGTTTAACAGGTTTGAATTCAGAGTTTTCCTTCTCCTAGACTAGTTGCCTCACCAAGGTTGAAGAACCTAGTCAGCCCTACTATTTACCCATAGCTGGAGGGAGAATAATTGGATTCATACCTTTCCCAAGGGTATTAGCGCTATGTGAAATGCAATCAGTCTCGTCCAGGATTTGAACTCGTGTCACCATGTCCATTTCCTACGACGATAACAATTACACCACGGGCACCTCCAAAAGCAGGTTTATAAGCTAAAATATCAAATTATGATCTCGTGTTACTCCTCCTACCATTACTCCAAGTTTCATGGATTTAATGACTGTGTTGTATCAGTGAGAAAGACAGTAACACTGATGTATAAGAATATAATCAGCTTTTCTTTTCCTTTAATTACCCAAAATGTATGTACAGGTTGAGTATGGAGGAACAAAGACAGTTGAGCTGTGCACACAGGGGTTGAGGTACTAATCTTTGGTGAAACCTCTTCTTCTTACTGCTTTTCAGGTCTATAACTCCAGCATTATATAATATTCTGGATGCCCAGATAAATTCTTGTGGTGATGTTTCTTCCAACCTGCTACTTACACATTTCAAGCATGCGACCTATACAATCCATGTGATCATGCCTCCTTCTAGCATGCCACCCAAGCAATTTACACGGCATTTCTACCAAGAACACCTGCATCCTGTTTACTTTAGGTACCAGGTGCATTTCTTGTTATTTTTGTTCCCAATGTGCGACTTCCACTGCTGCATTGATATGTCATTGGGGTTTTCAAGTCAATATCAACTATAGAGACACAAAAAATTTCGTTTAATGGAAGGAATAATGGAGGGTCATAATTATAAATATATAATTATATATGTGCAAACAGCAGTGTTGCTTAAAGCAAAGCCTTAATCTGGAATGGTTTTGGGGATGAAACATCATAACAGCTAACCTAGAATGTCCCATTAGTACCTTAGGGTACCATCAGGTTTTGTTGGTTTGGTTGTTTTTTTTTCGGTTAATAGCATACCAACCCTCGATGGTTATTTAATGCTAACTCCTGTTTATACATATGGTTTTTAAGTGAGTAGTTTGTAGTGACAATTTTTGAAAACGAGCCAGAACACATTTGTTTGCACACAGTTAAAAACTTTCAAATACTGCTATCTAATACTAATAATTCAATTTGATATTGATTATTAGTTTGCACACAGTACCTGCTAGGGTCCCATCTATGGGTCAAATAGAACTGTTTAACCCTTATTTGTTTGCACACAGTCAAATAGTTAAACCATTCTATTTGACCGATAGATGGGACCTTACTAGGTACAACCGCTTTGGGTAAGAGTAGACCTGGCTGTAATGGCAATGAAGGGCTACTCCGCAGTCCTCAAAACTCTACGACTGGAACCTCACAACCAGATGTGTCATACCTAGAACGCATGCTGGGGGAGTTTAGCTCTCTGCAGAGATGCAGGTTCTGCAGCCCCAGCTGTTTGTTGGCTCCGCCAGCTCCAGTGGTAGAATATGCCGTCTGCATCTCTGCAGAGGGGTAACTCTATTAACCTTGGATATAACACTAAACCATCTGATGATAAGGTTCCAGTCCTTGAGCTTTGGGGAATGTGGAGTACTCCTTCATTGCTATTACTCCCAGATCCACTATGATCCAGAGTGATAGTACCCCATCTATTGGTCAAATAGAACTGTTCAATCTTTTACAAGGGATGATTATCAATATCAAATAGAATTATTAGTGTTAAATAGCAATGTTTGGAACCATTTAATTGTGTACAAATAGAACTATTAATGTTAGCAATATTTGTGAAAAAATGATAACTGTTGAATAGAATTATTAGTGTTAAATTACGATAATCGAAACCATTTAACTGTGTGCAAACAAATGAGCTCATGCTCGTTTAAAAACGATGTTTCATACAAACAATTCGCTTGCAAATCATATGAATGATATATGTATGTTTAACCAGGATCTGGCATTAAGTAACCGACTAGGATTGATATGCCAAAAAGCACAATCAAACCTAATAATTGATGTCTGTTCAGCAATGCAAAGAAAAAGTAGGACATCACAAAATGTAACGACCGCTGCATAACCTCTTAAAATTCACCATTGTTTATTGTTTTTTAAATGTATATGTTATTTCTTGTGGTCAGTGTTTTTGTTAATACGAGAATTCCTTGCGTCCATAAAGTAAGTTAAAAGAGTTACTTAACCCACGAAGCTTGGGAAGCCATTATAAAAAGAAGTAAAATAAAGTATGCAAAATAAAGAAATTGATTTTTACGTGGTATTTATAGAACTTATATTAAAACTAAACGACTCGCAAACTCATTTGCTTCCCATTGTTACAACTGACTATGATCACATATTTTAGACTAATACAAATAAAAACAGTTGTTCCAAAATAATTTATTTTTAAAAATCTTTTTTCGGTTTGTCGATAATTTGGTTTGGTTTGGTTTTATGTCCTATCAACCATTGTAGGTAATTTAATGCCAAATACGCTTTATCGCTCTCTCTCTCTCTCTCTCTTTCTCTCTCTCTCTCTCTCTCTCTCTATCTATCTATATATATATATCGAATATATATGATTTAGTTTGTTTGGTTTGGTTTGGTTTGATGGCACATCAACCATTGTAGGTTATTTAATGCCAAATACTCTTTATACATATATATCAAATATACGATTTGGTTTGGTTTGGTTTTATGGTGTATCAACCATTGTAGGTTATTTAATGCCAAATACTCTTTATATATAAATCAAATATATATGATTTGGTTTGGTTTGGTTTGGTTTGGCTTTATGGCCTATCAACCATTGTAGGTTATTTAATATCAAATCCATTTTTATTCATATAAACAGTTCTATTTCAAACAATTCAGTTTAGCATAAGTGCACAGTCAAAACAGTCAAAAATATTTCTATTTCAAGGTATTTACTTTAGTCAACAAAATTAAATGGTTCCACTTATTGCTATGTATTACTAACAATTCAATTAAACATCAGTCATTTATTTACTTAAAGATAGATGTCAAAACAGTTATATTTCAAACAATTCAGTTTAGCATAAGTACGCAGTTTAGTTCTATTTGACCCATAGATAGGATCTTATTAGGTGCTACCACTCCGGACTAGACTGGACCTGGGAGCGATGGCAATGAAGGGGTACTCTGCATTCCATAAAGCTCCAGCATTACTGGATTATGTAGTGTCATATCTAGGACACTCCTTGGGGGATTCTTATCCTTGTAAAGAGATGAAGTCGGTGTATTCTATAGCCACAGCCGACTGGGCCAGTTTGTCGACAAGTAGAGTTTAAGATGTTTTGAATAATATACCATGACCCTTTGCCGCCCCACAAGTCATGCCTTCTCTTCCGATATTCACACGTTCAGATGTTTAGTTAAAAAAATGATATTAGAAGAATTTTATTTTGCTAATATATTTTTATTGTTAGATTTTTTATGAAATTTAAAAAAAAACTTTAGTTGATATATTGTTCATGTGAAAAACAACAACTTTAGTTGATATATTGTCCATGTGATTTATATATATATATATATATATATATATATATATATATATATATTCTCTCATATGGAAATCAGACCTGACCGATAAAATGAAACGCAGTTTCTTCCAGGCAGCGGTTGTATCGATACTACTATATGGATGCACTACTTGGACGCTAACTAAACGGCTGAAGAAGAAACTAGACGGCAATTACACAAGAATGTTGAGAGCAATATTGAATAAGTCCTGGAGACAACACCCCACAAGACACCAACTATACGGCCACCTGCCTCCCATCACGAAAACTATACAAGTTAGACGAACCAGACACGCAGGACATTGCTGGAGAAGCAAGGACAAACTCATCAGTGATGTACTCCTATGGACCCTCACATATGGCCAAGCAAAAGCAGGATGACCAGCTCGAACATACATACAGCAGCTATGTGAGGATACGGAATGTAACCCTGAAGACCTGCCAAAAGCGATGAATAATAGGGAAAAGTGGAGAGAGAGGGTCAGGGATATCCGTGCTGGTGGCACGACATGATGATGATGATATGTATTTTGTAATTTATTCTTCGTAACCAAAATATCAAAAGAGACCATAAAAACACGAGTATTTGTTATAATCATAACTTATGTATCTCTAAAAATGTTTAATATGATAAATAAACTGAAGAGCTTAAAATTAGAGACAGTAATACTCTAAACGGTTTCGCACACCTTAAAAACACGACTCAATTATGGACAGCCATGGAACGTACCCGGGTAGACATGCCCATGCAATGACTCCAGCATATTGTAGACTTCATGTCACATTATTTAGGCGAAAGGAGGACCGATATGTTATTAGGTAGCTGTCTCTTATTTTTTGCCACTTTAGTTTATGAAGTTCTACCTCTGTCCCATAATAGTTGTCACATTTGCACATCTATTTTATACCCTAAAAGTAACAATGTTGCGGGACAGAGGTAACAAGTCTTTTGGCCTATGAGTTTACACACCTAGTATAGCAGAGAAATTTTTAAGCACAGAAAAGTCAGAGAAGGCAATTCCTCACCTGAAAAAAAAAAATAAATAAAAAAAATAAATAAAAGAATTAATAAATAAAATAAAATAAAGATGAATAAATGAAAATAGAAAAAAAAAAAACAACATAGATTCTAGTTTTAAATCGTACTCATTTTAACATCAGTTATGATATACCAAAAATATTTTATAAGGGTGAGTTAAAAGTTTTGCCAGCCCAGTCGGCTGGGGCTGTAGAATACACTGAGTGGATCTCTGCAGAGGGGTAAGACTCCCCCAACGAGAGTCCTAGATATGACATTAAACAATCTAATGGTGTGGCTCCAGTAATGCTGGAGCTTTGGGGAAAGCGGAGTACCCTTTCATTGACATCGTTCCCAGGTCCACTTTGGTACGGAGTGGTAGCTCTTGATAGGGTCCTATCTATGGGTCAGCTAGAACTATTTGACATTTCAACAAACTAATGACTTATGCAAATTGATTTGCTTGAAATAGAACCGTTTGACCCTTTTAATTGTGAGTAAACAAATGACGGATGCTTAGTTGAATTGTTAGTGATACACAGCAATTCTTGGACTTATGCTGAATTGAATAGTTCGAAATAAAACTGTTTGAGCATTTAACTGAGTGTATCTACAAAATGAATTTACAAATCATATATTTGATGAATATATAAAAATAAGATTTGGCATTAAATAACCAACAATAATTGAGATGCCATTAATAAGATTAGGCATTAAATAACCAACAATAATTGAGATGCCATTAAACGAAACCAAACAAAACCTTTGGCGGAGGTCATGAATTTGATTAACCACATGCCAGGTTCTCAAGATAGTTTCTCCAGATTAGCCTTTCTGACTCGGGGCACGGCTTTGTCATTGTTTTAAACCTTGCCTGATCGTCAAGGTTCTTGTAACCCTAACGAAATTTCTTCAACCCTCTGGTTATTGAACTGTCAGTAACTGGCAATTTGTGTGTAAAATATGGTAATTTAGGCCGCAAAATATGTTGGTTAAGTTGAAAACTGAAGAACGATAGCAAAAGGAAAAATATAAACTCTTTGGAAATTTTAGAGTATATTACAGTTGCAAACAAATTGTTCTGTTTGTTGTTATGTAATATAATACAAGAATAAACATATAACAGTTCACTTGACTGAAGTCCATATGAGTAGATGTATTTTATAGGGCTCTCTCATTCACTGCTGGAATTGTAGCAGAGACAACTTTAACGTCCGTTTGTTCTGGAATTAGTTTGAAAAAGAAGCTTTGACATGTTCTTTAATATATGGCGCCCACGTAAACGGGCTATTGGTTGGTTTATTTGAAAGGTACATCGACCAATTGAATGAGCCATACATGGCCTTTAGAGATTGATTCTTTGTTTTAATGGCATATCAACTCATTTTAGGTTATTTAATGCCGAAGCCATTCTCCTAGAAGAACAGTAGTGTTACTATTTAACCCATAGCTGGGAGGATAAGGGGGTTCATACCTTTCCCAAGGGTATTTGCCCGAAAGTGAACATAATAGCGCGACTGGAGTACGAACTCGCGTACTACGATTCCGCAGTCCATCGCTTTAACCATTACACCCACGAGGACACCCCCGGCCTTTAGAGAGTGGGATCGACCAAGGGAGACAACCCACTTACTTTAGGTATACATACATTTTTATATAACAGCACCTTCACTTTTCAGCCTATGTTTTACGTTGCTTTCGCGGCGTTAAGGCTCATTTCGAACTCGTAAGGCACAAATTCTCGAATACATTGCACGTGCGACTTTCAAATCACTCACGAGGTGAAGTAATGCATAACTTGTCAGCACATCAACTACCACGATACTACCAACAGGAGCGGACACCCACGACGGCTCGAACTGTTTCGGTCACGTGATATAAAAGTAAGTTGGCGACTGTAGTCGAGGGCGACTTGAAAGCTTCCTTTTCAATTGCTACTACACCGAGGTGTAGGAGAGGGTGCTACTCCTTTTCCTGGTTTGCTCCACTTTATCCTTGATACGTACCTTATAGTGCTGTGTGTTAAGCAAGGAGGTATCAAGTACCATTTTAGAGTCTTTGGTGTAACTCAACCTGGGATCGAACGAATTGGCGAATACTCTACTCTACCCACTTGACTAATGGGCTGGTTATATAGGCGCAACAAACTATTGCGCAACAAACTATTGCAAAACTTTTGACTCACCCGAATATTTTTGTTTTCATTGTTTTTGTTGTATTCATAAATGTATTTTCTGTTACTTCTTCGGTACTAAAAATATCCAAAGAAACAATAAAAAGAAAGGAAAAAAGGGCGACAAATATTTGTAATTATTACTTTTGTATATGCAAAAATATGATTAATAAACTGAAGAGCTAAAGAACAGTACTCGGAATATTTTGGTTATTTTCTCACTTCAAGAAATTGACTTGGCTTGATAAAGAGGCAGTGTAGCTATTGTAGTATAGGATGTCTCAATATACGTGGAACCCATGTGACTGCTAATAACTCTACTAATACAGGGTGTCAATATACATGGTACCCATGTGACCTCTAATCACTACTAATATAGGGTGTCTCTATATACATGGAACACATGTGACTGCTACTTACAGAGTGTCTCAATATACATAGAACCCATGTGACCGCTAACACAGAGTGTCTCAATATACATTGAACCCATACGACTGCTAATACAGGGTGTCTCAATATACAGTGGATCCATATGACTGCTAATTATACAGGGTGTTTCAATATACATGGGACCCATGTGACTACTAATACAGGGTGACTCAATATACACGGAACCCATGTAACTGCTAATACAGGGTGTTTCAATATACATGGGACCCATGTGACTGCTAATAACTCTAATAATGATAATGTGTCTTTTTTTGTTTCAGATTTGAAAATAGTATACTATAACAACTATTAATCCTCGATCACAAGAGAAGAAAAAATATTTTGCATCACTACTTATTTGCAGACAAAATCATTCAAAACTGTTTCAAAATAGATACAACTTATTAATATAATGATGATTTATTACTGAGACAAGAAACTAAAAAAAAGATTGCATGTCCTGGAAGTCGATATAATAACATTAAAAACATTAATTTGATGTCTCTAGCTCATAGGATACATTTTTTACTGGACTTGTTCCAAATGACCACCATAACGCTAGGCTCCGTAATAAATCATTATCTTATTAAAGGGTTGTATCTATTTTGAGACACTCTGTGTTTAACAATGACAGACAGGTGTAACTTAGCAGGTATAGCAAACATGGATCTTGTGGCAGATTATTTTCAAATCTTCATTTTCACCAATTTTCAGGTTTCGATTTCTTTGTTTTTAATGGCATATCAGCCATCGTGGGTTATTTAATGCCAAAGCCATCCTCGTAGAAGAATTGTAGTATGCTATTTAACCAATAGCTTGGGAGATACAGGGGTTTATACCTTTCCCTTGGGTACTAATCTGAAAATCAATGCGACTGGAGTTCGAACTCACATATTTCTTGGCGGTGAGGGGTTATTGCAAAAAAAAAGCAACAAAAAAGATACGAAGAAACGGGTTCCCTGAACATCAATTTTTGCGTGTGTGTTTGTATTTGTGTCTTTGTGTGTGATTTTTTGTATTTGTGAGTGTTTCTCTCTCTCTCTCTTTCTGTATATTTGTGTTTATGTGTGTTTGTGTATGTGTTTTTGTATGTGTATGTATGTGCTTTTTATGTGAATGTGCGTGTTTATACAAGTGTTAGTTTGTGTTAGTGTGTATGTTGATATATGTGTGTGTTGGTGTTTGTGTTTGGGGGTGTATTTGTGCTTCTGTGTGTGTTGGTGTTTGTATGTGTTTGTGCTCGGGTGTGTTTATGTTTGTATTTGTACAAGTGTGTGTTTGTACAAGTGTGTGTTTATGCAAGTATGGGTTTGTGTGTGAGTTTGTGTGTGAGTTTGTGTGTGTGTTGGTGTTTGCACTTGTGTGTGAGTGTGTTTGTGTGTGTGTATGTTTGTGTTTGTGTGTATGTGTGTGTGTTGTATGTATGTGTGTCGGTGTTTGTGTGTGTGTGTATGTGTGTTTGCGTGTATGTGTGTCGGTGTTTGAGTGTGAGTATGTGTGTGTGTGTGTGTGTGTGTGTGTGTTTATGCTTGAGTATATGTTTGAGTGTGTGTGTGTGTGCGTGCAATAAACTCGGAAAAGATATGATTTGCAAGTCACTACTACCTAAACGCTAGAAGGGAATTACCCAAGGATGCTACGTGCTATTCTGAACAATTCCTGGAAGCAGCACGCGACAAAAACGCAGCTTTACGGCCGCTTACCTCCCATCTTACAAACCGTTAAAGTAAAAAGAGCAAGACATTCTGGGTAGTGCTGGAGAAGTAAAGACAAACTCATAAGCAACGTTCTCCTATGGACCCTTTCACATGGACACACCTGTGTTAGCCAACCAGTAAAAAAACTTGCATTCATCAGGAGAGTGCGGATACTGGATGCCGCCTAGAGGACTGACTAAGAGCGATAGACAATAGGGATGGATGGCGAGAAAGAAAGAAAGGGAGAGAGAGAGAGAGAGAGAGAGAAAGAGAGAGAGAGAGAGAGAGAGAGTCAAAGGAATCTATGCAGTCGACACGACTTGATGATGACTATAATGATGACCGATTCAAGATTAAAGTCGTACATAAAACAATCCTTTTGGGAATTGAAACAAGGGAAAAAGGCTTCTGGTCGGTGTAGTATAGTATGGAGTTATCTAACCCATATGGTTTTGACTGCTTTCTTTTTTTGTTATTCTTTGATGGTTGGTTGGGTTTTATGGCATATCAACCTTTGTAGGTTATTTAATGCCAAATCCATTTTATGCAAATAGTTCTATTTCAAACAATTCAGTTTAGCGTGAGTAGACAGTTTAATAGTCAAAAACATTTCTATTTCAAGCTATTCAATTTATTCAAACAGTTCTAATTCAGTTTAGTATAAGTACACAGTTTAGATGTCTATACAGTTCTATTTCGAACAATTTAGTTTAGCATAAATACGCATCTTAAATGCAAAAAGCAGTGAAGTCAAGAAACCACAGTTTAGTTCTATTTAATCCATAGATAAGACCCTCAAAAAGTTCTACAACTCCAGGCCAGAGTGAACCTGGGAGCGGTTGCAATGAAGGAGTACTCCGCATTCCCCAAAGCTCCGGCATTACTGGAACCTCACCATCAGATTGTTTAGTGTCATATCCAGGACACTCGTTGGGGGGGGGGTTAACCCTCTGCAGAAAAGCAGTCAGTGTATTCTACAGCCCCAGCTGACTGGCCAATACACAGAGTTAAATGTCAAACAGTGTTATTTCAGATAATTCAGTTCAGCATAAGTACACAGTTTAGACGTCAAAAACAGTTCTATTTCGAGCAATTTAGTTCAGCTCTAGTACGCAGTTCCAATGTCAAAACAGTTCTATTTTAAATAATTCAGTTTAGCATAAATACGCAGTTTAAATGCAAAAATCAATATAGTAGAAGAAGCACGGTTAAGTTCTATTCAACCCATACATAGGACCCTCTCAGGTGCTACTACTCCGGGCCAGAGTGGACGTGGGAGCGATGGCAATGAAGGGGTACTCCGCATTCCCCAAAGCTCCAGCACTGCTGGAACCACACCATCAGATTGTTTAGAGTCATATCAGGACACTCTTTGGCAGGGGGTTACCCCTCTGCAGAAAAGCAGTCACTGTATTCTACAGTCACAGCCGACTGAGCCAGTTATTCTTTGAGAGTTTCCCGAAACCAAGATATGATAAAAGAAAATCGAATCTTTATTTTGCTCTGTCAGGGAGACTTAGAATGTGCAGACTGTACACTCTGTAGTTGGGGAAAACTTCTCTCAAAAGTTGTTTCCTGGGTATGACACCAAACTGAATCGGCTCCAGTTCTGGAAAAAAAATCTTCGTTGCCATAACTCCCAGTTCTACTCTGATCCGGAATGGTAGTGATTGTTAAAGTTCAATTCATGGGTCGAATATTTGAAAATTATTTGTATTCGATTGGACCGAGTGCAAAAAAAAAAGGAATTAAAAAGAAAACCCAAACAAATACACAAAGATGTTGATATGAACATAAAATGAGTGCAATTTCCTAACCTTTTGAAATAGAATAATCCTTTTGGTATTGACAAATCATTCAATCCAACGAACATTTGTATTAGTAGTCGTAGATAAAGGGTACTCGGTCCTGTGTGCTGGCAGACTCTTTTGGGAGATTTATCCGTGCGTCCTACCAGACAGGATTTGACACAAGGTTTTTTTTATTGTGGGGATTTAAGGAGATGTCGAGTGCGAGCCGAAACTTGTATCTTGCTGGACAGTGCTTGACATAGAATCGGATGGGTGCAATTAGAACTATTTTACCCTTTGTCAAGTCTTCTGTCACGTATGCTTGGTAACCCTGCTGGTCATAGCTTCAACCACACCCGAAGTTCTAGTGCTATTCTTGTCATTGATTCTTCGCCCACCCTAAAGTGGCCTGGTCAGAGCTGAAGGCCATTCAGCCTCGAATCTATCATTATTTTGATACTTCATCCGGCACGAATGCCAGACTGTCCAGCCGAAGCCAGGGAAGTATTCTTTTTTTGAGCAGCGAGTATTAAACTATCGGATACGATTGAGGAGGGCGATATAAGCCTTAGTTTATACCTGTTATTGCAATAAGAGTTATGCCTCGGTAGTTCTCAGGGATTCCGAGGCCACCTTTCTTGGGAAGAGAGAGCATGCATCCTTTCGTCTATTTCTCTCTTGTGTTTTGTTTCAATACAGCGTTGCATAATTGAAGAAATATATTGTCAAATTTCCCTCTCCCCCTCTCTCTCTCGCTATATATATATATATATATATGTGTGTGTGTGTGTGTGTGTGTATGAGTATGTTTGTGTGTAATAAACACGTTCTAACATGACAATTTAATAACATACATATTGTTGTGACATAGTTTTATATTCTCAAAAGACTTTTGTTGAGGATTAGTTTGCATATGAAGATTTTTTTGTCGATTATTTAAAAAACTGAATTTTTTCAAAATCTTGAAATAATGCCGCTTAAAACAACACAGATATCTGTAAAGAAATTCCAAAGAAACGTCAATCAATGATAAACTTGGAATACTTTATACACTTCGAATAAAATCTACTCATAATAACGACAAATTCTTTATAATAATTCTCTTAAATCACCGAGGGTGTCCTGATAATGGGGTCTATTGTATAATAAAGCCATGTGGTTAATATTATGTTTGTAATGTTAGTCTTTGACTGTGAAAAGGATAATTTATTACGAAGAAATATGTGTAATAATTTACACGGATTTCTCTCTTTTTTATCTGGCTGTTGTGTTCATAAAAGACACGCTGGTGCCAATTGTCACACAAAGAAATAAGCGACTACTCTGTCATTAAAATTGCTTTAATTGACATTCTTAATCATAGACATGGGAAGACATAGATATGTCTAATGTTGAACTAGATTTGCAATTTTAATTCTGAAATCTACTTACCTACAAATGCATATGCATTACTGGTTAGTCGATAAATTCTTTATCGTAGACATTGACAGACACAGATTATGTCTAATTTGGGACTAGATTTTCTATTGACATTCTCGTATCGCCTACTTAGTTATAAATACGTATGCATAATGCTTGATAAATTATTTTGGAGGACCATCTTTTTTGTTTCAATTTTTTAAATGGAGAAAAAAGTCCATTTGTATCTTCGTAGCAAATTGAGTTGGCGACCCATGGCAAATCATGTTTAGATCCTTGACGTGGCTATTTGCATTTCATTCGCGCTTATGCCTTTGGGAAAGGCATGAATCAGTTCTCCTTTTAGCTAATGGAAAATAGTGGGACATACTAGGTCCTTTAGCCTTGGTTAGCCGACCAGTCTAGACGGAGGAAAACTCTGAATTCCAACCAACCTTATTTTGCTCAAAATTGATCTCGTACGACAGGCGCCCAGATAGTCGCATTCTTCTCGGTCTAAATCCAGAGTTTTTTTAAAGGGGGATTTAAATGCACTTGTCACACATCAATTTTGAACAGACAACAATTTTAATTTAAAAAGAGCCTCGCATATTAATTTACGAAACTGTTAATCACATGATAAACGAATGCTAGAATTGAGGATTGCGTTGATGCAACAATTCATAGACTCGAGAAATAAACAAAAAAGATCAAAGAAAGACTAATTACACCAGCCAATAACAACAATATCGATATACATAATATAAAGACAAACAGAAACACAACAAAATCAAGAAAACAAAATTAGGAAGAAAAACAACTGAGAGATACTTCAAGCGACAAACTAGGAAAATTGTTTACGAAATGACCTGCACATGGTTAAGAAAGCGAAACCTGAAGTGAGAGACTTTAAATAGAAACACGAAATAATGTCATAAGAACCAATAATGAAGAAGAATTTAAAGAGAATAAAATTCGCAATATAAAAGAATTTAAAGAGAATAAAATTCGCAATAAAAAAGAATTTAAAGAGAATAAAATTTAATATGAAGAAAATGGCACTAAATCAACACTTATCATTTAAAGAGGTAATATTTTTAGAGGGCTTTAGTTGTAATTTTAAACGGTAAGTTCCGCTGCTTTCTAGTTCGGATACAGATTCAAAAAGATAACACAGACGATAAAGGTTTTAAAAAGAAATTTTATACAAAAGAAACAAGAAAGAAAGGGATAGAAAAAGATAAAGTGTTGTAAATTTTAATGTAATTTGCGGCAATATATCTGAGAGAGTGGCCGGGAAACAAAGTTCTTTGAATTTGAGTATTTTTTTCTTTTTAGTTTCGTCGAAATGTTTCAATTTACATTTAGTTCTGAGTCTTCTGAAAGATTGTTTTTTTCAGCAGAATTCTCGGGTTAGATTTTATCTTTCAGTTGGTTTTAATTTGTAGAATTTCAATAGTCGACTTTCGTTTTATTTTACTTTTATTTCTTGGGAAGCTTCTTGCCTGTTTAAAATACTTAAAGGCTATTCAAGAAGCGAGTGACGAAACCTTTCTGCTGGCTATTTTTCCTGCATTAACAGTCTGGTCCTCGAATTGAGAGCTCAATAGTAGTTTTCGACAAACAGTGAGTGATAGCTTTTTGGAGCCGTATTGGGATTACTTCTCCCTTTTCCACTCTGACCAAATCAAGTGCCACTCGTGGTCGGTTTGTTTCATTGTTAGAAATACATTTTTATAATAAAGACGAAAATAGAAAATGCGCTGCAGAATTGCAAAAGTATTGGTCGTATAGTTACAGAAACGAAACAGTTAATCACATCATGAGCGAATGCAGCAAGCTGGCACAAAAGAACTACAAAAGTAAGCATGACTGGGTGGGAAATGTAATCTAGTAGGAATTGTGCAAGAGATTAAAATTTGGCCATGCTGAAAGATGGTATGAGCACAAACCAGAAAAGAAGACATAAACGTCTCTGGTACTTTGCGATAAAAACCCTAACCAGGCCAGAAGACCAGACCGAGTGTTGAATAACAAGAAAAGAGAACTTGTCATGGAGTCAATTTTGCCGTTTCAAAGTGAAAATAAGAGAAAACGAAAAGTAAGACATATACCAAGACCCTGCCAGAGAGCAGGAAAATCTGTGGAACAAGAAGGTAACCGATAGATTTTAACAAATAACTAATTTTAGACGCCGTGTATGGTTTGATAGCAAACGATTTTGTTCGAAATAGAGTTTATGACAATCATTTAAGCTCCTGAGTAAAGGATTAAAAAATATTCCAGTTGTGTTTAAAAAGAAATATCAAGAGTTATAAATTTTAGTTAAATATTATGTCAAAATGTGTGAATGTTGGGAGATGAATTTTTGTTATTCTGAACTTTTAAAGCCAAATTAAGTGGAATATCATTTTGTTTTAATATGTAAAACTCGGTTGTTCTTTGATTGTTAAACGGTAGGTATTTATTTTATTTCTTGTAAGAATTGTAAAAACAACAACAACAAAAAACTAAAAAAAAAAAAACAAAACAAAACAAAAACAAAACAAAATTAAAAAAAACTGTTTAAGTCGGCGAAACTTCCTGATATCTTTAAAAGCGCTTGTTTAAATATTGTTAAGCATTGCTTTAAACAAAAATAGATAAATAGGTGGATAGATAGATAATAAAAAGACTACGATAGCTCGCAAGACACAAACACGCTGATATATATATATATATATATATATATATATATATATATATATATATATTCGGTCACATTAGGATAATAAATATATTTCCATCCTGTTGAGGGCATTGATATGAATCAAAGACTCTAACAGGACTTCATCACATCCAATAGGAAAATAAATTATAACCAGATAGGAGGGATAGTGAAAAGAAGGAAAAATTTATTTTGTTTCCCAATTGGATCTGATGAAGTCCTGCTAAAAATTATTTAGAGTCTTTGATTCATATCAATGCTCTTAACAGGATGGAAATAATTTTATTATATATATATATATATGTGTGTGTGTGTGTGTGTGTGTGTGTGTGTGTGTGTGTGTGTGTGAGTGTGAAGGAATGAAATGATGTCAGACAGAATATATGTGGAAAAAAGGTAAACGGTGAAAGATATATATTTGGCGTATTTGCTGATTTATTAATTATCTATTTATCTATTTATTTTGCCAACGCTTTTCGACTTCAAAATTTACCCGCATACAAAAGCATTCTATTAAAAGATTATCTTAAGTAGAATAAAATGAAATAATCATAATAGAAAAAATTTATTTCATGCAACTCCAGAATCATCATCATTGCTAAATGTTTTGGTTTTACGAAGACGAGTAACACAGGAAAAAAATATTCGAAATCAATTACGTCATGAGATAGAATCTTTTTGGAAAATAGCATCGTTTTACTGTTGGAAAACAAATTTTTAACGGTTTACAATTTTAAATGTCTAGAAAAAAGCTTGTGTTATAAATGATGACACTCGTCTTCATTGCCCTTAAAACACTAATTTCTTGGAGACTTGCTGTCACTCAGACTCCAATAAAAGACCATCGACAAACGCTTGTGTGAAAAACTAGCAAAGAGTGAAATAATGCGCAAGAGAATAGCAAGGATAGCTAATGTGGTGACAGGGGTGAAACAATTAATTACATAATCGAATGCCGAAAACAGACACCAAAGGAATACAAGAATAAGCATGACTGGGAGGGAAAGGTGATCTACTGGGAATTGTGCAAACAATTGACATTTGACCATTCTGACAAATGGTAAATCACAAATCAGAACATGTTCAAGAAAATGAGACATCAAATTCTCTGGGACTTTGAGATACAAACACATCAGCTGATTCTGACCAAAAGACCAGACTTAGTCTTAATCAACAAGAAACAAAGACTTGTCATCTAGTGGATTTTGCCGTTCCAGTGGACCATTGAGTAAAAAATGAAAAGAAACCAAAAGATAGACAAATACTTGGATCTTGCTTGAGAGCTAAAAAACTGTGGAGCATGAAAATAACAGCATTTTTATACAAAAGTCTCAAACCGCAATTAATCAAAGCCATTTTTCTTTTCAAATGTCGTATTCAATTCAGTGAATAAAAAAGAAGTTTCGTCAGTACTTCGAGACCCAACACATTGGAAATATCTCGTTCATGGTTAATTACAAAAGCAAACAAAAAAATTGCTATTGGGGTGTGTTTTTGATGCTGATTCCAAATCTGGAGTCAAAATATTGCCAGAATTTTAATTTATGCATTGTATCCAATTATTAATGGTGACTCAGTACAAGTCCAACATAGTTGGATAAATAACGTGTAAAAGTTTCAAGTTCATTTAAGGTTTCATATACAAGTGAAATACTAACTGATCACCATATCCCAGCTAGGTTTTGTTTTGTTTCTTTGTTTAATGGCATATCAACCTTTGTAGGTTATTTAATGCCAAAGCTATTCTCCTAGAAGAACAGTAGTGGTACTATTTAACCCATAGCTGGGAAGAAAAGGGGGTTCAATACCTTTCCCAAAGATATTTGCCCGAAAATGAACGTAATAGCGCGACTGGAGTACGAACTCGCTTACTACGATTCCGCAGTCCATCGCTTTAACCTTTACATCATGAGGACACCCTTCCCCCAATCCCAACTAGAAGACCAAACCTAGTAATAGTTAACAAAAACGAAGAGAACTTGTAGACTTGTGGACTTTGCCGTCCCGACCGAGCACAGAGTAAAAATCAAAGAAAACGAAAAAAAAAAAAAAAAAAAAAAAAAAAAAAAAAAGAGACAAATACATAGAACTTTCGAGAGAACTAAAAAAAAGCTATGCATGACGAAGCTGACGGTGATATAATTTATAATTGGTGTACTTGAAATGATCTCAAAAGGCTTGGTAAGAGGGCTGGGGGAGTTAGAAATCGGAAAACGAGTCGAGACCCCCCAAACTACTGCATTGTTGAGGTCCTTTTTGCTCTTTATTTTTCTATCAGTTTGGATAATAAAGTCCCTAAAAATATTAGCTACTTTTGCTTCTGATATTGGTTCTCGTTGATGTTAATAACATTTTTCACAATTCAAGATTCCTTAGAATTTAGACACTTTGCAATGAACGTAATTTCCTATTTTATCATAGCTTTCTTTATATTCAATTTGTGCTTGAACTGGGCAACGAGACACTAAATGATCAATTGATTCAGTTTTTGGTTCACACAATCAATAATAATAATTATTATTTCAGTGCTTAAGAGTTTTCCACTCTAGGGTTAGCTGATGGTCTTTCACTTAAGTCTGAGTGATAGCAAGTCTACTCAGGTTTCCAGGACTCTTCTCAGTATTCTAGCCTATCCAAGCAATTCTATAGTTTGAATAGTTTCGATTCTTCCACTGATTTCCAATTCTTCTAATTCTTTCTCCAGGCTGATAGGGACTGTTCCGAGTGCACCAAATACAATTGGTATTACCTTGACCTTCATGTTTCACAGTCTTTTTTCAGTTCTCTGGCAAGCTCCAGAAGCTTTCTTTTTGCTTTTTATTATTGACCATTCTGACAAATGGTAAATCACAAATCAGAACATGTTCAAGAAAATGAGACATCAAATTCTCTGGGACTTTGAGATACAAATTCAGTGGTCCAGTGGAACGGCAAAATTCACCAGACAGCAAGTTCTCTCTCTCTCTCTCTCTCTCTCTCTGTCTCTCTCTCTCTGTGTCTCTCTCTCTCTTTTGGTTAATTGACTCTAGGTCTGGTCTTCTGGTTGGGATTAGGTGGTCCGTCTGTTTCGCAAAATCCTAGAAAATTTCATGGGTCCATTTTTCTAGGACGGATTCTGGTTTGTGCATATACCATTTGATAGTATGGTTTAGTTTTAGTCTCTTGCATAGTTCCCACTGGATTATTTTTCCCACCCAGTCGTACCTGGTCTTGCACTTTTTTGTGTTAGTTTGTTGTATCCACTTATTATGTAATTAATCGTTTCATTTTTCCTCCATATAATTTACATTTGCTTTTGACAGTCCATATACATTTGTTATTCTATTGCGTATTATCAATATCCGCAACTGGGACAATAGCCCAATGAGTCCGGAAGACCGGGGTTCGCCAACTGTCCAGAAGACCGGGGTTCAATCCCAAAGACTCAAAAAAAAAGGTACTTGATTCCACTTTGCTTAACACTTAGCATAATAAGGTAAGGATCAAGGGTAAAGTGGAGCAATGTACCATAGCCATGATATGGCTATGTGTGAAACGTACATCGAATGTTCATAAAGATAGAACATAGGAATCTCGAAACACGAAAAACACGTAACGACTTCTCAGTTCCGGTACGAAACTTTTTATTACCTATGAGTTTAAAGGTTTTTCGACATAAGGAGAGAGAAGCACAATCTTTCTATCCTGGCTTTTTCATCTGCCCCCCCCCCATCTCGTGCGACACCTGCCCAAGGCCTCCGCGAGCAAACGAAAGTCAACCGTCTCGTCCGGTGTCTAGTCTCAACTCTCTAACCGACTTTTTCAAAATCTCCCCAAATCCTCCGCGCTCTTCCGGTGCGTGACGTCACCTGCACTCCGTAACCCCGCTTCTCATCTGGGCTATTGTGACATCTCCGCCCGCGCGCGCGAACACTTGTGTTAATGTTGCACCTAAGTAACCCATGTACTGAACCGAAATGGTCTCAGCCTAACTAAACCCAAAGGCATAAACCGAAATCCCTCGGCCATTATATTACAGCAATCCAGGGAAATGAGTAGCACCCTCCCCTACACTTCGGTGTAGTAACTATTGAAAAGGGAACCTTCGGGTCACCCTCGACTAAGGTCGCTAACTTTACTTTTACTTACTTCTTGTTATTATACTCCTTGGAGATTTTTTCCCACCAGTGTTTGCTGATTAGTACTCCATCGGATTTTGAGAGACAGCAAGTCTCCTCAAATCTTTAGGACTCTACTCAGTATTCTGGCCAATCTTAATAATACAGTAGTTTGGATGGTCTCCAGTCGTCCTCTTATTTCTAAGTCCTCCAGTCCTTTTACCAATCCTTTGATGACTGTATCGGGTGCACCGATTAGAATTTGTATAACCGTCACTTCCATGTTTCATGTTTTTTTCATTTCTCTAGCAAGGTCTAGGTACTTTGATGTCTTGGCAGACCACAGAATAAAATTGAAAGAAAGCGAAAGAAAGTACCTAGACCTTTCGCTTTCTTTCAATTTTATTCTGTGGTCTGCCAAGACATCAAAGTTGACTATTTGACAGGTTCTCTTTTTTTGTTGACTATCACTAGGTCTTATCATCTGTTCGAGATTAGATGATCCGTTTGCTTCACAAAATCCCAGAGACGTTTGTGTGTCTCATTCTCCAGGATGGATTCTGGTTTGTGCATAAACCATTTGTTTGTATGGTTAAATCTAAACTTCTTGCACAATTTTCAGTGGATCACCTTTCAGTGGATCGTCTTGTACTCTTTTTGCGTTAATTTACTTCATTCGCTTATTATGTGATTGATAGCTTCGTCTCTATTACCCTATAACCTACATTTGCTATTTTGTTGCGTCTTATCTATTTTTACTTTGACATTGTTGGTCTTTACGGCGTTGTTTTGTGCTGCTATCAAAAGAGATTCAGTTTTCCTTTTAAGGTTGCGATGTCCAAGTTTTCTTGTGGGAGATTTCGGTTGTTTGTCGCTTGAAATGTTTGTTTTTTTTCCCATTTTTGTTTTCCATTTATTTTTGTTTTTTTTTACCCTTGTGTAGTCTGTATTGTTTCTGGTCACTTTAATCATATTATTATAATTTAAACAATATTCTTTTTGTCTCCTATTTTTAAAACAATTGAGTAAGTTATGAAATAGGATAGGTTATGAGATAAACTAAATGCAGGAAAAACAATTCAATTCTTGCCGTGTTTGTAAATAATACACAGCATTAAAAAACAAAACAACCAAAAAAACAACCCCCCCAATGCCATTGATACATTACTTGACATTGAATAATGGTATTTATTCATATAAGAATTCTTTTTAATAAAGGAATTATTGTTATTTATAATATTAAAAAATCTTTTATTACTACCAATAGAACAATCAAAAACTAAATCACATTAAAGAAATACTCCGATTTGTCTTATTATCGCTTTGTTCATCTTATATATATATACATATATATATATATATATATATATAGAGAGAGAGAGAGACAGTTGTTTTTGCGAGATCATTTGCGTTATCTGAAAGATATCATCTACTTATTGTTTTTTTTTTTGTGTGAAACCAATTTCTTTTATTAGATCTATTGATGTTTATCGCACATCATCTAGAAAGATTATAAGTACATATAGAACTATTATATCTCTTTGCAAGACTCTACTGACAATGTTAAAGAAGTCGGTGTCACCATCGCGTGAGTAAACACCATTGCTTTCGTGTTTTTGAAAAGCATCATTACAGCAATAACAGTTTCTTTTGGTAGACCATTAGCTAGTTGTATTTGCTCCATATTTCCTCTCTGAATGGAATGGAATGCATTTGGGAAAATCTACAAAGAATAGTATTGCCTCGAGATTTTTAGCGCGTACTCCTTTGATGATTCAACGGATTGTCAGAATTTGTGAAGTTGTGGATCACTCAGATTTCCTCAAAGAATGTTCTCGACTTCAGATCGGTTACGATTGAGAAGCAGGGTACTATAACCCTTAGCAGCTATTGTAGTAAGAATTATTCCTCTGTAGGTCATAGTGATTACGAAGTCACCTTTCTTGTGCCAGGGGAGGAGATTTTCGTGCCTTTGTCTATTGTATTTTGTTTATACACAGCGTTGCATAATTGTAGAAGTATATATCAGCCAAATGCTCTTACTCAACACTTTGTTAAGAGATGAATGGGAGGGTCGAAAGAGATATGGCCGATGGCTGAATCGTCAGTTGAAGACATTTTCCTTCAATTAAAAGTCTACGTGGGCATCTCAAGTTAGAAAACTAGTTTTGCAAGCCATTGTTAGTGAGTTTGATTGTCATTGAGAACTCTCACGAGAATTCTGGCCTTGTGCCCCAACTAAGAAAAACTTAGTAAATAACAACGAGAAGGCTACATTTCAGTCCCAAGAATTATATATCGGCCAAAATGGTTGGAAAGACTAAAGAGATATGACCGATGGCTAAAATGTAGCTAATTAAAGTAGTAATTTTTTGGATTTAACATTTGAATAAAAAATGAAGCTAATGACTGTAACTCACTCCCATCCAGATAGTGAAAGTAAATGTTAGAGTTCTATATAATTTGGTTGGTTGGTTGGTTTGGTGGGGTTTTATGGCATATCAACCTTTGTATGTTATTTAATGCCAAATCCATTTTTATGTGAATAATCTGTTCTATTTCAAACAATTCAGTTTAGCATGAGTACACATTTTAACTGTCAAAAACATTTCCATTTTAAACTATTCAAGCAGTTATATGTAACAATTCAGTTAAGTGTAAATACAGTTTCTATATCGAAAAACAGTTCTATTTGAAATAATTCAGTTAAGCATAAGCACGCAGTTTAAATGTAAGTACGGTTTGATTATCAAAAACATTTCTATTTCCAGCTATTCAGTTTACTCAAACAATTCATTTTAGCATAAGTATGCTGTTAGTTCATAGATAGGGCCCTATCAGGTGCTACCACTCCGGGTCAGAGTGGACCTGGGAGCAATGGCAATGAAGGGGTACTCCGCATTCTCCAAAGCTCCAGCACTGCTGGAACCTCACCATCAGATTGTTTAGTGTCATATCCAGGACACTTGTTAGGGGTGGGGTCTTACCCCTCTGCAGAGGTGCAGTCAGTGCATTCTATAGCCCCAGCTGACTGGCCAATACACAGAGTTAAATGTCAAACAGTTTTATTTCAGATAATTCAGTTCAGCATAAGTACACAGTTTAGACGTCAAAAACAGTTCTATTTCGAGCAATTTAGTTCAGCACTAGCACGCAGTTCCAATGTCAAAACAGTTCTATTTTAAACAATTCAGTTTAGCATAAATACGCAGTTTAAATGCAAAAATCAGTATAGTGAAAGAAGCATGGTTTAGTTCTATTTAACCCATAGATAGGGCCCTATCAGGTGCTACCACTCCGGGCCAGAGTGGACCTGGAAGCAATGGCAATGAAGGGCTACTCCGCATTCCCCAAAGCTCTAGCCCTACTGGAACCTCACCATCAGATTGTTTAGTGTCATAACAGGACACTCGTTGAGAAGCAGTTGGTGTATTCTACAGCCCCAGCCGACTGGGCAATAGATAATTTGGGATTGAATAATTCAGCAAAAAAATGAAGCAAATTACCGAAACTTATTCTTATTTGAATAGTGAATATAATTGTTGCATTAATTTCTATATTTTTGTACGTTACCGTCGAGTAAAATGAAAATGGTACAGCTATTCTGAACAAGCATCTAAAGTTTAAAAAAATTTGAGATTTGATTATTCAGTTCTCCGTAGAAATGGCAAGTTTAAATAAATCAAATTGCCAAGAAGAAGGAACTTATAGTTTTGGCATTAATTTGACAAAAGTACTATAAAAGAAAACAGAAGAAATATGTTTTTTTTTTTCAAGTTTTTTTTTTTTAAATTTAAAGGAAAGCCAAATAACGTGACAAGAAAGAGCCAGGTAGATCGTCTGAAAGGTCAATTAATTACAGGTAGATGTGTCCCAACAGATCCAACCCAACTACATCAAGTTGTGTGTGGGGGAGACTCTTTGGCGCACAAAAACGAGACATGTCTTCTTTATAATTATCCAAAACTAATTAGCGTCTACATTTTTTAATGGGAGCCACAACATACTTTCTGAATAAATGAGGTGTATAGAGGGCGTGCTAAAAAGTATCAACACTGAAAACTGTATTTACCTATGTAGGGATGAGCAATGAGTCATACATTAACTTTCTTTAAAACAGTTACCTTGACAATGAATACATTTATTCCAGAAAGTTTTTCTTTGTTCGAAGCACCACTGAAGCCTCTTTTGATATAGCGTGAAACTACGCCGTCGTATCTCTTTCAATGTCTTCCATGTTATCAGATCTCATCTTTGAGATGAATTTTTAGATCAGGAAAAATGAATAGATGAAATATATATATATATATATATATAGATGGATAGATTGGAATGAATAAGATTTTATTTAAAAACGTATTAAAAAAAACATGCCAACAAGATAAAATCTAAAATAAGCATAGTTCACTTATCCGTCTAAGGCTGCCCCATGACTATCAGTTTCACGCTATCTTTTGGAGAAAAAATGGCAATCTTTCGATGAAAACCGCCTATACGAGTTAGTGCCAACTCACACACACACACACACACACAAATATATATATATATATATATATATATATATATATATATGCGCCTAGCGAAGGCATAAACTGCTATCGATTGGTTATCAATCATATAGAAGTCTAACCTATCCGATAAAATAAAATATAATTTTTCCAGGCAGCGGTTGTGTCAATTCTACTGCATGGATGCACCATATGGACGCTGACGAAATGCATAGAGAAAAAGCTAGACAGGAACTGCAAAAGAATTAAACAAATCCTCGAAGCAACATCCCACGAAACAAGAGTTGTACGGCCACCTCCCTCCAATCTCTAAAACCATCCAAATATGACGAACAAGACGTGCGGGACACTGCTGGAGAAGCAAAGATAATCTCATGTGACGTTCTTCTATGGACCCCTTCACATGGACGTGCCAGTGTTGGCCGACCAACAAGAACTTACCTACAACAGCTCTGTATGGATACATGATGTAGTCTTGAAGATCTATCGAGAGCGATGAATAATAGGAAAAAACGGAGAGAGAGAGAGAGAGAGAGAGAGAGAGAGAGAGAGTTAGGAAAATCCGTGCTAGCTGCGCCACTTAATGATGTTATTTACACACACACACACACACACACACACATATATATATATATATATATACATGTATATATGTATATTTAGGCAGCATTTCTTCGTTAATGCAAATTTCATTAAACATAATGGACATTTTATTTCTACATATTTTCTTCTGGATCCGTTCGAATTCCCGTATTACTTTTATCGTATTCGGGGGGAATTGATTTAGGTATTGTCCATAGTTGTATGTATCCCTAGTACTTTCTGCCCGACTTTGGGCCATCACCAGGGGAGAATCTATTACAAAAGTGATGTAACTTTTGTTTTTGCAAATTACTACTGTGTAAGGACGTCTTTGCCGTTGAAGATTATAGCGTTTGCTTTTAAATGTAAATAGTGCCTGTAGCTAAAGACATTTAAGTACATTAGCACTGGTTTGAAAATTAATTCTATTAATTGCTGGTTGCAGGTTTCTAATATATAGTGCTTCGAGAATCTGAAGTTTTTGTTTATTATTTTGATGTTCGAGTATTGTTGTGTTGTTGGTGAGAATTTTTCGTAGTTGTGTTGTTGGGCATGAATGTTCTTTTAAATGCTGAGCTATTGAACTTGTGTCAGAAAGGTTTAACCTCAACTAAAATGTCGAGGAGACTTACAATGCACCTTTCTGACACAAGTTCAATGAGCCAGCTTAAAATACTATTGAACTAGTCAGTAGTCAAGGGTGACCCGAAGGCTCCCTTTTCGATAGCTACTACACCAAAGTGTAGGGGAGGGCGTTACTCCTTTTCCTGGATTGCTCCACTTTACCCTTGATACGTACCTTAGACTGCTGAGTGTTAAGCAAGGTAACATTTTTGAGTCTTTCGTATGACTCGACCTGGGATTAAACAAACACTCTAACCATTACGCCAATAAGATAAATGGATAAAATGTCGCCAAACACTGACGCCAAGTGGCTTTAATACCAAACTAAACTATTCTCAAAATACTGTTTTGAAACAGAATAAACAGATATGGGTTGACATAAGCACTTAAATAAGTAAAAACCTAATTTAAATAAATGACCAAAACAGTTTTGTCTAATTTAAAACACACCTCGTTCATGCTTAATAATTATCTGACAAATGGAGAGGTTAGTGCCAGTTGTCTACCATTGTTGAGATCATATAATGGTCAGTCGAAAACACTTAGATACCAAAAAGTAATTTTCAAAGTTGAGCAGTTCATTTTTCGTTACTTCTTTCGTCGCATATCAACTCCTTTAAAGATTATTTTGAAAAATTCCGAAAACCATTTCATAAAAAAAATGCTCTTATGCTCCCAGCAAAGACTTAACGCAGAAACTTGTTGAGAACAATTAGAAAATAAATAGATACAAAGAAATACTCCGATTTATCTATTTTATTCGTCCTCTCTCTCTCTCTCTCTCTCTCTCTCTCTCTCTCTCTCAATATATATATATATATATGTGTGTGTGTGTGTGTTTGTTGCAAAAAATATCTGCCTTGCGGTCAAAAAATTAAAAAATGACTCCCGAATCAGGTATGGTTTCAGTGTCAAGACACCATTACTACTAAACCACATATTTCTTCCGTTGGTGTTGCGGTGCTTACATTTCATTGGTTAATAAAGTCATCAATAGCAGATATGAAGGTTATCATATAAACTTTTCAACATGTGAATGTTTCAGCTTACCCTCGTATATATATATATATATATATTCATACATATATTGCACTTAGTGGGTCGATGAGCAGCATAGACTAGCAGGGTTCGAGTCTCGGCTCGTTCCCGACCTTTCCTTCCCCTTTATCCCCACTTTAATCGGCCTTCGGATTTTGACCTTGTGTCAAGTCCTGTCTGGTGGGCGACAGCGAAAAAAAAAAAGAGTTGCCCGTGGTGTAATGGTTATCGTCGTAGGAAATGGACACAGCGACACGAGTTCAAATCCTGGACGAGACTGATTGCATTTCACATTGCACTAATACCCTTGGGAAAGGTATGAATCCAATTATTCTCCCTCCAGCTATGGGTAAATAGTAGGGCATACTGGGTTCTTAAGCCTTGGTGAGGCAACTAGTTTAGGAGAAGGAATACTCTGAATTCAAACAGTTCTATTTCTAACAATTCAGTTTGGCAAATGTCATTCGTTTGCACTCCATTTAAATGTCAGACAGTTCTGTTTTCCCATCGATAGAACCCTTTTAGTTGCTACAATTCCGAGCCAGATTGAACCCGGGAGCGATGGCAATGAAGGGGTACTACGCTTTCCACAAAGCTCCAGCATGACTAGAGCCTCACTATCAGATTGTTTAATATATGTCATATCCAGGATACTTGTTAGGGGGTCTTATTCCCATGCGGAGATGCAGTTGGTGTATTCTACAGTCTCAGCCGACTATTTAATATATGCATAAAATATACATACATATATATATATATATACCCGCACAAAAAAATGATAATTTAGTTTGCTTATATTCATAAATAGAGCACAATATCGGCGATAGAATATATATATATATATATATATATATATATATATATATATATATATATATATATATATATATTATATATATATATATATATATATATATAAAGAATTGTATACACGCAGAGTTAACGGTCCTTAGTGACTGTCAGTTTTTCGCCTATATGATCACTATTTGGTCTGTAAGCGACGATGACTTTGTAGCTATGCTATCCTAACTTTCGACGATTTCTCTTTGACTGAGTCTTATCAGATAACTTTTCAGTCCAGCGGCTATTTTTCAAACCTTGAAGCGGCAATTACAGAGGAACGGATGATGACTGTTAATGCTAATTAATATGGTAGCTGGAGAAAGTTTTTATGTACTGCCATATGTCTTTTCAAGCTGGACGAAAATTTGCAGAATTTACTGCTGATATCACCTCGCCTAAAGAAAGTGTGTTCCGTTCACATCTCTCTCTCTCTCTCTCTCTCTCTATATATATATATATATATAAACACAAATGAACAAGACAGTAATAAAGCTAGAAACTATACAAACCAGTTAGCAACAAAGAAATTAACGGTAGTTGAATGTTTAAAAAGATATATTAATTAAGCAAAATAAATAAACACTCACCAAGGAATCCTGGACGTTTGCAAAGACGTATGTCACGCTGAATAAACTTCTTACAGTCTCGTAATGACCTTCAAATCTAAAAGCAAAATTCTAACTTTAAAATTCTGCTGGAAGAGATAACATTTGTTGTTACATACTGCACACGCGTACTCCAAAGAACAGTGTTTCATAAATGACGCAACCCTAAGAATAAGAGGGTAGGATTAGTGCATAGGTAAATTTTATCGCAGAATATTAGTCTAGTGACAATATGGTAGAGGCAATACTATTTATCCGTTGAAATGGTCACAGCATGCGTTACTCTCATTCAAGCGTCCATTCCTTTGTGTTGTGTAACCTCTTTTCTAAGGTCGAACGTGGCGAAATCGAATTTAATGAGAAATCTCCAGGAGTCTCCATTACTCGTCAAGACTTTATTTAACTTCACTTCTTCGGTTGCTGTACGCGACATGTGGGTATTTTTTTAAATGAGGGATTCGATACGTGTAAACATGGAGCCCCTGTCCTCACGACCACTCTTATGCCAGCGGTCAGACAACTTCGAGCCTTCCTCTCTGGTTCTGTAGAGGAGGAACTGCTGAAGAGTTGGAATCCCCGGCACCATGCTTGCCTCAATTTTATCCGCGATCCCAAATAGAGTTTTCTTCGGAAATTATTTGTATTAGATGAAAAACCATATAACCGGGTGGGAATTATTAATGATTGGTAGGAATATTTGAAACCGTGTGCAAGCAAATTATTATTATTATTATTGTTCACGAGTTTTACCGCCAGTTTTGATTGGTGGTCTTTCTGTGACAATTTTACCGCCAGTTTTGATTGGTGGCCTTTCTGAGACAACAAGTCTCCTCAGGTCTCCAGGACTCTTCCAAGTATTCTAGAAGACCTAGTGTAAATGAGCAAGAAAAAACAAATTTGTTTTCAAATGATTTTTTTCTGTTCCGACGGACCACACAGTGAAAATGAAAGAAAGTGAAAAGATGAACAAATACTTGGACCATGCCAGAGAGTTGAAAAAGCTGTGGAACATGAAGGTGACAGTGATACTAATTGTAGTTGGAGCACTTGGAATGGTTCGCAGTAGTCTGGGAAAGAGAATGGAGAAACTGGAAAACAGAGGAAAAAATTGTGACCATCAGACAACAACACTGTTAGGATCAACAAGAATATTGAAAAGAGTCTTTGAGAGACTTAAGAAGACTTGCTGTCTGTTGGAGTTCAGTGAAAAACCACAAGTTAAAACAGGTATGAAAAACTCTCGTATAATAATAATAATAATGCCATAAACAATTTAATCATACTGCCAAATGGTTTATGAACAAACCAGAATCCGTCCTGGAGAATGAGACTCTGAAAATTTTCTGGGATTTTGAGATACAAACAGATCACCTAATTCCGACAAGAAGACAAGACCTAGTAATAGTTAACAGAAGAAAAAAAGAAAAGAGAAAGAGAGAGAGAGAGAGAGAGAGAGAGAGAGAGAGAGAGAGAGAGAGAGAGAGAGGAGAGAATCTATGGACTAGAAAACTTTGCCGTTCTGGTGGACAACAGAGCCACAGAGAGAGAGAGAGAGAGAGAACCTACTGATTAGTGGACTTTGCCGTTCCGGTGGACAACAGAGCGAAAAAGAGAGAGAGAGAGAGAGAGAGAGAGAGAGATAGAGAGAACCCACGGACTAGTGGACTTAGCTGTTCCAGTGGACAATAGAATGAAAAAAAAAGAAGAGAGAGAGAGAGAGAGAGAGAACCTACTGTCTAGTTGACTTTGCCGTTCCGGTAGACAACAGAATGAAAGAAGAAAAGAGAGAGATAGTGAGACAACCAGCTAAACAGTGGACATTGCCACGGTGGACAACAGAAGGAAAAAAAGAAAAGAAAGAGAGAGAGAGAGAGAGAGAGAGAGAAAGAGGGAGAGAGAGAGAGAGAGAGAGAGAGAGAGAGAGAACCTGCTGACTAGTGGACTTTGCTGTTACGGTGGATAACGGAATGAAAAAAAAAACAACAAAAAAAGAGAGACATGTACTTGAACCTTGTCGGAGAACAGAAATAGCTATGGAACATAAAAGTAAACCAATTGTATTTAGTGTTTTCGAAACGATCCCCAAAGGCTTGGTAAAGGAGCTGGAAGAGTTGGAAATTGGAGGACGAACCGACATCATCCAAACAACAGCTTTGTTAAGATTGATCCGAACACCGAAAAGAGTTCTGGAGACATGAGGAGACTTGCTGTTACTCAGACTCTAGTAAAATATAATCAGCAAACGCTGGCGTGAAAAACTCGCAAGGAATAATAATAATGATAATAATAATAATATCCTCTTACCTGATGTATCAAACGTCTTTATAACAGGTCCTGAGACATCGTCGTTGTTTCCGAGTCTGTGCTGAGAAATGCATGCTCTGTACAGTGCCCAACCGAGGAAGCTACCCAGCAACGGTCCAAACAACGGTACCCAAAACCAACTGTAGTTTCTAAAGCTAAATAAATAGATAAATAAAAACGCCAAAAATTACAATGTAATTCAGTAGATTTACTGCGTATGCGTATCACGAGCAGAATTAAGATTAACCTTCTGTAACGAAAGGGGAGAACACAAGAGATTATAGTGTTCTTGGCCTAACATTAAACTGAATCTATAGGTGAGGGTCGAGCTCTGAAGCTCTTGAGAGTCTGGTGTCACCTTTTCGTTACCATTATTCCCAAGTCCACTCTGACCGGAAGTGGTATATCTGTTATATGTTACATCATGAATAGGTCACCTATTAATTTTGCAAGGTAAGTGTAGAATTCGAAGTATATGAATTCAAAATTTAACTGGTAATTCATTAGAAGAAGAGTCATGGAAAATAAACTGTGATATTACTGATGTAGAATAATTACAATAACTCTTACCACTGTTAGGGTTCCAGCTAGTGTCCAGCTGACAGACAAAAATAAAACAGGCTGTAACTCAATACAGTCTCTGCAACAATACTAAATTGCCGCTAGTATTTAAAAAGTAATACCTCCAGCAACTAATCACCGCCTATGGAATAGACTTGCCCACATGCACACAATGAGACGCTCCAGTGTACAACTCTCCTCCTACTGGAGTTCAGTTTCAATAACTCTCCTCCTACTGGAGTTCAGTTTCAAACCTAACTCAGCTTGCTACACAACAGAGTGCTGATTTGGACAATTTGCCAAACTCGGTCTGTTATTGAGTTTGGCAAATTGTTCAGACTTGACCCCTGGCTGGCTTTTTTAACAGTTCTCTGATTGGTTGGTTCAGTCGTGAAAACAGGTCAGTTAGGTAGAGTGATTACAGTTGTCCGAGCTGTCGTAACGAACAGACGCCGAAAATGGCTATTTCTCCAGCCGTATGGTTGACTTGGGAAATTGGGTGAATAAAGACGTTGAAAATCCAACAAAGTCTTCGTATCGATTTATAAGAACAGACATGGACACGGAGACCAAGATACCCAAGACTCCCCGCCCAAAGAATTAGTCCCAGATAAAAGACCAGAGAATTCGGCCAAATAGATAGGCAAATGAAAAAGATTAGGGAGTAAATCTGAGCGGTTTCTTGTCTATCCCGACTCTCTCTTCACGCAACTATTTCGCCAACTAATTTCGTATTTTTCATAATAAACAAAAAGAAGAGATGATACTTTTATATATTAGTGTTATTGTCTCCTCAACAAATAAATTCAACAAATGAAATTTTATCAAAAATGAATAGATGAATAAATAAGAATTAAAAAAACAACAACAAATGAATAAATAAAGATAAAATGACAACAACAACCACAGCAACAGAAGCAATTACAACAACGACAATAATAATAATAATAATAATAATAATAATAATAATAATAGTGTTAATTAACAAAATGAAAAGAACTTGCATTTTGCTGTTTCAGCGGACGACGGAGTGAAAAATAAAAGAAAGCAGAAAAATAGACAAATACTTGGATCTTTCTAGAGAGCTTAAAAGTTGTGTAACAAGAAGGTGACAGTGATACCAATTATAGTTGGTGTACTTGGAAAGATCGCTAAAGGCTTGGAAAGAAGACAGGAGGAATTGGAAATCAGAAGAAGAATCGAAAACTATCCAGACCACATCATTGCTAAAATTGGCTAGAATACTCAGAAAACTTCTGAAAATCTGAGATTTGCTGTCACTCAGACTCGTGTGAAAAACCCCCAGTTAAAACTGTTGTGATAAACTTGCAAGGACTGAAATAACAATATAAACAATAGAAAATGATAAACTAACATAAAGAGAGTAAATTAATAAACAAAATTCCAAAATTAATGTAATAAAGCCTCATAAATAACTATGCAGGAAAAACTAAACCACCCTTCCCAGAATGCCATACAAACTCTTCACATCATGCCGCACGCAATATATATAAAAGGATTTGGAGGTGCCTGTGGTGTAATGGTTATTGTCGTAGGAAATGGACACGGCGACACGAGTTCAAATCCTCGACGAGACTGATTGCATTTCACATAATACCCTTGGGAAAGGTATGAATCCAATTATTCTCCCTCTAGCTATGTGTGAATAGTAGGGCAGACTGAGTTCTTCAGCCTTGGTGAGGCAACTAGTCTAAGAGAAGGAAAACTCTGAATTTAAACCTGTTAAGCTCCGCTTAAAAACTGACCTTGTGTCATATCCTGCCCGAGCGGAGGGGTTGGTATATATGATAAAAAGATTCCCACCAGGTGGACACCACCTTGCTACTCACATAAGCTAAAAACTGACTGTCACCAATTACTATTGACTAAATGATACATAAGTACGAGACCGAGTTACATTGCTGATCTACAATCGCCATTGATATATATATATATATATATATATATATATATATATATATATCGATGACTGAGTTATTGTTCTTACCTGAATGGCTCTGTGCCCCAGCCAACCAAAGTTAGAAGAATTCGTGGGCCGAGGTCAAGTGCCGGATTTATTGCTGGTCCTCCATTTAAACCAAATGAACAACCAATAGCTGTAACCAAAAGGCCAATGGAAAAAGGTGCCGCAGTTTGGATGGCGAGGCCATTGTTTTTCTCTGTCATCGCCAGACAACCACAGGCGAAAAAAAAAGTGGCCAACACCTACAATTAATAGAAAATAATAATAGAACATTAAGAGACGACTTACCTCAATCATGAATAATAAAAAAGGTAGTTTCTTTGACTTCGCAACAGATTTTTACATTAATTAATTCTTGAAAGAGTGTATATTTGAAATCAGTAAGAGATTAGATATAGTTGAGAATTCTAGAGTCAATTTTTCCTTGAAAAAACTTGTGTCCTGGGTATGAGACAGGTGTTACATAATATATAGGTTACCTATTAATTTTGTAAGGTAAGTGTAAAATTCGAAATATATTAATTCAGAATTTAACTGGTAATTTATTAGAAAAAGAGTCATGGAAAGTAACCAGTGATATAGTGAAGACTTGACTCCTGGCTGACGTTTTTTAGCAGTTCCGTGATTGGTTGGTTCAGTCGTGAAAACGGGTCATTTAGGTAGAGTGATTAAAAGTAGTCCAAGGCGCCGCAACGAACGGACGCCTAAAATGGCTATTTCTCCAGCCGTATGGTTGACTTGGGAAATTGGATGAATGAAGACGTGAAAAATCCAGCAAAGTTTTTGTGCCGATTTATAAGAACAGAAGTGGATACAGAGACCAAGATAAACCCAAGACTACCCGAAGAAGTTGCCAGATAAAAGACCTGAGAATTCGGCCAAATCTCGTATATATATTAGAAAAAAATTAAAGTGTAAATCTGAGCGGTTCCCTCTCAATCCCGACTCTTTCTTTACACAATTATTTCCTTTACCATTTCGTACCTTTCGTAATAAAGGAAAAGAAGTGTTGATATTTTCATATATAAGTGTTATTGTCTTTCATTCATTCTGCCGGTATACAACAATAAATTGCACCTAGTAGATAGATGCATAAATTAAGAACCCTTTTTAAAGCTACCCTGTATACTGATTCTATCTCCTGTAGATCCTCTCCTCCTAAAAGAAGTATCGTGTATATGACACAAAACGGCATCTGGACCTCTTGGGAGTATGGAGTACCCCTTCTTTACCATTATTCCAGGAGTTTTGGTTTGGTTTGGTTTTTGCTTAATGGCATGTCAACCTTCATGAGTTATTCAATGTTATTCTTGTCGAAGCGCAGGTGTGTTACTATTTAGCCCATAGATGGTGGGATGAAGGAGTTCATATATTTTTCAAGGGAATAAGTCCAAAATTGAATCTAATAGTGTGACTGGAGTCGAACTTGATAACTTCAATGTCGCAATCCGGTACGTTTGCCACGGGACTCCTCTTCTGGAAATGTTGGGATCCCATCAGTGGGTTAAATAAATCCGTTAAAAATATTCGTATGAGATAGGATATAGCCCACTGATAAATGTAGCCCCTTATTTCACATTAAAGGCCGATTTGTAACAGGCCGATTGAAATTAAAACTAAAAACAATCAACAGATTGACCGCTTTGGTAATAAGGAATTTAAAAAGGGGCGTAACTTTAAGATTTACCTTTTTTGAACGCAAATAAATAATTTATATATTTCAAGAGAATTTATCAAAACCTATTTTAATTTCTAAACATGTTTTCCACACTAAAATGCATATTTACACTTTTGTTTTAAAAATTAAAATAATAAATAATGGGTAATCAAGAGTGATCTCGCTTGAATGATTTTCAATTGCATAAGGGATGTCTTATTTTTGAAACTCCATATTACATACGAGGGTTGTTCAAAAAGTTTCCAGACTTTTTTCGTATGAGCACTTTTATTGATAGCACACACATGAAACTCTATTCCACTTCGAAGTTATCTCCTCCGGCTGCGATGCACTTGTTGTACCGTTCCAACAACTTCTGGAAGGCCCCATTGAAGTCCTCTTGTGTGAGTGTGTCAATGACCTTCGTCACAGCCTCTTTTATCTTCTCAATTGTCTCATAACGACAGTCTCTAAGTTTTTCCTTGAGCTTAAGGAATAACCAAAAGTCACATAGAGCAAGGTCTGGGCTATAGAGATGGCCATCTTAGTCAAATAGTCTGTGACGAGGATGGAGTTGTGGACTGGTGCATTGTCCTGGTGGAAATGCCACTGACCCGATTTGAAGAGTGCTGGCCTCATCCGACGGAATCTCTTTCTGAACTCCCTTAAAACCTCAACATAGTATTCCTTGTTGACTGTCTGTCCAGTGGGAACCCAGTACATGTAGATTATGCCAGTGCTGTCAAAAAAAAGGGATAATCAAAGTTTGTTGGTTGATTTGTTCTGTCTGGCCTTCTTGGATCTGGGAGAGCCAGCATGCTTCCACTGGGAACTTTATCTCTTGGTCTCTGGGTCATAGCAATAGATCCAGCTTTCATCGCAGGTCACCAGAGCATCAAGAACCTCGGGATCTGAATTGATCAGCTCGACCATCTCTCTGCTGTCATGGCAAATTCCTTACTTTCTGATCTTCTCTGAGCACCCTTGGGACAAACTTCGTGCAAATCTTCCGCGTCTTCAGTTCCTCGCGAATAATTGTGTGTACAGTTCCCACACTGACATCAAACTGTGCACCTATTGTCTCTATAGACACACGACGGTCGTTATCCATGAAATTCTTTATTTGGCCAATCAACTCTGGTGTTCTAACTTCCTTACTCCTACCACACCTCTCATCATCCCTCACAGACTCCCTGTCTTCCTTGAATCTCTTATGCCACTCAAAAACTCATGCTCGATTCATGCAAGATGGTTGAAAAGCAGTCTGAAGCATTCCATACGTTTCTGTGGCATTTTTTGCAAATTTAAAAGAGAATTTTATTGCATATCGTTCTTCTAAAGTGTCCTGACGTCCAGATTGCATTTTTGAAATTCACCAGCTGTGACAATCAGGCTTTAGTAGGGTGTATTCAAATTGCTGCTGTAGCTTTTCATTTGGAGCTGAAATCATAAAAATTGGTCAGTCATCTCATAAGATGTATAGCAATAACATAGTGAATTTTCAAGAGGCTACGACAATTCTAAATGCCTGTACAAAAAAAGTCTGGAAACTTATTGAAGGCACATTGTATTTTTGCTTCCGCATTAATTCCATTTAGATATTGAATTTTAAAGTATTTTTGAGATATTTTTGTTTAACAAAAATGGTTAACAATTGTGTGGCATTTGGCTGTTCTAGTGGATATGATACTAAAAGTGAAAAAGTCACCACATTTTCTTTTCCTCTTGGAAAATCCGAACTTATCGAAAAATGGATTAAATTTGTTAATCGAAATAATTGGTTTCCTACGAAAAA
Organism: Sepioteuthis lessoniana; assembly: GCA_963585895.1. Classification (NCBI taxonomy): domain Eukaryota; kingdom Metazoa; phylum Mollusca; class Cephalopoda; order Myopsida; family Loliginidae; genus Sepioteuthis; species Sepioteuthis lessoniana. The sequence continues at coordinate 63,280,368 of OY757922.1, forward strand.
TTCCGTTCTTTGCATCAAACATTTTGAGGATAAATATATTTTGAAAGGTAAGAGAAACAAATTGAATAGGAATTTACAACCAATACCAACAATACATTCAGAAAAAATAATAAAACCATCTCTTTTGCCGACTCAAACAGATTTTAGAAAAACTCAAAAGCAACGACGGATTGAACAAGATGAATTACAAGATTTTCTTTCTACTGACACTATAACGGATTTTGACCCAATTGACTGCAAAATTTTGTCCCTCTGGTTTTGAAATTAAAAGACATGAAGATTATATTCTAATTTATAGAATAGTCTTTGACATTGAAACACATTTTCCATCTATAAAAGAATGTATTCGTATTGACCGAAACCTTCATGTCCAGTTCCAATGTAATGGAAACCCTGTACCATACCACAATGGTTTATACATGGAAATAATGCTAAACTTACAAAATTTGGCATGTTAGAAAATTTTCCAACCTACATCAAAAACGTAGTGGAAGAAGACCCATACTCGATTTTAAATGAGTTACAAAAAAGTCAACATTATAAACCAAAAGGCCGTCCTCCATTTTCTGCAGATCTAATACGTTACGCCTTACTACTGCGCTATACATCAAGGCAAGCTTATAATTATTTCTGGAGAAATTTCCATTACCATCTTTTTTTATTCGAAAAAATCCAAAGTGGTGGTGTGGGATCAATTACAGCAGTAAAATCGCTCTTGGAAAAAGGTAATCTTTCTCAGGACTGTGTTTTATTAGTTGATGAAATATACCTTCAAAAAGGAACACAATTTCATGGTGGGGAGCATATTGCTGCAAATGAAAATGATGAGCTTTATAAAGGAATAATGGTATTCACGATTACTGGTCTAAAAAACAGTACCGTCAGTACCACCTGTCCTGAAGTAACAGGAAATGGTGAGTGGCTTTCTCAGGAAATTCTAAAATGTTTTTTTTCAACTGATGAATTCTGGATTTTTTATTAGGGCTGATGTTGCAGACAATCACTCAGCCAATGTGAATGCCTTTAACATTTTACTTGATGAATTTAAGGGGGACAAAACGTATAATATAACTCTTCCTAATCCTCCCCCAAAATATTTCTGTTTTTTTTTCTGTTCATTTATTAAAAATATTCGTATTTACTGAACAAAAAGAAATTTGTATTTCCTGCTTTTACATTTGAGATCTCAACTATTTCTGTTTCCTCTTAAGAGGGATATATAGCTTGGTCTGACTTACACAAAGTATATAACAAAGATAATGCTCTAAATGCTAAATTACGCTAGGCTCCAAAGCTAACATTCAAAGCATTGCATCCTAGTGACAATAAACAAAATGTTAATTTAGCTGTTGCCATTTTTCATGAGACAACTATTGCAGCGCGAGAGCTATTTTCCTGATCGAGCTGATATGTCAAACTTCCTTAGATTGATATCATGCTGGTGGACAATAGCAGTCATTTTGGGCACAAATTTCTGATTTTTGTCTGACAAAGCAAACTTCCAAGGCTTTTGTTATAACTTTGAGAGGACAGGCTATGCTTATGCAAGAACTCTTAGATGACGAGTATGAGTTTATTTTCACCCGTAGGTTTCAAAGTGACCCTCTTCAAATTAGATTTTCCCAATATCGACAGATGAGGGTGGTAGATTTTTGGTGAGTCTTCGAGAAGTATTGAGTACTGAGAGAATATTGACCTGTTGGTCTCTTTTAAAAGAAACATCAACTTTTGGGAGGAAAACCTCAAGCCAGTTCAAAAGAATGACAAAATACTTAACATCTTGGCCCAGCATAAATCAGAAATAAATAAGCTCTTCTTGTCACCAGACAGCAAAGAAGTAGCATATACAATTTTTGGATATATCACAAATAAATTAATTAAACATTTTCAATGTGAAATGTGTTCCCTGATCATGGTAGGCAATGATAGTGATAAGGCTACAGATAAGGAATACTTTGACTTACTTTCTCGGGAAGGTCTTACTGTTCCATCAGGACAAATGAGGGAGTTTGTGCTTGTTTTGCTATAGTTGAATATGCAGATCAATTTATTGTAAAAAAATCATGGATCCACAACAAAAGTGACTGCAGAAAAATTTTTGGGAATATATTCTCCAAAATATAGTTTTACATGTGAAAAACACATTGAAAAAGGACTTATATTTGCAATAGAATATTTTGTGAATATATTTTACAACAATGAACAAAAAAATTCATCAGATGATGTTCGAAAGAATACTGTGGAATGTTATAAAAAAGGCAAAGGTCCTAAGAAAATCCATTTTAAAGAGAAAATGTTAAATTCCTTTTACTTACGTTTTTGTATTACTGCATTTTTTTTATTAATATTTGTTTGTTTGCCTAAAATATTTTATTATTTCATTATTAATTTTCTGGAAAAATATTTATGTATTTTTGCACAATCTTAATATTTTTCTGATAAAATATACATAAAATTACAATAAAAGAAATCAGCCTGTTAGAAATCAGCTTGTAAATGTGAAATATGGGGCTATATTTATAAGTGAGCCATGGATAGGACCGTGGGCAAAAAAAAAAAAAAAAAATCAAAAAATACCCCACCCAAAAAAAGAAACTTACACCGAACAAAAACTTCCAGTGTATCGGATAAATTACAGGATTTGAATCTTAGAGATAATTTACAAAAAGTGTTCAAATTGAAAAACTCTGAAAATGCATTGAACATAAGTCATTTTCCCAATTTTTAGATGCTACTTCAGAAAACTTATTAACTTCAACTTTAGTTCGAGTTGAATAACAATTCAAATGGTGTTTCTAACTTCAGAATAAACACTTTAAGTATATTTGATAAGTTACAGGGTTTGAACCAAAGTGATAATAGACAAAAATTGTTTACGTTGAAAAGCACTAAAACAACTATACAAAAAAAAAAAAAAAATCTAAATATGATCGTACAATAAATGCGATCCTCTAACCTCAAGGCACAAAATAAACCTACAAAAATAAATTGTTACTCTTAAGGAAAACTTCTCTGCCCTAACGAATGATTGAGTCTTCAGAGAAACAGGATAAAAACAGACAACAAGACAGCTGCTTGACCATAGGCACGTGCAGAGACAGTGAGCGCTAATCCACCAGAATCCTACTGTACAACGGTCGGTGAGAAAATAAAAAGAGTATTGTTGTATTTAAAATATATTCAACTGTTTTTGTAAAATTTTGTTTTTCCTAAATACTTGGGATGCAACAGTTTCAATGAAATTGAAAGCACTTGTCATAAGCTCCGGTATGGAGCCGCACCTTCATTGCCATTATTCGGACTGTAGAATACGCCTACTGCACCCCTGCAAAGGGGTAAGAACCCACCAATGAGTGTCCTGGATATGACACTAAACAATCTGATGGTGAGGTTCCAGTGATGCTGGAGCTTTGGGGGATGCGGAGCATCCCTTCATTGCCATTACTCTCAGGTCCCCTCTGACTCGGAATGGTAGCACCTGATAGGGCCCTAGGTATGGGTTAAATAGAACTAACTGCATACTTATGCTAAACTGAATTGTTTGAATTAGAACTATTTGACTAAATCGAATAGCTTGAAATTGAAATGTTTTTTACCATTAAACTGTGTACTTACATTTAAACTGCGTACTTATGCTAAACTGAATTGTCTGAAATGGAACTGTTTTTGACATTGAAACTGTGCTTACGCTAAACTGAATTGTTTAATATAGAACTGTTTTGACATTTAACTGTGTCTAAAGAAAATCTATACTTATACTAAACTGAATTAGCTGAATTAGAATTGTTATAATAAACTGAATAGCTTGAAATAGAAATGTTTTTGAGAATTAAACTGTGTATTCACGTTAAACTGAATTGTTTGAAATAGAACTATTTGTATAAAAATGGATTTGTCGTTAAATAACCTACAAAGGTTGATATACCATAAAACCCAAACAACTAACCAAACAACCATTATTCTGAGATTCTCTCAGACTCGCTCATACATGGATCAAATAGATTCGTTTGCGATAAAGTGTGAAATGATTTTGATCGGCATTAATACATTGGCTCTTAGAACATAGATAAGTTGGCTACTTATTTTTTAAGTAACGTCATAGACCATAGAACACTCTCGAAATCACGTCTTTCCGATTTCTACAGACAATATGTGAAAATACAATTATGTCTGTACAAAGGATACTTCGGAAGCAATGCCTTCCACCACCCTTGGCAAAAATTACGGAAATGACACAGAGGAAATTCACTTTGTTTTTATTATTTAGCAGTAAATAAACATTCCTCCTAGATATGAAAGACAGTTTGTAAGCTTACAGAGACAGGCGGTCGAAATTTATAGCATATCAATAAACATAGAAACCAAACTATAACAACGTGTTTGTCTGTTACTTTGTCACAGGGATCATCCATGGTGGAGTTTGGCAAAAGATTTTGGTTGTTTTCATTTAGCTGTCTAAAATGTGGTACATATAAAAGAAATGGGTATACCTCCTTCCTTTTGCCCAATCGGCTGGGGACGTAGAATACACTGACTTCATCTCTGCAGAGGGGTAAGACCCCCCCATGAGGTGTCCGGGATATGACACTAAATAATATGATGGTGAGGCTCTAGTAATTCTGGAGCTTTGAGGAATGCGGAGTACCCTTCACTGACATCGCTCCCAGGTCCACTCTGGCACAGAGTGGTAATACTTGATAAGGTCCCATTATGGGTCAAAAATAACTGTTTAATATTTAGACTGAGTGCAAACAAATGACTTATGCTAAACTGAATTGTTTTAAATAGAACCGTTTGATCATTTAACTGCGTGTAAACAAATGATAGAAGTTTAATTAAATTGCTAGAAATACATAGCAATACTCCGAACCATTTAACTTTGTTGATTTATACTTAATTGAATTGTTAGAAATAGAACCTTTTTACGATCTAACTGTGTATCTCGAAAATATGTTTACAAATCCTATATTTAATATATATGTAAAACATGATTTGGCATTAAATAACCAACCAAATATGCCATACAGCTTGTATAACTCATGAAGTAAATCCGAATAAGTTCAATAATTGATCTCTTCAATCGATTTATAATCCTCAATATAAAAGTTGCCCAGTCAGCTGGGGCTGTGGAATACACCGACTGCTTCTCTGCAGAGGGGTAAGACCCCCCTAACGAGTGTCCTGGATATGACACTAAACAATCTGATGGTGAGGTTCCAGCAATGCTGGAGCTTTGGTGAATGCGGAGTACCCCTTCATTGCCATCGCTCCAGGTTCACTCTGGCCCGGAATGGTAGCACCTGATAAGGGTCCTATCTATGGGTTAAATAGAAATAACAGCATACCTATGCTAAAATGAATTGAGTAAACTGAATAGCTTGAAATAGAAACGTTTTTGACAATTAAACCGTACTTACATTTAAACTGCGTGCTTATGATTAACTGAAGTATTTTAAATAGAACTATTTTTTCGACATTAAAACTGTATTTACACTTAACCGAATTATTACATATAACTGCTTAAATAGTTTGAAATAGAAAGGTTTTTGACAATTAAACTGTGTACTTATGCTAAACTGAACTGTTTTCAATAGAACAGATTATTTACATAAAAATAGATTTGGCGTTGTATATATAGGTTGATATGCCATAAAACCAAACCAAACCAAAATCAATATAAAAGTTACGTCATCATCAAAACAGGTGACCAATTTTATTGAGATGGTTCCATAATTACGGACGTGATAACAATATTCTACCGCCACATCATGGGATCATATACCATTTCTTTGTGAAGTTGAAGTAATTGTGTGGCCTTTTCAAGTTATTTGAAATTTCCCGGAAATATTTAGTAGATGATATTATATAAACATGTTGGTGCAAGAAAAAAATAGAAGAAAAAAGAAAGAAAAAAAGAAGGAAGAAAAAAAGAAAGAAAGAAAGAAAGAAGGAAAGAATAAAGAAAGAAAGTAAAAAGGAAAAAGAAAAAAGGAAATAAATAAATAAATAAATAAATTGCTGTTGTGCCACAAAAAAGCCTTTATCAAACAATGACTGAGGGTCAGGCATAAACCGTTTTCATAGCCCTCACTTAGTTACTTTTCTTACACTATCATCTACACAGTTGTATACTTTCCCTATAAATTCGCTTCCCCTCCATAATTGTATCATTATATATAAGCTATATACATATATATATATATATATTATAATATTTGTCTCCATAATTGTATCATTATATGTTCAAGTGAGTTCGACCTATTTTTAGCTTGATATTATATATTCTTATTATATTATTATTTTTGATATTATATATTAACATATAAATTCCGGACAGCTAATATCACTGATCTTGTTTCATGATTCATATCAGTAATCAAATTTCTCAAGCTTAAAATGGGAGTGTAGTACCCATGATGTAATGCCTAAAGTATTGGACTGCGGCCTCGAAGTAAGCGAGTTCGAATTAAACCAAATTCTATTAATGATTATGGAACTCAGCAATGACATAATTGGCTGAAAGTAAAAGTTCATAACGGTTCATGGACATTTTGTACTGGACAACGTATGACATGTTTCTTGTTAATTAAAAAAATAACCCCATGGTTATTAACCCCATGGATGAATTAATTTTCTCGTTTCTTAACTACAATGTAGCTTATGTGTGCGTGTGTGTGTATTGGGCAAAGGATTGAAAAAATACACACACACACACACACACACACACATAAAGTAAAGTAAAGTTGGAGACCGTAGTTGAGGGCAACCCGAAATCTCCCTTTTCATTCGCTACTACATCCGTTCCAATTGCCCATCACTTTTAGCAGGTTCTATAAATTGCATCCAGTGTCTGCACAGAGCTGATACATTTAATTCATAGTTGGTATCCAAACTCTGGTGTGTCCATATGTAGGAGTCCATAAAAGAATGTTGCTGATGAGTTTGTCACTACTTCTCCAGCGGTGACCCGCATGTCTTGTTCATCTTACTTGGATGGTTTGTGAGATAGGAGACAAGTAGCCGTATAGTAGTTGTTTTGAGGGGTGTTGCTTCCAGGATTTGTTCCAAACAGTACGTAGCATTTTTGTTTAGTTCCCATTTAGCTTTTTCACCTTGTGTTTCGCGAGCGTCCAGGTACTGCATTCATACAGTTGTACTAATACAGCCACAACACATGAGCCAGACGATATCCCGCAAAACTATGATAGACGCAGACTACAAAGATGATCTTGCACTTCATGCAAATACACCGGTCCAGGCTGAATCGCTGCTGCATAGCCTGGAGCAAGCATCGAGAAGCATTAGCCCCAACGTGAATTCAAGCACTTTAAACTAGAAGAAGCCATCTCAACTTTAAGAGGCAACACTGAAATTTGTAGACCAATTCATATACTTAAGCAGCAATATCTCATCTACTGAAAGCGAGATCAACACACGCATATATGTATACGTTTTGTAAGTTTGAATCTCTCAAACAAGAAAGAAGGCTGCTATGAAAAATGAGAAATAAAAAAATAACTTTTAAGCTTGCAAAAGTTAAACAATACTGAAAGAAAACTGAGAGAGAAAGTGGAGGGAACGAGGAAGAAACCCAGAAGAAAATGAAAGAACAAAACAAATGAGAGAGGGAATATTTTAAATTGGACAGGAAGTTGCTTTATTTTCTGAATTTGAGCATTTTGATGTTATTGTGTTAACAAAATCCTGCTGTATCACGGTATTACAATAACGTACATGCAAAAATCAGATCATGTAAATATCTTCAAACTGGAGTAGTAATTTCTGTCTTACCCTGTTATTTCTGCCCTACCCTGTTACTTCTTCTCTACTCTGTTGCTTAAGCCCTAGCTTGGTATTTCTGCCATTCCATGTTACCTCAGCCCTACCCTGTTATTTCTGCCCTACCCAGTAAATATCTTGCATTCCTATTCTTGTTATTCTTGTTAAAGTCATTAAATTTAAATTTGATGAACCTTCCTTTTCGTATGTGGGTCGATAGATGCTGCTGATTCTGATGAATATCTCTAGTGAAGAAATAAAATTGTAATGTTTAGAGATTTTGTAAAATAATAGAAATAAAGAAAAAACGAACAAAGAAAGTTTAAACAAATTAATAAATAAATGAATAAATAAATAAAACGATCAAAAATATACGCCATGTTAAAACTTGCCTGGTTAAAGAGAGCGGGAAGAGCTCCAGCCAAAGGTGAAGGATATACAATAAAAATGGCCGCTGAACTAGAGTTCTTGGAACCACCCTCAAAATGTTCAAGAATATCTGTTTAAAAAAGAAAAAAAAAGAAATATAAATGTTAGAAATATATAATTTTTTAGAGAAATTTACTGCTACTAAAATCATTAGATTGTACATTTGTAAATAAGAATACAACTAAAAAAAGGTTTTCTATACGTTAATTTCTAAGTATTCAGATATAAGCATCTTTGGAGGAATTTTCACATCAAGAAACTGACAGTTATGCTCAAGGGCTTGAGGTGATCGTGATTTTAAATGTTTTTAAAAGAAAGTAAAAAGATAAACAAATACTTGGACCTTACCAGCAAATTGAAAAAACAAAACAAAGAAAAAAAACTGTGAAACATGCTGAGGACTGTTATACAAATTGTAGTTGGTGTTCTTGGAACGGTCCACAAAGATTGCAAAGGAGATTGGAACAGGTGGAAACCGTTGGAAGAATTAAGAACCTTCAGATTAGAGCATTGTTGAGATCGGCCAGAATACTAAGAAAAATCCTGGAGACCTGAAGTGACTTGCTGTCATTCGAACCTCAGTGAAAGACCACCGGCTAACGCAGGTGTGAAAAACTTACAGGCCCAGTTAATTGGGGTTGTAGAATATCTCGATTGTATCTTTGCAGAGGAGTAATATCCTTCCCCCAACAAGTATCCTGGATATGACATTAAACAATCTGATGGCGAGGCTCCAGCCCTGAGGCTTTAGGGAATGTGGAGAACCTCTTCATAGCCATTGCTTCCTGGCTCACTCTGGTCCAGAGTGACAGCACCTGATAGGGTCCTATCTATGGGTCAAATAAGACTCTCCCAACGTATATCCTGGATATGACACTAAACAATTTAGTTGTTAGGCTCCAGTGATACTAGAGCTTTCGGGAATGCGGCGTACCCCCTTATTACCATCGCCCCCAGGTCCACTCTGGCCCGGAGTGGTAGCACCTGACAGGATCCTGTCTATGGGTCGAATAGAACTACTTGACATTTAAACTGAGTGCAAACAAATGAATTGTTTTCAATAGTACTGTTTAATCATGTAAACAAATGACCGATTTTTGATTCAGTTATTAGTGATACATAGCAATACTTGAAACCATTTAACTGTAAAATTACTTCTGTTAAACAATACTATTTGAAACGCTTTAACTGTGTGTCTAAATTTAATTGTTTGTGTTATATAGCGATGCTTAAAACCATTTGACTGTGTGCAAATTTTTCTAAGTGGTGCAAACAAATGATTAATACTAAGTAGAACTATTCGTGTTAGAATATTTGTAACCATTTAACTATGTGCCAGCAATAGTAATCCTAGTGTGCAAACAAATTAGCTCCGACTCATTTAAAAATAAGATTACCTACAAACTATTTACTCACAAATCATGTTTAACCATTTAAATGTATGCAAACAAATGAGCTCCGGCTCGTTTAAAAATGTTATCTACAAACTACATTTATAAATCATATACATGTATAAAGACAATTTCGTATTAAATAACCTCTGATGGTTGATATGCCATAAAAAACCTCAACTAACCAACCAACCGATTCGTACTTTCGTTTTTTTACAATCCTTCATTGGGCCTTTACCAAAGATCTAGGTCGAGGAAAATGCAGTGATTATCTGTATTCTATGTTCCATCAAATACTTTTGGATGTTATTTTTCCAATCACAATTATAATACTCTCCTAAGGAGTTGAGCAGTTCCGCAAAGTGTGATTTTTTTTGTATTTTGTATGGGCTGGGAGTGCTAGTTATTGTCTCAATGTGTTTTTGTGTCATTTTCTAGATCACACCTTGGGCTCCCACAATTACTGTCAAGTATTATCATTATTTGATTTTCTCTTTTACTTTAGGTTTTTTTACAATCCTTCACTGGGTCTTTATCCAAGACATAGCGTGAGGGAAAATAGTGATTTTATGTATTCTTTCGTTTTTTGTTTAGTAGAATCTCTTACCGAAGTACTGACTGAGACCTAAGGCAAAGGACGTCTCACGAGAAATTAATCTCAAAAGAAGACAAGTCTTGATCTTCATTAATTAATTACCACCCCACCATCCCTAAAATTTACAGTCTTCCTAAAATCCACAAACCTGATATTTCCTTTAGACCAATCATCTGCATAGGAAGTTTGGTATAGCATTAAACTAAGTAAACAACCGAAACCAAACTTCTTTGATCATTACAAGAGCTCCAATTATCGTAGGTATAAAAGTAAAACATGAAATTATTATTATTATTATTATTATTATTATTATTATTATTATTATTATTTAACTCCTTGAAAGTTGGCTGGTGGTCTTTCACTGGAGACTGAATGAGACCGAGTCTACTCAGGGCGTCAGGAGCTGTAGAGCCCCCCCCACCACTAAAGTCTTGCACATGACACTAAAAAATCTCATAGTGAGGCTCTAGTAATGCTAGAACTTTGGGGAATGCGGAGTACCCCTTCATTGCCATCGCTCCAGGTTCACTCTGGCCCGAAGTGGATGTATATGATAGGGTCCTATCTGTGGGTCAAATAGAACTGTTTGACATTTAAACTGAGAGCAACCAAATGACATGCTAAACTGAATTGTTAGAAATACAACTGTTTGATCATTTAACTGAGTGTAAACAAACTGTTAAGCATGCAAATTATCTCCCCTGATACTCTCGAGAAGAGAAGACATTATTCGATGACCGGAAGTAAACAAACGGCCATATTGGTTTATGTGTGAGTGTAAGAAGAAGGGTGTAATAAAGGCGTCTCCGTATGCAAAGTGTTAAAGTCTGAGTTCTTTGTTTTTAACAATGGTGGCAGAGCTAAAAGACTCTATGGCTTCTAAGTATTTTCCTCCACCTGCATTGCTTAAAGATAAAGTACATGGTGGAAAGAAATGCTAATATGGGAACAAGTCACTTCACTGGATAAAACGGAAAGAGCCCTCATGGTGTTTTTGTCATTGGAAGGAACAGCAAGAGAGGCTGTTTTGGAATTAAATACTGCGGTTCTTAATTCTGAGGATGGAATGAAAAAGTTATATGAAAAACTGGATACACTTTTTCTGGAAGATATAAACCAGTCTGCCTTTCGAGCAAACGAAGCATTTGAAAATTATCAGAGACCGCCTGGGACGTCATTAGAAGATTTTTTGATTGAATTTGGCTGACTTGTCGCCAAATTAAAAGACTTTAACATTCTTTTATCAGAACCTGTACTCGCATTCAGAGCACTAAAGAGTGCCAATATCACCAAGGATAACCAAAAATTGGTCAAAGCTACTGTCAGCGAATTAACGCTATCTTCCATGTCGAAACAGTTACAGAAGATTATGCATGAACATTCTTCTAGCGATTCATCACCCAATACTTCACTTGTCGTGGTAAAAAACGAAATGGATATTGTTAAAAATACAGAAAATAACCAAATGAACCCTACCGCAGTATATTATGGCCGCTCCTCATATCGACGTGATTCGCGTTTTAATAATTCGCGAGAAAAGATAAACCGTGCAAAAAGACGACAGGGATATAAGAATAAAACACGCTCCACTAACAAAAAGAAGTTAAATCCGCGAGACCGAACAGGTAACAATACAGTATGTTTTGATTGTGGCTGCAGGTTTCACTGGTCTTATGATTGTCCTTACAGTCATAGTAGCAGGAATAAAGATGGCGTCGAAATAGAGGAAGATTTATCCGTGTCGCACTTGGTCTTAATGAGTCAGCAAAAACGTAAGAACGGTGGAGACATTTTTTGGGGTGAGACGCTTGGCTCTGCGGTTCTAGATAGTGGTGCATCCAGCACCGTTTGTGGAACAAAATGGTATAAATGTTTTCTAGAAACATTAACGGATGCACAAAAGAAAAAAATAGTAAAAATAAAAGGAGTGAGAACCTTTAAATTCGGCGATGGAAATAACTGAACTCACTCTACAAGGTGATTCTACCATGTGTTATTGTTGATATTGAAGTCAGTATTATCACTAATGTGGTGAACTCTGACATTCCACTCCTCTTGAGTAAAGACGCCATGAAAAGAGCTGGAACTAGCCTTAGTTTTGAAGATGACACTGTTACGATGTTAAAAAAGAAAATCCCATTAAGCTGCACATCGTCTGGACATTACTACATTTCTATTACCAAACCTCTACCAGACAAACGTTAGTTCAAACACATACCTTTTATTAAAGAAATCTCTTCTAAAAATACGGCAAAAAAATTAAAATTGCAACAAAGTTACATAGACAATTTAGTCATCCTAGAAGTAAGAAATTGTGTGACTTAGTTAAAAATGCAGGTGTGACAGATCCTGAATTTATGAAAATTTTGTAGACACTCCCAAATTCACGTGAACTATGCATTCGTTACAAAAAGACTGAACCTAAACATATTGTTGGAAATTTTAATATGGCGTCGGAAACCAGTGGTTCAAATTCTAGGATTTCTAAAAAGTCTTTGTATAAGCCGGCACCCAAGGAAAGAATCAAGGCCAAGCGTACAAACAGAAAGCCATTAGTGCAGAGTCAGCTTGATGATCTCCATAATCCTACATCAGTAAAAATCTGCAAGAATGGGATGAAATCATTACCTACTCTAGAATGTAACTTTTTATCTCCTGATATTCATAGAAGAGAAACAATTTGTACTCCAGAAAAAGCATCTATTTCTTGTAGACAATACGATGCTGAAGTTGATGACAAACTGAGTGAAACTATGAATGAGAAAGAGAATCGGGATAAAGAGGATTCGGTTGCAAAAGCTATTTGCCATGCACAACATTCTGCAAAGAAGAAATTGCTTGGAAAAAGTCCAGATTCAACTTGCAATTATTTCGGCTACAGAAATAAGATCCAATTCTTCTTTCTTCAACAAAGATGCAAATACAACTTTACTAAACGATATGAATGCCACACGGCTTCATTTTGATTCCAGTGACAGTGAAGAAGATTTAAATAGTAAAAGAGAATAAAGAGAGATGCCTGAAGGAAAAGAAATAGCAGAGATCTCTTGGGTACCAACTAACACACAAATTGCCCACCCCTTGACAAAGAAAGGAGTGCCTTCATTTAAGATCCTGGGGTTCATATCTGAGCCGAAAGAGTCCTCTGTTTAATGTTGTTACACTTTCCTATTTTCTTTTACAGAACTTATGCCCTACAGAAATGAAAAAAAAAAAAGGGAGAAGAACTGTTGAGCATGCAAATTATCTCCCCTGATACTCTCGAGAAGAGATGCATTATTCAATGACCGGAAGTAAACAAACGGCCATATTGGTTTATGTGTGAGTGTAAGAAAAAGGGTGTAATAAAGGCGTCTCCGTATGCAGAGTGTTAAAGTCTGAGTTTTTTGTTTTTAACAAAAACAACTGATATTTGATTGAATTGTTAGAGATACATAGCAATATTCGGAACCATTTAAGTATGTGCAAACGGATGAGTAATGTCGAAAAGAATAATTAGTGGGTGGCGAGACAGGGTCAGTGAGACCTGAGCTGATAGCGCAACACGATGATGACAATGATATAATTGTGTGAAAAGAAATGGTCATTATTAAATAGAATTGATTACTTTAAACCATATAATTATTAGAATTAGATAAGAATACTTGAAACCATTCAAAAGTAAGGAAGTTATTTGTATTAGATAGGAATACTTGATATATAACTGTGTCCACAAACCCTTTAGAAACAAATAGAAAAAAACCCCGGAAATATGAAGATACAATGAATGCAATTCTCTGACCTCTAGGCATAAAATCAGCAAAGGCAGGACGACCAGCTAGAACCTACACACAACAGCTCTGTACCGATACAGGATGTAGCCTTGAAGACCTACCGGAAGTGATGGACGATAGAGAAGGGTGGTGGGAGAAGGTCAGGGAGATCTGATGATCTTCATTGTGTGCAAACAAATGATTAATACTGAATAGAATTACAAGTGTTAAATGGGAATAATTGAAGTATTTTAACTCTGTAGAAACAATAGCAATACAGTGTGCAAACAATTTAGTTCTTATTCATTTAACAATGAAATTACCGACAAACTAATCTCTTACATATCATGTATATCTACTTAAATGTGTGCAAACAAATGACTATTAAATTGTAATAGTTATATAAAAATTCTTGAAACCTTTTAACGGTGTGCCCCCCCCAAAAAAACAGAGCTCAGTCTCGTTTAAATATGTTATCAAGAAAATGTGTTTACAAATCATATATATTTGGTATATATGTATAAAGAAGATTTGGCATTAAATAACCTGCAATGGTTGATATACCATAAAGCCTAACCAATCCAGGTCTTCAGCACTCTTTTGTGTATTCTGGCCGATCTTAGCAATACTTTAATCAGGATGCTCTCAATTCTTCTACAGATTTCCAATTCCTCCAGACCTTTTTTTTAATATTCCCAAGTACTTGTAAGTTACCTTTTCTCCAAGCGTTCTGATTCTTTTTCTATTTGGCAGTTCTATTCTTTCTGTTAATTGTCAGAAAGAAGGTCAGCTCACTTCCCATTATGAGCAGGACATATTTTTATATACAAAATTCCATTCCAATATCCCGACTGTATATTCTTATAGTTTGTATGAGAGTCTCTAATTCTTTTTCCTTTTTTGTAAACAACTTGATGTCATCATGTACATTAGTTAACCTCTTCTTTCCTCCTCTATTACCACATGATCTACACTTGCTATTCATTTGCGTATTATTTTACTCCTCTTCGAAATTTTCACACAAGAGTTTCACAGGAGTCTGAGTGACAGCAAGTCTCCTCAGGTCTCCAGAGCTGTTCTTAGTATTCGGGCTTATCTTAACAATGCAATTATCGCGATTCTTCCACCGATTTCCAATTGTTCCAATCCCCTTTTTAAGTGTTTGGTGACCGTTCAAAGTGCAACAATTAGTCTTGTTTTTTTTTTAAAGTTCTCTTGTAAGTGTCTTTATTTGGTTATCCTTTTGAGATGAGGCTTCTTAATCTGAGAGTCAGTAATTACTGGGGATACGATTACAAAGCTCAGCATTCCTATCCGAGGTCGTGGTTAATCACCTGAAGAAGGCCAGAGGTGAAATTTAGCCGAAACGTAGTGAAGAAGAAACAAAAAAAAAAAAAAAAGATACCAAGATTAGGACAAAAAGTCCGCAATAAACCAAAAAAATAATTCTCAGTTTTCTTTTAATCTTTTCACTTTCCTTTATTTTTACTCAGCGGTCGGCTGAAACGGTAAAATCCACAAGATGAGAAATCCTCGCTTTTTCCTTTTTCGCTTTTGTTAATTAACATTAAATGTTGTCTTCTAATCAGAATTAGGTGATTTATTTGTATCTCAAATTCCCACTGAATTTCATGCATCTCATTTTTCTGGGAATACCATTTGTTATTTATCATTCAGGGTTTTTCATCTTTATTGTTATATTCACGTCATTAAAAAAACAATTCGTAATATGAGCTCATGTACATAGCGATGTAAGAACATTAAATTTATAAGTCCCCAAAATTCTCTCTGAACAGTCCAGCAGGATACATAGCATAACGTTAATAATCGTTGGCTCCCTAAGCTTCTAAGAGAGAATCATCTGGAGGTTGCTGGTTCAATCCTGTATGCAGTCGAGTAATAATATAGGAATACTTGTATCCGGTTATGGTTAACGGAATCACAGCAAGCGACCTCGTGGATTAGATAAAGGACATGGTTCGAAGTTCTGCGTAGGTTCCCGAGTTCGACAAGGAACACCTGAAGAAGGACGGAGGACATATCGGCCGAGACGTTATGAATATAATTATGACGACTATAGTCCAAAAACTCTGAACGATAAAAATCAAGCTTCGTCTCAGTAATTCAGACAACTAATACCATTTTTTAGTATAGTCAAAATTCAATTTTTGCACGATTCCCATTGGATCCTCTTTCCCATCCACTGGTGCCTTGTCTTGTACACTTTTAGAGTTAGTTTGCTGCATTCCCTTACTATTAATAATCAACACTTGATATTCTGTTGGGTGCTATCAATTTTCATTTTAATATAATTGGTCTTTATGGTGTTATTTTGTGCTGCTACTGGAAAAGCTTCTGTTTCTCACATGAGATTTTCCTAACGCAGCCATGTCCAGGTCTTCTCGTGTGCACTCTCGTCAGTTGATTTTCTTCCCATTTCAGTTCCCTTATTTTTGTTGTTTTTTTTTGTTTTTGTTGTCTTTCTATTTGTACTTTATGTTGCCACTGCTGCAATTAGTTGCTGTAATTAATCTTTCTTTACTCTTCTTAATATAGTCCTCGAGTATTGATGCATCAACGCAACCCTCCATGCAAGCAAGTCCTCTTCCTCCTTTTCTTGATATATTCCCCTAATTTATTGAGAGATCCTTCTAGATAAAATAGGTCCTTCTTCAGTCAAAATTTTCCCCTTATTTATTGAATGACCTTTCTACATCTATATCAATGATATATCCGGAAATATATATATATATATATATATATATATATATATATATATATATATATATGTACTGGCGTAGGTATATAAATACTGCGATGGTGTCGCTGGTGTAATTAAAGATAATTAATAGCCTATCAGTGTCATCTTTCGCATGTAAGGCCTTGTGCATGGGCATCAACTTTCTTGTCCTCTGGTCCATTTGTCTGAGTTCCAAAATTCCCAAGTACTTGTAACTTTCCTCCTCTACAAGCGTCCTATTGTATGCATGACTTGTAGTTCTTTCTTCTGACTCTCTTTTCCCACTTTTCATTGTGAACATGGTTTATTTTTCAATGCCAAATTCCATTCTTCTATCCTGGCTGTATTTTCTTATTGTTTGTATTAGAGTCTCCAGTTATTTGTCCTTTTTTTCAGACACTTTTATTTCACCCATATGTTGAAGGGGAGTAATATTTGTACATTTTCTAAGTATGTTGTTGTGTGGCATCATTGTTATAATGAATAGCAGTGGCGTGAGCGAGTCTCCCCAGGAAGATATTTCTTTGGATTTTTACCTCTGCAAGGACTTGACATCTACCTATCAATTCAACTCTATAGTTTTCATAGCATTCGTGATGAAGTTTATTATTTTGTCGGATATTTTGTACATTTTCAAACACTCTTATCCTGAAATAAGAACAGCCAACATTCGCTAGATGCCTGACAGGTACTCTATCTTGCAGATCGTGAACTCTAAACCTGTTATCTGGGCCCCACGTTGATTTAGAATTGTCATTTTTCGTGTGTATACCAGATCTAGATGTTGATTATTATCTGTGCTCCTATCACAGATGTAACCTGGTACTCTAACCAGAAAAAGGACACTTAAGCGAGCCACAAAAATTATTATTGTGAGTTTTTCACATGTGTTAGCTGATGATCTTTTTCTGGAGCCAGAGAGGCAGCAGGTCTCCTCAAGTCTTCAGGACACTTCTAAGTATTCTGGCCGATCTTTGCAAAGCTGTGTTTTTTTTTTGGTCACGGTTCGACCGCCAATTTTCAACTCTTCCAGCCCCTTCCTATTTTTATTATTATTATTGTTATTATTCTGAAATGATTTAGAATTCTTAAAAAACGTTATCAAGCGTTGTACTGACCATAAGAAAGGCCGAACTGGGTGACAGCAGCAACAAAAGCAGCGATAATTTGAACGAACCAGTAACAAGGGAGTTTCTTCCAGGCCGTACGTTTCTCTAAACAACTGGCAAGAGTAAGGACCGGGTTAAGATGAGCACCTGGATGAATAGATAAATACAATTAACTTTTCATATCTGCGAGTTTCGCATCCACATATTCAAATAACAACGACTCAAAGATATTCAGAAAAAAGGGATTATTTTAAAAACAAAAATTGAATTTGCCGCGAATTGAGCCCCCCGCAACATCCACCTAAATTAGTTAGTACATCTTTTTGTAGCTTCTACTATTTTCCCAAATACTACCCCAGAAAAAAATATGGAATTAGCATTCTAAGAGAGAGATCATTTTTTTAAAAATTTAGCAGTAAATCATCTAATAACAGATAAGACACTAACATTTATTTTATGGCTGAAAATTTCGTCTTCATAAAATATATCTTAAACAAACGAGATAAAATTACACGGGTGAGTCAAAGGTTTTGCTATATGTTGCCACATGTTAGTTTGTGGTACGTATATCACGTGATTGAAGCAGTTCAAGACTTGGAAGCTACCTTATGTGGTTGTTAGTATCGTGTTAGTTGGTGCACTGACTCGTTATACATTGCTTCACTACTTCTATGATTTGAAAACCACACAGATAAATGTGAAAAAGTGTCTTGTTCGAGATTTTATGCTTTATAAGTTCGAACTGAGCTATAACGCCGCTGAAGCAACAAAGACATTCATTATGCAAAAGGTGATGGGGCATTTGATCAAAGTACAGCAACCAGACGGCTGGAGAAATTTTGCTTGGGTTCCAAGAACCTCGACCATCAGACAAGGTCAGGTAGGTATAAAAACGTGGATTCCGAGGCCGTACTCCTACCCATAGAGACGAATCTGGCGTTTAGCATTCGGAGAGTATCAATTGAGCACGGCATCTTAAAATCCAGTGTGGATCATCATCTTAATGAAGTCGGCGAAAGCATTTAGAGCTGCCGAACCGTGCTTCATGTCACCAAAATATTGCAAAACATTTGACTCACACTCGTATTCAAATTAATGGTTTATTTTTCCAAGCAGAAAAAAATCTGAAGTAACCAAATGTTGAGAAAAAATGATCTTATAATTTGAATTCCTAAAACAAATACCAGCAGAAGCCTAGATATGTAAATCGGTCTACAGTTAAAAGACAGTTCTAGCAGACCTCAACAAGCGGATATTGCGTTTTTACTGTTAAAACTTCAATTATGGAACTTAAAGTTTTATATTTCAATTACTATATAATCACTTCTATTTATAAGTATGTAAAATACTTCCAATATAGGTTTTTACATTGCTGTGTAATGTAACTGAAGATATCAGAAAAGAAAAAAAAATTGAAATAGAGCATGAGTAGGTCCGTTTAAAAATGCCAATATTTCTCATTGCCCAATGATATCAGCATAGGAAAAATTCGGCTCTGCATTATTCTTATTCCTATTCAAAAATGCGAATATTTTGCAAATGCAGCCGATTTGGCCTGCTTACCCGAAATTTTCTCGTTCCCCAATGATACCTGCTTCTGAAAAATCAAGTCTAAAAAATTTCGGGTTACTCTTACTCCCATTCAAAAAAAGTAAATATCTGGTAGACGTTGCAGCTTTTGGCCGCTTACACAAACTTTCCTCGTTCCCCAATGATACCTGCTTCAGAAAAGTAAAGTCTAAAAAAGTTCGGGTACGTGTTACCCTTACTCCCATTCAAAAGTTTCAATATCTGGTAGATGCTGCGGCTTTACACCACTTACACAAAACGTTCTCGTTCCCCAATGATATCTGCATCGGATTAAAAAAAGCTACAAAAAGATGGGCTTTGGGTTATTCTTACGCCCATTCAAAAATGCTCATATTTGGTATACGCATCGGCTTTGGCCTGTTTAACCAAAATTTTCTCTTTCCCCAATGATACCTACATTGAAAAAATTAGGTCTAAAAAAAGTTTGACTTTTAACCTAGACTGGTGGGCATACATGGTTCCATCAAAAGAACAGTCAAATGAAACAATGGAAAGGATCGTAAAATTAATTCAAGAAGACAATTCACAGTGAATTAGTGAAGAAAGACGTTAGTGGTCAGTTGTGTCTAAAATTTGGTCAAATATAAAAGAAATGAGGTTGGTTAAAAAAGGAAATCTACTGGTAGGCTACAAAAGATGCCATTGCATCAGGATGACCCCCTCCAAAAACAAACAAACAAACAAACAAACAAAAAACAACCCCCCCCAAAAAAAACAATAAAAAACAAAACAAAACAAATAAAAAAAAACAATTAACAAAAAACTCATCCCCTGAAAACAGAAAATGTACAACAAAATCTGTTTGAACTTTTTGGTATATCTTTTTATGTCCTGTAATTTTACAGATCTTCAGTCTTTTTCTAGCTTCCTTTGTTCGAACATTGTTTGTTTCGTGTCTCGTTTGTTCTTTCACCAGTGATCCGGAAGACCGGGGTTCAATCCCAGGTCGAGTCATACCAAAGACTTAAAAAATGGTACTTGATGCCGCCATGCTTAACACTCAGTATTATAAGGTAGGGATCAAGGGTAAAGTGGAGCAATCCAGGGAAAGGAGTAGCGCCCTCCCTTACACCTCGGTGTAGTAGCTATTGAAAAGGGAGCCCTCGAGTCACCCTCGACTTCGGTCGCCAACAACAACTTGTTCTATACTCGTATAATTTTTATTTGTTTTGTATTTTGTTAAGCATCCATCCGTGATTTAATGATAATCCCTAACACATTTTCTAAGTCCTGATGATGGTCTATTGAAACCGAAACGTTATAACGTCGACTTTCTTTCTGTAAAATAATTAGGATGGCAATTAATTATATTAATTACTTTACTGATAATTGATTATATTATTCATTTTATTATTTCGTTTGATGATGTGGAAAGGTTACAATTCTTGGAGAGTAAATGAACTTAGTCGCAAAATATCATAGGCTTGCACGTGTACCGAATGAGCTAAATCAAAATAGTTCTAGACAGGATATTGAAAATAAAAAAATCAAGTGTTTATCATCTGGGTAAGAAAGATAAGTTTATGACCGTATGATGCAATAATAGATTATATGAGAAAAGATAATTTCGCATTCAGACAGACGACCGTTGAGGGAAGTCATCAGTCGATTTCAGAGCCTTTCGGGGCAGCAGCAGAAGGAGGTCGAGCGTTTGTCTTTCACGGTCTCTATGTACAACAGTTGACCTTTCTATCTGTTTCTCTCTCTTGTGCTTCGATGACTGCTAGGAAATTGTATACAGTCAAAATAAATTCTTTCGTATCGGTAACAACGGATTCGCTCGGTACATTGCAAAGAGTGCGATGCCTGTTGATATTCAAGATTATACAATAACGTCAAATTTCATATTAAATTCTTTACTTTGGATTACTTTGTTTTTCACTTTTCCTCTACTCGTATTATTTATAAAATACTATCTAAACCTGGAATATACCCGCACACGAAAAAATTATTTGGCCGTTGGCGTGCTATACTGAGTAATCTCCCTTCATGACATCTTTCAGGGAAACAAAGGTAACTTTATGGTGTTACATTATTGATTCCTCGATAAATTGTCACTGAAAAGTTTGAGGATACAAAGAGATAACTATATATGACAAAAGAACAGCCAAATATGTTGTTATAGTTTGGGTTCTATATGTTAGTAATTCTGGTCGGTCATCTCTATGATTCTCTAAACTGTCTTTTAGACAGGGGAAGAAAGTTTTTTCATTTTCTATGGAAAAAGGGGAGCACCTGAAATGTTAAACTCAAAAACACACGTCCCTTCAACAGCACAATAAAAATGTAACTGATAAAACTCTCAAGACCCAAACCTTTTTATCGCTTGCTTCAACGAAAATAACCTTGGTTATTTCATAACAACGAGGCGCGCTTTGTGTGGCGATTATCGTCATAGGAAATAAAATTGGTGATCCGAGTTCAAATCCTGGATGAAGCTGTTTGCTTTTCACTTCGCGCTAATGCTCTTGGGACAGTTATGAATCTATTTCTCTCTCTCGTTACGAGTAAATTGGAGACGCTTGTGGTGCAACGGTTATCATCGTAGGTAATTGATACAGCGACTCGAGTTCAAATTTATTTATTCACTTATTTTTGAAAATAGTCTAAATTTATTTTAATGCCTACATCTAGCTATTAAATCACATCTCTGATTTAATAGGTTACCAAGATCAAAGTATAACATAATTTGTATCATTTCTTCAAGACAAAAATTACATCTACCATCAAAGCAGCTTGGAGTAGTAGATCTTTTCAATATTTTCCATTGAATTTGGGTTAAACCCATATTTTTTAACTTCCAAAAGTGTTTCGATAAAGCTGTTTGATCTCTCAAGCGTTCATGAGAGAACGAATTAATATGATTATTATATCCTAACATCCATCTAACCCATGAAATTCCAACATAAATATTTTTACCCTTTACATTAAATGTAGGCATAAAGATAAATTCAGACTATTTTCGAAAATAAACGAATAAAAAATAACTGAATAAATAAATAAATAAATAAATAAACAGAAAATGAATAACTATGATTAAATAAATTGGTAAATGAATTAGAATTTGAATTCATATTAGTGATTTTTACTCTATTATTGTAATTTGGGGGGAATTACCAGAAGCTATCGAAAAGGGAGCCTTCTGGTCACCCTCGACTACGGTCGCCAACTTTACTCACTTACCATAATTAACATTAGTTTTAGATTTTTTTGGTTCATTTTAATGATAAAAAATTGATGAGCAAAAAATTTTTAATTGATGTACTAAAATTAGATAGTCTGAATAATTTTTTTTTTTTATTAATGCTTGAATTTTTTATATGTTTTATTGTAACTGTAAATTTTGCCTCAGTTAAATTTGAAGTATGATCAAACAGGATGTTGTTTTACATGCTATAATAATTTGATACTTGTTGTTTACTTGAAGGTTTAGGCTTGCTTTAACACTTAAGGGAAATAAGCTACTATTTTTTTAGTGTGGTTGTAAATGTGAAAAAAATTATTTTAATCCATTTCTTGTTTGATCTGAAGAAGTCCTGTTAATTTTTTAGATCATTGATTTATATCAATGCTTTTAACAGGGCGGAAATAATCTTATTAATGTGACCGATTGTTGGTTTTTTGAAGAGAATATATATATATATATATATATATATATCAAGTTGTGCTGAATTCACAGAGTTCCTTGACTCTCTCTTGCGATCCGTTCCTATCGTTAATCGCTCCTGGAAGGCCCTCTGGGCAGCACCCAGTGTTAGCACAAAGCTGATTTATGTATGTCCTTAGAGGTCGGTCAATACAGATATGTTCATGGGGATTAAGATAACAGATAACCGTCGCGAATGAGTTCGTCCTTGCTTCTCCACTAATGCCCAGCATGTCTTGTTCATCTTACTTTTATTCAAAACAACACGTAGGATACTTGTGTAGTTCTCATTTAGCTTTTTCTTCCAGCATTTCGTTAGATTCTAGATGGTGCAACCATTCAATAGAACTGACACGGCCATAGTTTGAAAGAAATCCTATTTCATATCAGAGAGATTAGATTTCTATATGATCGGCAACCTGTCAGTAGCACTTCATGCCTTCCCTATGCGTATGTATGATATAGATGAGATATTGCTACCGAGGTATGTGAAATGGTCTATTGATTTTAGAGGTTTGCCAATTAAAGGGAAGATGATAAACCATTTTCTTTTATTTGATCTATTGGTATTCATAGTACGTAATCTAGCAGATTATAAATATATACGGTGCTAATGTAACTCCTTGCAAGATAATTTGAGGGATAATCAGAATCTGTGATGTGAATCATTTTCCCTGAAAACCGATTGGATTTCTTCCAGAAATTTCTAGTCTTAAAGTCGGATACGATTGAGAAGCAGAGCATTATAAACCTTGGCTGGTAAGGCAGTAAGAGTTATGCCCTTGTAGTTCTTAGTGATCCCGAGGTCGCCTTTCTTTGGAAAGGGGGAAATGCAGACTTTTGTCCATTTCTCTATACACAGCGTGGCATAATCGAGGAAGTATATAATCAAATTTCCTTGTTTTCCATACCTCAAAAGGTATTTCGTTAAGGCCTGCCGCATTTTTTGCTTTTTAACCTTGTTAAGTTTTTCTTTCGTGACCTATGATGTCTTGTAGTTGGTTTATTCGTGATTTCAGTAGGGTTTTCAAGTAGATTCTTGAAATGTTCTTTCCATTTCTGAAGTCTTTTTTTCTTGGCTGACAGCTTTTAGTTTTGCTGTCGAGTGCTTTTCCTTCCGCTCACTTCGTTTAGTGTTTGCCATGCTAATTGTGATTATCTATTTTCTTCCGAATTTATGATTTTATTGATTTGGCCTTAGATGTATTAATTTGTTCTTTTTAGTATGTCAGGGTTTTCTCTGGGTTTTCTTAATTAATACTTAATTAGTCACCCTCAACTAAGGTCGTCAACTTTACTTACCATATATATATATATATGGAGTGAAGGAGAGAGAAAGAGACAGATAGACAGATCTCTTACATTTTGAATCGTTAACTGAATGGTGGAAGTGAATTTAGGCAAGTGGCAATGGTAGCTTCGTTTAATATATTCTTTCCAGAAACAATCAAAGTGTTTTTCGTACTCATTTCATGTCCCGTCGAAATGATGCTGCTCCGAATAGAAAATTAATACTGTTATGGTTTGAAAATTCTATCCGGAACAGTAGCATTCCAACGTAAAATGAAATGGGTAAAGAAAGCTTTGTGTAGCAATTACAAATTCAGCAGTCTTAAAAAACGTTTCAACAGCAACGTACAGTGTACACCGGATATGAGCCACAATCATAACTGCTCGTTTCTGAAAACAAAAAACCATTTGCTAGATGGAACTACCATTATCATTTGCCTAAGTTCACTTGCACCATACAAGTGACAGTTTAAAATATGGGGGGTATTTCTATGACACCCTGTATATGTATTAACAACAGCTGATAAAGCAGAAGACGCAATGATCGAAGACATCAGTTCTTTGTAACATCCAACTACGACGTACTCGCAATATTTGTATATTGAGATGAAATTTATTTGTCGTGGTGGTTTACTCCGTAAGATGAGAAGTTCTTTTTATCGATTTTCTACCCCTACGACTCACGGTTTTGAAATCAGAATTTTTCCCTTCGAGACTAGTTTGCCTACCAACATAATTACAGGACATAGTCTGCCCTACTATTTACGTGGAGCTGGAGAAGGGAGATGGATTCATGCCTTTTCCAGGGACATTAACGTGAACTGAAAGGTAATTGCACTCAGTCGAGAATATTGGGCTTATGCCCGGGATTTGAACTCGGCTTATCCAGTTCATTTCCTCCGATGATAACCTTTAAACCACTGTGGTTACTTGGCGGTATGCATCTCCTTTAGGTAAAATGCAGCAGGTTGTACTGCGTTACATATTATCATTAACACAGAATGCTCCCTGATTTTTAAAAAGCTAAAGGGTTTTGCTGTGTTTTTTTTTTACCATGACTGATAAAGAAGAAAAGTTCATACCTTTTCTAAACGGCATTTCGATGCACATCACCGTTAAGCCACATGCACCTGCACATCTACACACTGAGAGCCGGCTATCGTTGTAGGAAATGGACACAGCTACCCGAGTTCAAATCCTGGACGAGGCTATTTACATTTCATATAGCGCAAATACCCTGTGCATCCAACTATTCTCCTTCTAGCTATGGGTAAATAGTGGGTCAGATTGGGCTCTTTAACCTTGGTATGACAACCGGTATAGGAAAAGTAAAACGCTGAACTTAAACCAAGTAAGCTTCATTGAAAATTGTCCTTGCGTCGTACCCCATTTGAGATGGAAAATACATACACACTGAGAGTCGATTTTCTAAACGGTAAGCTGGGTTCTTTCAAATTTCATGGTCGCTGTGACGATAGTATGTGGGCTTCTGTCTCGTGCTCTGCGAAGCGGTAAATGAGCATTCGCAACGAAAGAATTACGCACTTGGGTCGTCGACAAAACCTCAAATTATGTTTGCTGTTTAAAGGTAGACAAAAAGTATCAGTCATTTCTTGCCTTACACATGGGAAAACATTCGTTCACCAGTAAGTTGGTCAATGCATTTGCAAGTTAGAAAAAAAAAGAAAAAAAAAAAAGAAAAAGAAAACTTAGAATAACAAAAATGTGACCACGTTTGCTTGTGATATCCATCATGTGCTATGTAAAATTGTCACACGTCCAGTGACACAAAAGGATCTCCGACAAACTAATGAATAGGTACAAGTGTGTGTGTGTGTGTGTGTCATCAGACTGAGTCGTCTAGTGTCGGCGTTATTTGAATGTTATTAAGAACATGATAACAAAAAAATATATGAATAGATAAATAAATAAATAAATAAACTTAAAATTGTAAAACGAGATAGAAGTTAGTCCAAAACTTTCCAAATTGTGTCACGACTGTTTTAAGTGTTCCTTTATCTTTTTTTAAAATTACAAACTAAATTTTTCAGTGAATTATTTTTATATACACATTTTGCTCTATAAAGGGTCTTTTAAAAAAAATGATTGCATAAATTGAGATATACAGGGTGTTTAAAAAATTGCTATCATTTCGTAATCTAATAAATCCAATTCTCGTTCAAATGATATCAAAATTTAATCATCATTTGTAGAAACAATTCAAAATTGTAGGTTTGACGTTTAAACGTTTCTTCTTTTTCTGTAAATAGAATGTCAATCACTGAAAAGGAAAAAAATAAAACAATAAACTGAATTTTGAGTTGTTTCTCTCCATTATGTTTAAATTTTAAGATCATTTGAATGAAAATTGGTCCAGAGTCATTTTTCTGAAACACTCTGTACGTCTAGCTTAGTGGAGAAAATTTAAGGTATGTACCACAAAGAGATTTCATTTTTTAAAAAAGTGTGTCACCAATGTTTTGAAAGTTCTGTGTTGGGCGAACTGTATATGACTCTTGTCAGTGCACATGCACGTACATAGCTAAGAAAAAATAAATAAATAAAAAGAGCGAAATCTGATAATTGAGTAAAATTTTTTTTTCTTTTTATCAATTATTCCAATTTGTTTTTGGTATCATTACAGGGCTATTTCCGTTTTGTTCAAGAATTACCCCCTACCAAAAAAAAAAAACCAAAAACAACAAACAAACAACACCCCCCCAAAAAAAACAAGCAAACCAAAATGAATGATGAGTCATTTTTTTTTTACAAAACTATGAGAATTTGTTCTCTAAACTTTAACCTCTTAAACTCATAAGCCCGATATTTCAGTCTGAGCGCTCTTTTACTATACACTATAATCCCTAAGGAGGTGCCCGTGGTGTAATGGTTATCGTCGCAGGAAATAGACACGGCGATACGAGTTCAAATCTTGGACGAGACTGATTGCATTTCACATAGCACTAATACCCTTGGGAATGGTATGAATCCAACTATTCTCCCTCCAGCTATAGGTAAATAGTAGGACAGACTGGGTTCTTCAGCCTTGGTGAGGCAACTAGTCTAGGAGAAGGAAAACTCTGAATTCAAAACCTGTTAAACTCCCCTTAAAAAATTGACCTTGTGTCCTATCCTGCCCGAGCGGAGGGGTTGGTAAATATGATATGATAATCCCAATATTTCGGTCGGAGCAATATTTCATTATACATAGTAAGCCCAATATTTCGATCTGAGCGCTATTTTATAATATACAGCAAAGTTCAATATTTTAGGCTGATCGCTATTTTCCTTTTCACAGTAAGCCCAATATTTCAATCTGGGCGTTATTTTACTTTTTACTATAAGTTCAATATTGCAGACCGATCGCTATTTTACTGTACACAGTAAGCGCGATACTTATATATTTGCATTATTAGACTCAGAGACAAAAGTACGTTTTTGAACAACTAGGTCTAGCCTATATTAAAAAGAGTAGGTGATGCTTTTCAAATACCTCTAAAGATTTCCTGATGTGAAAAGAAGAGAGATTATGAAACGTTTAATTAAATCGAAAGATCGTTTAGAAAATTACCTGAGATATCGCCAGCAACATATATGGCGACCATCAGACCGAGGCCGACACCCAAATTTTGTTGCAGCAGATTGAAATATCCACCGAGGTTATTCTGAACTGCAGCTCCATAGACAAAAGACTTGAAAGAAAAAAGAAAAAGAACAAGAAATAGTTGGTTAGTTGGTTTTACGGCAGGTCAAAATCTTTTTGCAAGCAATTATATGGTTTCAAGTAATTATACTATTTGATAATAACTTGTAACTTGTATTGATTTTTTCTTTTATAGATTTTACAATGTAAATAACCCATAAGGAGTTGATATGCCGTTTAGCAAATTAGCAAAACCAAATCTGCTTGAGAGATTGCAAAAGTCACTTTTTTATTCAATTTATTTTCTGTGTTTATCAGAATCTCAATAACTCCGAGATTATTTTTTTAATAATTTTTTCTTTAAAAATTTTTAATTATAAGTTCATTTTATTAAAAGAAAAAAAAAGTTGTTTTTTTAACTTGCGGTTTTTTAAAAAAATTAACCTATTTTTTATTTGGTAATTTAATACCAAAATTATTCTTTTAAAAGAAGATAAGAAGGTTCATATCATTCCCATTGGTATTAGTCCAAAAGTGAACGCAATAGAGAAGAGAAAGAGAGAGAGAGAGAGAGAGAGAGAAATTTGGTTTGTTTAATTCGTGGATAATTTAATGCCAAAGCTATCCTTGAAGGAGAATAGTATTAGGAAGTTCATAAGTTTCCCAAAAGTATTTGTCTGAAAGTGAAAATAATAGCGCGACTGGAGTTTGAACTCGCTTACTACCATGTCGCAGTCCAACATGTTAGCCACTACGTCACAGGGACTCCTAGTTTAGGGTTAGAGTTTAGATTTGGCTTGGTTTGGGTTTATAGCATATCAACCATTGTTGGATATTTAATAACAAATCCGTTTTATACATATACGAGGTGCATACGATAAGTTTCCAGACTTTTTTCGCATGGGCATTTAAAATTGTCCTAGACTCTTGAGAACTCAGTATGTTATTGCTATACATCTTATGAGATGACTGACCAATTTATATGATTTGAGGTTCAAATGAACAGCTACAGCAGGAATTGGAATACACCCTACTAAACCCTGATTGTCACAGCTGGTGAATTTCAAAAATGCAATCTGACACTTTAGAGGACGATAGGCAATAAAATTCTGTTTTAAACTTGGAAAAAATGCCATAGAAACCTATGGAATGCTTCAGACTGTTTTTTGACCATCTTGCATGAATCGAGCATCAGTTTTTGAGTGGCATAAGAGATTCAAGGAAGGCAGGGAGTCTGTGAGGGATGATGAGAGGTGTTGAAGGAGTAAGGAAGTCAATACACCAGAGTTGATTGGCCAAAGGATTAGGGTTAGGGTTAGGGTTACTATGTTGAGGTTTTAAGGGAGTTCAGCAAGAGATTCCGTCGGAAGAGGCCAACACTCTTCAAATCGGGTTAGTGGCATTTCCAACAGGACAATGCATCAGAACACAACTTAGACACACTTAAATGATCAAAAAGTTCTATATCATACAATTCAATTTAGCATAAATCAAAATGAAATGGTTCCAACTACTGCATTGTATCACTAACATCAGTCGTTTATTTACACACACTTAAAAGATCGAACAGTTCTATTTCAACCAATTCAATTTAGCATAAGCCAAAAAAGTTAAATGGTTCCAATTATTTCTATGGTTGACAAATTCACCTACCTAGGAAGCAGCGTCTCATCAACCGAAAAAGACATCGACACACAGCTAACGAAGGCATGGACAGCTATCGATAGGCTTTCGATCATATGGAAATCAGACCTGACCGATAAAATGAAACGCAGTTTCTTCCAGGCTGCGGTCGTGTCGATACTGCTGTATGGATGCACTACTTGGACGCTGACTAAACGGTTGGAGAAGAAGCTCGACGGCAATTATAAAAGAATGATGCGAGCAATATTGAACAGGTCCTGGCAGCAACCCCCCACAAGGAGCCAACTGTACGGCCACCTACCACCTATCACGAAAACTATACAAGTTAGACGAACCAGACATGCCGGATACTGCTGGGGAAGCAAGGACGAGATCGTAAGTGATGTGCTGCTGTGGACCCCCGCATATGGCCAATCAAAAGCAGGACGACCAGCTCGAACATTCATACAGCAGATATGTCATGATACGGGGTGTAACTTTGAAGACCTGCCGGAGGCGATGAATGATCGGGAGACGTAGAGAGAGAGGGTCAGGGATATCCGTGCTAGCCGCACGTCATGATGATGATGATGACTAACGATTCAATTAAACATCAGTCATTTATTTACACACAGTTAAGAGATCAAACTTTATCAGTTTGATATCAAACAGTGCTATTTGATCCATAGATAGGTGCTAGCTACCACCCCGGGTCAGAGTGGACCTGGGAGCGCTGGTAATAAAGGGTTACTCTGCATTCTCAAAAGCACCAGCATTACTGGAACCTTGCCATCAGATTGTTTAATGTTATATGCAAGATACACGTTGGGAAGTCTTACCTCTCTGCAAAGATGCAGTCAGTATATTCTACAGCCCCTGCCGACTAGGTTATAGAGTTTAGGTCAGGAAAGAAGTGTGTGAGATTATCGTATACTCGAGAAATGAAAGACTTAACGACCCCAACTTTTGGCTACACTAGTCTACAAAAAAATATTTCTTCAACATATGACTTAAAAAATAGACATTCACACACTTATTTATACTTTCAAAACAAATGAAATGTGATTAAAATCAATGTAATACCGTAAATAAAAAATCTAGCTTACCGTGTTTACGTCGATATTCTCAACACACTAAAACCTCATCACTGATACACAATAACATTGATAATATAATGATTACGTTTGTATCCATGAATTGGTCTAATTTCACGTTATACTGAAGTTTTTACGTAACTTTGTTTACTATTTATAATATTTGTACAAATTATATGCAGGCGTGTTTTAATAGTAAATAATATGAAGTAAAAACTTGATCATCTTAACTAATAGCCTTTATTTAGGTATATGATATGTAGGGGACACTTTGGATCAAAGTTACAGCAAGGTTAGGCTTAGTAACAAAGTAAGCTTTGACATTTCAAAAACATATCTCACGTAATGAACGATTCCCTGATTTTGTAGTTAAAAATTGTTCTAAAAAGTGTATACGTTACTATGTCGAAACGATCGTTAACTATTCGTGATGTATATGTAATGGTTCATTGGTAGTATATTTTTACCAAGGACGGATACGGGAAACAAAGAAAAGAATCGTGTTTTAAAAATAGACCAAACCAGACTGATCGACGCCAACTCCTAATTCAAAAACCTTTAGCGTAATGAACAATTTGAGAAACAGGAAGTAACGAGAATGAATTAGAGAAGGAGAAGGAAAAAGAGTTTAATAGAATAGGGAAGGGATGTTTTAGAAAAAGATTCCGCGGACAATAGAAATGGTAAGTAGCAGAGACGACAGCATAAGGGACTCACGAACGCAAAGGTATCATTCTAAGAAGCTTATCGTGGAAGAACCTTAGGACTGATTGACAAGTAAGTTTTCAGAATATTATCAAGACTTGAAAAATTTATCATGATACTATATCTTTTGTAACCTGTTGCTCATTGAATGCTAATAATAATAAGTAAATTAAAATTGGCGATCGCAGTCAAGGGTAAACCTAAGGCTCCTTTTTTAATAGCTACTACACAAAGGTATAGGGGAGGGCGCTACTCCGTTCCCTGTATTGCTCTACTTTACGCTTGATCCGTACCTTATAATGCTGAGTGTTAAGCAAGGTGGCATCAAGTACCATTTTTTGAGTCTTTGGTATGACTCGACCTGGGATTGAACTCCGGTCTCCCGGATCATTGGCAAACACTCATTAGACCAATATGTATATTTATATATAAAAGACAAGTTTGTTGCGACTTAGACCTCTTTGTTACTTTTACTGTTTGGTTCTTTTCTTGAAGCTTCGTTTCACTTGAAAATTTCCTTCGCAACCTTCGAATACGTACTCAGTAAGCATTCCCACCAACAACCTCCATGTAACCACCACAACGTATATATACTAGTTGACTTCCTTTAGCTTTATCGATAGATGTCAACTTTGAAATGGGGAAGATTGAGTTGTGATAGTTTTCTTCCATTCATACAGTCATGGATTTTCCAACTACTACCCCTCTTATGGAAATTAAAACAAGGGAAAGGTAACATGGTAGAAAGTCAGAGCTCGTTTCAACATTGTGTTTACACTGTAAACAGGACTCCTTCTAAAATCGATATAAATTGAGATTTTTCGAAACTGACAAATCGTTGGTCTTCTGTATGCTAAACAATAAAAAAAGGTAACGCAATTACGATGACAAGTTCGTTTGGCGTCACTTGTGTGCGATGTGGGTTGATGGGTCAGTGGTTGAGTTTCGGCTCTGCATTCTGTGGTCGCTGGTTGGATCTTCAGTGCGGGAGATCACGGTATACACTGCTAATAAGGTCGAAATAGCTGTCCAGTGTTTCCGTATGTCACGCCCAAGGGTTCGCAGGATTTTTTGGTCGTGGTAATTCAATTTACAATATAATTCCTTTACTTAAAAAAAGTAAATGTACAATAATAAAAGTATTTTCGAAAAATATTTTCCCGATTTTTCATGGTTAGACGCTTATCGTTCCTAAATGCATTTTTTTTCTTTCTTTTTGTCAATCTTTCTTTCAATACTTGTTTGTTTCTTCATATTTACAATTCTTTCTTTCTTGTATTTACCAATCTTTCTTTTGTACTAATCAATCTTTTTATCTTTTTTGTTGTACCGTCGTCGGTGACACGCGTCTGTTTCGGGGAAACGCTAGATTCCATTCTTTATTAAAGGGCTTAAACGTCTTTTATATATAAAAGGTCCCTTTTCTTTAAATTTTGGATCAACTTCCATTAATTCACTTGGATTCCTTAACCACTTACTACTCTTTCACGTCTGTGTCGGCAATTAAAAGTATTGTACAATATCTTTTATAGTAATCCAGATGGTCATGTTTCCGTTTCATCAACAGACCTACTTCAGCCTTACTTGCCTCCGAGCAGGTCTACCTTACATTCGTGCCAGGTGGGTAGTTGAAGATTGATTGCCTGGTTTCAGGGGGTTAAGTTTATTGATCTGTACCGGAGGCGCACCAAAAGAGGAATGCCGACGGGACCAAGCATTTTCTTGGATCAATTGCGTATGAGTCTTGATTTATGCGCGGCTCTCCTTTATAAAATGACCTTATGTTATATACTGACTTAGTGGGAAATCGCTAAAATACATTCATCAACAGGTCTTGGCCTTAATTGATTTATATGTTTTGTGACGCGGCCTAAAAATATTTATCCCAAGACGGGAGTTTATTTTTCGCACGTGTGAAGACGGGGCAGCCTGGCACTTGATCCCTCGTAGAATAAGTTCCAGTTAAGATTCCCCTTTTGGGCGTAGGGAAACTGGCAGATTATGTTGGGGTTAATTTGGGGCTGCACTGACCGCCGCTGGCAAGGGGTTTCCAAATTTTACGTTACACACACACCTACCAGGCCACTACCTCTTCCTACCCCTAGGATAATGGAAGATATGGGCCTCTAGGTTTAGATATAATAATATTGATTATAGTAGTCAACAATTCCGGTTTCCTGTATAATATTTTTAAAGGAAAGAATAGGACAATTTAGGCGAGAATAACATGTGGCGAACGAAGCTGAAAAGAGAGCATGCAATTGACAACTTGACAGGCAGACAATACAATGAATAAATTTCAACACGTGGGGACATTAAAATATAACAAGGTTTTTACTACACGCGGACAGACGTATTTAACGTGTCGGATATATTATCAGTGGATAATACATAAACACAAATGTCTTTCTTCCTTTTTTTTCTTTCTTCTTTCTTTAAATTGAGAGAGAGAGAGAGAGAGAGAGAGAGAGAGAGAGAGAGAGAGAGAGAGAGAGAGAGAGAATATGTAATTGCAGTACTTAGCTTTTTGACGGGTTCCTTCGGAGAGTGTTTTCTCTTTTACGGGCTGGCGGGGTTTTATATATATAGCTTTGGCTTGAAGGCCCAGATCCTCTTGTCCAAGATTCTTTCCGCTTTCCCCCGGTAATTTCAGCGGCAGTTTCAATATATCTTATCACCTCAACTACTGTCCTGAAAATACCGGTTCTGCTTCTTCACCCGGAGTTTGGCACAAGATTCGCCCCATCTGTTCACGGCGACATCTGCCTTCAAAACTGATTTCCTTATCCCAATTTCCGCCGACGAAAAAGGGTGCTACTTCCGCTTTAGGATTCTGGCCAATCATTTAGTCTCTTTCTTCTCTCAGGCGATCCGTTCGGACTACTATCTCTTTCACCCGAGTTAGGTTACGGGGTACAGATAGCCTGACCCACATTCTTTACTTTCTCCGATAGGCCGGCTGAAGTTGACCTGCATTCCTTATTCCTCTTTTAACGGTCAGTCTTTGGCGGCCTGTTAATTCAAAGACGGAGGGGTAGTATAAATTCCTTATTTCTCTCCTCGCAGTGGTAGACCACGTGACAGTTTTTTATGTCAATTATTTTCGCCTTCAACAAAATAGATCATCTTACCAGATTTCCAACTTTCTTTTTCGGCTTTAAAAATCCTGAGAAATATTTTCGCCCGGCAAAAATTTTCAACTTTTCCTTTGTGAAGTTTTAATTTTTCTTTCTAGTAATAACTTGTCAAACACAGATCTGACCTTTCCGGTAAATAGTTTTGCGGGTGACATTTTTGCTGTCGTTTTAGGATTAGAGGTTCAATCTATATATACGCTAGAACCTTTGGAGAGCTATTTTAACACTCTTTTCCTTGTTTGTTTTTTGGTTTTTTTTACCGCTCCTTTGAACATGTCAACGAAGCGTTCAGTCTGACTATTTGACTTTGGATTGCATGTGGGCATTGTTATACATTATACAGTATAATGCTTGCAAAAGTTTTGAAGTCACCCAATGTCAATTGTGTAGTATCATCGGATACTATGATGTCTGGTACTCCGAATCTCGGAAATAATTTATGAAGAACGTAGAAGTAGGTCTTCTACACTTGAAAATTTCCGGCCATTTAGTAAAGCTATAAATAAGTAAAGTAAGTAAAGTCGTCTCCCTTTAGTCGAAGGCGACCTGAAGGCTCACTTTTCAATATTTACTACACCGAAGTGTAAGGAAGGGTGCTACTCCTTTCCCTGGATTGCTCCACTTTACCCTTGATCTGTTTCTTATAATGCTGAGTGTTAAGCAATGCAGCATCAAGTATCGGACCATTTGTGAACACTCTACTCATTAGTTATGCACGAATCTAGAAAAAAATGCGACATGGTCGAAGGAGTGTCAAAAATTGAAGACATTAAAGAAAAGTTAACATCTGATTTATTTCTAACACACTACTAATAAATCAGATGTTAACTTTTCCTTAATGTTTTCAATTTTTGACACTCCTTCGACCTTTCAACAATTCATTGAACGGTGCCATCAGTTTACAGATTTTCGGCCAATGTAGATTATGACATTTAGCAAGCTCAAGAAATAACTGTAACACAGTAAACATTTGTTGGGAGTGAGGCATATTTTTAATAGCGCTTGACCTAGCTGAATCTGGTCTGAGTAATTTTGAATCAATAATCTGTTCATGGTCTTCGACTCGTTAAGAATAGACATTTTTCTTCATTCAATCAATGTCCAT
Organism: Sepioteuthis lessoniana; assembly: GCA_963585895.1. NCBI lineage: Eukaryota > Metazoa > Mollusca > Cephalopoda > Myopsida > Loliginidae > Sepioteuthis > Sepioteuthis lessoniana. The sequence goes on from OY757922.1 coordinate 63,315,996, forward strand.
AATATTCTATTCTCTAAAATACTTGATGTATATGTTCTTTGTGCTGCTGTTCTTTCGTTTTGCTTTTCATCAATACGTCATCCAAATAAGTGACGGCAAAAATCTGTGTTAGCCGGCATTGTATCCATCACTTTCAACCTTTATTCCAAAAGAAGTCTGGAACAAAAGGACCTTGTGTACATTTATACCCAACAGTTTTTATCATTTTTCATCGTCTTCAATTTGCAGATAAATGTCTGATAGGTCAATTTTCGAAAAAAAAGTTCTGTTTAATTTTGCTGAAATATCCTCAGGTATTGGAAGGGAATACGCGTGAGGCATTAGACATTCTGACTGGTAGAAAAGTCAGCATATGCTCGAATAGTATTATTTTTTGATGGACTTAGTAGAAACATCCCATGCTGAATAATCTGTTTCGGCAGTAAGCCCTAGATCCTCCAATCTATCAAATTCTTTATTAATGGTTTCCAAAAGAACGAAAGGTATATTACAATTTGGCTTAAATACAGGTATTATATTATCCTTTTGATGAAATTTCCCAAGAACTTCCGGGAAAACTGAAGAGTAATTCTTTGCGTTTGTGCATTTCCCAAAAAACAGAAGGGCAATTCTTGGTTAAATCCTGTTGTATATTTGGAAGCCAATTTCGTTTCAGGGGAGGGATAAATTTTCTTTTTGCAAGAATTTTTGGCCGCTACATTTGTTTCGGAAAAGGGAACAATTATTTCCAGGAAAAAAAAAAAACAAACTTGTTACTAAGTCCGTCCTATGATCTGAAACGTTCTATCTAATTTGACCAAATAAATTCAATTTATTATTGTACACGGAAGCATTAAATCATTTGCTTTTCACAAATACAGTACCTTACGTGACAATTTAACTAGAATATGTAATTTCTTGCCGGCAACTCCTCGAGTAACTTTGTTTGCTTTCTTTAATCTAGGTTTACCAATTTTTTCCCCAAAATTTTCTCATCAATTATAGTGTAACACCTGGAGGTGGTGGTTAAATCAATTGAAAGCAAGCAGACAAATTTGAAAAAGATAGATTTGTACTTTTAAAAATCTTAATTGCTTAAATATTATTTGGACCAAGAAAATTTTGGAAACCCAAAATATTGAATTACTTATGCGACACTTGCTTCGAGGTGGGATTAATTAATTGAAAACGGCAGACAAAGTGAACAGAGATAGAGTCACCTCTCGTAAATCCACATCGCTTTGCGAGACCCCAGAACCAAAGACCTTGTGCCAGACTCAGAACATCAAAGACTTGGCTTGCTATTATACAGTTTATAACTGTGTTTGCGACTAAGACAGTAATGGAACTTAGCCTTGCAAAGCAAGTATTGCGCGAGAAGAAGGCCTCAAGCGACCAGACAAATCACACAATACTACACACCCGAGGGTGGCCTTAGGGAAGTTATTAAAGATTTTCTTCTGGTCCTCTTAAATATCGCTACAAAGAGTCCATTCTGTAGTAACGAGTATAACTATCTCTCATATAAAACACTTTCTTTCTTTCTTTCTTTTATTTGGCAATCTTTCTTTCTTATTTTTGTTGCTTGGTTGTTTGATGGATTTTAAAGGCATGTCAATGTCTGGGGTTATTTCATGCCAAGAGGTTTAGCGAATAATATACGTTGTATGTCTACATTTAAACTTTTGTAGTTAACTGTTTTTATGATCTTTTAACGTTGTCGGGGATCGAGGTGAGAGGGTTACTTCGTGTGATATTGATTAGGTTTATGTTTATACTTTTTGGTAGGATTTTGTTTCTCTCAAAAAGGACAGAATGTCATCTATGTTGATATTTTAAAAAAGATCTTTCATATAATTCGATTTGATTAATTATTTAATCAGTCACTTTAAATGCCAAAAATACGGAAAGAAGCAGACAAGCAGACACGCCGAGATGGATGAAGTAGATCATTTAATTAATGAACCGTCGATAGAAGGAGTAGAGCTATTAAGAGAGTCATTTAATGGAAATAGGGAACAGGTTAGAATTAAGTGTTAGTAAAAGTATGCGGAAGAGCGAGTTACAAAGAAAAATAATAGAGCACATGGTAGACGAAGATATATTTGGTGAAGACTCTTTAATTGATGTTCCTGACGATACAGCGAAAATGACTGAAGCCCACATAGAGCAGGAAAAAACGAGATTACAAGCCAAGGTGGAAATAGCTCGGTTAGAACAAGAAGTTAAGTTGAAGGAATTGAGTTTAGCGGAGGCAAACCGTGAACATAAAAGAGACGGATTCGATATAACCAAACAGATAAGACTGGTCTCTAGATTCTTGGAGACGGACGTGGACGAATACTTCGCTCATTTTGAGAGAACAGCCATAAACATGAAATAGGAGGTGCCCGTGGTGTAATGGTTATTGTCGCAGGAATTGGACACGGCGACACGAGTTCAAATCCTGGACTGTTTGCATTTCACATAGCACTAATACCCTTGGGAAAGGTATGAATCCAATTATTCTCCCTCCAGCTATGGGTAAATAGTAGGACAGACTAGATTCTTCAGCCTTTGTGAGGCAACTAGTCTAGGAGAAGGAAAACTCTGAATTCAAACCTGTTAAACTCCGCTTAAAAATTGACCTTGTGTCATATCCTGCCCGAGCGGAGGGGTTTGGTAAATATGATAAACATGAAATGGCCGAAGGAGCAATGGACCATGTTATTGCAGACAGTCCTCACAGGAAAAGCCCAAAAGTCATATGCAGCGCTATCCCCGGAAGACTGTGCAGATTATGATATAGTCAAAGCGACTATATTGAGAAATTTTGAACTCGTACCGGAGGCGTTCTGTCAGAAATTTAGAGGCTATAGGAAGAGTGAAGGTCAGTCGTATATGGAATTTATGAAAGAAAAGGAGGACTTACTAGAGAAATGGTGCGAATCGAAGAATGTTGGGGAAGACATAAGGACATTGAAACAGCTAATGTTGATGGAAGAATTTTTACACTGTGTCCCCGATGATTTGAGAATATACCTAAACGAGAGGAAAATAGAATCGGGCTACTGTATGGCAGAGATTGCAGATGAATATGCTATCACACACAAAAAAGGAAAGATAGGGTATGATTTGCTTGGACACGCTAGAATTAGGCTAAGGCCAAATCCAACGAATGAGATGAGAGAGAACGATAACCATTATGCTTACGGAGAAAGACCCAATGTGCGGAGGGAAAACCGTCCTAGGGTTTGCTATCGTTGTGGGAAGCCGGGACATTTAACATTCCAGTGCCAGATGGGCAGAAGCCCCGAGATAAATAAAAAAACCCACGAGTAAACCTCAGGGAGCTATAGCTGAGAACCCAGTTGAGAAAAGATATCGTGCTTTTACAAGCAGAGGCATAGTGTACTGCAGAGATAGGAAGGGGTATAAAATAAATATTTTGTGAGCTACGGGAGCGTCCCAATCTCTTTTAGTACGAAATCATGTACCGAGACGTGCATGTAACGCATTAAATAAAACTGTAATGATTAGGGGAATAAGGTAGAAAGCCTATAAGAGTCCCTCTGTATCAGATCGAGAAGCAGACCCCTCCGCTCGGGCAGGATTTGACACGAGGTCAATTTTTTTAGCAAAGTTTAACAGGTTTGAATTCAGAGTTTTCCTTCTCCTAGACTAGTTGTCTCACCAAAGCTGAAGAACCTAGTCCGCCCTACTATTTACCCATAGCTGGAGGGAGAATAATTGGATTCATACCTTTCCCAAGGGTATTAGTGCTATGTGAAATGTAATCAGTCTCGTCGAGGATTTGAACTCGTGTCGCCGTGTCCATTTCCTACGACGATAACCATTACACCACGGGCACCTCCAAAAAGTGTTTACTGATGAGAGCGAAAGCTCTACATTTTATGAAATTGCGCAAGTTTTGTGTGCCCAATGTATAATCGGGATATAGTGACTTGATCCTTTCTTGATTTTCTGAAGGCTGGTTTCCATTCTCCAGAGGTGGCTTTGATGAAGAAGAGTTTATTGGGGATGCTGTTATTCCAGCCTTGTTACCATTTTGTATATAGGAATCTATCAATTCTAGGTTTCAATTCAGTTTACGGTATCTTGAATTTGTTGGGGTCACATCTAAAGCCGATTTGGTTGCTTAGTCTGCTCTTTCATTTCCTCTTACTCCAATATGGTTTGGAATCCAGCATAGAAGAATCTCTTTAGAGATGGATTTTGATTTACTCCGGAGTTTTATCATAAGGGGTCTTCTAGTTTTTAAAGAAATTCTTAGTGATTGTAAGATAGAGAATTTGATAAAGTTTTTGTGGTTACTCTCAGAGATCATGTAGAGTGCTGGGTTTATTGTACGGGCTTCACCTTTTAGGGTGGATCTTTCGTTTGGGAGAGCTTTTCTTAAAATTGATTTATTTAAAATGGCTGCTCACGCTGTTTTATCCTTGTCCTTGGAGCCATTTGATTGAGATGGTGTTCGTGAATATTGCAGAGTTTATCTTAGTAAGTGCTGAGATGGGTTTTTGTTTTAGAGAGCACGCTTAGTTCGAGGATGACTTTAGGGTTTTTTTATTAATCCAAAGCGGTGATTCAGATTTGATGATTTCATGTATATTGGTGAATTTTTTTTAGTGGGGGGTCTTTAGTTCTAATCTTTCTTTCTTTCTTTCTTTCTTTCTTTCTTTCTTTCTTTCTGTTCTGTTCCTTCCTTACTTATTCCCACTCAACTACTATTTCCTTCGTATATTCATTTTAACGATATTCATCTGATATAACCAGTAATAAAACCTGACCCCACCCATTTTAGACAAAGTGGCAGGTGCTGCTTGTGATTGGGTGGGGGGACTGCCCTTAGAGGCTAATCTATGTGTTTTTATGTATTTTCATGTATTTTACTCGGCACAAGTTCTGAGATATTTGGGTGTACGATAATATTTTATATGAAATATACATGTGCGTTCGTTCTCATCGAAACATCTGTGCCTGCTTTTCTCTTTCTCTCTCTCTCTCTCTCTCTCTCTCTGTATGTGAGTGTGTGTGTGTGTGTGAATGGGTGTGGGTGGCTGTTGGGTCTGATGTGTGACATTCACTAAATGCATATAAATCTACTAAGCACGCGATTAGTAATAAAGATAAATAGTAATCATAATAACAGATGATCAATTTATAAAACTCGTAGACTAAAACCTACCAATTCATGGCGCCATTCTTTAATCTCCCTTTCTCTCTCTCTCTCTCTGCCTCTCTCTTTCTCTCCCCACTGTTTCTTTCAATTGTTAGTTTCCGCTTTCACACGCTAATTAGATCGAAATGTTCCCAGCTTGCACTTTGTTACAATAATCATACCCATTTTATTTCATTCTTCATATTCCCGCGCATACTCGCGTAATGAACGAATTTTAAGACCAAATTTTCAACTAAAAAGTAAGGGGTCGTTCATTAAACAAGATATATTTTTGAAACCTTTCTTTGGCCCGGTCGACTGGGGCTGTAGAAGACGCCAACTGCATATCTGCCGAGGAATAAGACTCCGTTAACGAATGACCGGGATATGACATTAAACAATCTGATGGCGAGGTTCCAGTAATGCTAGAGCTTTGTGGAATGCAAAGTACCCCTTCGTGGCCATCGCTCCCAGGTCCACTCTGACTCGGAGTGGTAGCACCTGATAGGGTCCTATCTATGGGCCTAATAGAACTAAACTGTATGCTTATGCTAAACTGAATTGTTTGAAATAAAACCGTTTGGACATTTAAACTGCGTATTTATGCTAAATTGGATTGTTTGAAATAGAACTGTTTTTACATTTAACTGAGTGTAAATAAATGACCGATGTTCTATTAAATTGTTTGTGATGCATAGTAATACTTGCAACCATTTAACTTTGTTGACTAAACTGAATAGCTTGAAATAGAAATGTTTTTGACATTAAAACTGTGTACTTATGCTAAAGTGAATTCTTTGAAATAGAACGATTTATATGTATAAAAATGAATTTGGCTTTAAATAACCGACAATAGTTGATATGCCATAAAACCAAACCAAAACTAAACTTACCTTGTTTCTATGCCTAATCTTGCAATAACTTCGAACCAAAAAATTCCCGCATAACCAATATCTAAACAAAGGCTATTAGTGAAGATTAGAAAGTTTTTACCGAACATTATTTACTATTTATAACAAAATCTTGTATTATTTTGTAAATAAAAAAAAGAGTAAATAAAGCCTCCCAAGCGTACTTGATCAATTACATACTATTATCATCCTCATCTTGTCGTGCTGCCAGCACGGATATCCCTGACCCTCTCTCGCCACACCTCCCTATCGTTTATCGTTTCTGGCAGGTCCTCAGGGCTACATCCCGTATCCTCACAGAGCTGCTGTATGTAGGTTCGAGCTGGTCGCCCTGCTTTTGCTCGGCCATGTGAGGGGTCAATGGGAGAACATCCTTATGAGCTCGACCCCATATCTCCAGCAGTGTCCTGCGTGTCTGGTTCGTCTAACTTGATGCGAAGTAGGTGGCCATACAGTTGGGGCTTTGTGGGGTGTTGCCTCCAGGACTTGTTCAATATTGCTCGCATAATTCTGGTGTAGTTTCCGTCAAGCCTTTTCTCCATCCGTTTTGTTAGCGTCCATGTAGTGCATCCATATAGCAGTATCGACACTGCGTTTCATTTTATCGGTCAGGTCTGACTCCCGTATGACCGATAGTCTATCGATAGCTATCCATGCCTTTGTTAGTCGCGTGTCGATGTCAATTTTTGGTTGATGAGACACTGCTTCCTTGTCAACTAGTTTAGTGTGGAGATGTCGCCTGTTTCAGTGAGCAACAGCCTAGTGTTATATGTTTGTAATATCCACGTAAACATAGTAAGCTACATCGAGGTCTAGTCTACATTATTCATTTACGGTATCGTACTGATTTTGATTGTATTATAGTAATTTTGAAAATATAATTAAGAATTTGATATCAATCCAACCTCTCAACCGGCCAGGTTTGACACAAGGCCATTTTATAGTAGAGGACCACGCACAAATCGAGACTCGTGTGCACCGTAACAAAAAATGCTTGATCCCGTCGGTATTCCCTCTTTTGAGGTCGCCTCAGGCTCGAAGCGATGAACTCATTTCTGCTAAGCAGGTATTACCTGGGTGGAAGGCCCCTGGGGGTCAGGCGGTTAGCACAATTGTACCCACCGGCACAAACGCTAAGTGGACCCTGGAAAACTAGGGATTGGAAGTATAAATAAGTGTTCGAATGTTTCTTTCTATGTCATTGGATGCTGAATAAATCTCTTTGCTGGCTAGCGTAGCCAAAAGTTAGGGGTCGTTCAATACACACAATATATATTGTGACAAAAATGAGGGGTCGTTCATATACGGTAATAATCCTTTGAGTGTTCGTAACATATGTATCCTGTATTTAATCTTATGAAGAAAATTTTACTCGAAACCTTTTTGAATCAATGCTTGTGTTTATATGTAAATTAAAAGAAATTAGGTTTTGGGTTTAGTTGGGTTTTATGGCATATCACCCATTGTAGGTTATTCAATGCCAAATCCTCTTGATACATATAATTTGTTGATAACATTTTTAAATGAGCCTGATTTACCTTTTTTTGCATATAGTTAAATAGTTGCTAGTATTGCTATCAAACAGGAATAATTCTCTTTACTATCAATCAATAGTTTGCTCATAGTTAAAGGTCAAACAGTTCTATTTCTAACAATTCAATTCAACATAAGTCATTTGTTTGCTCAAATTTTAAATAACAAACTGTTCTATCTGATCCATAGATAGAACCTCGAACAGGTGCTACCACTCCGGATTGGAGTGGACCAGGGAGTAATACCAATCAAGGGATACTCAGCATTGTCCCAAGCTCCAGAACTGGAGCCTTATCATCAGATGGTTTAGTGTCACATCTAGGACACTAATTGGATGGGCTGGGTGTCTTTCTTTTCTGCAAAGACACAGTCGGTGTATTGTATAGTCCCAGCCGAATGGGCTCAAGGAATTAGGATATCACCTTATCTTTATCTCACGGCGAATAGTTTCAAAGGTCTCCTATAAAATAGAAGACCCAATCGTCAGATGAAATTTTATCATTTGAAGTTTCATCTGACGATTGTGTCTTTTATTTAATAGCAGAAAATATTAGTCATGTGACAAAATCATGAAGGTAGGATCCCAGTTCTTTTTAGCGTTTACTCTGCTCTGCAAGCCAGCATTTGAGCACTTTTGATTTATCAAATGCTTTTTGAACATTTTTTAAAAATTCTCAGCTTTTTATGGTATATATAATTGCCTATAAGAACAACAATAACAACAACACAAAGTCCATTTTCTTCTAAACCAAAAATATCAGTATTTTATAATTCATAGGGCGACGGTATATAGGGTGTCTCAATATACTTGGGACCCTTTTAACTGGTAATAACTCTGCTAAAAATGATAGTGCGTTCTTTTTGTTTCAGATTTGAAAATAGTAAACAACAACAAAACAAAAAAAAAAGTAAAGAAAAAAAAAAGAAAAAAGAAAAATCTGTTTTGTTCATGATATTCAATAAGCCTGATAAATGAAATACTCGATAATTGTTATTTACTCACAAAAATCTTAAATGCACCCTCATAACCAGATATGAAGGATGAAAACCATACTCTGCATCCTTTTTATATCAGAACATTAGAAACAACATGATACTTTAAATTATGTATAATACAGGGTGGGACAGAAATACTTCACACATTTTCAAATAAGATTATAGTTTGGATTAAGTGTACACGGTGCGTTTGCAGCTGAAACGTTTTTTAATTGCTACACAGAAAATATCTTTTGCTCATTTCATGTTATTTTGGAATGATGCCGTTCCGAATAGAAAACCTATACTGTTATCGGTTGCTAATACAATCAGAAACAGTATTATTCTGACGTGACATGAAATGAGCAAGAAGAGCTCTCTGTGTTGTAATCACTGATTTACCAGTCTGGAACTCACCCCGTCAAAAAAAAAAAAAAAAAAAAAGAAAAAAAAGAAAAAACAAAACAAAAAACAAAAACATTTCAACATCAAATGCACGGTGTATACTGGCTTAAACTATGGTCGAAACTAATAATATTTAAAAAAAAATGATAGGAAATTAGCTGGATAGAGCTACCATTACCAATTTCCTAACTTCACTTCTACCATAGAGTCAATACCTTAAAACGTTAGAGGTATTTCTGTCGCACCCTGTACAGTACGGTTTGGTTTGGCTTCGTTTTACAGGATATTAATCATTGTAGGCCATTTAATGTCAAACCCATTTTATACATATAAATAGTTATATTTTAAACAATTCAGTTTAACATAAGTACACAGTTTAAATATCAAAAACAGTTCTATTTTTAAAAAAATCAGTTTAGTACAAGTACACTGTTTAGTTCTATTTAACTCATAGCTAGGGTCCTATCAGGTGCAACCACTCTGAGCCAGAGTGGACCGGGGAGCGATGACAATAAAGGGCTACTCCGCATTCCCCCAAGCTCCAGCATTACTGAAGCCTCACCATCATATTGTTTAGTGTCATATCCAGAACATTCGTTAGGAGAGGGTCTTACCCCTCTGCAGAGAAGAATTGGGGTATTCTACGGCCCCAGCCGACTGGGCTTTTGTACAATACAGTCTTGTCACGCTTAAAGTACGAATTTCCGGTAGATTTAAACTGGTTCATTCATCCTTAACTTCATTAATTAAAGATGTTTAATGGCATATCAACCTTTGTATTTTATTTAATGCCAAAGCTATTCTCCTAGAACAGTAGTGGTGCTATTTAACCCATAGCTGAGAGGATAAAGGGGTTCATACCTTTCCCAAGGGTATTTGCCTGAAAGTGAACGTAATAGCGCGACTGGAATACGAACTCACTACGATTCCACAGTCCATCGCTTTAACCATTACACCACGAGGACACCCCTTAACTTCATTAGGTTAAGCATGAATGAACCTGTTTACTACTTAAGGGGATGGTCATTTGGGAAGTGTAGGAAATATAACCAACCTGGGTGCCAAACTCAGCAAATCTGAGCAAATAACAATTATTCTTCTCTTGACTTATGGTCAAATCACGTTGAAAATCACCGTCGGTAGAGCGTAGAATATGCTGCCTGTATTCCCTGCAGAAAGACCCTCAGACTAGAAAAGGAGTCTTAGGTATGATATTAAATTGAATTTGAGGGTAAGGCTCCAGTTCTGGAGCTTGAGGAAGTGGGGACTACGCCTTCATTACTATTACATCCAAAACTACTCCGAAGTGGTAGTTCCAATGAGGGTCCCTTCTATGGATCCCATCTATGGGTCAAAAAGGTTGTTTAAAAATAATTCGTATCCGATAGGAATACTTGATGCCATATAACAGCAAATTATTTGTATTAAATAGTTTCTTGAAGCTAAACTTTTTTTATCAAGGGTAATAATGATTAGTTAGTTGAAACAATCGATAGGCTATCGGTCATATGGAATTCAGATCTGACCGATCCATACTAAATGGTAGTTCTCTGAAACTAGTGGACAAATTCACCTACCTAGGAAGCAGTGTCTCATCAACGAAGACAGACATCAACACGTGACTAGCAAAGGCATGGACAACTATCGATAGGATATTGATCATATGGAAGTCATACCTGACCGATAAAATAAAACGCAGTTTTTTCCTAGCAGCGGTCGTGTCGATTCTGCTATATGGATGCACTACATGGACTCTAACTAAACGTATGGAGAAAAAGCTTGACGGTAACTACACAAGAATGCTGTAAGCAATATTGAACAAGTCCTGGAAGCAGCACGTCACGAAGCAGCAGCTGTACGGCCACCTACTACCCATCACGAAAACTATCCAAGTTAGACGAACTCATAAGTGACATACACATGGACGAGCAAAGGCAGGACGCCAAGCTAGAACCTACATACAACAGCTTTGTGCCGATACAGGATATAGCCTTGAAGACCTTCCGGGAGCAATGCACGATAGAGAAGAGTGGCGGGAGAGGGTCAGAGAGACCCTTACTGATAGCGTGACATGATGATGATAATGATATAACTGTGTGCAAAGAAATGGTCATTATTGAATAGAATTGATTACTTTAAACCATATGATTATTAGAATTAGATAAGAATACTTGAAAACATTCAACAGTAAGGAAGTTATTGGTATTTGATAGGAATACTTGATATATAACTGTGTGTACAAACTCTTAAGAAACAAATATAGCAAAAAAGGAAATATGAAGATACAATGAATGCAGTTCTCTAACTTCTAGGCATAAAATCAGCCTAAATGAGTTGATATACCGTTAAAATCAATCAATTGAGCTTAAAACAGCTGTTTTCATTATACCAGCGAAAGTTAATAACGATCGGCCAGGACAGAACTTTGATGAGAGACCATTAAGAAATAGCAGGTACTGTGAACTACTATGGGCCAGAATAAGAAAAGCTTTGTAAATAATACCAATACAAGAGAACTTTGCTTATGCGTGAAAGTGAGTATACTAGAGATTAGTAGATATGAGGTTAAGATTAGAAAATGACAAATTTTTCTTACCCCGAATATGAAAGTGCCGAGGAGTTCTGCGAGGACCTCCCGTAATAATCTGTTGCGTATGGAATAACATTTGGCCATCTTGATGATTGTGATGGAATCTAGATCACCTTGCACTCTCTTCGTTTACAGACAAAATGAAATGACAATACAGAAAGGCGGGTACTTGACTGTGCATTGTCTTCTACCCATTCATAATCTTTAATTATACAAACCCACCGTGTACATCTTTGTTGTCTCAGCCGAGGCATGTACAAACCTCGGGTTTCTCGGGTGACCTATCGATTTTACGATGCCGAGAACTGTCTTTTTAAAAAAAAAATCTTTTTCTTTTTTACTCATAAAGAAATGACTATACATATTTTTAGACTAATTTGTTTAAATGCTACCGTCATATTAATTTGTTCTTGTGACTTTGGCAGTAAATAAGTCGATGTCAATGATTACTTAGTTAATTGAATGCCTTCATAGTATCTTTTTTTCTGTCTAAACCAGGCATGAGCAACCTTTTTCGAGAAGCGAGCCGCATGGCTTATCATCAATAAATTTAAGGTAATTTTATTTTCAAGGTACCTCAACCATTTTCACGACGCAAGTCCATACGCGTAAGCATCTGGAAATTGGGAAAAGTTGATTTTTTCTTTTCGATAAAAATATCTCAAAAAATAAAATCTTAGGTAGGCCATTGAGAAAGCATTATGAGCCACACAAGTATTTGATAGGAATACTTAAAACTATGTGATTATTTTCAAATTATTAGTATTAGATAAGAATACTTGAAACCAAGTAATAGTTTTCAAATTATTAGTATTAGATTGGAATATGTGAACCCATATGATTGTTTTAAAATCATTAGTATTAGATAAGAATACTTGAAATCATATTAGTGTTTTCAAATTATTAGTATTAGATAGGAATACTTGAAACCATATAGCTGTGTGTAAATTATTTGTATTAGATAGGAATACTTGCACCCATATGATTGTTTTCAAATTATTAGTATTAGATAGGTATACCTGAAACCATATAACTGGGCAAACCTGACATTATTATTAAATAGGGATAGTTACTTGAGACTATATAATTGCTAGCAAATTAATAGATTTGTGCAAGTAAAATTATATAGTAAAAAAATATATGAATAAAAGTATATAGACCGGGCATGGGCAACCTTTTCTTGAGAAACAGACTGCATGAGACATTGCTCATCATCAGGCGGCCACCCCACTAAAAAAAATTCTGGTGATCTTATATTAAAGTTACCGCAACTGTTTTCACTATAGAAAACTATATGCATAAGTATCTGCCAAAAAAATGAAGTCTTAGGTGGGGCAATCAGAGAGCACTACAGTCAGCATGTGATCTGCGTGTTGCAGTTAGCTCACAACTGGTAATTCAACCAAGGTTCACCAATGAAGAGAAATAGACACCAGAAGAAAATTTTATAAGCTTTGAGTCGACCTATTTGTCTGTTGGGTTCCCGTTGAAATAACGGCCCATAATGATATCGATGCTTCTATTTTGAAAGAAGTGAAAAATCCTAATTAACTTTTCATTGGTTTTCTCAGTTATAATGAGAATTTAGATAGTTAAAAAATGACGTTTACGCGAATACAATTCCCATAAATGTATCAATATTCAAGTATCAAGTATTCTTATCTAATACTAATAATTTGAAAACAATTATTTGGTTTTAAGTATTCTTAGCTAATACTAATAATTGGAAAACAATCATATTGTTTCAAGTATTCTTATCTAAAAAGTTGTACTGGAAATTGTTTTATTTGCTAAGTTACAGTATATTAAGTACAATATTATATATTATCCATTACTCACAGTTTCACGTATTTGGACATCATGATTTTCAGATCTATTGTAATATTTTCGATGTACCATTTGAGTTGGTATTTGATGAGAATAATTCAGGACTTGGTTACTAGGCAATGGACCTGACCCTTGCTATTTTAGAAGCCCCGCTGAAAGGCAATTTTTAAAGGGAATAATGCTGGTTTGAATTCAGTGTTTACTATTGAAAACCAGAAAGAAAGTGATTGTCAATTGTCAGGAATTAATACAAGTGATACTGAATGAATAGGGCTATTAAATGTAAATATTTACCCAACTTCTCTGCCAGTTTTTAAGAGTAAAGCTGGTTTTAAATTCAGAGTTTATCTTGTCTTAGACTGGCTGCCTAACCAAGGTTTAAAAAAATTCAGACTGCCCAGCTATTTACTCATAAATGGGGGTTGGGAAACATACATATTTATACCTCTTAAAAAGGCATTAACATGAAGTAAAATGTAAACAGCTTCGTCCAATTCTGATCTCATTGGGAGAGGGGTATTGATTCATCTCTTCACCCCTCTATTCAGTCGCCAAATAATATGGTTGATTGATTTTAACGACATGTTAACCAGTCTAAGGTTATTTTGTGCCAAGAGGTTAGGGAATTGTGTTCACTGCACATTTATATCTACATCTTTTTGTGCATATATTTACCTACCCTTCCACACGAGTTAGATGCGACACGAAGTCAGTTTTTAAGCAGAGTTAAGCAGGTTTGAATACAGAGTTTTACTTCATCTAAACCAGTTGCCATACCAAGGTTAACGAGAACAGTCTGCCCTACTATTAACCCATAGCTAGAGGGGGAATAATTGGATTAATGCCTTTCCCAAGGGTAATTATGCTATGTAAAATGGTTAAAGCGATAGACTGCGGAATCGTAGTAAGCGAGTTCGAACTCCTGTTGCGCTATTACGTTTACTTTCGGGCAAATACCCTTGGGAAAGGTATGAACCCCCTTATCCTCCCAGCTATGGGTTAAATAGTACAACTACTGTTGTTCTAGGAGAATAGGTTTGGCATTAAGTAACCAACAAAGGTTGATATGCCATTAAACAGAGAAACCACAAACCTGGACACGCGTTTTTTGGAGAGTGTTCTTTGCAAAGATACTGCATATTCTAAGCCTCATTGACCAAATACTAGAACAAAATTGGTACACTGGTCTTGTAGATAGATAAACCAGTCTAGGAGGAAGAAGAAATCCACTAAGTTGAAAACTAGAGAGATAGCAACTCCACGCTATAAAATCACACAGACATAAGAAATAACCACACAGTTCATTTTTATGGTATAAATATACAAAGGTGAATTAGAGGTTTTGCAATATTTTGGTACATGCAAGTTTGTGACGCGTATACCACGTGATAAAAGCAGTTCACGCCGAAGTAGGTACCCGCTGTGGTTGATAGTTTCGTAGTAGTTGGTGCGCTGACACGTTGTGCATTGCTTCACCCCGTGTGCGATTTATATGTCGCAAAGATGAACGTGCAACGTACTCTAAATTCGGGAACTTATGGAGTTCGAACTCGGACATCACCCCATGGATTTAACCAAAAGCATTTGTCGTGCAAAAGGCGAAGTTGATTAGGTTTTGTTTGATTTGATTTGGTTTTATGGCATATCAACCATTGTAGGTTATTTCATGCCAAATCCATTTTTATACATATAATAGTACTATTTCAAAGAATTCACTTAAGCACAAGCACATTTTTTTTGCATTGAGTTAAATGTAAAAACAGTTCTATTTCAGATATTTCAGTTTAGCATACGCACACAGTTTGGTTCTATTGGTTGGTTGGTTGTTTTGTTTTACGGCGTATTTCGGGTCATTTAACGCAGAATTAAATTTCAAACAATTCAGTTTAGTATACGTATAGTTTTTGTATACAAACGGTTAAATGTAAAAACAGTTCAATTTTAAACAATTCAGTTTAGCATAACTACACAGTTTAAATGTCAAAAGCAGTTCTATTTCAAACAATTCAGTTTAGCATAAGTACGCAGTTTAGTTCTATTTAAAAACAGTTATATTTCAAACGGTTCTGTTTCAAACAGTTCATTTTAACTTAAGAACGCCGTTTCAATGTCAAAAACAGTTCTAAATCAAACAATTCAGTTTGGTATAAGAACAGTTTATTTCTATTTGAGCCATAGATAGGATCCCAGCAGGTGCTACGACTCTGAGTCAAAGTGTACCTGGGAGTGATGGCAATGAAAGGGTACTCTGCATTCCCCAAAGCTCGAGCATTACTGGAACCTCACCATCAGATTGCTTAGTGTCATATCCAGAAAACTCATTGGGGAGGGGGTCTTACCCCTCTGCAGAGATGCAGTCGGTGTATTCTACAGCTCCAGCCTACTAGGCAAGAGTAGTTGTTTGTTTGGGTTTTATGGCATATCAACCTTTGTTGGTTATTTAATGCCAAATCCATTTTTATACAAATAAACAGTTCTATTTCAAACAATTCAGCTTAGTATAAGTGTATTTTTTTGTTTACACACATTTAATGTCAAAACAGTTCTATTTCAAACAATTCGGTTTGGCATAAATACACACTTTGGTTCTATTTGACCTATAGATAGGATCCTATCAGGTGCAACCACTCCGGGCCAGAGTGGACCTGGGAGAGATGGCAATGAAGAGGTACCCCGCATTTCCCAAAGCTGAAGTATTACTTGAACCTCACCATCTGATTGTTTAGTGACATATCCAGGACACTCGTTGGGGTGTTTTACCCCTCTGTAGAGGTGCAGTTGGTGCGTTGTACATCCCCAGCCGACTAGACAAGCGTAGTTGATTACTATACAGTGACCAAATGGTTGAAGAAATTTCACTTGGGTTGTAAGAGCCTTGACGATCGGGCAAGGTTAGGTAGGCCTAAAATAGTGGATTCCGAGGCCGTGCTCCAAGCCATTGAGGCAGATCAGGCGAGTTCGGCATCTCACAGTCCAGTCTGATTGATCACCTTCACGTTATCGTCAAAAACACCCGGAGCTGCCGAATTGTGCCTCACGTGACCAAAATATTGCAAAACTTTTGACTCGCTCAAGTATAATATATTCAAATGGCCGAGACAGAAAGCCGATAAATACTTCTACATGAAATGTCATTGCGAGGTTAGATTCAAGTGAGTTAATATCAAATTTACTTGTATTTACTAAAGTACAAGAAAGACTCTATTGTTTGATTGAAGTCTATTTGTGTCTCAGTGGATTTATTTCACCTTTCTCACTGTCCCTAGTTTTTATCAATTGCAATTATTTGACATAAAGCGAGGGAAAGGTTCATTTCGCATTTTCGTCGAATCTGCAGGTAAAACAAACTTAAGTCCATCCTTTGATGCCAGCAATGCTTATATTAATTCCTGACCATAGATAATCACTTTCTTTCTTAATTCCATTGTATTTTAAGGTAAATATTTATTTATCTATATAGCGCTTTTCTGTCTGTTAGACATACATTAATTCCTGATCACTGACAATCCCTTTCTTTCTAGTTTTCAACGCATCTAAAGTAAATTTTCATTTGGTTGGTTTGTTATTTGGTTGTTTAGTTTTTATGACATATCAACCTTTGTTGGTTATTTAATGCCAACTCCATAGTTATACAAATAATCAGTTCTATTTCAAACAATTCAGGTTTGGTTTCTTTGTTTTATGGCATATCAACCTTTGTTGGTTATTTAATGCCAAGTCCATTTTTATACAAATAATCAGTTCTATTTCAAACAATTCAGATTAGCATGAGTACACAGTTTAATTGTCAAAAAACATTTCTATTTCAAGCTATTCGGTTTAGTCAAATAGTTATAATTCAAACAATTCAGTTTAGATTTTTTCATAGATTTTGTTTACACACAGTTAAATGTCAAAACAGTTCTATATTAAATAATTCAGTTTAGTAAGTACAGTTTCAATGTCAAAAACAGATCCATTTCAAACAATTCAATCTAGCATATAAAACAGTTTTATTTTAAACAATTAAATTTAGCATAAGTACGCAGTTTACATGTCAAAACAGTTCTATTTCAAGCAATGCAGTTTAGCATAAGTACGCAGTTTAGTTCTATTTGAGCCAAAGATAGGACCCTATCAGGTGCTACCACTTCGGGCCAGAGTGGACCTGGCAGCGATGGTAATAACGGTGCCCTCTGCATTTCCTAAAGCTCTAGCTGTAACATAGCCATATATGAATATGTGAAATGTACATTGAATGTTCATAGCTCATATATAGATAACATAGGAATCCCGAAACACAAAAAAACACTTATGACTTCTTAGTTCAGGTACGAACCTTTTTATTACCTTTGAGTTTAAAGGTTTTTCGACATAAGGAGAGAGATACCATCTTTCTATGCTGACTTTTCCATCTGCCCCCCCCATCACGTGTGGCACCCGTAGCGCACAAATTCGTCCGGCCTCGCCCAGGTCTCAATCTCAACTAACTGACTTTTCTCAAATCTCCCAAAATCCCCCGTTCACGCTTCCGGTGCATGACGTCATTCACATCCTCTGGTCATACTTTCTATCTGGGATTTTTATTTTGACATCTGTGAACGACACATCCTCCCGGCGCGCGCGTCAACACCTTCGCTCAAGTTTGCACCTAACTAACCCATGCGCTAAGAGAAAGGTTCTCAGCCTAACTCAACCCAAAGGCAGGATATATAAAACGAAATCCCTCGGCCATTATATTACATAGCATCACTGGAACTTCGCCATCAAATTGTTTAGTGTCATAATCCAGGACACTCGTTGGAGGGGGGTCTTACCCCCTCTGCAGAGGTGCAGTCTGTGTATTTTACAACCCCAGCTGACTGGGTAAAAATTCTTATTTACTATACATTTAATGGCTCTATTCTGTTTGTAACATTTTCCTTCATTCATGAGCACATGAGGATATTCAAATTCCTGATGAAGGTCGCAGACAAACTTCCATAGCATTAGATATATAAATCTAATATATATATATATATAAACTGGATTTGTCATTAAATAACCTACAACGGTTGATATCCCCCACCCCGTACATAGAAGCTATGATTGTTTACCTAGGATTATTATTTACTTTAGAAATGCATTGGAAGTCAGGAGAAAAGCATTGAGTGATATGAGATTTAACGCTAAAATATAACAAAGCAACTTATAAATTAAATCTGCACAAGCATTTATTATTTAAGAAACAGATAAAAGGCCATATCCCATGTAATAAATTTCATTAAACCCTACACGGTATTGATGTTTTAATTCAAACGAATGTCTAAGTGCGTAAAACAAGGAAGGGTAAGATTATCTGAAGCTTTAAGATTTGAACAGGGCCCTTCACAACACCCTGTTGTTAAGATTTTGAATAAGGTGACTGTCTCTTCTGCCGAAGGGTAAGACTCGTCCCCAACCAGAAAAAAAGATATATCTTAGGTATGACAGTAAACTGCGTCCGATGTTGAGGTTTTTATTCTGGAGATTTGAAGAATGTGGAGTTCCCATTTATTGCCATTACTCCCTAGTCCACCCTGACTCAGAGTGGTAGCACCTGTAAAGGTCCCATCTATTAGTCAAATAGGACTATCTAAAAATTATTATATAGTTAAGAATTACATTTAGGGATACTTGATGTTATATAACTGTTGACGTTCTTCTGCGGACCCCAACATATCGAAGTGCCAGTATTGGCCAATAAGCAAGGACTTATTTACATCAGCTCTTTGCGGACACAGGATGAAGTTTGGAAGACCTGCCAGAGGCGATGGATGAGAGAGAGAGAGAGAGAGAGAGAGAGAGAGAGAGAGAGAGAGAGAGAGAGAGAGAGAGAGAGAAAGTCTTGTTGTCAGCGCGACTTCATGATGATGATGATGATAATAATTTGTATAAAGAATAGTTACTTGAAACTATTATTGCTTACAACGGATTATCATTATTTACTGGAAACTATATAACTGTGTTCGAACAAAAGACTATTATTGAATAGAAATAAGTACTTAAAACCATATAATCATTAGCATTAGGAAGGAATACTTGAAACCATATAATTATTAGCATTAGATAGGAATACTTGAAACCATATACCTGTGTAAAAATTATTTGTATTAGATAATATATATTGATATGTAAATGTGTGCGAAAAAATACTCTAACGAAACAACTATACAAAATAAATGTAACTATAAATGTACAATGAATGCAATTCCCTAACTTCAAAGCATAAAATAATCCCCGACCGTTTAACAAGCCTTTAAAATCAATCAGTCAATTTCGAACTCTTTATTCTGACTACAATAATTCATTGTTACTTATTAAACTGAGTTTAATTTGGCTCAAGGCCAAAAATATGGACCATGCAGAGCTCTTCATTATACTTGTTGTATACAAAGGAAAGGAATTGTTAAATGATGGGCGTAGCCGTTCTAGCAGGTCACAGGTTTGTATATATATATATATATATATATATATATATATATATATATATATATATATATATAGAGAGAGAGAGAGAGAGAGAGAGAGAGAGAGAGGGGGATGCTTTTCGAAAAATAAACAAATGCACTTTTGCAGCCCGCAAGAATACCGCGGAAGGTGTTGGGATTTTTTCAAAGCAGGCTGTCACTTGACCCCAAATATGACCACCAGAAATATCGGGTAGAAATAGATTTTACAATTTGCCTCGTGATGACAAAACTAATACAAGATCAGCTAATTGCGGAAACCCTCTCAGTGAGAGAGAGACAGAGACAGAGAGAGCCTTCTGAGTGGGTCGTGGGAAAATATCCTAGCCCCACCAGCATTCCCTGTTAAAGAGATGCCTCAGGAACTGATAAATAAACATGATATCTCTAGAACAGTACTGCCTGGAAGGAATTTTTTGTTTTTATTTCATGGCATATCAAACTTCGTGGGTTATTTAATGCTTTAATAATTTATCAACCAGTGAATTTCGCCATTTCATTATCTACAGAGTTAAAATGAAAGAAAGCCATACGATAAACAAATTTTTGGAAGTAAAAAAAGCTATGGAACATGAGGGTGATGGTGATACCAATTGTAGTTGGAGCACTTGGAATGGTCCAAAAGGCTTGGAAAAAAAACTGGAGAAAGTGGAATTGTGAAATATTTCTATTTTAATTCATTCCATTTTATATTTTTCATTTTCGTATTCATAATTTTGTTTTATTTTTTATTTTCGTATTTTATTATTTATTTTGTTTTATTTTTCAAATTTTATTTCTATATTTTATTATTTATCTTATTTCATTTTATTCAGTATTTTGTAATTTATTTTATTTTATTTTATTTCCGTATTTCATTATTTGTTTTATTTTTTATTTAAATTTTATTAATCCCCACACGTCATAACTAATATATATATATATATATATATATATATATATATATATATATATATATATATATATATATATATATATATATATACACAAAAACTGGACAAGAATGCGCACGACTTTCATGTTATGAGTATTGAGCGAAAGGTCATGGCTTTGTAACCCAGGCAATTTATGGGAACTAATCTTAGAGTTTGTTGCTCATTAACTTAGTCACGACTTGTAGACTCATGCACGTTTTCAAATATTTGGAAAATTAATCCTGTCGTCTATTCTTTGAATTCGATACATTTACTACTTGATATTAAAAAAAAAGAAAACCTTTGTTTCCTAAATACGTCTCTGTGTGGGGCATTCCTTTGGGAGAACATTCAGAGGTTAAAAAAATACCTGTCGGAGAATGTTTAAACACAGAGGCTGAAAGTATGTGTTTATCAAACTTTCCCCAATGAGCAAGTGCGACACAAATTCATTTTTAAAGCAGCATTAACCTTGTTTAAATTCAGAGAGTTTTCCATCTCCTTAACTTACCTACGTAGTATTGTGTGGTCAAATTTTAATCTTTGACACAATTCCCTGGTTGGTTGGTTGGTTGCTTGCTTGCTTTTTGTCTTGCGGGGGTTATTCACTTGTTGTAGTCGTAGTTGTCGGTTGCCTGTGAATTGTTGGGTTCTGTTGAGATCATTTTGAGTTTCGTATCTGATTCTTCTTCTTAGCCCATTCACTTGTCCTCTTTTTCTGTAGGAAGCATAAGAGAATTAAGGCCGGAAAGAAAGAGACAAGGATACCTTTTAACTCAAACTTTATTTTAGGGTAACCTTCGTGGGTTACATCTTGGTAGAAGATCAGCAGTGATAGTATTCAATCCATATCTGGAGAATATGGGAGTTCAATACCTTTCCTAAAGGTATTCGTCTGAAAGTGAACGTAATAGCACGACTTGTGTTAGAACGCGCTTGCTTTGAGACCACAGTTCAGCACTTTAGCCATTACATTACAAGGAATCTCCTACACACATTTCCCAGTGGATTTACCCAGCCTCTCCACCATGTCCCGAACGCAATACAAGGTCAATTTTGAAAGCAGAATTAAGCTGGTTAGAATTCAAAGTTTCTGTCAGACTGCTTGCCTTAACAAGGGTAAATAATCCAGTTTTCCTTTCTATTTGCCTATAACTGGGAAGGAAAAGATGGATTTTCCATGAGCATTAGTGTGAAGTGAAACCCCAACAGTTTTGTCAAGGATTTGAACTCGGCTAATCGTTTCAATTTCCTAAGGCGATAACCGTTACGCCACCCGTCTCCAAAGCTGAAAATAATCCCGAAAGACATGTTTATAAAATGAGACGAAGCTAGAGGTTGATGGATGGAAACGCTTCACACTCCAAATGAAAAAGGCCCCAAAAGCTTTATAGATACGAGGGTTATTAAATTAGGGGAATTTGTTTTGAAAATAGCCAAATAATTTTTTTTCAGATTTTGTTCCACAAAAATTACTCTAGGCTTGTAGAAATATCTGTTTGGAAGCTATTCAAAATGGTCGCAAATCAGAGTCCTCAAGACTTGGACAGATATTTGTCATCCAAATTTTGGTGGCTGAGAAGTGAAAATCATATGATATTGACCGAAGAATGTGTTATATGCACCAAAAAGGATGTTTCATTGAAAAAAGTTTACAAATGGGCAAAACATAGATTAGTCACTTCGAACTAAAGTCGAAAAGACAGTCCACGGAGAGGAAACTAACTCTACAGTAAAGAAAAGGTTCCAGGCGCATCACTCAATAAAGGTCATGCTGACCATCTTCCAGGTCATAAATAGATTCATCACAACCGATTTTTTAAAACAGTGTTCTTAAGGCAAAATTCACCTTAATCATTCACGTCGCCTTCCACTCTTGCTCTTGTAATAGATAATACCTTGACTTTTATTGCTCCGGAATATCGTCATTTTAGAGTTTTGCACTGGTCTAAAATAAATGTTTTATAATCAATTATGAAAATTTTTTATTGTTCAAACCAGGAACAAATTAGTGGAAATTAGATTAATTTAAATGGGGAAGTTAAGGCCCCTCCCACGGAACCTGTTAACGACACGAAGTACCACTGTTTACAAAGTTTCTATCGTCGCTTGTAAACTATCTGAAAAGAAAGCTGAAAAAGAAAAATAAATAAATAAAATAAAAATAGATAAATGAAAATAAAAATAAAAATAATATAAAAAAGAAACTGTGACCAGAGTACCAAACGAGAACCAATTCTCCAGGAAGGATTTCCTTAACATACTAAGTGTGGGAAGCAGAGATACATTCAGATTCCATCCTTATATATATATATATATATATATATATAAAGTGGGTAGAGTGTTTGTCAATAGCCGGAGCGACCGGGGTTCAATCCCCAGTCGAGTCATACCAAAGACTTAAAAAATAGTACTTGATGTCGCATTGCTTAACACTCAGCATTATTAGATACGGATCAAGGGTAAATTGGAGCAATCCAGAGAAAGGATTAGCGCCCTCCCCTACGCCTTATTGTAGTAACTAATGAAAAGGGAGCCTTCGGGTCGCCTTCGACTACGGTTGCCAACTTTTTTACTTTTATATATATATATGTGTGTGTGTGCGTGTGTGTGCGTATGTATACTGCAGTTCTGAAAATAAAAGAAGAAAAGCTGCTGGACATAAATACCAATGAGCTCTAACTTATTTAAAAATGCGGGGACGAACTCATAAGTGATGTACTCTTATGGACCCCCACACATGGCCGTACAAAAGCAGGACGACCAGCACGAACATACATTCAGCAACTATGTGAGGATACGGGATGTTGTCCAGAAGACCTGCCTGAGGCGATGAACGATAGGGAAAAGTGGCGAGAGAGGGTCAGGGATATCCGTGCTACCAGCACGACATGATGATATATATATATATATGTGTGTGTGTGTGTGTGTGTGTGTGAATAAACTGCATTTAGCTTTAAATAACCCACATGGGTTGATATGCCATAAAACACAACCAAACCCATCCAAACCTAGAGCTCAACCATGAACCTCAGAATAATCCAGGGAAGCCAATGAAAAATAAGCATTGCGTGGCTGTAAGCCGTTACCAATGGATAACGAGAATTGCGTGTGGGTTGCATGGAAGTTTTAAGGCCATATAAAGTCGAGAACTTTGGCTGAAGTCAGTTCCCACAGGCAGTTCCCACTCCCGATGGTTCCTCTGTGTGCACGAATTCTCTGTCTGTCTGTCTGTCTGTCTCTCTCTCTCCGATTGTTCTCCTGCTCCACACAAGCGTCACTGTCGACGAATAAAAATATAAGATTATATTTTTATATATAAGTGTTCCTCGTTGTTTGTCAGAATCCAGGAGTAGTATACTACAGATATAGACCTCTTTTCTGATCTGTCGGTAGGCTGACATCTAAATTCACAGGTGACAGAACTAGTTAACCTGTGGTCAAATGGATTCAGTGTAAAACTCTAATGATAATTATGGGAAACAAAATAGTTAAACGAGTCATTCCACTGCACCTGAAAGGTAGTGTGATTCAATAATGAGCATATATATATATATATATATATATATATATATATATATATATGTGTGAGTGTATATATATATATATATATATATATATATATATGTATATGTGAGTGTGTGGGTTACTTTGTGTGTTTTGAGTGGCCGCCAGATCAGAGAGATTCTTATCTTCAGCATCTTTCAAGCAGCGTCGGATTGTCTGGAAGGTCTTCTTTTGTCCATCTATTTTGGTGCGAAGACAAAGACTCAAAGAGCTGTGCCCACGTGAATCAGCGTGAAGGTACAATATCAGAAGTCGGTGGCAGCAAGAACCAAAGACGTTGGTCAGTCAAGCCCAGGACGCGGGGTCGGTCAGCCAAGTACAAGACACGAAGCAGTGGAGTCCAGAAATGACCCAGCATTCTTAGTAGCTGTTTAAGATTTTCGCTAAGTTCTCACGATAGCCACACATACACGTTCTAAAAAATGCTTCAGATTTCGCCTTCTTATGTTGTGTCGTCTCAAACCCGTTTTTTGTCTTTTCTTCTTTCCTCTCTCTGTTTTTTGTTGGGTTTTTTTTTTGTTCAACTTGTGAAATGCTCACTCAGTCGGGTGTAAGAAAAAATAACGTGGTCCTCACCAGATAGACAAACGATCGGCGGCCGTGAGGGTTATTTCATAGTAGAACTCTTGTAGTCTTTCATAGCTGAAAAAGAAGTAGAAGGTTAACATCAAGCAGGTCAAGCGCGCTCTAATAACTGCGTTTGCCGCAGACCCGTTCAAAGCTTTTGATTAATGCACGACAATGATTGTGCCCTGGTGAATCGGTGTACGTGTTTTTAGTAGAACAGGATATGTACGCCTTAATAATCGGAAAACGACTAGAACGGTTAATGGCGCGTGCTTTTGTCTAAAGACTGCTGATCCACGTCAGACGAGCGATTCGGGTTTCAACCAGAATGGTCGATATGACTTTGAAACTAACAAAAGCCTGCGACATCATCATTGACAAGGGTGGTGTCTGAAGAGAAAGTCGCTGCAGCAATTCTACCAGCAGAGACCCGTGATAATTCATCTCCGGTCACTAGTCGTCGTAGTTATATCCCCTGCTATAAATGTCATGGGCCCAACCATTTTACCAGAAGCTGTTAGCATCGTGGGACAAGGAGAGGGGATGAAAGAAGAGAAAAACACATTGAAAAAGGCTTCGTACCTGTGCGCGATCTGCAGAAGAAAAAAGATTTTCTGATATTTATCAACCACTAGACTTGGAGCATGGCTTGAAATATGGTAAATATTGTATCCTTGAAGATTTTCGCGACCAATCGTTTCCTCAATAAAAGCCGTTGCTTTTTTAACAGCTGGCAGTGGAATTTATCGCTCTATTTGGATTAAGATGTTGAACCGTGTGTTATATAATAGCCGAGGGATTTCGGTTCATGCCTTTGAGTTTAGTTAGGCTTAGAACCTTTCGGCTCAGCACATGGGTTAGTTAGGTGCAACATTGAGGCAGGTGTTAACGCGGGCGCGCGCGGGTGGATGGAGGTGTCACGCAGATGTCATAATAGTCCGAGACGAAACGGGTTGACAGGGTGCGGGTGACGTCACGCACCGGAAGCGAGCAGAGGTTTGTGGAGATTTAAAGAAAGTTAGAGAGTTGAGATTAGACACTGGACGAAGACGGTCGACTTTTGGAGCTCGCAGACGCGAGGCGAACTTGTGCCCTATGGGGGGCCGCTCGAGACGGGGGCCAAATGAATAAGGCAGCATAGAAGATTGTGTCTCTCCTCCTTATGTCGAAACCTTTAACTCAAAGTTAATAAAAAGGTTTCGTACCTGAACAAGAAGTCGTTACGTGTTTTCGAATTTTGAGATTCCTATGTTCTTTATATGTTCTATCGTAATGAACATTATATGTCCATTTCGCACATAGCGTTAATTGTGAATATGGTACACGTACTGTCAGCTTTAAAATACGCCGAATGCACCTCTGCAGAGAAATACCCCATTCACAACGAGCCCACCAGTTAAGCGTGGTTGGGAACTCGCAAGGATTAGTAACTGGATCCTGGTGGATGAGCGGTCTGTATCCAGAAAGCCAAAGTTGTCACGTGATCAGCAATACTTCACTTACTACGGCCGACGAGCGGTCGGAGAGTTCAAATTTGATCAATCGGCTGATAATGTTAGATCCTAGTACCTATGTGATTATGTTTCAAACGTACTCTTGAAATTGCTTTTGTTGGGAATAAACACAACCCTTTTTTATAGGCAGTAGCTGAGGGTTAATCGCTCCAAGATAATCAAGACTCTGACCACTGCTAAATCTTATGGCGCTAAGTATTGAAAGCTAGAAATTGGCAGAGGTTCGAAATTGCCTTTCCGATACGAGAATACTGGTGAATGTAACTCTGTTTTAACCAAGGTGAATGGGCTTTCTCTTTGATACATTCCCATCAGAAGTTGGACTCTGTAGTGGATGGAGAAACACAAGACCAGTGAAAAAAAACAAATAACACGTATCGCTAATACAAAAGATACAATAAAAACCTAAACGAAGCCTGTCCGAATCTGATTCAGCGATTGAAAAAACTTCAGCCGAATTCCCAAGATACATAGAAATTGAGACATGTGGGCAGACGCCCTGATTCAAACTGTCCCCTTTCACGATAAAGAAAATGATTTCCTGCAGAGCAAACAATCGAACGGTGAAAAAAAAAAAAAAAATTAGAAGCGGAAATCTACTTGTAGATTTAAAAAAAATATGCCGAAAACCTTATTAAAATGGTTTCCTCAAGAAAACCATATTCAAAGAAGGAGGATTTTCATTAACATTCATGATACCAAACAACTAAGGATACATAAACAACCTGAAGTAATCCTAGAAGATAACCAGAACACCCACCCCATATGTTATCAAAAAAGACTCTATAACATCCAAGAAAAAATACTCTATTCCCACATCTATACATATGGCTCCAAAGACAACAACAGGATTGTATGTGGAGCAGTCCTCAACAACACAATAGTCAGAAAATTCCTTCTAAAAGAAACCTCTATATTCATCACTGGAATTACTGTAATAGATCTAGCCCTCTAGATTGTCTCGACAAGCAACACCAAAAGATCCACTCAGATTCTTACTCTGTCCCTTAAAATAGAAAATTGGATAACTCTCTAATAATCAAACTATTAAACAAACTAAAACTCAAGCCATACCAAAAATATCAAATTATAAAAATCATAAATCATGATGTTGGCTCAGTTGCCAAATCTGCACTCAATAAAGTACTTAACATAAACTCCAAAATACCATAGACTGACTTAAAATCTAAAACCAACGAAATACAGACAAAAATGGCAACAGTTATAGAACCAAAATATCAACCATTTCTACCAAATAGAACCCCCATTAAAGAAAAAGAAACCAGATCCAAGTAAGACCAGAAGGGACAACCCTGTTTCGTTTACGCATAAGCCACACCAAACTAAGTGACTCTTTCTTCCTAAAAAAGAAAAAACACCATATATATTGAAACACTTTTTGATGGAATGTGAAAATCTCATCCATAGTTGAAGAAAATTCTCTAACATAAAGAGTATGAGAAACAACAGACACTAATAAAATAGTCAACTTCCTGAAAAAAATAACCCAGCTTCCAACCATAGACATAAATCCATAGATCCAAACCTCTCCCAAAAATAGGTACACACACTTAAATGTACAAATGCCAAGCAGAAATGCTGAAAGAACCTACACAATTACAATAGAGGTGTTATGTGACACTATGTGGATGGTCCGCTAAGCAGACTATCCTTTTATCTGTCTTGGCGCGAAACCAAACAAAGGGCTTGGAATCGAGATCTCCGACGAGACCGAAAGTGGGCGAGGGAAGGCAGGTCCGAGAGATGCCAGGGCAGTGGGCAAGGGAACGCCAATCAGACCAGTTGGAAAAAGGAACCCAGAGAGAGAGAGCGGTTGGCGAAGGGTGACGCAGAGGGGAGTCGACAACGGTCAGCAGTGAAGAAGACAGTCAAGACGAGTCGGCATTCCTAGTAGCCTTATAGAAATTTCGCGAAAACTACACATCAGCGATAGTCTACAGATGCACACGGAATGCAGTGTCACAAACTCGCCCTTCTTTCACTTTCAGTTGACCCAAACCCATATTGTTCGTTTGTTCTTTGTTCTTTTTCTTCCAATCCCTTGGTTGTATTTCTTGTGGCCATAAAGAAATGTGAAATGCCCCAGCGGACCACTGGATGAATCACTGGCCAAGACAGAATTGTTTCAAAGAAGTTGATAAGTTTGGGGGGCGCGAAGGGGGTATTGTCACAGTTACCTGAAATAATATACAAATAACTGCACAAGTAACAAACTTACCCAACAAAGAATAAAACCAAAACGTCTTTGGTATAAAATAACCCAAGGGTTGACATGCCGTTAATCAAACCAACCAACCAACCAACCAATCAACCGAGAAAGTTTAGAATTTTTACCCATTTATTCAATTGCCTCTCAGACTCTTGACGTTGGATTAGTATTTCTTGAATTTTACTTCTTTGCTGACCTCAATATTGACACATTTATTAAAAAATACACACTTATTAGAAAATACACTAGTTACAAGAAATTCCGAAGAATATGAGCCATTCGACCTGCAGAACTAGTGGGCTCCATAGAAAACCCCTCAATACGGCTATTGGCCCTAATGAGATTCATAAGTTTCTAAAATAACTACCGAGGTAGTCAGCTAACTTTAAAATATCTCCATCGACATATGGATGAGCCACACATTTCTACAAACATTATGATAGCCGACTATTGTCCTGTTCCCCAAAACCTGAAATTATGCTTCTAATCCGCTGTATCAGCCAAACGATCGAACGGATGTTTAATAACAAAAGTCTAAATACACATGTACAATGTATGTTAGTCTTTAACCTCTAGACATAAAATAACCGCAAACAGTTTGAGATGCCGTTAAAATCCACCAACCAACCAAATTTGAAACCATATATTAACTAGTATTAGAAGTACTTGCAACCATATAACTGTCTAGAAATTATTTGTATCAGATGGGAAAATTTGATATATAAAAGTGTACAAAAACATTTAAGAAACAAAAAAATTTATATAAAAACGTATAATGAACTCAATTCCCTAAACTCTAAGCATAAAATCACACAAGACGTGTTCATATCCTGTTAAAATCAATCAATCAATCAATCATATAATCCCTTTTAAGAACTTTTTGTTTGGTCACCAAGAAAACATTCAATCTAATGTCTTCCCGGATGAAATATCATCTTCTTTTTGTTAACCAAAGCACCTATTTATTCGTGTTACCGTATTAGAAATCGTAATTAAATTCGTGATTTATTTCACTAGAAATAGATTTGATGTAAATCCACCTTTTGTTAGAATCAAATTAAATTATATGTTTCATTGGTAATTGTAAAAATTCAATGAAACTTCAAGAATCGTTAATATAAATGATATTTCCGTGCACTTGTTCAAACCAAGCAGAAAACAAAAAAATCTGAAAAATTATATGACAGAGGTTTGTTTTACCTTCAACTTATATAAATATGACCACTTTCGCCAATGGCCCGGGGGACCAAGGTTCAACCCCAGGTCTAGTCATACCAAAGACTCAAAAAATGGTTCTTGATATCTCCTTACTTAACATTTAGCATTATAAGGTACGTATCAAGGGTAAAGTGGAGTAATCCAAAGAAAGGAGTAACGCCCTTCCCTACACCTCGGTGTTGTAGCTATTGAAATGGGAACCTTCGGGTCACCCTCGACTACGGTCGCTAACTTTACTTACTTTTTACTTGATATATTTTTTATAGAAAAATCAGAATTTAAGTATGAATCACAGGAGATTGGTTCGCAATCTTACTTCAATAGGAAATAATAAGAAAGTGTGGTTTTGAATAAGATAAAATAAAATAAAATAGAATAAACAAATACAAAAAAAAAAAAAATTTCAAGGAACCCTTTGACAGGAAGCGCAAGCCACAAATGCCTAAAGAAAATGGCTTGCTGACGTCAAAAAAACTTTTCAGACCTTTTCTCTTTACACCTTCCTATTGGACAGACGCTTTTGCTGATTCGGAAAGGAAGTTCCACACTATGAAATAGTTGTTGACCTGTAGAATAAAGGTTAAGTTTAAAGTATCCTTATCGTTACCTTTTTCCATTTTAAGTTTATTTACAGCTCCGGCCAACCATAAGAGAACAAGTTAATTGGCTAATAAGAGAAACCAAAGAGTCAGACACCAAAAACTACAAAGTCTTCCCACAAAACCCAGTAATTAATCAAACTGAAACGAACGACTACCAACAATCTACAAACCAAACTTTATTAAGCTCCATAAAAGCTCCAATTTATTTGTGCTGTAGTAACTCGAATATATTGGATTTACACTCCTATATTCTTTTAAATAGCCGTCGATAGCCGCGTGGTACAAAAAAGTTCTAGAAAATTAGGGTCTATGGTTCACTTATTCCCGAAACAAAAGGTTGTGGATGTCGGTAAATTAATTAGTTTCAGGAACCTATTGGACAGAGAAATCACATGCCTTGTGGTTTCAATTACGTCCGTGCATTTTATTTTGCCCTGCACAATGTAAGTCTTTCGTTTTGGAGCCGGTCGAATGACATGGTTACCTATATAAGCTATGACTTAGAGGACAAACCTTCTTTTCCTCTCTTGTTCTGCTTTCCGACTGGACGTATTCCAGTCTCACGCACGCCTACAGTTTCAGACACTTCGTCACATCCCGATAGACACAAACGGCCTACGTGGGGGAACACACGGCCCTCAAAAATACAATGCCATTCTCATGTGTATTAATATTTCGCGTGCAATACGAAGTCAACCCACACATATAGTCGCATAGAACACTTTAAAATATTTTAGTTTCTCGCATAAACCAACATAATAGCACATAAACGTAAGTAAGGATTCTAACATTCTTACCCTTTGTTTCAAGCAAAAATATTCATTGACCATAATATTCGTGTTTGTCACATACACACACACACACACACGCACACACACACACACTCACACATAAGAATATTTAACAAACTATATTAGGAAATTCATTCTGATTTTGTAATGTTTCCTTTTTTTGCCTGTTATTATGTAAATTTATTTTGTTTATATTGCCTTGTTGTAAATATTCTTTTATCGCTTATATAGCCTTGCTGTGAATATTCTTTTATCGCTTATATTGCCTTGTTGTGAATATTCTTTTATCGCTTATATTGCCTTGCTATGAATATTCTTTTGTCGCTTATATTGTTTGCCATTTAACAACATACCCCATAAATATATAAGATAAACAAAATAAAAGAGTTACGCTTCTTGAAGTACAATCTAAACGTTACTCAGACCACATAATTTGTAAAGAAAATGTAAATATTATAAATAAGAAATAAATAGATTATAAATGATAATAAATATAAAATAATATTATTATAAATAATAAATACAAAAAGAATGAATTAAATGATAGTATATATAAGAAATAATTTAACTTTAAAACTCTCAAGATGCCTAGCATACCTCGTTCTGAATATTAGCGTTAAAAACAAATCTTTCTCCTACAGATCTGTTGTATATTTTGGCCGTTCCATAAGTTAAGTACAATTTTGTAAATGTGATTTGTCACGTTTAATATCTCTCATAAACCAGCATGAATTTGTAACTTGACTCAATTCATTAACGTTTTCCTTATATAAATAATAGATCCATCATTACTACGAGACAAAATGCTTCCTGAATAAATTATACGTGAATACGCACATTCTATTTAGTCGTGTGGCATGATAATGAGCTTAATGCTTAATGTATATATATATATATATATATGGATGAATATGTGTGGGTTTCTCTGTGTGTTCATGGATGGATGGCCAAAGAGAGGATCTTATCTCTGGCATCTTTGAAACGGTGCCGGACTATCCAGAAGACTTTTCTTTGTCTATATTAGCGCGAAGACCACTCTAAGAGCTATGCCCGCGAAAACCTGCAAGACCGGAAGAGAAGGACGAAGGACATTAGTCATTCCGGAGAAGAGGGTCAGTGAGTCAAGAGTGAGACTTCGGGGTGATCAGTTGGGAGTGAGACTCCGAAGCAGGGAGTTGGAAAGTTAGGACGATGACCAGATGAGTCAGCATTCTTGGTGGCTGTGTGAGATTTTCGCTGCGTTATCGCGATAGCCTATGAACATACACAGAAAGTTCAAGTGTGAACTTCACTTTCTTGCATTTGCAGTTCTAAATCCGTG
>OY757922.1:63348764-63663764 GCA_963585895.1 Sepioteuthis lessoniana
GGTTCACTCCCAGGTCGAGTCATACAAAGGACCTTAAAAATGCTACT
This sequence comes from Sepioteuthis lessoniana, assembly GCA_963585895.1. Taxonomy (NCBI): domain Eukaryota; kingdom Metazoa; phylum Mollusca; class Cephalopoda; order Myopsida; family Loliginidae; genus Sepioteuthis; species Sepioteuthis lessoniana. Next base: position 63,348,812 of record OY757922.1, read on the forward strand.
TGATACCTCCTTGCTTAACACTCAGCGATATAAGGTACGTATCAAGGGTCAAGTGGAGCAATCCAGGGAAAGGAGTAGCGCCCTCCCGTACACCTCGGTGTAGAAGCTATTGAAAAGGGAGCCTTCTGGTTGCCCTTGACTACGGTCGACAACTTTACTTTTTACTTTTACTTATGGGAAAACTTACCTTCTTGTAAAAAGATTTTAGAAAATTTCATCAATGTTGTCAATCAGATGTTCAAGAGTAATTAGTTGGTACTACTCCATATCCTAAGACCAAGTTATAAACAATTTTTGTCATAGGGGAAGATTTTCCAAAACCGTCACCTAACAGCCATTTTTTTTCTTTGCATTGTTCGAGGAATATTCCGTATTCATTCATTTTATTCAAATACATGAAAAAAGTGAAGCTAACATGAAAAGATGATGTAACAATGTATTCTAAACATTTTCCTGCTACACTTAGCCCAGTCAGCTGGAGCAGTAGAATAAACCGACTGCATCTCTGCAGAGGGGCAAGACTCCTCTATGAATGCCCTGGATATGACATTAAACATCTGATGGCAAGGCTCCAGTATAGCAGTTTGGGGATGCAGAGTACCCCTTCATTGTCATCTCTCGCAGGTCCACTCTGGAACGGAATGGGAACACCTGATAGGCTCTTATCTATGGGTCAATAGAACTGTTTGACGTTTAAATTGTGTGCAAACAAATGACTTATACTAAATTGGATTGTTTGAAATAGAACTGTTTGATCATTTGACCGTGTGTAAACAAATGACTGATGTTTAAATGAATGGTTAGTGATACATAGTAATACTTAGAACAATTTAACTGTGTGCAATTGAATGAACAATGTTAAATAGAGTTGTTAGTGTTAAATAACATTACTTGAAACTCTTTAACTGTGCGCTTAAATTGAATCATTGGTATTGCCTAACGATATTTGAAATCGTTTGTCTGAGTTCAAATGAAAGAATAGACTCGAATAGAATAACTAGTGTTAAATAACAATGTTTGTAACTACTTCAATGTGCGCAAACAAATGATTAATACTGAATAGAATTATTCGTGTTTGATGATTGAAAACATTTAATTCTGGAAACAATAGTGATATTTATATGCATATAAACTAATCCTAACTCATTTAAAAATGAAATTATTAACAAACTATTCACTTAAATATCATGTGTAACCTTTTAAATGTGTGGACACAAATGACTGATTTTGAATTGTTTCTGTTATATAACAATACTCGAAACCATTTAACTTTGTGCAAACAAATGATCAAAAGTTAATAGAATGATTCGTATGAGAAAAAGATACTTGAAACCATTTAACAGTGTGCAAAAAGAGCTGAGGCTTGTTTAAATATGTTATCAACAAAATGTGTTTACAAATCATATATTTTCAATATATATGTATAAACAGAATTTGGCATTCTATAATCTACAATAATTTGTTTGCTATAAAACCCAATCCAACCCAACCCAACCCAACCAATCCTGCAATTCTAGCCAATATTTAAGTACTTTCTTGATTTAAGAGAAACGTTTTTAAAACAATTTGTTCATTCACTACACACACATACACAAACATATATATATATATATATATATATATATTCTGTGGCGTGAAAAAATGTTAGTATAACTTCAAATAGAGTATACGTTCTGAATAGTACTGATTTTCGATCACATCTCGTCAGAGAACATCTCGATAAGAGGCAATAACACTGGGGAATATAGAGAAGTGATCAATAGTCGACGAAAAAAATAAACAAACAAAAAAAAACAAGAAAAACCCATGATAGGAGGAAAAACGAGAAAAAGTTACCCTGAAGGTTTGGTAGTTTCTTTTTGCTTTAGTCTGGTTCAGTTGAAGTATAGTCAGTAGATTTAAATAAAAGAAGTTTTTCCCCCTCTCGTGTTTTTTTTCTCTTTTTTTTTCCTTTTTTTTTCGTCTACTATTAATCAGCTCTGTATATTCCTCTGTAGTGATTGCCTCTTATCACAGTGTTCTTTGGTGAGAACTGATCGAAAAAAGGTCTTTTTCAGAACTTATGATGTGTGCTCTATTTAAAGCTATACTAATATATATATATATATATATATATATATATATATATATATGGAGAAATTGTAGATTTTGAAAAATCCGACAAGATGTTAAAAAATAAATGGAAAATAGGATAAACCAAAACACAAACAACAAATTCAAATTAATATTTCGTCTTTATTTTATCAAAGACTTTTTGTGTCTTGTTTTATTCACTTTTACATTTATTTTCATCACACACACACACACACACACACACACACACACACACACACATATATATATATATATATATTTCAAAAGTTTGATGTTTATTTTTGTTGTTGGGCAATTATAATTCTGTTTTGTGATTTGTTTCCTATTTGTACTTTTTTTCAAGCACCAGATACTTTTTCTGGGTAAAATTCCAAAAGAACACTTGTAATTCCTGTGTAACTCATGTGTTGAGAACTAATGTCACTTGTGATTTCTCAATTTTAATGTATTCTATTTAACTCTAGCAGTAACTTTTGAGAGATGCTAATTGCTATGCCAATTGTGTGAAATATAGGTGTCAATCTAAAAGTATGTTGAATTACTGAAAGTGTTGTATAACTTTGAGAGTGTTTAAAGAACTGCAAAACAAAATTCAAAAATTACCTTCAACTTATAGATATAACCACTTTTTTTGTTTATATTTTTTAAAACTATCTTTTTAAAGAAAAAATAAAGATTTGAATATAAATTACAGATTGATTTTTAGTGTTTAAAATAGAAAATCATAAATCAACTATTTATTTGTGTAGCTGTATTAGAACTTGTTATGAAATTCACGATTATTTTGCTAGAAATAGACTTGATATGAATCTTCCTTTTACTAGACTTAGATTAAAGAATATGTATCTGTTATACAAGTAAAAAGATCCAGTAAAATTTCAGAAATCATTAATAAAAGCAATATTTCTGCTCACTTCAACAGACTTTAGAATATACACTGAATTATCTGTCGGCAGATTGAATAGTTTTAGATGGTTTCATTTTGGCGTATTGTCTTCTACAAATAATTTAGTAATTATGTAATTTAGTTACACACTGAAGTTTATTTCTTTTTTGGTGTTATTTTGCTGTTTTTTTTTAAATTCTTGTTACTGTTTCTTTTTATTATGCACTCTTTAAAGTACTTAAAATTTTTATTCCATTTATAGTAAATAAAGACGTTTTAATTCTAATTCAGTACGCCTTTTGTTCATTACTACCTTCGGCTGATCTAATTCAGAGCAGTACTTCTTCGAATCCTTCGTTTGTTTCTTTGAAAAGAGTCCCTACTAATCTCAACACTGCATTTTTTAGATGAATACCAGCTTTACTATTGGTAGAAGTTACTAATTTCAATTGCTACTCAGGAGGTTTCATTATTAGTTGTTATAAAGTATCCAGTATCTAATGAGTAGAGTGTTCCCCAATGATCCGGGAGACCGGGGTTCAATTCCTGGTTGAGTCATACTAAAGACTCAAAAAATGGTACTTGATGCTGCCTTACTTAACACTTAGCATTATAAGGTAAGGGTAAGTGGAGCAATCCAGGGAATGGAGTAGCGCCCTCCCCAACACCTCGATGTAGTAGCTATTGAAAAGGGAACCTTCGGGTCACCTTCGACTAAGGTCGCCAGCTTACTTTACATTATAACGTATTCTCTTTTTCAGATTTAAAAAAAACGGAGCATTTACATTCGTTTAAGTAAAAGAGAATCGCTTATGAATATTCAGTCCAATTGTTGTTGTTTTTTCGCCAAATAAAAGAGGAAGCAAGACATGAAAGTGACGGACATAACCAAGTGGATGCAAATGGTTTTCAACGCCTATCTTAGATATTTTGTCTTATTTAATTTCTTTCAACCTCACCGATCCTATTTGAAAACCAAACATCGTATGATGTGAAATATTCAACAGGAAACTACAAACTATCTTTGACAGGTTAGATCAATCACTGAACCTTCTTCATAAATTGCTCAAATCTCTTTTTAGCGTTTGAATCACATTTGATTTTCCCTAAAAATATTGCTCATTTTCTTTTATCTTCATTAGTTTAATCTTTTTTTTTTAAATACGCCGATTTTGACAAATATAATACAGAAAACAAATTAAATAAAATATAAATACACATTGTTATAACAGGTGGCATAGGTATGATAAGCTCCTATCCTGAAAACCAACAGCATTTGACGTTGCAAAGTACTGGCAAATAAATTGGCGCTGTTAAACCAGCAAATATTTTGCCTTTAAAAGCAATCGTTTTGGATGAAGTTGATAAAAAAAACTAAACGCTCCTATTGCTACCTAAAGACAAACTCAAGTTTTTGGCCGACCTAGTATTACCTTTTCTGTAAAAATGAACACTGTGAATAAGACACCATTTTTTTAAAACTGAAATATTTTCCAAATTAAAACAAAAAAGTCGTATAAACTGTGATTCTGTTTCTGTAATTATGCGACCATTTTTCTTTTGGAAACCAGCAAAGATTAGGAATGATCTCACTGAATCTAAGCATTGATTCTTTCCATTCAAAGTACTTTTTTCTTAACCGAACAACCGGTTTTTATGAGCACAGAGTGTAAAACATTAGAACCGACTTTCAGAACTTCTTCAACTCGGCCGTCAGAATCGTTTGTTTCTGTTCTAAACACAAATGGATAAATACCATAAAGTTTTTTACATGGCGTAGACTTCACAATCATACTGTTTTTAGTCCTCTCTTGTTTATGGATATAAGTGCCTGTGTGGCAGGTCCCCGAGCTTTGAAAGCCTGCAGCATTTATACTCGGTTTGAGATTACATGGTGCTGGTAAGTAAGCTCCTTCAAACAACGAGGTCCCCAGAGGGAAAACATTGTGATATTTAAAGGTCCGGCTTTTTCGACCATTGGTCGCGTCATATATGTAATCACCTTCGATGGTATAGAAAAAGATGTCAACGAACGGCCAACGGTACTTATAAGATGTTAGCGTTGGCGTTTTCGTATAGAAGAATTTCCATTGGAATCGCGGATACTGGCGAATATCAAACGCTGGGAGGCCTTTTTTTAAACTGCAGAAAAGTCTCTTCTTGTCCTTCAAGTTGACGTACACATCAATATCATCATCCCAGGGCACAAAACCATGATGTCTGTAAGAACCTGGAATAGAAAGTACGGTGATATATTATATACATTGTTGTTTAAATCTGATCTCACTGATAAAATAAAATGGGATTTCTTTCAAGCTGTGTCAGTACTACTGTATGGTTGTACCACTTAGACTTTAACGAAACACTTGGTGAGAAAGCTTATGGGAACTTCAGAAAAATGCTACGCGTTGTTTTAAACAAATTCGGGAAGCAGCACCATACAAAACAGCAGCTGAACTGTCATCTAACTCCCATCATACAAACTCATAAGTGACGTTCTCCTATGGACTCTTACACGTGGACACACCAGTGTCGGTTGACTAACAAAAACTAACGTTAATCAGATCTGTACAGACGCTGGATGCCGTCTAGAGGTCATGCCAAGAGCGATGGCTGATAAATATGGATTAAGAGGGAGAGAGTCTACGGAAACTTTAACGAAATGCAGGGAGAAAAAGCTAGAGGAGTACTACAAAAGGATGCTGGTAGCTGTTTTGAATAAATACTGGAAGCAGCATCCCACAAAATAGCAGCTGTATGGCCATTTACTTTCCATTTTATAAACTATCCAAAAAAGGCGAACAAGACATGCTGAGAACTGCTGGGGAAGTGAGGACGAACTCATAATCGACGGTCTCCTATGGACTACTACACATGGACAAACCAGTATTGGCCGGCCAGCAAAAACTTATATTCATTAAACCTGTGAGGACAGTGTTTGTGTGTACACTAGATGCCGTCTCAAGGATTTATCGAGAGTGATGGCCGACAGGGGTGGATGGTCAGAGATAGTCAAAGGTGATATTATTTAAACCACAGATGGAACTATTTAGATGGTACTATTTACCATAGGTGGTACTATTTAAACTATAAATGGAACTATTTAGGTGGTACTGTTTAAACCATTGATGGAACTATTTCGATGGTACTATTTAAACCATAGATGGCACTATTTAGGTGGTCTTATTCCATCGATTGTACTATTTAAACCATAGATGATGGAATAAGGGGTTTATACTGTTTTCACAAGGGTATTAGTCTGAAAATGAACATAATAGCGCGACTGAAATTCGAACTCGCTTATTACGAATTTGCAGGTTTGTCACGAGGTCATACAAGCTCCCCCTTTTACCTAATTGGTGCTCGTTATTAATTACTTGCATTACTATCATTAATATCAAAAATATTACCATATGAATTCTAAGATGGTTATTATTAAAAATAAAGGACGTAAAATCACCTAGCTTGTTTTCGTTGTTTAATGGCATATCAACCTTCCTGGGTTATTTAATGCCAAAGCTATCCTTGAAGAATAGTTGTGACACTATTTAACCCATAGCTAGATGGCTTCATAGATTTCCAAAAGTATAAATCCGAAATAGCGCGATTGTAATTCGAACTCTCTTACTTTGAGGCCGCAGTCTTGCTCCTTCAGTCATAACGTCACGGGAACTCCGAGCTTATCAAGTTACCCGTTCGAAACGTTTCCATAACAACACTTCCACAGAAATTGATATCACATCTATAGACCCATTCAATATGCCTTTATTGATTTTGTTGGCGCCATATTAGTTGTTATTGCTTTTACACACAATAGATTTATTGTATAATTTTTTTATTTCATTTTTTATGTGAATATTTCTTAATCACCATCATTAGTTGTAGCTGTTTTGATATTTATTCTATTTTGTCATTTTAAATTTTAGTTGAAAAGCAAATAAAAAAAAAAGGAAGATATACTAGTCCAAATTTTATTCTATTTCATTTTATCATTTGTTTTTTTTTTTTGTTTTTTTTTTTCATCGGGGTGATTTTACTCCCGAAGAATCCCTCTCTTCACTGTTTCGCTTGTTATAATCCAAGGAGTGTTCCACACTCGCCATGTTTAACACTGCGAGGTTGCAAGGCCAGTTAGGTCAGCAGCTGCTTATTTGGTTTGCAGCTAACCTCCTTGGAGAACGTACTTCTTTTAGCCCCGCCACCCCGAGAAGACCCCGTTATCTTAGTAAAGCTGGTTTGAATTCAGTTTTTTTTTCTCCTCGACTCGTTGACTTAAGAAACTTAAAGAAACCAGTCTGTATCACTTTTTAACCACAGCTGTCTTTACTTGTGTCATTAGCGGGAAGTGAAACGCAGTCTTGTCCAACATTGGAACTTGACTTGTGTTCATTTTTCATTACCATAAGAATTACATCACGCATTTCCGATTTAATAATGATGCTGATGTTGATATTTTTATTTTCTAATTAAATGGAAGAAAGCTGAAAACGAGGTTTGAATGGCCTACCTAAGAGAGTCCCTCCTTGGATGAAGAAAGTGATATTGTCTTGGGAACAGATGTTGATGAACTTTTGGAAGACGAACAAAGAAACAAGCTTCTCTTGTTCCGTCATGGCGGGCATGAAAGCAAACAGCAGACGATTTGTGAAGTTGTGAACCTTAAGCAAGTCTTTCGGTTGTAAAGGGAATTTTCCAAAATACGGACCGATATTTTCCTTAACACTGAAGTTCTGCAAGGCTGGAAATATCAGAAGATCTTGAATCTTTTCTTCGTTCGATATTGGACAACCCGAGGCTTGTATACCATTGCCTTTGTTTGGTTTTGCGTCAAGGCGTCTGAAGGGAATATTTGCGTAGCACTGGTATATAACGCTGACTAGTGCTAGAAGGAGGATAACGCAGAATATCTCCCTCCTGTGTGTGGTTTTACTAGCCGTCGACATCCCCATCCGCTCGTTTGGGTGGAGAGTTTTCCTCACCTCCCGGGCCGCTCCTTTAGAAAGTAGAAGAAGAAGAAAAAATCAGGCTAAAAAATTTAAGAGTATATTAAGTTACTGTTCAATTCGTCCATAATACTCAGGTGAGTAAAAAGTTTTGCAGTATTTTGGTTACAGAAAGCACAATGTAGCAGCTCTGAATGCTTGTGCTGAGGTCATGAAGGTGACGAACCAGATTGGACTATGATATTTGCCTGATACTTTCCGAGTGATACACGCTGGATTTTTGTATCAATGGCTTGGAGCACGGCCTTGGAATCTAAACTTTTAGGCCTACTTGACCTTGTTTGATCGTCAATGTCCTTGCAACCCGAGTGAAATTTCTTCACTTTTCGCACAGCAAATGCTTTTGGCTGCTTCTACCGCGTAATGGCCCCTTTCAGAATTGTGAAGCATAAATTTCCGAATTTAGACTATGTTGCACGTTTATCTGTGCGGCTTTCAGATTACTCCCAGAGAGAAGCAACGCACAATATGTCAGCGCACCAACTAACTCTAAACTACCAGCCACTTTGGTCACATACAAAATATAGTTATTTGTCGCTGCCTCCCACCAGACAGGACCTGACACAAGATCAATGATTATAGTGGGGTTTTAGAGAAGGGGGGGTCAGGCAGGAGCCGAGGCTCGAACCCTGCTGGTCTATGGTGCTCATTGACCCACAAAGTGCAATGGGGGTCTAATGAGCCAAGCAGTTTCACGAACCCAAATCTTGGTCCTGGTACGGATGCCGGGTTATTGCTTGAACTAGACAGCAAGGTCTAGTGCTGTACATAAGCGACAAAGGTGTCAATGTTGCAGCTCGCCCCCACCCCGAAGGTGGCCCAGTCGAAGCTGAGGGCCTTTCGGCCTCGAATCTACCATTGATTTCGATACCCCATCCGGCACGAATGCCGGGCGGTCCAGCTAAAGCCAAGTAAGTATCATACAAAATATAGCAAAACTTTTGATTCACCCTAATATTAAAGATTTAGAATAAGATTTTATATATGTCATACTAGATATGCAACAGTTATTTGTTTTATAGTAAACAGTGACAAAATTCCTGACTGTTTGTTATATTGTTTAAACATTCAATAATCCATATCATCATTGTTACCGGGTGCGGCAATTTTTGTTGCGGCCAGCCCAGTCTTGCTGTCTCTATGTGATTGTTTCCGAAAGGAGATCTATCGGCCATCAAGGTTGGACGAAACCACGCAAGTTACGAACCAGCTCCACAGGGATAAAAAAGGAAATTCCTTAAAACTGGCCTGAAAAACTCGCAGAGAATGATAATAATAAAGCAAATTGCATTAAAGGAATACCAGACGAAGCATGCCTAGACAAGAAAAGGGATCAAGTGGGAATTCCATAAGAGATTATAATTTGCCAATGCTGACAAATAGTATAAGCATAAACCAGAATCTGTTCTTGAAAATTAGATTCTTCAAATCTACTGGTACGCTGAAATACAAATAAACCACTAAATCCCATGCCAGAAGACCTTACTGTTATATAATTATGAAATGATTTTTTTAATATAAATCATTTTTCGTTAATTATATTTTATCATTCAGTTTGGTTGGGCTTTGAACTATTCGGATTCAGAGTTTAGGTGCATAGTCATTGGGTACAGTCTTAGGCTCCCGCACAAAGGATATGACAATTACTATTGTCATAATAAACCCCCAGAGAGGAAATGGGGCTGGAGTTTAGATGACGTCATGCCCGGACAAGATGGTCCTGAGAATTTGAGGATTTTGAAAAAGAGTCAGGTGGGAGTTAAGATTGAACCATTGAGGAGAGAGTTGAGTTCCTGCCATTGAGTTGAGAGTTGCATCACAAAAATCTCGTCATAAAGCGGGTTTTGCCGTTCTAGAGAAACGTTGAGTGAAAATAAGTAAGTAAAGTTGGTGACCTTAGTCGAGAGTGACCCGAAGGCTCCCTTTTCGATAGCTGCAACACCGAGGTGTAGGGGAGGGCGCTACTCCTTTTCCTGGATTGCTCCACTTTACCCTTGATTCCTTCCTTATATTGCTGAGTGTTAAGCAAGGAAACATCAAGTACCATTTTTTTAGTCTTTGGTATGACTCGACGAGGGATTGAACCCAGGTCTCCCGGGCCATTAACAAACACTCTAACCATCATGAAAAGGTTGAACAAATTCCTGAATCTGGCCAGAAGCTGAAAAAGATGTGGAACATGAAGGTAATAGTGATATCAATTATAACAGGAGCCTTTGGAACGGTCCCTAAAGGGCCTGGAAAAGAGATTGGTGGAACTGGAGATCAGACGAGGAATGGAGATCGGAAAACTGATGAGAATTGTTGTCATTCAGACTTCAGTGAATAAACATCAATTAAAACAAGAGTGCAAAACTCGCAAAGAGTCAGATAATAATTATAATAATAAGCGGCACAAAACAACGCAGTAAGACAAACTACGTAAAAGCCAAATAGATTAGACGTAACAAAATAGCAAATGTAGGTTATGTGGTGATAGAGACGAAACGATCAATTATATAATAAGCGAATGCAGCATATAGCGCAAAAAGAGTATAAAGACTAGACACGACTGGTTGGGGAAGGTGATCCACTGGGAATTGTGCAAGAAATTTAAAGTCAATAATACGAACAAGTGGTATATGCACTACTCGGAATCCTTCTGGGAGGATGAGACGTACAAAGTTCTCTGGGATTTTGAGATGTAAAGAAATCACCATATCTCAGCTAGATGGCCAGACCTACTGATAGTCAACAAAAAAGAGAACCTGCCGAATTGGTGACTTTTCCGTTTCGGAAGACCACAGAGTAAAATTAAAAGAAAGCGAAAAGAGAGATAGATATCTGGAACTTGTTAGAGAACTAAAAAAAAGACTCTTTGGAACATGAAAGTGACGGTGATACCAATTGTAATCGGTGCATTTGGAACAATCCCCAAAGGATTGATAAAGGGACCGAAAGACATAGAAATCAGAGGACAAGTTGAGACCATCGAAACAAAAGCATTATAAAGATTAGCTACAATACTGAGAAAAGTCCTGGAAACTTAAGAAGACTCAAACTTCAGTGAGAAACCATTAACTAACGCTGGTGTGAAAAACTCAAAAGAGTAAAATATTAATAATAATAATTATATTAATAATAATAATAATGATACAAATTTGGATCTTGTCATGCAGCTAAAAAAGCTGTGGAAACATAAATATGACGATGATACCTATCGTAGTTGGTGTGGTTGGAAGGATCCTCATGGGCTAGGAAAGGAGACTGGAGGAACTGGAGATCAGAGGAAGAATCAAGACTATCCAGACTACAACACGTTTGAAATAAGTTAGAATACTAAGAAAAGTTCTGGAATCTAGAGGAGACTTATTATTACTTAGAATCCTGAAAAATCACCTGTTAAAACCAGCTAAGTCAGCTGGGATTGTAGGATAGACTGACTGTATCTCTGCTGAGGTGTAAGACCTCATCCCCAACGAGTGTTCGGAATATAACACTAAACCATCTGATAGTAAGGCTCTAGTTCTAGTACTTTGGGTAATGTGGAGTACCCCTTCATTACCATTAATGTTAGAAAACAATACTTGAAACCATTTAACGGTGTGCAAACAAATGAGCTCTTGCTCATTTAAAAAATGTTACCTAAAAACTAGTCGTTTGCAAATCATGTATCCAATAACAGTATGTATAAACAGGATTTGGCATTAAATTTGGCATATCAACCCTAGAAGGGTTGATATGCCGTAAAATCCAACCAACAAATCAACCCGTTAAAACTCATCAAGAGTGAAATGATTATAGTAATTTGCAACTTATAGCTTCAAATAAAGAATTCTTCAGTAACGATACGAGCTCGAGCCACTTGGGAGGTGACCAGGTTCATTAAAAGGACAGATGCTTAGTGGAGCGAACTTGGCGGAATCGGTCAAGTGAAACCTACATATGATTGGTGATTCCTGGGTAATTTTAATAAAATGGCCTGATTCTACGTAAAAGACTCCACCGTTTCACCTCGAGAGACAGACCCAAGACAAACGATTTCGCAGTTCGGACTCGCTCAGTGTTCCTATATCAGACGTATTTGCCACTCTCTTCAACTCCTACCGAACTTTTTAGACCTTATTTAATTTCTGGTGCAGTTATTATTGGGGAACGAGAAAAGTACTTTTAACCTGAACTAAATCAGTGAAAATAAAATATTAATGAAATTGACACATGCCAAAATCAAAACAAGAAATAAGTTAGTGGAATTATTATTAATTTTTTACCAGTATTTCTTTCATGTTAATCTTAATGATAATAAAATTAATTATTGTCGACAATACTTCATCTTATAAGTAAAATCAAGTCAGTGGAATGTTTGAATTAGAATAATAGTTTTCTCCTTTTTCTTCAAATGCGCTTTCTAATATACAAAGATATCTACAAAAAAGTATATCAAACTTTAATCTATATAATAAAAACTCAACGTCTGTCTGTCTGCGTGCACATCTATAAGACAAAAAGAAATAGAAAAAAGTATATCAAACTTTAATCTATATAATAAAAACTCAACGTCTGTCTGTCTGTCTGTCTGCGTGCACATCTATAAGACAAAAAGAAATAGAAGATGCATAAAAACAAATGATGTATTTTCATGTAAAATTTTATGAGAAAAACAATGAGTTCCATGAAATTTACTTTCCATTTTGATTAGGGGGGTTTAAAAGAGGTAAACGCCCCCGGTGAATAATCGTATAGCTCCGATTTCGATGAAAATAAAAACATAACTATTAGACACTAATTAATGTCGATTTCCAACATTTCACCATTTTACAATGATATTTAACCCTCCTGATGAGGTTTATAAGACGGCGCAGAGCTCCTTCGTGAATGCAATTGCTTCCAGTTTTCATGGAAGATACATAAAAACAAAGTATGTACTCTAATGTAAGATTTTACGAGAAATACAATAAACAACATGAAATTTACTCTCTAGAGCGATTAGGAAGATTAAAAAGTGAAAATTCAAATACATCTGATTTTGATTAAATTAAAATCATATTGCTGATGTTTACAGGAAGTCAGGATATTTATATGGGAATGCATACCAATTACATTATTGGCAATTTGGAAAAATGCTGAATCACATATTTCAAGTGTTAACTGATTTGATGATTGGAAACTGGAAAAAAAAGGGTTGAATGAAATATTTCAAGTGTTAACTGATTTGCTAAATCATTATGTTTTAGAGTTTTAATAATTCATCATTTTTCTTTTCTAATTGCTTTACTTTCTGTATTTTCAAAAACATATTTATATCTTTATGCAGCCATGTCCTTGATATAAAGTTTTCCATACTTGATTTTTAAGTATTATGAATAGTTATAATGAAGATGCAACATTACTATGATAATATACTTTGGTTGTTATTTGCTATAATTCTTGAATAAACATTGCGATATGCATGTCTTTATAATTTCCCACAAGCTTTTATTTATATGCATATTACATTCAAAAGCCGCCGTCTATGTGATGGCTGCTTCAATTTATAAACTAAAATATTGAGATAAAGAATAAGAAGTTTGAATGCAATCACGATTATATCTGGTTTTAAAAGAAGCACTTTTTTTTTACACAAAACTAGCATTCCTTTCTTTTGAGTTACAAGAATTATTTATAATCTACGTGATTGCTAACAATATTTTTATGACAATAAACGAGTATTGAATTCAATTGCATATTAGATTATATTATAATTTTTGGCCGAAGCCTGGCAATAAAAGCTTGCTGATATTCTAAAACGAAGTATAATTTTCGAAGGCTCTTTCTGACCCCAGACGACGGCTATTTCTGCTAGAAATACATAAAACAAAACATTTGTATTAACATCAAGGTAAAATTCTGAAAAGTACAAGTTTAATTTTCAATGAATCTTTGAGTTATTTGTATTAATGAGCACTGCAAATTTACTACTTTCTTTTGTAATTGAAATTTTTTATTTTGCTTCTTGTGTGCGTTAACTAACTGCAGAATCCAACCTGTGGTCGTATTTCTTTAATCTTGTGGTTGTTTTGTAGGTCAGTTCAAGATTGATTTAACCTCTTTTACCATTTTCTCTCTTGATGGAGAGACGTTCTATATTTCATGTATTCTGTGGCAGGTAATTAGTTTCGGCTGGGACTGTAGAATTCGCCGAATCTGCAAAGTGGTAGGAGTGTTCCCCTCCCAACGAGTTTCCTGGATGTAACACTAAACCATTTGAAAGTTAGACTCCAGTCCTTGAGCTGTGTGGAATGTAGAGTACTCTTTTATTACTATTGCTCCCAGGTTCACTCTGACTGGGAGTGGTAGTACCTGTTAGGGTCCCGTCTATGGGTTAAATAGAACTGTTTAATCACTTACTATACTTGTGTGTAAAAAATAAAGTGCAATATTTGAAACCACTTAACTATGCACAAATGAGCTTTGGCTCATTTTTAAATATTACGTACAAATTATTCGTTTGCAAATCTTATCAATTTAAGTCCTGGAGACAGCACCCCACAAAGCAGAAGCTGTACGGCCACCTACCACCCATGACGAAAACTATCAAAATTAGATGAACCAGACATGCGGGACACTGCTGGAGAAGTAGGGACGAGCTCGTAAGTGATGTAAGTGATGTGGACCCCTTCACATGGATGAGCAAAGGCAGGACGTCCAGCTCGAATCTACATACAGCAGCTCTGTACCGATACTGGATGTAGCCCTGAGGAGCTGCCAGAAGCAAATGCCGATAGGGAGGGGTGGCGAGAGAGGATCAGAAATATCCGTGCTGATAGCGTGACATGATGATAATGATGATATATATTTATAAAGAGGATTTGGCATTAAATACCTTACTAGGCTTGATATGCTATAAAACTCAAACAACCAATGAACCATCTTTTTTTTTATTGCAGCTAATGTTCAGTTTATAATATTAAAACTGTATATCTTTACTGGTATTGCTAGGGTGTTAATTGCGGTAACTTTACGTTTGCTTTTAATTCTGTTCTTAATATGGCGCTTATTCTTCTATAGAATTCTTTTCTTATTTTTTCTATATTTATTATATGATTGATACAATTCGCTTCATTAATTCCTAAATATATTTTTGGATATTATTACATTTAATCTAAGTTCCGTGTTTATATCTAGACTGATGGTTTTAGACTTAACTAGCGAGCCCTCCTTAAATGTGACTTTCGTGCATTTGTCTCCGAGTAAACTGCATCACGGTGTCGTCACAGAATCTTTTTACTGTACTTAATAGACTTTCTAAATCGTCATCATATAATTTTAAATCGTGCCAAAAGTAGTTTATTTTTTTCGGAGCAGTTTTATATCCATAGTCTGTGTTTTTATGTTCTATGGAGGAGTGAGATATTAGAGTTAAAGAAAAAGGAGAAAAAAAGGAGTGTATATGTGTGTGTATTTATTGGGTGGGTGGGGGGATGAGCCTCTTTTTAAGAATCCATCGTTGATATTTAGGTCATTAGTTTTGAGCATGCCCTTTTCATGGATCAATATGAAGTTAATACGTTACTTTTTCATATTGTATTTTAGGAATGTTATAACGGGATTATTATTAATCCTTATTATTATCATTATTATTAGTTATAGTTGAAGTAGCTTCACTCTATGCTAGTTTCTCACACCAGTTCTATCTGGTAGTTTTTCACTGAGTCACAGGAAGTCGCCACAGGTTTCCAGGACTCTTCTATTCGGGCCGATTTTAACAGTGATGTGGTCTTGATAGTCTTGAGGCTTCCTCTGATCTCCAGTTCTCCTAGACACTTGTCAAAGCCTTTGGAACCGTTTCAAGGGTTCCACCGACAAAAGTTTAAGTAGAAATGTTTCATCTAGAGAAGTTATTTTTCGCAGGTTCTGTCATTGCACTTGTTATTTTTATTTGTTTACTAACGCCCCCGCCCCACCCAAACCACGCCTTTTTAAGACAAGCTATAGTTTACCTATGGCCAACATAAAATAAAGGTTAATTGATTATTTTCTCAGTCTTCTGCTTCGTTTGGACTTTGGCCAAGACTATTCCATTTGAAGTCGCACCTGCTGCTAAGATGTCGAATTCTGTTGCCGATGTGGTGTTTTTTGGTGTTATTCATAATATTAAACACCAATAAAAAAAATCCAAGTAAATTACCTCTCTGTTGGCTCGGCTTAGTATTGGCCGACGGCATCTCCACGAGAAGGGTATTATTCACTCTAAAAGGAGTGACACTAAACTGTATATGGTGCTGAGGCTCCAGTTCTGGAGATCTTGTGGAAGGGCAGTCACTCCTTCATTGGAATTACTCCCAGGTCCACTTGACCCGAAGTGGTTGTAACTGTAAGGGTCCTATCTTTAGGTCAATTACTTCTGTTTGCTAAATATTATATTCGAGTGGAATACGTCAAACTATATATCTGTGTGTAAATTATTTTTATTTGATCGGAATATCTGTAATCATATAACTGTGTGCTAACAAATGGTTATTATTAAATTGAAGGGGTTAATTGAAATCATATAAGTAAGTAAAGTTAGCGATCGTAGTTGAGGGTGACCCGAAGGCTCCCTTTTCGATAGCTACTACACCAAGGAGTATAGGAGGGCGCTACTCAATTTCCAGGATTGATCCACTTTACCCTTGATCCATACCTTACAATGTTGAGTGTTAAATAAGGAGGCATCAAGTACTATTTTTTGAGTCTTTGGTATGACTGGGATTGAAACCAGGTCTCCCCGGCCATTAACGAATACTCTAACCATTATACTAATGTCCATATAAGTATATATAAATTGTTAGTATTACATCAGGATACTGACAATCATAGAAATGTATGCAAATTAGTTGTATTAGATAGATAAGGAAATAATGGTTTAATGTTTGAAGGTTGTATGTTCTTTTTTTTTTTGTTTCTATTTTTCCTCCATTATCTCCTGTATTTTATCAAATAAACATCCATCGTTATTTTCTCAACACTTGATGTCACCTTTTACAGCCCTGATGATGGTATATTAATACCGAAACATTATAGCGTCAAATTTCCTGCTTAATAAATTCATTACTTTCGGACTCCTCTGTTTTTCAATTTTTCTACTTATATATATATATATATATATATATATATATATATATATATATATATATATATATACATATATATATATACATATATATATATATATATATATATATATATATATATATATATATATATATATATATATATATATATATATATATATATATATATATCCAGTAAAGCAAAATGTAAACAAACGAAAGTTAATACTCAAAGCGTTATAAATTCCTGAAATGACATATGTCATCTGATGGCTGAGCGGTATGATACTAAGTCTAACGTAAGGTTAGGCAGGTTTCGATCCCAGTTTGAAGCGTCCTGCGTGTCTAGCCACACTGAAGAGTTGTGATACAACTAAACAGTCTGTCTGTGAAAAAAGGAAATATTTAGCCTGTAAAACTCGTGAATCAAGAATACTAGTTGATAAACTTTGAACTCTATATCAGAAAAAAAATATTTAGGCTGACTGACAAAAAAAAAGATTTGCTTCGGAAGAAAATAGAATTCCAGAGTGTGCTCAACAGAAGACGATTCAACAGACTAGTTGAAGTTTTACCAGATGTCACTTGATTATAGACGGAGGCAAGTCATTAACCACAAAGGAATGCCGGCAACAAACCTTGACTTCTATTTGACTAAATTGTCTGCCAATGATTTATTTTTGTTGCTGGTTGAAAAAGAAAAGATATTAAAAAACAAATCAAAAACAAAACAAAACAAAACAAGAACAAACAAAAAATACAGCAAACAAACATACAAACAAGAAACCAACCAACCAAACTAAAAACAAAAACAAAAATTACAACAAAATACAAAAAACAAACATGGTCAACTTGTTCCCAAAATGGCAAAAACCAACAGCAAAACTTCAATTTCCTTCTAAGTGTTACTTATTTCTCGCATGACATTTATTAAGTTTAGTTAAGTTTGGTATAAGTTCAGAAGTATAGGGCTCCGCGTGAAAATGGAACTCACTTTTCTATAATTGATTCTAAGCAGAATTACAAGCTGTGACTGTTTCTTGTTTTTCTTTTGTTTTAATAGCATATCAACCCTCGTGGTGTAATGGTTAAAGCGATGGACTGCGGAACCGTAGTAAGTGAGTTCGTGCTCCAGTCGTGGTATTACGTTCACTTTCGGGCAAATACCTTTGGGGAAGGTATGAACCCCCTTATCATTCCAGCTATGGGTTAAATAGTACCACTACTGTTCTTCTAGGAGAATGGTTTTGGCATTAAATAACCTACAAAGGCTGATATACCATTAAGCAAAGAAACCAAACCAAACCAAAGCTTTCATTGTTTACAAAGGGTTATAATTAAAACTATTCAAGTTTGTTAATTATCAGTCTATAGGTAAAATAGATCTATTTGAAAAATATAGATTGGAATTTTTGAAACCATGCAACTGTCTCCAAATTATTTATATTAGATAGGTTTAGTTTCTTGGTTTGAATGGCATATCAACCTTCGTGGGTTATTTAATGCCAAAACTATCCTTGTTAACCATCGCCCCATGTAGACTCCTTTCTTATAGATAAGAATACTTAATATGTAACTGTGTGCCAAAAAAACTCTTAAGAAACAACCACAAAAAAATGCAAATATAAGCGATCAATGGATGCAATTACCATAACATCCAAGTATAAAATAACCCTAGACAGGCTGATATGCCGTTAAAATCAGTCAATTTCTGTGGTCTTCTTGCCTAACTTTCAAACCATTACACTACACGAGAGTTAGTATGTGATATGGTCAATTAGTATATGACATTGGCAGTTTAATCGGATTCCCTGTGGCGTAATGGCCAACAATATATTTCAAGTATTTCTATCTCAAAAGTAGTGGGTAAAGGTTTTTCCAATAGCACGGGATACCGGGGTTTAATCCTAGTTCGAATCATAGCAAAAACTCAAAAAATGGTACTTGATGCTACCTTGCTTGACACTCAGCATTGTAAGGTACCTATCAAGGTTAAAATGGAGCAATCCAGGGAAAGGAGCAGCGCCCTCCCCTACACCTCAGTGTCGTTACTATTGAAAAAAAGGAACCTTCGGGTCGGCCTCGACTACGGTCGCCAACTTTACAAATTTCTATCTAATACAAATTATAGGGGCTCAGTTTAAGTATTTTGGCGTGAAGTTTTTTGAGAAGTAAACCTACTTATTAAAAATTGATTTTCAAAGGCTTGGAAAGGGGTCTGGAAGGGTTGGAAATCGGAGGACGAATCAAACTAAAGCAGTGTTGAGATCGGCCAGAGTACTGAGTAAGTTCCTGGAGACCTGAAGGGACTTGCTGTCTCTTAGATTCAAGTGAAAGACTAAGCTAAGCTAACCTGGTGTGAAAAACTCGCAAGGTATAACAACAACAACTATAATGAAAATAGTAATAACTGACAATATAAAGACAAAAAAACCATGACTAGGAAACAGAAATTGGAAGAAAAACAACTGTATGGATATTTCAAGCGACAAGCAGGTGGAATTTTACATGAGAAGAACTGAACATGTCTACGCAAGGGAAACCTTAAGAGAGAAACTGAATCTCTTCTTATAGCAGCACAAAACGCTATAAGGACCAATTATATTAAAGCCCTAATCGATAATATGCAACACAATAGTTAGTACAGATTATGTGATGATGTAGACGAAACCATTTATGCCATTATAAGCGAAAGTAGCAAACAAGCTCAAAGGATTACGAGACTAGACACGACTGGGTGGGTAAGGTGATCCTCTGAGAATTGTGCAAGAAAATGAAATTTCAGCATACTACCAAATGGTACATACACAAACCACAATCCACCCTGAAGAATAAGACGCATAAAATTCTCTGTGATTTTAAGATACAAACGGATCAGATTAGACCTAATGATAATTAACAAAAAAAAAAAAAAAAAGAAAAAAGAAAGAAAGAAAGAATGAAAAAAAAAACTTGCCTTGTAGTGGACTTTACTCTCCTGGCAGACCACAGAGTGGAAATCAAGGGAAGCAAAAAGAGAGACAAGTACTTAGACCTTGCAAGAGAATTAAGAAAGCAGTTGAATATAAAGGTGACACTGATGTCAATAGTAATTATCGTGCTTGGAACGGTCTCCAAAAGCTTGGAAGGTAGGGTTGAAAATAGGTTTGGTTTTAATGCATATTAACCATTGTAGCCTATAAATCCATTTTTATACATAAAATAGCTCTATTTAGTTTAGCACAAGTTCGCTGTTTAAATGTCAAAAACAGTTCTGTTTCAAACAATTCAGTTTATCATACGTAGTTTTTTATTTATACACAGTTAAATGTCTAAAACAGTTCTATTTAAAAAAAACTCAGTTTAGCATAAGTACCCTATTTAGTTCTATTTAACACTAGTTCTATTTAACCCATACATAGGACCTTATCAGGTGCTACCACTCCGAGCCAGAGTGGGTCGTGTGGAGCGATGGCAGTAGAGGGGTACTCCACATTTCTCAAAACTCTAGTATTACAGGATCCTCACCGTCAGATTGTTTAGTGTCATATCCAGGACACTCGTCTTACCCTTCTGCAAAGATGCAGTCGATGTATTCTGTAAAGGTGGGGTTGGAAGAGTTGGGAATCGGAGGACGAATTGGGACCATCCAAACTACAACATTGTTGAGATCAGCCAGAATAATGAGGAGTGTCATGGAGACCTTAGGAGACTTGCTGTCTCTCAGATTCCAGTGAGAGGTCATGAGCAAGTACTGGTGTGAAAAACTCGAATACGAATAATGATAACAACGATCAATCACATAATAATACAGAACTAGACATGACTGGGTGGTAAAGGTGATCCACTGGGAATTGTGCCAGAAATTTAAATTTGACCTTACGAACAGATGGTATATACACAACGAGGAATCCGTCGAGAAGAATGAGACGCACAAACTTCTTTGAAATTTTGAGATACAAACAGATCGCCTAATCTCGGTCAGACAATCAGTCCAAGTGATTGTTGACAAAAAAAAAAACCTGCCGAATTATGGACTTTGCCATCGCGACGGACCACGGAGTAAAATTGAAAGAAAGCGAAAAGAAAGATAAGTACCAGGACCTTGCTAAGGAACTGAAAAAAACTATAGAAAATGAAAGAGACAGTGATACCAATTGTAATTGGTGCACTCGGTATAGTCACTATAAGGATTGGTAAAAGGTCTGGAGGAATTGAAAATAAGTGCACGAGTAGAAACAATCCAAACTAAACCATTATTAAGATAGGCCAGAATACTGAGATGAGTCCTGGAGACTTGAGAAGACTTGCTGTCACTCAGGCTCCAGTGGAAGACCATCGGCTTACACTGATGTGGAAAGCTCTCAAAGGAGTATAATAATGATTTATTTGCACACAGTTTTATGGTATCAGTTCCTGTCTAATATTGTTAATATTTGAGTCAGAGTGGACCTGGGAATAATGGCAATAAAAGAGTTTCCCTCCCCCAGAGCTCAAGATCTGGAGACTTGCAACCGGGTCAGTTTAATATCATAACCAGTATTCCTGTTTTTTTGGAGGTACTGTTGGCATATTTTTAGCCCAGTCGACACAGCTAGTCCTATAAATAGGTTGATAGTATCAATTGGGTTAAGCTGCTGTATATCTTCATTACAAGATAAACATTTCTGTGTAAATTTCTGTATCATTATATAGCGATCAGCCAAGGTAATAATATCAAGAGAGAGAGAGAGAGAGAGAGAGTTAATAAACAATAGAGTGGTATTGCCATAGGATGAAGTATTATGCTAATATCGACCTTTGCTGTTTAATTGTGCGTACGAAAAAAAAAAAAAAAAAAGAAAGAAAAGTTAAAAATAACAAACCAAGAAACAAAAAAAGTTCATCCTTGTTCCCCTGCTAGTTCAAAATTAGTTATGCCATTCCTTTTTAATTCAGGAGTGGTCACTTAACTTTCGGCTTCGGTAATTCACTAGTAGGAAATTATCTTTTGAAGGGTGCGTTTACTTCTGTTCTTGAAGCTTTCAACTCTTTCGGGGAATTAAAAAAAATAATGTTAAATGAAAGAAATATATATAGTTCAATAAATTCTAATGTTTATAGCTGTAACTCAGCAAAAGCTATAATTGTTAACTAAGGATTATTATCATTATCATTATAATTGATCCTTCTGAGCTTTTCAAGTCAGAGGAAATAGCTAGTCTTCTCAAGTGTCTGGGACTCTTCTCAGTATTCTGACCAATTCTAATAATGCTGATGGTCTCGGTTCGTCGTATGACTTCTCAGTCTTCCAACCCTCTTATCCAACCTTTGGGGATCGTTCTGAGCTCACCAATTACAATTGGTATCACCGTTACCTTCGTGTTCAACAGCTTTTTCAGTTCTCGAGCAAGGTCCAAGTACTTGTCTCTTCGGTCGTTTTAATTTTTATTTTCACTCTGTGGTCCACCAGGACGGCAAAGTCCACTAACAGGCAGGCTCTCTCTTTTTCTATTATCATTTATTTATTTATCTATTTTATTTTTATCTATTTTTTGTTAACTGTTACTAGGTCTGGTCTTCTGGCCGGCATTAGGTGATTTGTTCGTATTTCGAAATCCCAGAGAAGTTTGTGCGTCTCATTCTCTAGGACGGATTCTGGTTTGTTCGTTCATATACCTCTTGGTAGTATGATCAAATTTCAATTTCTTGCACGATTCCCAGTGGATCACTTTCCCCACCCAGTCGTGTCTAGACTTATAATCATTTTGCCCGTGGTGTAATGGTTATCGTCGCAGGATATGGACACGGCGACACGAGTTCAAATCCTGGACCTGACTGATTGCATTTCATATAGCACTAATACCCTTGGGAAAGGTATGAATCCAAATATTCTCCCTCCAGCTATGGGTAAATAGTAGGGCAGACTAGGTTCTTCAGCCTTGGTTAGGCTACTAGTCTAGGAGAAGGAAAACTCTGAATTCAAACCTGTTAAACTCCGCTTAAAAAATTGACCTTGTGTCATATCCTGCCCGAGCGGAGGGGTTGGTAAATATGATAATCATTTTGCACTAGTTTGCTTCATTCGTTTAAGTGATAAATTGTTTAGTCTCTATCACTTCATAACCTACACTTGCTATTCAGTGGTGTTATTTATTACTATTATTATTATTATTATTATTATTATTATTATTAGTAGTAGTAGTAGTAGTAGTAATAGTAGTTGTAGTAGTAGTAACTTGAAACCATATAACCGTGTACAAACAAATGGTTATTAAATAGAAGTAATTACTTGAAGCAGTGGAAGAGTTAGTTTTAGATTGTAATACTTGAAAACATGTACGTATTAGTATTAGATAGGAATACTTAAAACCATACAATTTTGTGCCGTGTAGGTCAGACCCAGGGATGATAACAACACCCTGAATCGCGAAGATGTATACAAACACCGGATACAACAGAGGCTTCCATGAATACTTAAAGGCAGTGTTCAGGCCTACACATAATGTCCAGAGTCCTGTGCGTAGAGCAAACGGTTGGACTTTCCTTGCAGACATCCTATTCCGTTAGTCGGAGCATTTCCTGCCCTTATTTAGTCCAAAATGCATTTTCCAGGAATCTATAATACTCTGATTTCCCTAACAACCAGATAGAACGGTTTTCCCCCTTTTGGAGAGAAGGCAAATAGAGCAGCTGAAGAGTGGCAAAGCAGCTGGAAACGATTGAATATCACAATAGTCGATGGTCTACCCAAGCTAAGAACCATCACGCCAGGCGTCTCACTACCAACCATGTTGTCTCCTCCTTTGAAAACACCCACACGGCTTCCCCCAAGGACAAAAAGCGCAGGAGAAAGACTATAACATTCTGACCAGGCGTTCTGTTGCAGCTGCTGCGACTGTGCTTACCAGTCCCACATCGGCCGAATCAACCACGAACGTGCCTGCAGTCGGCGTAGTCCACCCATTTCCTGATATTCGTTCACGAAGATAAGTCATAACTGTGTACGAAAAAACTCTAAAGAAACAACTATGCGAAAAATATAAATATTAGTGTACAATGAACGCAATTCACAAATCTCTCGGCATAAAGTAACCTTAGACGGGTTGAAATTCCGTTAAAATCAATCAGTCAATCCATCATGTTAAACTTGTTAAATATGTTTATTATCAATTTTGATGCGGTTTGGTTTCTTTTCTTTGTTTAATGACATATCAACCTTCGTGGGTTGTTTAATGCCAAAGCCTTTCTTGCAGAAGAAGAGCAGTAATACTATTTAACCCATTGCTGGGTGGGGGAATAACGAAGTTCATACCTTTCTCAAAGGTTCTTGTGCAAAAGTGATTTAAACTTACTTCAAGGCCTTAAGTCTAGCACTTTAACCCTTTCACCCCGGAGACTCCTTCTGATTTTGAACAGTATTCACATAAAAGTGAAGACTTCTTAATTTCAGTTCTTTTTTATCGCAAACTCACTCGAATTGTCACGTTTACGACAGGGAAGAACAAAGAATATCGGGAAAGAAATGAAGAATAAACTTCCTGCAATGGGGAAGCTCAGTTTTACGTACCGGCTGCTTTATCAACTAAGCTACGAAAGCATGGCTGGTTTTTATTTACCCTCCCCTTCACACGAGCAGGACAAGCTGAAACGTCAATTTAAAGCGGAGTCCAACAGGTTTGAATTCTGAATTTTCTTTCTTCCAGACTGGTTGCCATACCTAGGTTAAAAATTCCAGTCTGATTTACTAGTTACCCATAGCTGGAGGGAGAATAGTTGGATCCATACATTTCTCTAGGGTATTAGCGCTATGTGAAATGCTAACAGCCTCGTCCTAGTTTTGATCTCGGGTCGCCGTGTTCATTTCATTTGATGTTAAGCACTATACCGTGAGCGTACAGATGGTATCATAGTATTCTGAATAATACTGGTTAGCGCCATATTTCTTGTCATTATTTTACACATTGGTAATGTTAAGAGTATTTTGAAGCGATAAAAACAATTCAATTAGGAAAATGAAGGCTAACACAAGTAATGATATGGCCCAGTCAGCTGGGGCTGCAGAATACACTGACTGCACTTCTGCAGAGAGGAAAGTCTCCCCCAATGCGTCTCCTAGATAGGTCACTAAACAATCTTATGGTGAAGCTCCAGTAACGCTAGACCTTTGGGAAATGCGGGATACCCCTTTATTGTTATCGCTCTTATGTCCACTCTGCCGCCGGAGTGGTAGCACCTGATAGGGTTCTATCTATGAGTCAAATAAAACTAAACTGTGTACTCATGCTAAATTGAACTGTTTGAAATAAAACTGTTTTTGACATTTAAACTGTGTACTCATGCTAAACTGAATTGTTTGAAATAAAACTGTTTATATGTATAAAATAGATTTGGCATTAAATAACCTACAGAGGTTGATATGCCATAAAACCAAATCAAACCCAAACAAACTAGTAATAATAGTTATACTAATTATCAAGAATAATGATTAACTGCTACTTCTGAAATAAATTATAGTCATCTGTTAAAGGTTTATGTTATGTAAATCTGTCCGTGTGTCCTCGCATGCTATCATTTTATATCGATTTACGTTATTAAATCTATGTGTGCCCTCATTTGTCATCAATTATAAATTTGTGTTTTGTGAATCTGTGTGTGCGTCCTTGCATTCTATCTTGTAATATAAATTTGCGTTGCATAAATCTACGTGTTTCCTCACATTTTATTATCGATAATAAATCTGCGTCATTACATCTGTGTGGGTCCTCACCTATCATCAATTATGAATTTGTATTATGTAAATCGTGTGTGCGTCCCTACATTCTATCTTGTAATATAAATTTGCATGATATAAAGCTGTGTGTTTCTTTACATTTTATTATCGATAATAAATTTGCATTATTACATCAGTGTGTCCCTACCTTGTATCGTCTCTAATACATTTGCGTTATGTAAATCACATTCTAACTTATAGCATAAATTTACCTTAGTAAATCTCTGTATGTGTGTCTTCACTTTCACTGTCTTGTTATAAATTTGTGTTAGGAAAAATGTGTGTATCCCACAACGATCTAGTGGTCTCATCAGCTTTATCCTTTGCGTTTTATAAGTCTCTGTGTGTCCTCGCCCTTGATCATGTATTATATCATCTGATATAAATTTAGGTTAAGTAAATCTCCGTATGTGTGCCCTCTCTTTCCGTTATCTGTTTTGAATTTGCGTTAAGTAAATATGTGTGTCTATAACTGTCATTAATTATAAAATTTGCATAATGTCCTCACATTTTATCAGCTTTAATAAATTTGTATCGTGTATATCTGCGTGTGTGTCCCCACATTCAATCTTCTATTATAAATTTACGTTATGTAAATCTGTGTGACCTCATATTCTATTATTTAATATAAATTTGCGTTTCTCATCTACGTGTGTCCTTATTTTCTGTCATCTGTAATAAATTTGCATCGTGTAACTGTGCGTGCCCTCAAATTTTACTTTCTATCATAATTTGTATTATATAAATTTCTGTGTCCTCACCCTCTACAAGCTACTAAAAATTTGCACCGTGTAACTCAGTGTGTAAGTGCCCTCACATTTTATTTTTTATCATAAATTTGCATAATGTAAATCTGTGGGTGTATCCTCACCTTCTATCATTTGTTATAAATTTGCGTTGCGTAAATCTGTGTGTGTGTCCTTACCTTCCACTATCAATAATAAATTTGCGTTGTGTAAACCTGTGTGTGTGTCCTTGCCCTCCGTAAACTAGAACAAAACATTCCACATTCAAATACGTAATCTATTAACAATTCAACGTGCATTATATTTCTTTAAATACGACATTCATCAAACAATACTGATATGTAATTTGCTAGACAATTTTTAAAACCGGTTTTAATAAAGAATTATTTTGTGTTATTCATTTGTAATTTGATTTAATTTACCTTTATATATAAGCATTTTTTTATGAATAACTTTTATCATAAGTCATTGTGGTATAATCATAAAAAGAAATAATGCTAGAACGGACATTCCGCTAGCTTTATAAAATACACAATCAGATTAATTGGTGTTAGGAGGATATCTAATCGAGTCCCCGTCTCACCAAGGTCCAATATTTGCACCAGTATGATATACTAACGCTTAATAAACGGAAGGAAAGATAAGTTCATTTACAGATATACGAACATTCCTCATGACTCTGACCACCAAAAACTCAGCTAAGACTTTTTGTACACCTTTCATGTACTGCTTGTTCATAGAATAGTATTTGCACACTTTATCTTTTAGAACATGTTTGTGTGTTTTTGTCAATACTTCTTGTATATTATGTATATTATTATAATGGAGATTATGTATATGTCCGCAACCAAAATTCGTCACCCCCGACAGCACATTTTCCATTAGCAAAAATCTGCGCCTCCTGTCTAAGTATTCAAGTTTTTTTTTTAAATTGATAAAATAAGAAATAGCATTTAGTATCATTTACAATGAAATTATAATGTTAAACTTATAGTTATTCCTATTTGTTAATGGGTTTCTTACTTGGATTTTATCGACGGAATTTTTGTTCATATTTATTAGAATAAAACCGAACAATTAGAAATCAAGACAAATCCTAGAGAGACAATACCAAGCAATTTTTTTTTTATATTAAAATCCAAATTTTAATATCCACATAAAGTTAGTCTTCATGTTTATCATATTTACCAACCCCTCCGCTTGGGCAGGATATGACACAAGGTCAATTTTTAAGCGGAGTTTAACAGGTTTGAATTCAGAGTTTTCCTTCTCCTAGACTAGTTGCCTCACCAAGGTTGAAGAACCTAGTCTGTCCTACTATTTACCCATAGATGGAGGGAGAATAATTGGATTCATACCTTTCCCAAGGGTATTAGTGCTATCTGAAATGCAATCAGTCACGTCCAGGATTTGAACCCGTGTCGCCGTGTCCATTTCCTACGACGATAACCATTACACCATGGGCACTTCAGTCTTCAGGTTTATAATGTAAACTACCATTTGTTTGTAGATATCAATACAATTGCATATTATTAGTATGTAGAGAAAACCAGCGGTATTATTAAACTCAAACTTTTTTGTAATAATTGAGATTAAATTAAAATATGTGATGTCGGGGGTGACGAAGTTTTGGTTGCGGACAGACACATAATCTCCATTATAATAATATACATAATGTACAAGAAGTATTGACAAAAACACACGAACGTGTCGTAAGAGATAAAGTGTGCAAATATTATTCTATGAACCAGCAGTATATGAAAGGGGTACAAAAAGTCTTAGCTGAGTTTTTGGAGGTCAGAGCCATGAGGGCATTATGCTTCAATGAAGAGATGAGAGACAACAGTTCAACTACCCGTATTTACAATTCAAAGAACAGAGAAAAAAAGGGACCGAGATGAATTCAGGGATACTCATATGACCTCGAAGTGTCCCATTGACAAATCCAAAGGAAACAATTATTTATTATCTTCCATAACAACTTAAATTTCTCTGCCCGGAAAACAGGTTTTATTAAATACGCATTATAAAATGCATAAACCCCAAAGGAAGAAATCGTCACATTTGAGGAATGGCCAAGAAAAGCGACAGGAAAAAAATTGTTGTAAAGATTATGTGTTAACAGAAAGGATGATATATTGGTTGATGGTTGATGGGTATTTTATGGCATATCATATTTTGTGGGTTATCTAGTACCAAATATATAGATGATTTATAACCGAATAGTTTGTTGGTAACTTAAATTTTTAAACGAGCCGTTAGAGCGTAGTTTATTGGTTTCAAGTATTCCTATCTAACACTAATAATTCTATCTTAATATTAATCATTTGTTTGCACACTGTGAAATGGCTTCAAGTATTGCTATTTAATATTAGTATTTCAATTTATCAAGTATTCCTAACTAATATAAAGAATTTGCACACAGCTGTATAATAATGAAAAATAAAACCCCACCCAATTCGATATATATATACATATATGTATATATATATATATATATATATATATATATATATATATATATTCTTCAGTCCAGTCAAACCGGAGTCGGGAATAATTCCGTCAGGGAAATTAAATCATTCAAACTTCAAACATTTAAATCTTCCTGGTAAAAAGTTCAATGTAATTGACATCACAGAGCAACAATTCTTTTAAGAAAAATAAAATCCTGTCACTTTAGGATCATAAATTTATTTCCATCCAGCTGTGGGTATTGATTCATATCAATACCCATAGCAGGATGGAAATAAATTTATAATCTTCAAGTGACCGAATTTTGCTTTTCTTAAAGGTATATATATATATATATATATATATATATATATATATATATATATATTTGAGATCTAACAAATGGGAGAAAAGTTCTCCCACATGTTAGATCTCAAACATACTTTTAATTTTTCCGAATGTATATATATATATATATATATATATATATATATATATAAATCACTTATAATGATCCTTAGAAAATGATTGAACAGTTCTATTTCATCAATTGATGGACCCTAAAAGGTTATATTAATATGGGTAAGAGTGGACCAGGAAGTTATTGCAATAAAGGAATACTCCACAATCCCGAAAGCTCCAGGACTGGAGCCTCGCAATCAAATACAGTTTAGTGTCATATCCATGACACTTGCTGCGGGGGGAGCAGTCGGCGTATTCTATAACCCCAGCCGACTGGGCTGTGAAATGAAAATAATTTAGACAGTGACGATATGTGGGAGCGTAGAGATAAAAAAAAAAACGTGAATGAACAATAGAAGATCCAACCAATCAAATGTGCCGGAAAAGTAGAATATGTGTATAAAAAATCTAATCAACAGACAAAACAAGCCACTTACAACAGAAAGTATGCGTTGATCCAACTGCTACGACACGACTAGGTGTGACACAAGGTCATTCTTTAAGTGGAATTTAATACGTTTGAATTCAGAGTTTCCAAAGTTTTTAGCACCATGTGAAATACAAACAGCTGCATGAAAGATCTGAATACAAGTTACCGTTTCATACGACGATAAGAATTACATTACGAGCGCATGATTAGTATCACAATGTTCAAAATGACACTCCTTGGTGCTTGTTTTACTGACTGGTAATGTAACTGACATCTCAGAACAATTTTTTCATTACTTTTTTGATAAAGAAATAAAAGCTCTATTAGGAAAATGAAATCATAATCATTGAGAATAATGAAAAAAACAAACAAAAAAAAACAGGTACTTAATATATATATATATATATATATATATATATATATATATATATATATATCATCATCATCATCATGTCGTGCTGGTAGCACGGATATCCCTGACCCTCTCTCGCCACTTTTCCCTATCGTTCATCGCCTCAGGCAGGTCTTCAGGACAACATCCTGTATCCTCACATAGTTGCTGAACGTATGTTCGTGCTGGTTGTCCTGCTTTTGCACGGCCATGTGTGGGGGTCCATAAGAGTACATCACTTATGAGTTCGTCCCTGCTTCTCCAGCAGTGTCCTGCATGTCTGGTTCGGGCTTACGTAAAAGCCAGCCGGGTTTCGATCACAGCTTCGCGAATCTCGCGTGTCTAGCCACACTGAAGATTTGTGATACAACGAAACAGTCTGTCTGTAGATGACAATATATGCTCCCCACCAGGGGGGTGAATTCTCAAGCGAGAGAATTAACGGTTGCCACTCACAAAAGGCAAAGCTCTTTGAATGAATTGAGCACTTGATAGCCGTGTTATATAGCCATACATAAATATGTGAAATAGACATATTCATACCGGTACGCAAAACGTTCATAATGTCCATAACGCACATAGATAACATAGGAATCCCGGAACATAAAAAACCTTACGACTTCTTAGATCAGGTATAAAACTTTTTATTACCTTTGAGTTAAAAGGTTTTTCGACTTGAGGAAGAGAAAGGCACAATCTTTCTAGGACGACATTTCCATCTGCCCCCTATCACGTGCGGCACCTGCCGCAAGGCCTCGGCGAGCCCCGAAAGTCAACCGTCTTCCTGGGGTTTCTATTGTGACATCTCTGAATGACACGTCCGCTCCGCGCGCGCGTGAACACCTACGCTTATGTTTGCACCTAACTAACCCATGCGCTAAGCGAAAGGTTCTCAACCTTACTAAACCAAAAGCAAGATATATAAAACGAAATCCCTCGGCCATTATATTACAGCCGTTAAGCGTGGTTAAAGCGCTGGTCTGCAGGATCGTAGTAAGCGAGTTCGAACTCCAGTCTGGCTACTACGTTCACTTTCGTACAAATACCCTTGGGAAAGGTATGAGCCCCCTTATCCTCCCAGCTATGGATTAAATAGCATCACTGATGTTCTTCTAGAAGGATAGCTTTGGCATCATTAGATAACCCACGAAGGTTGATATGCCATTAAACAAAGAAACCAAACCAAAGGTCAGCTGAGTTTCGACCTCAGACACTGAAGAGTTGTGATACAACGAAACAGTCTGTCTGTGGATGACTATATATATATATATATATATACGTGGTGTAATCGTTACTGTTGTAGGAAAGGGATGCAGTGACCCTAGTTCAAAACCCGGACGATGCAGCTTGCATTTCACACGGCGCATATACTCTTGATGAAGGTATAAATCCTACTATTCTCCCTCCAGTCGCTTATTAGTTCATCTCTCCTTCTTCAGTAGTACCCAGCATGTATCGTTCGTCTTAATTAGAAGGCTTGTGAGATGGGAGGTAAGTGGCTGCACGGTTGCTGTTTTGTGGGGTGCTTCTCCCAGGATTTGTTCAAAACAGCACTCAGCATTCTTGTGTACTTCCCATCAAGCTTTTTCCCTTGGCGTTTCTTTAAAGTCGAAGTGGTACAAGCCTACGTTAGTACTGACACGGCAACAGCTTAAAAGAATTCCTGCTTTATTTTATCCTATGCGTATGTTGACCTCCCTTTCAGTAGATGAGATATAGCTACCGAGTTATGTGAACTTGTCTACGTATTTCAGAGGCTTGACATTCAATGAGGAGATGGCTCCATTTTGATAGTGGCACCATACAGGTTTGTTTTAATCTTAATTTTTATCTAAATCTTTAAAAAAAAATTAAATTCATTAGAATTTAATTTTTTTTAAAAATTTAGTTCGAAGCCAGGAGTGCAGGACATCCATTAAAATGAATTTAGTATTGAATAGTATTTGAACAAGTGTATTCATCTTTTCGCTAGAATCTGTTTTAAAATTTTTATTGCGATGCAAGACTGATACACGATGAAAAAAATTGTTGAGGTGACCGAATACAGAATGAACACAAAACTTAAAAGTATTGGTAGGAATTTAAAAAGAATGCGTATCAAGAAAAAAAAAAAAGAAAAAAAAAAAACAAACGAAAACAAACAAAACTCTCTCTCTCTCTCTCTCTCTCTCTCTCTCTCACACACACACACACACACACAATTAATTTTTAAAAAATAAAAAAAACCAGAAATATTATAATAGCATTTGAATGGTCAAACTGTTTTAAAGTGACATAAAGAGACAAAACAACGTAATTCATATTTTTGTCAATAAACAAAATTATTATACTAACGATGTTTTCGTTCATATGTTTAATGGCATATCAACCTTCATGGGTTATTTAATACCAAAGTTTCTTTGTTGAAGGTCGGCAATAGATACAATTTGATCCCTCGTTAGAGGTAATAAGGAAGTTCAGTACTTTTTCGAAGGGTATTAGTCCAAAAGTAAACATAATATCGTAAGTATAGTTCAAACTCACTCACTCCGAGGCCGTTATCTAACGCTTTAACCAATATGCCTCGGTGACGCTTCAAAATACTTTGTGTATTAAGTGTTAAAAGCCGGTTGTTATTGTATATTTTTGTATTATTTATTGCAAAGACATCAAAAGGATTTATATGTAATAAAATGGCAAATCTTCCTTTCTTGCTTAAAAAGCGATAGTTATCGTTCGGTGGAATCTTTACGGGCCCTTCAATAATTAAAATTTTACGGGCCATACAATAATTAAAATAAGAAAAAAAGTCACAATATATCCATAAAATTAGGTTTTGGAAAAATACAAATTAAAAAAATAAATAAGTATTGCACATATGTCATTTAAAAAACATCGGACTGACCAATGTAATTTTTAAAAAAAATGCTACAATAAACAAATAAGCCTTAGCCCGCCCACCGCAAGTTATCTGAGGACGGGAAAAGAAAGAGGTAGTGAGGTCATTACCATTTCCTTTAAGAGTTGTCATAGATGTCCAGGAGGTTCTTACAAGAAAATGGAGCTGAACAACTTCCGTTCCTAAAAGTACATGGATTTTCACTTTAAAATGCGACCTTGCTGTAAGGTCAGATAAATACAAATCAGAATTGAAAAAGTCTCCATGGTAAACAGTATTTACGGCCTAATTCTTAAAGTCTCTCTCTCTCTCTCTCTCTCCCTCTCTCTCTCACACAGGCACACACACATGTATATAAATTCATATATATATATATATATATATATATATATAAGTATATGTATATCTATATATGTATATGTGTATAGATATATGTATAGGTACATGTATATCTGGGTGTCCTTGTGGTATAATGGTTAAAGCGCGTTCGAACTCCAGTTGCACTATTACGTTCACTTTCGGACAAATACCCTTGGGAAAGGTATGAAGCCCCTTATCCTCCCAGCTATAGGTTAAATAGCATCACTGCTGTTCTTCTAAAGGGATGGCTTTGGCATCATTAAATAACCCATTAAACGAAGAAGCATGTATTGTGGGATTTGAAGGTTTTTTAGCGTCGAGGTCACCAATGTGGGTTTTGAAAGGTATTTAGGAAGGTCAGTGGCTAAGGGCAAGGCTGTGTTGCCGTAAGATATCTGACTCCATATTTTGGTTATATTATTTTACCCCACGTTGTCTGGCCGGCGGAATGCCTTGCCCAAAGAAGGTCCAAAAGAAATATACAAAAAGAAAAGATAGAAACAGATAAGAGACGAAAACATTTCTTTCATACTTTCCTTTATTTACTTGGTGAATGGACTAACCAACGCTACGTCCCAAAACATAGCGTGGTGTCCAAAACACCAGACAGTAAAATCGGTGTTGTCGGTTCGACGTCACTACCCGAAAAGAGGTCGGTTCACAGAAAACCTGAATATTTATCTCTCTTCACCGGCTCCAAATTCGCCACTCCAAAATCCTTCTAATTTTGGCGCGACCGCTTCCCATTGGCTACTTTACCTTTTATTATTTTTCTTTTTTCTGATTTTAACCGGATGGATGCGTGGAGCCTTATGCGTGGCGACGCATTTATACATTTTGTATCTGGCAGCCGATGAGTCAATATCCGGTTGGGAGTTTTATTGTTAATTCCTAAATCCCCACAGTATATGTATATGTGTCAGTACTAGTACATGGATGTTAACAAAATGTATCCAGAAAAAGCTAGATGGGAACTACACAAGAATGCTACAAGCTATTTTGAACTAATCCTGGAAGCAACACCCTACAAAACGAC
This sequence comes from Sepioteuthis lessoniana, assembly GCA_963585895.1. NCBI lineage: Eukaryota > Metazoa > Mollusca > Cephalopoda > Myopsida > Loliginidae > Sepioteuthis > Sepioteuthis lessoniana. Next base: position 63,383,330 of record OY757922.1, read on the forward strand.
TGCTGTACGGCCACTTAACTCCCATCTCAAAAATCATCGAAGTAAGATGAACAAAACATGCGCGACATTGCTGGAGAAGCAAAGACGAACTCATAAGTAACGTTCTTCAATGGACCCTACACATGGCCGACCAGCAAGAACTTATTTACATCAGCTCTGTGCGGTCACAGGATGCAGTTTGGAAGGCCTGCCGGGAACGATGGATAATAAGGACGAATGGGGAGAGAGAGAGAGAGAGAGAGAGAGAGAGCCAGAGAAATCCGTGCTGGATGAGCGACTTGATGATGAATATATATATAGTTATGTGTGTGAATGTATATATGTATATGATGGGGAGTAAATAGCGTAAATATGTATAAATTGGGAGCTGTTTTAAGAAGATGACAAGCTGGACTGCGAAGTCGTTTTAAGTGAGTTCGTACTCCAGTCATGTTCATTTTCGGACTAATACCTTCGGGAAAGGTACGAGTCCTCTTATGTCTCCAGCTATATATATATATAAGCTACTGACAACATGGCTGCTATGGACCTTTCGTTTGGTCACAGATCAATACCTCTAAATGAAAAAAAAAATCACCAAAAATCAGGGATTTATTCAATTTTAAAGAAACGTTAATATGAACTTGATTCTCTAACCTCAAGGTATAAAACAATCATCGACGAGCTGACATGCCGTTGAAATCAGTCGTGTGTGTGTGTGTGTGTGTGTGCGCGCGCGTTTGAGCGTGTGTGTGGAAAATACCAGGAGATAACTGCCATTAATTTCAGCCCGGAAGACCGGGGTTCAATCCAAACCAAAGACTCTAAAAATGGTACTTGATGCCTCTTTGCTTAACACTGCATTATAAAATAGAGATCAAGGGTAAAGGGGAGCAATCCAGGGAAAGAAGTAGCACCCTCCCTTACACATGAGTGTAGGAGCTAATGAAAAGGGAGCCTTCAAGTCGCTCTCGAATACGGTCGCCAAGTTTATTTTACTTTTTACGAATCATTAGTAAAAAAGAAAAAATACTAAAACAAATAAAAAAAAACAAACAAGCAAAAAAAAAAAAAAAAAAAAAAAAGAAAACAAGCACAAAAAACTACTCTAAATTGAACACGCTTTAATAATGAAAATAACATTTCAGGAATTTAAAATTTCAATTTGTGTTTAAGTAAGAAACGCGTGCTGTTTAGAACGAAAAACACATAAAAACTGGCTTTTTCCTGATTCGTAAAATACTTTAAAAAGAATGGTCAGTGGTCAGGAAATAATGCAAATATTTTCAAAACGATGCATATAACTATACCAAAATTCAGTTCGTGGAATTCAGTGATTTGATAAGCCCTTAAAGACCAGTCCGTTCAGAACACCCAATAATCTATATACCAATACAGTTATACCTATTTATCTACCTAAGTCTTTGTGATTTGGTTTGCGGCACGATAAGTAGTGGGCAGAGATAAAGTAAGCCAAGTGAACTAACAGCAGATTCATCGAATTCCGAAATTCATTCTTAAGCACACCAGCTCTCCCTATGACAATTTTTTTAAGTCTCCAAAATTATTTGTCAGCCAAATGCTATATTTTTTGAGGCTAGAGTAAAGACACGCTAAAGAAATATAGTCGGTTGGTGAAATGTAACTAATTGAAATGATTTTAAGAATTCAGTAAAAAAAAATAATCAAATGAAACAAATGACTGACTCTTACTCTTATCTGGATGTTGAATGTTATTATACAACACACACACACACACACGCACACATATACCACAGATTACTGTAGTATATATATATATATATATATATATATATATATGTATATATTGTGGGCTTAAGAAATTTTCATGGTTGAGTTATTCTGGACAAACACAGCAATTTCCTGTTTATTAATGACTCTTAAAGATATATAGAAAATATTTTATGGAATTTAAAGTTTTTTATTATTATTATTATTATTATTTGTTGATGGAGGATGGAAAAAAGATTTAACTTTAGTAATCCGAGATTTTCATATAGAAGCTTATAAAAGCTACAACAAGCAAACAAAAAGGGATCAATTTTATAAACAATTAATTAGAAAATAAAAAGCACAAATCAAAACAAAACAAAAAAAAAAAACGAAAAAAGAAAAACGAACAGAAATATTGTATATACTCGTGTATAAGTCGATGTTGTATGAAAGTCGCCCCTTAATTTATTATCACGAAATTATTGATTTTTGAAATACTTCTTTTAAAAGTAAGTGTTATTCCCAGTCCTCCAGAATATGTGTAAAATCCAACATAGATCGACGCAATTATTATTATCATTATGGTACTCATTGCAAGTGAAAGTTCACCAGCAAACGCGTTTGCTGGTGAACTTTCACTGGAATCTGAGTAACAGCAAGTCTCCTCAGGTCTCCAGGACTCTTCTCAGTATTTTGGCCGAATCACAACAGTGCGGTAGTTCGAATTCTTCTTCCGATTTCCAATTATTATCATTATTATTAATATTATTATTATTATTATTATTTCTGTAAATTTGAAAATTCGACCTGTACACGAGTATTCGGTATAATGGAGTTAAAGTAAAATAAAAAGTAAAAAAAAAAAACTTGCCTTAGTTGTACACCGTCTCCTTATAAAGCAGCAGGTATTAAAGCAAATAAATGAATGAATAAATAAATAAATATAAATAAAGCAATTAATAAATAAGAAGGAAAGTTTTTTGTACCTCTTCTCCCAGAATGTAGGCGATTATGGTGCGTGAAGAGGATGCAAGCGGCTTGTTTTCGTCCTTAAGACTGGTGACTATCCCAGACATTTCAACTGCTGGACTGGACAAAAAGAAAGTCACAAAATAAACCAAATACAACGGCGTCTACTCACTGGTTCGGCCGCCAGTGCTGATAGAAAAAGAAGGGGAAAAAAAAAGGAAAAAAATACTAACAAAAAAATATGCCTGTAATTTTCTAACAGTCACTTTTAGCCTGAACGTGTGACCATTTTATTATCTTCTCCATTCCCAACAACACTGTCGCATGTTTCTCCTTCTATTGTGATTTTCACCTAATTTACGCGGTAGTTTCTCTTAGAAAATGCAGTTGCTCTCTGGACATCTGAGTGTTTGTTTTTTGTTTGTTTATTTAATTTTTTTATTGTTTGTTTGTTTGTTTTTTCGCTACTCTCTACCGCCGTCATAAAAGGCTGTTGTTCGCTCACTAAATTCATTAGCACCGTCACAGATTACCCAAAGTAAAAGTACAATGCAACACTATACTATATTATTTATTTTTTTGTTTATTGATTTTTTTACGGTTTACATTTAAGGAAATCGGTCACATGACAGATACCCTCTCTTCACCTTTCAATGTCCATCAATTGTTCCCATGAAAAAAAGGGGTCTATGCCCCCCCACGTCAGACGAATTTATGATACGAGGCCGTTACACTAATACATGTCAATTTTGATGAAGTTGTTAGTATTCATCGTCAAGTCGCACTGACAGTACTTAGTTCCCTGACTCTCACTTGCCATCCGTCCCTATCATCTATCGCTCTTAACAGGTCTTCTGGAAGGTGTCCAGTGTCCGCACAGAGCTGATGTAAGTAAGTTCTTGCTGGTCGGCCAACACTAGTGCGTCTATGTGTAGGAGTCTACAAGAAAACATTGCTTATCACTTCGTCCTTACCTCTCCAGCAGTGCCACTCATGTCCTTTTTGTCTTACTTGAATGTTTAGAGAGATGGGAGGTACGTGGCTGTGCAGCTGTTGTTTTGTTTGGTTTCGTTTGGTTTCTTTGTTTAATGGCATATCAACTCTTTTTAGTTTATTTAACGCCAAAGCCATTCTCCTAAAAGAACAGTAGTGGTACTGTTTAACCATTGCTGGGAGGATAAGGGGGTTCATACCTTTCCCAAGGGTATTTGCCCGAAAGTGAACGTAATAGCGCGACTGGAGTACGAACTCGCGTACTACGATTCCGCAGTCCATCGCTTTAACCATTACACCACGAGGACACCCCCTGTTGTTTTGTGAGGTGTTACATTCAGAATTTGTTCAAAATTGCGCGTAGCATTCTTCTTCAGCTTTTACTTCATGCACTTCCTCAAAAGTCAAGTGGTGCGTCCATGCAATAGTGCTGACATAGCCAATGCTTGGAAGAAATCCCCTTTTATTTCAGCGGAGAGATCAGAATTCCTTATGGTCGATAACCTGTCAATAGCAATATTCTTTTCCTAATGCGTATGTTGATATCACTTTCAGTAGATGAGATATAGCTGCAGAGGAATGTGAACTGGTCTACTAATTTCAGAGGAATGGCACTTAATGTGGGAGATGGCTCTTTCTTGTTTAAAACACATGAAATCTATTTTATTTATGTTCACGTTGAGGCCAGTGGCTCCTGTTGCTTATTCCAGGCAATGCAGTCAGGATTCGGCTTGGGCAGATGTGTTTGTGAGAAGCTCTAGATCATATACATAGTATGCATTTGCTTTCGTTTCTACGTGGCATACTGTTTCTTGCCTTTTTCAGTGTGAAACCATTTTCTTTTATTTGATCTATTGACGTTCGAGGTATGTAGGCTCGGCAGAGTATAAACGAATATGGTGCTAATGTCTCTATTTACAAGACTCTAGTGTCTATATCGAAGAAATCGGTGCCACCACCGAGTGAGCGACCCATTGTTTTTATATTTTTGTAAATCATTATAGCAGTAACAGTTTCTTTAGGGAGACCATATTCAAGTAGTATTTCCCCTATCTTTCCTCTTTGTATGGAATCAAATGCCTTGGAGATAGCTACGAACAATAGTGTTGTCTTAAGACTTTATCAATCCTTCGATGATTCAACGGATTGTCAGGTTCTGTGAAGTTGTGGATCGATTTCTCCTAAAACCGTTCTGATTTATTTTTAAAGAATTTTCTCTACATTATGTCAGATACGATTGAGAAGCAAAGCTTTATAAACCTCAGCAGTTTTAGGATAGTTTACGGAAGAAGGAGTTGACGCAATACTGAAAAAATAATTAAAAGCAGAAAAGCTACAGACCTCGACAAAATACCACAAGAAGTTTGGAAGACAAGAAAATTTGACGAAATACTTCTTCGGTTATGCAAAACGCTATGGAGAAATAGACGAAAGGCAGCATCCTCGTCTTCCACAAGAAAGGCGACCTCGGAATCTCAAAGAACTAGATATAACTGTTATGGTTTATAATTCACTACTTCTCTTCATTATTCAAACAAAATACAAATCTTTATTGTAATCTAATTAGTTATTGGCTAAGGTTAGCTTAGTTTGGTCACAAAGCAGGATATATATCGCACCCTGTGAGAATCAGACTCATTTGTAATGGTTTGCTAGTCCGTCCTGTTGGCTAAAACTATCTTATATATATATATATATAAACAATTCAATTAGAAAAACGGAAAATAAACCCAATTTACGTGAATACAAATTAAAAACATGCCGTGAAGGATCATTCTATCAATAATTTTGGGCGGCAATTTTGAACAACTTTAGATTTTTTCTTGATAAAAAGTTGAATAATGCAGTGCAAAAATAAGTACACCCGTTGCTATTTCTTTTTAAAAAATACATCCCTTATAAATAAATACACCCTTTACAGTTCCTATATAAGAATACTCCCATTATAAATCGTTACACCCTTTGCAATTTATTCATTAAAAACACACCCTTTACAAATAAATACATTCATTACAATTTCTTTTTTCAAAAATACACCCCTTATAAATAAATACACCCTTTACAATTCCTACATAAGAATACACCCTTTATAAATCATTACACCTTTAGCAATTTATTTATCAAAAACACACCCTTTATAAATAAATATACCCTTTGCAATTTCTTTTTTAAAAACACACCCTTTATAAATAAATACATTCATTACAATTTCTTTTTTCAAAAATACACCTCTTATAAATAAATTCACCCTTTAAAATTCCTTTTTAAAAATACACCCTTTGTAAATAAATTCACCCTTTACTATTTCTAAATAAAAATAACCCTTTATAAATAAATACACCTTTTGCAATTTCTTTACAAAAAATACACCCTTTATAAATAAATACACTCATTACAATTTCTCTATTTAAAAAAGTCAAGTTTCTTTTCGCTTTAGACAAATGCCGTTTTTCATCCCTTTGGACCGATATCAGCTACTTTTACTTGTATTTACTACGGGCAGAATGTGATACTAAGTCAATTTTTAAGCAAAGTACGGTATGTTTGAATTCAAAGTTTTTCTTCTCCTAGACTAGTTGCCTAAACAAGGCAACAGAACCCAGTCTGTCCTTAGCTGAGCGGAGAACATATGGATTCATGCCTCGTACAAGGACATTAGTGTGAAGTGAAACCTAAATATCCTCGTCTAAGATTTAAATTCGGGTCACCAGTTCAATTTCCTACAACGATAGCCGTTACGCTTAGCGTGCTTCCTCTGTATTGTGCGTAAACTGCAGTTTGCCACTGGCAGAATGCCTAGCTCTTGTAAGCAGTACGAAACTGACTTCTTGCTTATACCAAATAGTGTCTTAGAGAGAGAGAGAGAGAGAGAGAGAGAGAGAGAGAGAGAGAGAGAGAGAGAGAGAGAGAGCACTCTCCACTCTTCGGCTTAATTATAAGGATCTTAAATACAAGCCTGCAGAAAGTGTCATTTCATTGCGGTGGTTGTAGAAGTTATTTTGAGGTAAGGGAGGTAATCTTACTATACAAGTTAAGAATGTTCCAACGAAATATATATGCAGATGATGGACTGGAATTAATCTCAGAAAAAAAAGATACATTGCTACTTGTTTCGTCGACAGAAGGAATATTCGTAGGAAAATGAAATTTAAAGTCATTTCTAGTAACTTAATAACTTTTAATTATGTGAGAATCAAAAGAGAAAGCGAATACAACAAAAGAAATGAATGTGTGTGAGTGTGTGTGCGTGTGTGTACAAGATAGAGAGTTTTATGCAAAAAAAACAACAGAGTTTATATCACCCTAGGCAAGGGTAAGTACTAAACACTCGCGCGCGCGCACACACACACACACACACACAATATATATATATATATATATATATATATATATATATATATATATATATATGTATGTAAATTTCATTAAACATAGTAGACATTTTATGCCTACATATTTTCTTCTGGATCCGTTCGAATTCCCGTATTACTTTTATCGTATTCGGGGGGAATTGATTTAGGTATTGTCCATAGTTGTATGTATCCCTAGTACTTTCTGCCCGACTTTGGGTCATCACCAGGGGAGAATCTATTACAAAAGTGATGTAACTTTTGTTTTAGCAAATTTCTACTGTGTAAGGACGTCTTTGCCGTTGAAGATTATGGCGTTTCCTTTTAAATGTAATTCTGTAAATAGTGCTTGTAGCTAAAGACATTTAAGTACATTAGCACTGGTTTGAAAATTAACTCTATTACGTGCTGGTTGCAGGTTTCTAATATATAGTGCTTCGAGAATCTGAAGTTTTTGTTTATTATTTTGATGTTCGAGTGTTGTTGTGTTGTCGGTGAGAATTTTTCGTAGTTGCAAACGGCAAAGACGTCCTTACACAGTAGAAATTTGCTAAAACAAAAGTTACATCACTTTTGTAATAGATTCTTCCCTGGTGATGGCCCAAAGTCGGGCAGAAAGTACAAGGGATTCATACAACTATGGACAATACCTAAATCAATTCCCCCCGAATACGATAAAAGTAATACGGGAATTCGAACGGATCCAGAAGAAAATATGCAGGCATAAAATGTCCATTATGTTTAATGAAATTTGCATTAACGAAGAAATGCTGCCTAAATATACATACATACACACACACATATATATATATATATATATTGTCACAGGCAGACTGTTTCGTTCTATCAGAACTCTTCAGTGTGGCTAGACACGTAGGACGCTCGAAGCCGGAATCGAAACCCATCCAACTTTACGTTAGACTAAATCTCCAGATGAGAATAAACAATCTTTTAAAAAGCCTTTAATAAATTAAAAGGCGCTTAAATATTGCATCATAGAAGAGTATAAAAAGTAAAAGGAATTAAGATCTCACCATCTTTCTATTGTTTCATGACCATTTGTTTCAGATGTTTTCTGTGGAGTAGAAGATGCAATCGTAACTTATGAAAGAAAATGGCTTTACACTGGAAAAGGCAAGATACTCCGCTCGAACTATTACGGACGTGGACTCCGCTGATGACATGGCGCTTCTAACAAATATTCCGGCCCAGACCGAACCCTTCTACATAGTCTGGAACGGGCAGCTGGTGGCATAGGTCTCAATGTAAACGCAGTCATGTAAACGGAGTACATGTGCTTTAATTAAAGAGGTGACATCTCCAAACTAAATGGTGGTTCTTTGAAACTAGTGGACAAGTTCACCTACCTCGGAATCAGCAACCCATTAACAGAAAATTGCATCAATACGCGACTAGCGAAGGCATGGACAACTATCCATAGGTTATTTGTCATATAAAAATCAGACCTATCCGATAAAATAAAACACATTTTTTCCAAGCAGCTTTCGTGTCCATACGATGCACCACATGGACGCTGACTAAGCGTATAGAGGAAAGACTTGACGGCAATTGCCCAAGAATGCTAAGAGTTTAATTTAACAAATCCTGGAAGCAACACCCCACAAAACAGCAGCTGTTTGGCCACCTACCTCCCATCTCAAACACTATCCAAATTAGACGAACATGACATGCTGGATACTACTGGAGAAGTAAGGACGAACTCATAAGCGACGTTCTCCAGTCGATCCCTTCACACGCACGAGGAAGTGTTGAACGACCAGCTAGAACTTATCTCCTACAGCACTGTGCGGACACAGGATGCTGCCTGGAAGACCAACCAGAAGTGATTGACGATAGAGACGAAAGGCGAAGGAGAGTTAGGGAAATCTATGCTTGCAGCACGACATGATGATGACGATGTGTATATATATATGTATATATATATATATAAAGATGTTCAACAAATAGGAATATTTTTTGTGTTATTTATATTTTGACTGTTGTGAATTAGTTTTGACCCAATGCAAGTCTCTTATTTTTGTCTTAGTTTTGACTCCGTGCAAGTCTCTTATTTTTGTAATGTCATCTATGTGTGTGTGTGTGTGTGTGTGTTTTCGATTCTTTCTATAATGATGAACTTCGCAAATCTGTTAAAATTGTGACCGTTTGTGAGGAAATGTTTTTCTAAATGGATTTGATTCTGTGTCTGTAAGATATCAATTCTGAATTTTATCGAATTTGTTTTTAGCAGCGTATGCAGTCGGTTAATTACATTTTTGCTTCTGCAATTAGATTCGTGGTAAATTTTAAAGTGTTTTAGTCGTGAAACTATTGAAAAGTTGGTTAACTTGAGGTGTTTGCAGTATTGGTTGTTCTTAATATAACATGGTGTACAGCTTTTGAGGAATTTATCGGCTAATTGATTGCTATATATATATATATATGTATATATATTGGTGGGGGTCATTTGTGTAAAAACGGACATTATACTACAGTGTGAAAAGGAGGAGAAGGAGGTGATAAGCTGTAGTCTTTGTTATGACCAATTCAAGTGTTTGGTAATTATTTAACAGCCTAGACTACCTTTGGCACGAGGCCAAGATTATGGGGAACTTATTAGTTTATTGTATGCCACCGGAAAACTTGTACAAGTCATATGGCGATTCCAAGACTATGTAATCTTGGCGACGAATTATCTCTGAGCTTGATATTAACTAATAATTGAGTGTTCTCAAAAAGTTTAGAAAATTGGTAGTGATTATGTAAGTACGGCATATCATTGGAAACTGTGCAAGAGAACTTGTGTTGACTATGCAAGAAACATTATCTGCACAAAGGAAGTAAATAAAAATCAAAGGAATCTGAATCAGGTGACTAGATATCATAATCATCATAATCACCCCGACGTGCTGACAGCATGGATTCTTTTGACTCTCTCTTGGCATCCATCCCTACAAGTCATCGATACTGGCAAGTCCTCTTGACGGTATTCAGTGTCTCACAATGCTGATGACTATAAGCCGACCAGCACTGGTGTGTCCATGTTTAAGGATCCATAGGAGAATGTAGCCTCTTAGTTGCCATCCATCTCAACCAGTCATCGCTCTTGGCAAGTCCTCTTGATGGTATCCATTGTCTTCACAATGCTGATGACTATAAGTCGACCAGCACTGGTGTGTCCATATTTAAGGATCCATAGGAGAATGTAGCCTCTTAGTTAGACCTTGCCTCACCTGCGGTGCGCAAAATGTTTTATTCAGATGTTTTGTATGATGGGAGGCAAGCTGCTATTTTATCGGGTGCTGCTTCTAGAATTTCTATGAAACAGCACGTATCATCTTTGTGTTTTCCTATCTAGCTTTTTCTCCAAGCGTTTCGTTAGAGTCGAAGTGGTGCAACTATACAGTAGTACCGAGGCAGACACAGCTTGGAAGAAGTCTCGTTTTATTTTATCAGAGAGATCTTATTTCCACATAGTCATTAACCAGTCAATAACAGTCTTACCTTTTCCTATGCATATGTTGACATTGCTTTCAGTAGACGAGACATTGCTAACGAAGTATAGGAACTAGTTTACAAATTTCAGAGAATTTCCATTTTATGAGAAGGCTCGATTATGATTATAACACATGAACCCTCTTTTACCTGAGTTCACATAGAGACCAAAGCCTCTTGCTACCTGCTCTAAGCTATACAGCGGAGATTTGGCTTGAGCAAGAGTATCTGCAAGAAGCTCTCGATCATCAGCTTAATCTTCGACTGTAATAGTTTCTGTGGGCTATCGTCGGCTTCTTACCCTTTTAAATGGAATATTGCAAAAAATTCCCATACTTATAGAAGAAGTTATGATAAATGCTGGCTATGTTTGGATGAAAAATTATGTATTCTGAATAAATTGCTGAAAAAAAAATGTAGCATTGAAGAAAATTGTTGATAGGTATGTAATATAATGGCCGAGGGATTTCGTTTTATATATCTTGCCTTTGGGTTTAGTAAGGCTGAGAACCATTCGGCTCAGCACATGGGTTAGTTAGGTGAAAACTGGAGCGCAGGTGTTAACGCGCGCGCGGGGAGGATGTGTCGTTCACAGATGTCAAAATAAAAATCCCAGGACCTGGGGATGTGAATGACGTCATGCACCGGAAGCGTGCGCGGAGGATTTGGGGGGATTTGAAAAAAGTCAGTTGAGTTGAGTCTTGCCGTCTGAAGAAGAAGGGTGACTTTCGCTTGCTCGCCGAGGCCTTGTGGCGGGTGCTGCACGAGATGAGGTGGGGGCAGATGGAAAAGCCAGAATAGAAAGAATGTGTATCTCTCTCCTTATGCTGAAAAACCTTTTAACTCAAAGGTAATAAAAAGTTTCGTACCTGAACTAAGTAGTCGTAAGTATTTTTCGTGTTTCGGGATTCCTGTGTTCTATGTATATATGTTATGAACATTCTATGTACGTTTCACATATTCATGTATGGCTATGTTACAGGTATACACTTAAAAATGTAGACCTATCAACAACTTTCTTCTATGCCACTTGCCACCTGATTGATTTCAAAATGTATTTTGCCTGTATTTGGTCTTTTAAGATCTAAAAAATATATGAATTAATTATATTTTTTACGTGAACAAACATCAGCCAGTTAATGAAATCCACACAAATTAAATAGGGTTGATATCACACTTTTTCTCCTATTTCCGTCTGATGATTGTATGAATCACATGAAAATTTAAGTAACGGCCACAGTGAATACTGATTTTGCATCTTTTAATTTGATACCTACTTTGCCATCCAGTATGTCTTTATGAACTTTTCTTATTTGCATTTTATCTACTTATATACTTTATCTTCTAAAAAGTTCAGGGAATGAAAAGTTCATTTGATGACGACATATCTGCTATGATTTTTTTACCAAAGGGATTCAAGCAGAGCAACGACGATGGGAAATATGGGCGGAATGCTAGGGGTACTATGTTGAAAAATAGACCTAATTTGTTCGCATTCAATGAAAGAATCTCGACCAGCCTATATATATATATATATATATATGGAAGTAAATATGGATCTGAATCTGACAATATGAAGAAAGTGAACAATATGAACAGAATAATCCAAATAAGATGAATTTATTGTGATGTAAAGTCAACGTTAAACGTTTCGGTTTTGATAACCTTCATCAGGACTTTGATATCATGAGAATTGTTCATACAGCGATGGATGCTTGTCGAGATAACAGGAGCAAATAAAATGTATATAACGAAAAATATATAAACATGCATTTAGAGTTCTTAATTTAAAAGTATAAACTACGTGTTTGGCAGGTGGAATGATGTTTGAAAATGTTAAATTTTTTTTTGAGAGCAGAAAAGACCTCCTGTTTTTAGACAAATCAGCAGAGATATGTAAGATTTTATATTTACGCATCGTTTTGAAGTTGTCCATGTTAGATGTCGTGTAAGAATGTATTTGGCATTTGTTTTTCTTTATATATATATATATATATATATATATATATATATATATTATTTTTATTTTCATTTTTATAATTATTTCTATAACACTGGAGGCGTCAAAAAAAACAACAACAGATGATGCAATTTGAAAAAAAAAATATTACACAGACTAATATCGGAAAAAAAATTCAATAAAAAAAGAAAAGACATCTGTTCTGCTTGAAAATAATCAACCAGCACTGCAATGTCTAGCCAAAAGAAAAAAAAACACCGACAGAGTTACCTAAGCTAATACGTAGAAATGGTCGATACATTATGTAGAGCAAAACTAGAATACCTAAAGAGCCAGAAACTATCCACGAATTATATATATATATATATATATATAATAAAAATAAGTGAAAAGGTGGATAGACCAACACTGACAACAGATTCTGCAATGAGATTTCGTTCTCTATTTAAGTAAGAACCAAATTTTCAAATCTTAAAATGCCCCATCCCTAGAGAGTGGACTTTTATAATAACATCAATGAATTATATATATATATATATATATATATGGAGAAATGGTGGATTTTAGTAAATCTGACAAGATGAAAAAAAAAGTGAAAAAGTGGATAAACCAACACTGACAAAAGATTCTGCAATGATATTTCGTTCTCTATTTAAGAAAGAACTTCTTCAGGATAAAAATGGGGTTTTCCAAAGTTCAGCAACTGAGGAAAGAGATAAAATAATGATCAAAATATAAAAGGGGGAAAAGTTCTAAAGAAAAGAAGCAGAAAAAGAAAGAAAGGGAAAGAAATAAATATAGGTTAGAGTGATGGCGGCAGGGGTTATTGATTTTGATTGTGACCATCTGGGCAGATGGCCAATACTTGGAAGTTGGGTGGGGGGCTCACGCCCCTGTCAAACGTATCAAGTTTCATCTGAGATCCGACCAGCAGAAATGGATTAATTTCAATGAGAATAAAACCAATAACCCCCTGCCACCATCACTCTAACCTATATTTATTTCTCCCCCTTTTTTTTATTTCCTGTCTCTTTTCTTTAGACCCTTCCCTCCTTTAATATTTTAATTTTATCTATTTCTCCAATTATTGAACTTTGGAAAAGTCCATTTTCATTTTGAAGAAGTTCTTTTTTAAATAAAGGACGAAATATCATTGCTGAATCCGTTGTCAGTGTTAGTTTATCCACTTTTCCACCTTTTTTTTTTCCATCTTGTTAGATTTAATAAAATCTACCATATATATATATATATATATATATATATATATATATATATAATTCATAACTGTTATTATAAAAGTCCTCTCTCTAGGGATGGGACATTTTCAGGTTTGAAAATTTGGTAGTTCTAAATAAAGCCATTTGATCTTCCTCTCACATGTCTGGAAGGCTTGTACTCGAAAAAAAAGTCTGAAGAATAACGCGTGTTCAATCTGGGGAAACGACATTGCTGTCTATTCATATCTATCTATCTCAATTTACCCACAAGCACAAACAAATACAAAAGTAAATATTTTTTTATTGTTTTACATAAATTTAGTCAATTTTGTACCCGACTAATTTGGTCTGCGTAGTAAAACAGTCGTGATACTATATAATCCAAAGTTGGCGGAGAGGGGAGTTTATAAACTTCCTCAACAGTATTTGCACATTACATAAAATAGATAATTTGCACAAATATTTTCCGAATTTACTAATAATGATATATCTTCAATTAAATATTCCTATCTAATACAAATAATTTGAAAGCTCTTATATAGGTTTGAGTAATTAATTCTCTCTAATACAAATAAGTTGGTTGGTTGGTTGGTTGGGTTTTATGACATATCATCTTCTGTCGGTTATTTAAAGCCGAATCCATTTTTAAACACATTATCAGTTCTATTTCAAACAATTCAGTTTAGCATGAGTACACCGTTTAATTGTCAAAAACATTTCAAGCTATTCAGATTAGTCAAAACCGTTCTAATTCAGCTAATTCAGTTTAGTATGAATATAGATTTTGTTTACACACAGTTAAATGTCGAAACAGTTTTATATTGAACAATTCATTTTAGCGTAAGTACAGTTTCAATGTCAAAAACAGTTCCATTTCAAACACTCCAGTTTAGCAAAAGTACGCAGTTTAAATGTAAGTACACAGTTTAAGTGTCAAAAACATTTCTATTTCAAGCTATTTAGTTTAGTCAAACAGTTCTAATTCAAACAATTCAATTTAGCATAAGTATTCAGTTTAGTTCTATTTAACCCATAGATAGGGCCCTATCAGGTGCTACCATTCCGGGCCAGTGTGGCTCTGGGAGCAATGGCAATGAAAGGGTGCTCTGCATTCTCCAAAGCACCAGCATTCCTGGAACCTCGCAATCAGATTGTTTAGTGTCATAACTAGGACACTCGTTTGGGGTCTTACCCCTTTGCAGAGGTGCAGTTGGTGTATTCTACAGCCCCAGCCGACTGGACAAAAATAATTTGGACACAATTATGGTTTAAAGTATTCCTATCTAATGCAAATAATTTCCAAACAGACCAACTTATCCTATAGATGAGATTCTTGCAGATATTACTACTCCAAGTGAGAGTGGATCACGACGCTGTTCAATATTCTGAATCAGGTAATGTTTGACCAGAGTTGCCAACCTGGAAAGAAAAAGAAAAACTTTTTCGATTGACTTCGTATGTCCAGCAAGATGGCTACCATGAAATGACCAATTTATTCCTTCTTTTTTTTTTTTTGTCCCTTTGATTTAAAATGAATAAAAGATTAAAGACGTTCTATGCGTGTGTTTTTGAGTGGTTCAAGATTTGGGGTTGAAATGCAACTCAAATTCAATGGCAATTATATATATATATATATATATGTGTGTGTGTATATATAAATAACTGGTAAACTCTGGTATTAACTTCTGCCACTCGTTGAATAATTCAAGGGGCTTAAGTGAAAAGATAAATAAATAAAACAAATAAATAAATAACCAATATGAAAAATAAAAAGGACAAACGCTCGTTTCATATTTCCGGACTCGTCAGAATTCAGAGACTCTATCGTTGTATAAACATAACAACAATTAGAAATCATTGAATATTTATTGAAACACACACACACACACACACACACACACACACACACACTACAAAACACGCTCAAAATTCAAAACACACACATATACACACGCAAAATACAAATAAATGGACACAAGAGATCATAAAAAAATACAAAAACACAATGTGTAAATACACACACACACACACACACTCATATACACAAACAAAACGTAAACACACACACATATACGCACACACACACACACACAAACTCACACATACACATACACACACTACAAAACAAACACAAAATTCAAAATACACACACATATACAAACGCAAAATACAAATAAATACAAACAGATTGTAAATAAATACACACACACACACACACACACACACTCTCTCTCTCTCTCACACACACACACACACGTGCGCGCGCACACACATACACACACACACATATGATAGAAAATATACACAAAATTAAAAACATGCATCATATACACATGGAAAATGCAAATAAATACACGTACAAAATCATAAACAAATACATACACACAATCACATTCACACTTACACATGACAAAACACACACGAAATTAAAAATACACACACATATTCACAGGCAAAATACAAATAAATACACACAGGAAATCATAAACAAATACACTTGCATAAAACGTAAACACACACACATACACATACACACACATGCACATACACACACATTAAAACACCCACAAAATTTAAAACGCATAAACATATATACATGCAAAAGCAAATAACTACACACAGGAGATAATAATCAATTACACATGTACAAAACATAAATACACACCCACACACACTATTGAACACACCCAAATTTCAAAACACGCACACATATACACACGCAAAATAGAAATAAATACCCACAGAATATCATAGATAATTACACACGCAGAAAACCTAAACACACATACCCACACACAAGCACACACATACATGCCACCAAACACTTCCAAAACTCAAATCAAACACACATATACACACTCAAAATACAAATAAATACGCACAAAAGATCGTTTACAAATACACTCACACAAAACGAAAACACACGCACACACATGCTACAAAACACTCACAAAATTCAAAATACACACACATATACACAGACAAAAAACAAATAAATACACACAAGAGATCATAAACAAATACACACACACACACACAAAATGTAAATACACATACACATAACCATGCTACAAAACACACCCAAAATTCAAAATATACGCACATATACACACTCAAAATACAAAAAAAAAAACCCCAGAAAATTAAAAACAAACACACACACACACAAACGTAAACACACACAAATACATATATGCTACAAAACGTACACAAAATGAAATACACACACACACACGTATATATGCAAATTAGAAATACATACATACAGCCAAACATAAACACATAAACACATACAACGTAGACATTAAAAAAAAAAACGCTTACGCACAAAAACACAAAAATACAAGCACAAACATACATCATCATCATCATCATCATGTCGCACTATTAGCACGGATATCTCTGACCCTCTCTCCCCGGCCCTTCCTATCGTCCATTGCTTCCGGCAGGTCCACAGGGCTACATCCCATATCGACACAAAGCTGCTGCAGGTTCGAACTGGTCGTCCTGCCTTTCCTCGTCCATGTGAAGGGGTCCACAGGAGTACATCACTTATGAGCTCGTCTGACTCCCATACTAGTATCGAATTTTCTGTAGAAAGAAGAAGAGAAAAAAGGGTAGAGTAGTAACGAATAAGCAAATGACCCTTCCCCCCTACGCCAAACAGTAGAGTGACCAAATCTATATAAATGCTCATAAAAGTTGAAAAATTATTCACGAGAGACCATTTGAAAATAAGTCAGGAAAGAGTAAGCACGTCCACTCCAAGACATGAATTCAAAAACTGGTTAGTAATATTTTGTCCTTTTACTAAATTGTCATTCAAAATGTATGTATGATTTTATTTAATTTTTTCATTGTAAAATCAGTGCTGTGTCTTAAAATCTGTGTCTTAAATGGAAGTACAATTTTACTGTAAATCCAAATTAAAATTTGATCTTAGTCAAAGAAGCTAACACTATTGGACTTATTAGAACCCAAAAACCAAAGTAAACGTAAAATAGAATGCCTATAAGAATGCTAAGAAACATTAAAAAAAGGATTCTAATGAATTTTTTAAAAAAAGTAGTCGTGGACTTTAACTAAGTTAAAACTTAAAAACGGAGAAATGAACGATTTTTTTCTCGAAAGCCATGGGAAGCAGCATAGTGGACGTAAAGGCAAGCGGATAAACCCTCTGACGGCTCAACACAATGCCTAACCCGGTCCTAGGCGTACGAATCCTACGGTTCAACGGCCTGGATCGATTAGTTCGATCGGGGAACTACTACTGCTCATCTATAAGGCTGGCTTCTGTAGATGAGAATAAAAACAGCCATCGAAAGATAACCATAACCCGCACACATACGCACACATACGAATACACTCACATACAAATATATACATAAATAATCCAAAACAGTACATATATATACACACACTCAGAAAGAGAGAGAGCGGGTGAGAGAGAGAGAGAGAGTGTGTGTGTGTGTGTATGAGAGAGAGAGAGAGAGAGAGAGAGAGAGAGACATACAATAAGCCAAAATGCATTCAGAGATACACACGCACGCATACATACAGTTACAATTACATACACAAACGATTAAAAATACAAACATACGCATATAATAAATCACGCACACATACACACACACAAATATATATATATATATATATATATATACAGATAGAAAAAGTTCGCTCACACAAAAAAGGCTATTGCGCATACAAAAACAAAAATACGCACATCTATCTACAAAGACATACATACACAAACAGGAGAAAATAGACATGACGACACAAGTTCAAATCCTGGACAAGGCTGTTTGCATTTCACATAGCACTAATACCCAGGAGAAAGGCATGAATCCAATTATTCTCTTTCCAGTTATGGGTAAATAGTCGGGAAGACTAGGTTCCTTCTCCTAGACTGGTTGCCTTTGGCAAACCAGTCTAGGAGAAGGAAAACGCTGAATTCAAGCCTGTTAAATTCCGCTGAAGAAATTGACCTTGTGTCATATCCTCCCAGTGTGAAGGGGCTAGTAAATACATACATACTCAAACAATACTATCACACATACACACACACACACAGAAAACGTAAGCTCACGCAAAAAAACCATTAACACACATACACATATACTCGTGCGGGAGCAAAAACAGACACGCGCATAAACACACACACACACACACACACACACACACACACACACACACACACACACACACACACGTGCGCGCGTTCTCAAAATACAAACCTTCAGAAAAATAAACACATAAAGCATAAACATCGAAATAAAACAAACAAATTCATCCACATTCACCTACTTACACACGCTCGCGTACACACTCGCTCCTCACGGACATACACATGCACACACATCCCATATACGTTTACACTCACACATATCGCCCCCCACGTGCATATACACACGTACATTCAAACACTCGTTATACACACCCCAGACACATACACAAGCAGACACATACACTCACACATGCATATACTCATATATCCCATACACAAATGCACCCTATACTCGCATATACTCACGCATGCACCCACCCATACATGCATATTCAGACATATATATACAAGTATATACCCACCACACGCACACACATATATCACATACAGGGTGACCCAAAAAACAGAACCCATATATTTTTGACTGAAATTCATAAATTTAATTCTAGCCTTTTCTTTTTTTCAGGATATTGTGACGGCAAATTAAAATAAAATATCCCCGGATGAGCAACCATTTAAAAGCGTATGGGAACTGGTGCATTTAAATATTGTTATCACCAAACGGGGAGTTTATTTTTTTCGCACGTGTGAAGACGGGGCGGTCTGGCACTTGATCCCTCGTAGAATAAGTCCTTGTTCAGAGTCCTTTCTCGGGCATATAGGAACTGGCATATTATATGGGGGTTAATTTAGGGCTAGGCTGACCGCCGTTGGCAAGGAGTTTCCAAATTTCACACTACAAACACACCCACCAAGGCCACTAGCGCTTCCTACCCCTAGAACAATGGAGGATATGGACCTCTAGGTTTAGATGTAATAATATTAATTATAGTAGTCGACAACTCCGGGTTCCCGTATAATATTTTTAAAGGAAAGAATAGGACAATTTTGGCGAGAATATTTTAAGGGGAAAGAAGCTGAAAACAAACATGAAACAGACAAATTGATAATAGACGACACAAATGAATAAACTTCAACACGTGGGGACATTAAAATATAATAATCTTTTTAATCTACACGCGGACACACATATTCAACGTGTCGGCTATATTACCAGCGGATAATACATGACTATAAATGTCTTTCTTCCTTTTTTCCTTTTCTTTAGTCTTTCTTTAAATTGAGAGAGAGAGAGAGAGAGAGAGAGAGAGTATATAATTGGGTGTAGGGAGAAACAGTCTTAATGTTTACTAATCTTTTCGACGCGTTCCTTCGGAGAGTATTTTCTCTTTTCCGGGCTGACGGAATTTTATATATTCATAATGCTCTGGCTTGAAGGCATAGGTACTTCTTGCCCAAGATTATTTCCGTCTCCCCCCCCCGGGTGATTTCGGCGGTAGTTTCAATATCTTATCACTTTAACTACTGTTCCGCAAATCCCGGTTCTAGTGCTTTGCCCAGAGTTTGGCGCGAGATTCGCCCCATCTGTTTACGACGACCTCTGTTCCAAAACTGATTTTCTTATTCCCTGTTTCCGCTGACGGAAGAAGGTGCCAATTCCATTTTAGGGTTCTGTCCAATCGTTTCGCTTCTATCTTCCTCCTTCCTCTGTCAGGCGATTCCTTAGGACCACTATCTCTTTCACCCGGTCACAGAGTGCAACCATCTGTTGGCTTTCATTCTGACCTGGATCTGTTACTTAGGACCTGAGGCATTGACCTATATTACTATTTCTCTCCTCTCAGTGGGACCACGTGACAATATTAATTAGATTCTGTGCATCAAAAATTGGGACCCTAGTATTCACCAAAATGTCCTGGTCTACCAAGGAAAAGATATTAGAATTATTTTGCTTTATTTTTGTAGAAGTAATAAAAAAGTTTATGGGTTCTGTTTTTTTTTTTTGGTCACTCTGTACAAACACACAAGCATGACAACCCACATATAAACACGAAGTGGGGGAGGATAAAAAGAAAGAGTTGTATTTCCTTTTAATTGGTCGTTATTGAAAAGGAATCAACAACTATATTCATGTTATATAATATTCATGTTACTAGTTGTAGTTTTAAAACCCGAAAGTAAACTTGGCCTAACGGTTAATGGCATGGAGAACGGATTCGGTGTAACAATTTACATACTATAAAGCAATGAAACCCCTACAAACACCCCGCCCACTCGATGCCCTAGTAAAGTGAACATGTTCGGAAATTTGCGTTGGTGTTATGGACAGGTGACAGGTCAGGGGTCAGTCCTGACTGAGGGTGGCCATGGGAAACTGCTGAAAACCCATCGACGCTCGCTGGTTGGTTGTAGTCGATCCCGTGGTATTTAAAAGAGTTTAGTTAGATTTTAAAAGTTTGGGGATTTGGTAAAGAATTAGTTAAGAGTTAAGTCGACTGATTTGAGGGCTTAAGCGTAACAACCTAATCCTTAATAGGGGAGGGGCGACGATTTGTAGATGAAAGGGGGCTATCGCCGCAGAGTGCACCTCCTCATTGCACCCACGTCTGTTTAAGATTTGGTTTAGTTTGGTTTTATGGCATATCAACCATTGTTAGTTATTTAATGGCATATCTTGTTTTTACATATATAATTTAATGTCATATCCTGCTCTTACACTTATCTAATGCCATATCCTGTTTTTACATACCTTGTTTTTACATATACAAATTTACCTATCCTGTTTTTACATATATAATTTAATGCCATATACTGTTTTTACATTTATGAACACATTTTGTAGATACACACAATCAAAGGATCAAACAATTCTATTACTAACAATTCAATTTAGCATAAGTCAACAAAATTAAATAGTTCCAATAATGTATCAATAACAATTAAATAAAACAAAATTAAATAACAATTCCAATAATGTATCAATAACAATTAAATAAAACAAAATTTAATAATGTATCAATAACAATTAAATAAAACAAAATTAAATAGTTCCAATATGTATCAATAACAATTCAATAAAACATCAATCATTTGTTTACATACAGTTGAATGATCAAACAGTTCTATTTAAAACAATTCAGTTTAGCATATGTCATTTGACCGATAGATAAGACCCAATCAGGTGCTCCGGGCCAGAGTGAACCTGGAGGCAATGGCATTGAAGGTGTACTCTGCATTCCCCAAAGCACCAGAAGTACTGGTGCCTCGCCATCAGATCGTTTAATGTCATATATGGGACAACTTGAGATGGGGGTCATACGGGGGGTATGTAGAGATGCAGTCGGGGTATTCACTTGCCCAAGCCGACTGGGATGGTCCGTTTAAGGTCAGTGTTTCTTTTTATCTGCAAATCAACCAAAATTAAACCAAGATTCGATTGAAGATGATTTAATGCATTTTTTAAACAATTACTTTGTTTAATGGCATATCAGCCTTCATGGAGCATTTAGTGCCAAGGCCATCCTTGTAGAAGGTAAGTGGTGGTAATATTTAACCCACAGCGGGAAGGAGATTGGGAGTTCATGCATTTCCCAAGTGTATTAGACCGAAAGAGGGTATAATTGTGCTAGTGGAGTTCGAGCTCTTTCACCAAAATGTTGTTGTGCGGCATATTCGCCACGAAGCCATAGGGACTCCCCTAAGACTTTCAATTTTATTTTGATTCGTGAAAAGTCATATCATAATTTTTTTTTAAGTAGAAAAATATTTCTGCACTTATTCAACAATCTGTTTATGTTAATTTATCCAAAAGGCCGAAAAATTTACCCAAAATTTTAAGGTTTCATTTTGTTTCAGCTTATTAACAAATCTTCGCGGGGAGGGTGTCCTCGTGGTGTAATGGTTAAAGCGATGTACTACGGAATCGTAGTACGCGAGTTCGTACTCCAGTCGTGCTATTATGATCACTTTCTGGCAAATACCCTTGGGAAAGGTATGAACCCCCTTATCCTCCCAGCTATGGGTTAAATAGTACTGTTCTTCTCGGATGATGGCTTTGGCATTAAATAACATAAAAAGAGTTGATATGCCATTAAACAAAGAAACCAAACCAAACCTAACAAATCTTCAGATGAAAATATTCTTAGTTCTTTGGTTGTCTCTTTAACGAGAAAACCAGAAAATAGATATTCAATACTAATGTGTAAAAGTTACACATATATATATATATACATATATATATATATATAATTGCAAATAAACTTTTTTCCTCCTCCTTTATGTCAGTCTCATGAGAATAAGTGTCACATATTCTTAAAAATAAATACACAATCATCTGGTGATTGTATCCTAGTCATCGGATTGTTACGAGGAAGTGAGAAAACATTTGTTTAATACAGGTTTTACCTTGCTCTACAGCCCAGTCATCCTTCGTTTCGCGCTCCACACATAATCTCGTCCCGGTCTCGTGAATTCACACGAGAACTCAAAACAGTAGGGGTAAAAAGGGAGGAGGTAACTCCGCCTGAAACAGAAAAGGGTTTAGCTCCCTTTGACTGTTAGATCGTCCTAACAGCTACACTTACCCTTGATCCGTATCTTATAATGCTGAGTGTTAAGCAAGGAGGCATCAGGTACCATTTTTTGAGTCTTTGGTATAGTTTGACCTGGGATTGAACTCTGGAATCCGGCACCATTGACGAACACTCTACCCACTAAGCCAATGAGTTTATATATATATATATATATATATATATATATATATATATAAACTGAGGAAGTTAAATCTTCCTATTCTATATTGAACTCGAAATGAGTTGATATATATATATATATATATATATATATAAACTGAGGAAGTTAAATCTTCCTATTCTATATTGTACTCGAAATCTTCCTTTTCCTTTTTCACACATCGTCGAGGCCTGAGGAAAAAGCCATTTTAGTGCCACCAGAGTCCTAAAGAAAATAGACGGTTCTCCGGGAAATAGCGGAAAAGTGTTTAAGACCCGAGAGAGTGTTCGAGCTTTTGTCGTGTATTGCTAAACTTATTGTTATATGACCGAAAGAGATCTCTTTCGAATTTATCGTACACCCAAAATAATAATTGCAACTAGGGCCCACGAGAGCATTCACCGGATGTTAACAGTGCTGAGACTTTCTTCAAAATGGAGAAAAGGGGTTTCTGCGCATAGAATCAACGCATAACGGAATTTCGATGAAATTTGTCAAAAAATGAAAATAATTAAACGTAATTTTTCGGCCAGTCCGTAAAAAACAAAGAAACCCCAATCTGATCCAATCAGAATAGAAAAACGTTATAAAAGACAAATTTCTCGACAGCTGGCACAGATCAAAAGAAGGCAGACGACGGTCCGCGGACTAAAACTCCAATTGAGAGAGAGAGAGAGAGAGAGAGAGAGAGAGAGAGAGAGAGAGAGAGAGAGAGAGAGAGAAGCGAAACTCGAAACCACGCACCACTCACATTGACCTTCCTCTTCTCCGCTTTGAAGGAAGCGTCAAACTCGTAAATCACCGAACATCCTTCTCCTCTCCGCACCCGTAACATCTGATTGACCGCGTACGCGTAAGTCCAAACAATCCTACCACTATTAAGCATAGGAAATTTTTCTACTTTTTAATTCCATATCAACACGTTTTTACAAACACAGATATTTAGATTTTTTCCTCCTTTGTTTCCAATACAATTGTTAAAATTTTTAAGTGCTTTCGTGTTCTTCTTTTTTTGTAAATGTGTTTTTTTTTTACTTTCTTGGCAACCATACGCTGATATGACATTTGTTTGGGCTTGTAACACTTTTTAATTCGGACTCTTGACTCATGTGTTTATGTGGCACGATGTTGTGCATTCGTTTCTGTGGGTGTGGGTGAGTGCAAGTCAGAGGAGTCCTTTATCTGTTTTGGTACGAAACCCACACAGAAGGTTTGTGCGCAAGATTTCTTACGAGACCGGAAGAAGACGAGGAAAGGCAAGGTCCCAGGGCAGTCAACAGAAGAGGGCAGTTAGCGACAGTCGGGGGAAGGTGACGTTCCGAGAGAGGCGGTTGCTGAGTGAAGAGTTAGGACCTGTGGACCCAGAGGCCGAGTCGGCGAGTGCGAGAGGATGAGTCAGCGTTCCTGGTAGCTATGTGGGAATTTTCAAGTACACGCTCGTGACAGACACGGAAGCACAGAACTTATTACGCTTGGAGCTAACCCAAGTCTGTGCTTGTTTGTTCTTCTTTTCTTTCACACCCTCGGTTGCGTACCTGTTGTGTCTTGTGTGTTTGTAAAGCAATGTGAAATACCCCTGGCCGTAGATGAGAGAAACCACTAGACGATCGGATGGCCATGAGCTTGTTTAGGAGATTGAGATAGTGTAGGTCAGCCAGCGGGCATATTGTCACAGTTTATGTGGTTCCTGTGTTTGTTTCATATTCGAATTCATGTTGCCAGCAGCTTTCTGAACTGTCGAAAAGGGTTGAATAAATGTAGGAAGGTTTCTTTTCTTCCTATTCTTAACACCTAGACTATTGTTATTGTTATTACTTGTCGTTGTGCTTAATTTTGCCTGCCGGGGTTTTTAGTTAGGAAATTCAGTCCCTGGCTTGAAAAATCAGTAAGCGGCGTGTTTTAAAAAGTGGTTGAGCGACAGGAACGGTTCGTAACAATCTTTTAAATAAATCGCCCGTTCTCTCGGAATAATTTTAAGCGTCTTCCTTAGTTACGTCCCTTACAATCATGGCAACAATTTGATTAAAGTTTTATTAGTATAATAAGTAGCTTCATTTTGGGGAGTAAAAACCAAGAAATCTTGGCTAAATAGACTTTAAAACTTTTAAGGCATGACCCTAATAATTTCTGGAAGTTTGCCTGAAATCTAGAAAAAAAATGCAAAGCTTTAGTTATACGCATGGACATTTAGTGGATAAGATTTAGTAAAAATGATGTTTATCTTGTTTAATGAAGTTACAAGATCACAATAGAAAGGTCCCCATTAAGGATCGAACTCGTAACTCCAAAATGTATGTAATTTACCTATCCCTCTGCAAGTGCAGGATGCGACAGAAAATCAATTTTTTTAGCGGAGTTGAACAGGTTTGAAGTTAGAGTTTTCCCTTCTCTTAGATTGATTGGCTTACCAAGGCTAAAGAGCCCATTTAGTCTTGCTATTTACCCATAGCTGGGAGGGAAAATAGTTGGATTCATGCTGTTCCCAAGGTATATGAAATGCAAACAGTCTTGTCCGGAATTTGAAACCGGATTGCAGTGTCTATTTCCGACGACGATATCCATTGCATTACGAGCGCCTCCAGTGTAACGACAAAATACCACCCGGACACCCCCACTCTCTGCTGCAGAAACTTAACATAAAAAACTCCAAATACTATACCAGGAAAAATGATAAAAGGAATTTTCAAATCAATTTTTATTATTATCATTTTACTCTTTGATGGTTTTCCACTGGAGTTTGAGCGACATCAAGTTTCCTCAAGTCTCTAGGAATCTTCTCAGTAGCTGATCTCAACAATTCTGTAGTTTGGACAATCTCCACCCGTCCTGTTATTTCCATGTCCTCCAGTCCTTGTACCAATCCTTTGGTGACTGTACATAGAGCACCAATTACAATTGGTATAATCGTCACTTTCATGTTCCACAGCCTTTTCAATTCTCTAGCAAGGTCGATGTACTTGTCCTTCTTTTCACTTTTTTTTAATTTTGCTCTGTCGTCTGCTTGTAATATAATGGCCGAGGGATTACGTTTTATGCCTTTGGGTTTAGTTAGGCTGAGAACCTTTCGGCTCAGCACATGGGTTGGTTAGGTGCAAACTTGAGTGGAGGTGTTAACGCGCGCACGGGTAGGATGTGTCGTTCACAGATGTCAAAATAAAAATCCCAGAGAAAGGATGTGAATGACGTCATGGTCCGGAGGATTTTGGGAGATTTGAAAAAGTCAGCTAGTTGAGTTGAGTCCTGCCTCGGGAGAAGACGGTTAACTTTCGCTTGCTCGCGGAGGCCTTGGGCAGGTGTCGCACGAGATGGCGGGGGGCGCAGATGGAAAAGCCAGAATAGAAAGAATGTGTATCTCTCTCCTTATGTTGAAGAAGCTTTAAACTCAAAGGTAATAAAAAGTCTCGTACCTGAACTAAGAAGTCGTAAGTGTTTTTCGTGTTTCGAGATTCCTATGTTCTATGTATATATGTTATGGACATCCCATGTACATTTCGCATATTCATGTATATGGCTATGGTACACGCTGAGACAGCAAAGTCCACAATTCTAAAAGTTCTCTCTTTTTTGTTGATTATTATAAGGTCTGGTCGTCTGGCCGTGATTAGGTGATTGGCCTAGTGAGTAGAGTGTTCACCAATGGTCTGGGAGACCGGGGTTCACAGAATCAGAAAATGGTACTTGATGCCGCCTTGCTTAACACTCAGCATTATAAGGTAAGTATCAAGGGTAACGTGGACCAATCTAGCGAATTGAGTGGCGCCGTCCCCTACACCTCGGTGTAGTAGCTATTCAAAAGGGAGCCTTCGAGTTACCTTCGACTAAAGTCGCCAACTTTACTTATTATCATTATCATTTTTAGTTTATTTACTTATTTGTATATTCATTGATTTTAATGGTATGTCAATCTGTCAAGGGTTATTTTATGCCAAAAGGTCAGCGAATCGTGTTCATCGTATATTCATATACATATATTTGGTGTATTTCTTTCTTAAACGATTTTGGCTCTGAGTGATATGACACCAAGAATGATAATATAAACAGTATGATTTCCAGTATTCCTATCTAATACTAATTTATACACTCTAATATGGTTTCAAATAACTATTCCAGTTTAATATTGCCCATTCGACTGGGGCTGTAGAATACACCGATTGCACCTCTGCAGAGGGGTAAAACCCTCCCCCAAAAGTGTCCCGTATATGACACTTAGCAATCTGGTGGTGAGGTTTCAGTTGTGACAATACACTGCCGGCCACTATCTCAACCAACCAAACTACTCATGGCCATTAGAATCGTCTAGTGGTTTTTCTCATCTCTGGCCAGGAGTATTTCACATTCCTTTACCAACACACAAAATACACAACCGAGAGGTTGGAAGAAAAAGAAAAGTAAACTATCACTGGCTTGGGTTAGCTCCAAATGCAAGAAGGGAGAAGTCGGTGACACTTTTGTGCATTCTGTGTTTCTGTGGCATAACGTGAGCGTGTACTCGAGCGAAACTCCCACTTGCCACTAGCAATGCTGACTTATCTACTCGCGTTGGTCAACCCAGCATCTGTAGGTCAACAGGTTTTAGCAGTCGCCTTTCTGACTGGTCTCCTCTCTGCTCTACTCTCATCTCTTGACTGACCTTCTCTTGACGGCTCTCTCCTGCCGACTGTCCCTGGGACCTTCCTCCCCTCGTCCTCTTCCAGTCCCGTAGGAGATCTCGCGCGCAAGCCCTTTGTGTGGGTTTGGCGCCAAGACAGACAAAGGGATCCTCTGACCGGCACCCACACACAGAAACGAATGCTACCCATCGTGTCACACGGTAATACTGGAGCTTTGGGGAATGCGGAGTACCCCTTCATTGCCATCGCTCCCAAGTTCACCCTGGCCCAGAGTGGTAGCACCTGATAAGGGTCCTATCTATGGGTTTAATAGAACTAAACCGTTCTTGACTTTACTGTTTTTTGCATTTTAGTTGTCTATTTATGCTAAATTAAATTATTCAAAATAGAACTGAATTATTTGAAACAGAACTATTTGCATAAAAATGGATTTGGTGTTAAATACCTACAAAGGTTGATATGACTTAAAACCAAACCAACCAACCAACCAATTTAATAAGTCTTTTGTTTACACCCAGTTATATGCTTTCAGGTAAATAAAAATAATCCTTTGTAAAAAAAAAATATAGCTTCAATTAAGTATTCTTAAAACAAATAGTTTAATGCCATGCAAAACCAATTATTCTTATCGAATATGAATGATTTTCAGCAGATCAATTTGACCCATAGATTGAACCCTGACAGTCATTACCACAGAGTAGGCAAGGAAGAAATGGTACTAAAAGGGTACTCCACACTCCCCGGAGCTCCAAATATAGTTATGAGTCATACCCAAGATATCCCAATTTTTTAGTGTGTGTGGGAAGGTGGGTCTTAACCCTCTAAATGGGATACAGTCAGTGTACTCTAATCCCTGAATGACTGGGTGATTATTTATTGAGAGAGAGTCATTAAAACATTATTGGCAGGCTTGATGGTAGGGAAGATATTTAGTCGAGCCTTCATTCACAAGGACCAATTCTAGCATTAGCATATCCGTGATATACTAACATTGAAAAAACTGAAAGAAAGGCCAGATAAGTGCATTTATTCATCTAAGGTCCAAGAGACACTTATATATATATATATATATATATACGCCAATTGTATTAAGAAGAAAGAATACAGGTAAAAATATGCACTTGTTGTTCTACGAACAAGCAAAATATAGAAGGGCTACAAAAATTGAAAAGTTTATTTGATGGAAAATAAAATAGCTGTAGTTAGGTGTTTTTACTGTTTAATGGCAGGAGCGAAAGAAGTCGAGATTGGTTTTCTTACACTGCTGTGTGACCACCCTCAAAGCAACAAATAAACACGCTCATTCTTTTGGGGAGATAATTATTTATTGTCTCCCTAAAACAATATTTGAAAACAAAAATTTGAGATTTAAAAATGCACAATGAAATATAAAGCCAAGCTTGTCAAAATATAACAGAAATAGATAAAGCTCACCCTAACCTACTGTTAATCCATATTTAGGAGGAAATGGGATAAATTAATCACCCCTTGTAAATTTGAAGTAAATTGCTTTTACTTCATTTTATTAAAATGAAGACATTATTTATCAATAAAGCTTTATAATTCTGAAGAGAAAGTAATTCAGTCCATTTAAATATTAATAACTTTAAAAATTTGGGTAGAACTAAAGTTCTTATCAAACAAACCTTCAGGTTTTGGGGAGAAATACGTTTATTTCCTTTTGATACAAGTTTTATTATTTAAGTCAATAAAAATGTTTTATATGACTGGATGCCTTATTTATCAATCAAAGCAAATTTTAAACGGAAGTGAACTTAGTTAATTTTGATACATTGTTTTTAAAGAATTGGAGACCTTATTTATCAAAGTTTGTTTTTTTAAGTAAAAATTTGTTGGAAAATCGTTTGAACTATAATTAAGGACCAAAAGAAAAGTTTCATTTCATAAATGTTCTGTGCTAATATAAGGTCAGGTAAATACTCTTCATCAACTATGAAGAAGGATGGTTAAAACTAATAACGTTTTTACTTATTTCTTGAATTTTTGTCATGTTTTAATTTAAACTAGTTTTTTTGTTGTTGTACGTAACACTTGGGGTGAGAGTGCTTGTCGTGTAGAGGGTTTGTTTAGACACAGGGAATGTCAGATGGAAATATTTTATTGGAGACTTTTTGCCCGTTACACCGGTATATTAGTGGCATTCTCATTTTTTCCACATACCGTAGCATTGGTTCCCGCTCAAACGGTATAGAGTAAATTTGGGCTGAGGAGGAACAGTTCAAAGGATCAGAACCAAACGTTATTAGAAAAAAAAAAAAAAAAATTAAATATTGATTTTTTTTATTTAACAAATTAACAAATTTGATCGTAAAAAGATAACAGAGAAAAATTTGGGATTTTCTGAGCTTAGCCTATTTTTATACCAGGGCTTAAATATTGGACATCCTGTAAGAATCGAATTCACAAACATTGATTCATTTATCTAGCCTGCTAATCATTGCACCACTTGAAGCATCTTATACCAAATATATTTCAGTTAAAATATATTTCAACCGTTTGAACTGCTTTGTGTGTGTATATATATATATATATATATGAAGAGAAGTGAATTGAATCCGACAGAATGAATGCAGAAAAAGGTAAAAACGGAAGAAAGGTATATGTTTGGAGGATCGTTTATTGTGCCGACGCGTTTCGACTTAAAGGTTTTGTCTGAATACAAAAATATTTCATCAAAATTATTATTTTTATGTCTGAGAAATAATTATAACCGGTAAATCTTTGATTCAGTTTGAAGTCTTCATCAGGGCTAAAGGATGTTGTTATGTGAAAAACAGAACAGTACAGGCTGATATGCGTCGAACTATCAGACACATATCTTTCTACCGTTTTTACCTTTTTCTACATATATACATGTATATATAGAAAGAAAGAAAGAAAGAAAGAAAGAAAGAGCGAAAGAAAGAAAGAAAGAGCGAAAGGAAGAAAGAAAGAAAGAAAGAGCGAAAGAGCGAAAGAAAGAAAGAGCGAAAGAAAGAAAGAAAGAGCGAAAGGAAGAAAGAAAGAGCGAAAGAGCGAAAGAAAGAAAGAGCGAAAGAAAGAAAGAAAGAGCGAAAGGAAGAAAGAAAGAAAGAAAGAGCGAAAGGAAGAAAGAAAGAAAGAGCGAAAGAAAGAAAGAAAGAAAGAAAGAAAGCTCCGAGTTAAAATGGCAGAATCAATGGCGACTTTATGACTGTTAGTTTCTTGTCTATGCGATTGCAAGAAGATTTGGTTGTTTGGTCGTTGGTTGTCGTCGTTGTTGAGGTTTATGAAGATGATTCAGTAGTTTTGATATCTGACTTCTTTGTTCTTATTTTTACCACACTAACTTGTCTCTTTTGTCTGTGGAAAGCTGAAAGAGAAATACAGAAAGAAGGAAAGAGACTAAGATAACTTTTATACTCAAAACTTTATTTTGGGGTTCGTAACAATGCTGAGGCAAGGAACGTTTTTCCTGAGACTAGTAGACGTGGTCGCGTTTCCCAGACAAGGCGTTGAAATATATTTGTTATTTTTGGTAGGTTATGAGTTTAAAGTTTAAAATTATGTCCAGTGGGTGTCTTCAGTGAGGTAT
This sequence comes from Sepioteuthis lessoniana, assembly GCA_963585895.1. Classification (NCBI taxonomy): domain Eukaryota; kingdom Metazoa; phylum Mollusca; class Cephalopoda; order Myopsida; family Loliginidae; genus Sepioteuthis; species Sepioteuthis lessoniana. The sequence continues at coordinate 63,415,010 of OY757922.1, forward strand.
GTTTTTAGTAAAGACAGCTTGCTAGCAGTTGGTCGTTTGACCAGTGAGTATGTTCAGCGAAGGCAACAATTGATGGGAGAGCCAGCGTTTATTTCCTTCCACTTTCCTCAAATATTCCGTCAATTAATGCTTTTATCATCCTTCAGCTATCGTATCTCTTAGGAATTGGACACATTTTAAACGTCATTATCTGTGCTAATCACGTAATAGTAAAAAAAAAAACAACGCTGATTGAACAGTTATAATTCTTTCTTTATGTTTATTTTCTCTTCTCCGTTATTTTAATAAAAATATCCGTCATTGACCAAGCAACATTTTCACTATCTTAAAGACCCGAGGAAAATTTATTAAAACCGAAATGTTTTAACGTTGACTTTCCATCATAATAAATTCATCACATTTGGAATACTTTGTTTTTCTATTTTTTTCATACTGTCGGATTTATTTCCATAATTTACTTATATATATATGGTGTCCAGTAAGGCAAAAATGTAAACAAACGAAAGCTACAACATAATGCCTTATAATTCCCGAGCTGACGTGGTTCTCTTGTTCACTGAGCGGTATGTTACTAAGTCTAACGTAAAGTTGGGCGGGTTTCGATCCCAGCTTCAAGCGTCTAACGTGACTACCCACACTGAAGAGTTGTAATTCAATGAAACAGTCTGTTTGTGGATGAATATATATATGTAAGTTGGTGACCGTAGTCGGGAGCAGCCCGAAGGCTCCCGTTTTAATCGCTACTCCGCCGAGGTGTTGAAAAGGGCGCTACTCTTTTCCGTGGATTGCTCCACTTTACCATTGATCTGTACCTTATAATACTAAATTTTAAGCAAAGAGGTATCAAGAACCATTTTTTTAATCTTTGGTATGACCCCACCTGGTACTGAACCCCAATCTCTCGTGTCATTGGCGAACACTCTATCCAGTCGGCTGATGGGCTGGTATGTATATATAGGAAAAAAAATAGAAATAAAATCGACAGTATGACAAAGTATAGAGATGAAAAACTCAAGGTCTTTATATAGATATTAGTATTAGATAGGAATACTTGAAACCCTAAAACTGTGTGCAAACTATTTGTATTAGATAGGAATACTTGATATCATATAACTGTGTGCCAAAAAAAAAAAAAGAAAGAAATTTAAGAAACTGCTACACGTACTCACAAAAAATTAAACATGAGCGTACCATGAACGCAACCTCCTGACCAAAGAGCATAAAATAACCCTAGACGGTTTGACGTGCCGTTAAAACCAATCAGCACAGTATGTTTGTAATGAAATTTGTAAATAAAATCTAACTTCTCGAAGAATATTATGCTGAAATATCACATTTCATTCGCGCAAAACATTCTTTTAGAATATTTCTTCTCTCTACTCATTAAAGCAACTTTTTTCTCCTGTCTGGAAATAATGTATACAAAGTATTTTCTCTGTACATACAATTTTGGTTGTCTCATTTTCATTCATGTTGTGTTAAACAAATGTTCATGGGCAGAATTTAAAAGTACTTAACCTGGCCAATTTACATAAGCAAGTTTGACCACGACAAAATCACTTAGAAAAATGTTTTTCTTTTTTTTAATCAAACAATAAAAATGAGGTGGGTTATTTGAGGACCGATGCCAAAGAAAAAAAAATCAAAAGACAAATTCAACTATACACCGGGTATGACAGAAATACCCCTACCCACATTCTAAACTGTCACTTATGTGGTGCAAGTGAACTTAGGAATATGGTAATGGTGGCTCCATCTAGCTACTGTCTTTCCATTTATTCAAATGCGATCAGTTACAATCTTGGTTTGAACCGGTGCACGTCGTAAGTTGCTGTTGAAATGTTTTGTTAAGACTGGTGAATCTGTAACAGCTACACAGATAGCTTTTTTTCATACCTTTGTGAAAATTGTGACTTTTGAGTAAAAGTGTTGTTCTTCGAGTATTAGATTGTTGTATTCCATATATTTGGTTCGCTGTCTGAAGTTATTTAATCTAAAATAAAATGGGCTTTCTGATTTTCCAACTGATTGTTTTGGTTGAGAGTGCAGTCGAATACATAAATCACATTTTTGCTTCTGAAATTTGATTCATGGTAAATTTTAAGTCTTTTTAGTTGTGAAACTTGTGAATGAGTTGGTTGATTTGAGGAGTTTGCAGCGTAGGTTGTTCTTGATATATATATATATATATATATATATATATATATATATATATATATATATGTATATATATAAATATATATATAAGTAAGTAAAGTTGGCGACCGTAGTCGAAGGTGATCTGAAGGCTCCCTTTTCAATAGCTACTACACCAAGGAGGGTGCTACTCCTTTCCCTGGATTGCTCCACTTTACCCTTAATCCATACCTTTATAATGCTGAGTGTTAAGCAAGGTAAGCATCAAGTACCATTTTTTGAGTCTTTGGTATGACTTGACCTGGGATTGAACCCTGGTTTCCCGGGCCATTGGCGAACACTCTAACCATATGGCCAATGTCCGGTCAATATATATATATATATATATATATATATATATATATATATATATATATATAAAACCCAGACTTTTAGAATTTGAACTTCATCGAAAACAAGACATGATTCGAAGTCTTTCTCGATGAACGTACGTAACATAGATTCTCTAAAATGTCTTTTATAGGTCAGGTGACGTCGTTTAAAGCAACAAACGCTGATTCGTTGATCAAACGGCCAACTTTTCTTGTCATAAACAGCCAACTTTTTCTTGTAATACATATTTTCCAAAGTTTTTATATATTCTTTACACTTTTTACACATCCATCGTTAAGTGAACATCACTAATATAACCCCTAATAGCCCTGATGATGGTTCAGTAGAACCGAAACGCTGTAATGTCGACTTTGTTTCTCAATAATTCTCTCCTTCTACTTGGATTACATTGTTATCAATTTTTATTTACAAACTATCGGATTACAATCCATTATTTTCTTCCATATATATATATATATCTCAGAATTCATATTAATTTTCATGTGATGTCAGAATGATGCTGTTTAAGATTGAAATTTAAACCATTGTTGTAGCGATTTTATTAACTGCATTTATCAACAATTTCTCAAGATTTTCTTTTGTTTCAGTTCTAAAAATTATTTTCAGGAATTTTTAATGATGGAGAGTAAGTTGTGAAATTCAAAACAGAAGAAATATAGGACTGCAAAATAGGGATTGGGAGAGTCCCGTGGTGTAAGTGCTGGTCAGCAGCCTCGAAGTAAACGAGTTCGAACCCCAGTCGCATTATTACGTCACTTTTGAACTAATATCCTTGGGAAAGGTATGAACCCACTTATCAGGCACTGTCGGCTGGGGCTGTGGATTATGCCAGTTGCACCTTTGAGACGGGTAAGACTCTTTTCTCCAACGAGTGTTCTGGATATGACTCTAATAGTGAGGCTTCAGTACCGAAGATTTGTCATTACTCCTAGGTCCACTCTATTTACTATCTTTGAAACCATTTATCAGTGTGTAAACAAATGATTAATATTAAGTAGAATTATTAGTATTATATAACAGTTCTTGAAATTATTTAATTGGGTGAGAATAAATGAACTCAAACTCGTTTAAAAATAAAGTTACCTACAAACTATTCGGTTACAGATAATCTAATTGTAAAAACAGGATTTTACATTAAATATACCATAAAAGTTGATATACCATTAAAACAAATAACATAATATAATATAATGAACTATTCATACTTTCAGCTGTGGGTTAAATTATATCATAGCTGTTCTACACGGGTGGACTTGTATTAAATAACCCACCAATGTTGATATACCATTAAATAAATAAATAAATTACTTTAAAGAAAATATTTATCCCATTTAAGTAACTTGTATTTCGTCTACTATATATATATATATATATATATATATATATATATATATATATATATAAGTACTGGTGGCATAACATATCCATTGGCTGAATGAAAAATATTTTCTGATCAAAGGGTCTTTAATTGTTTATATATATATATATATATATATATATATATAGTGAAATCATCTGGCTAATGTGTTTATATTAGGTTTGAGAGAAGTGCTTCTCAAATTAGTCGTAACTTGACTGTCTTGTTTCTTTTTCTAAATTTTTGGAACCGTCCAGTTATATAGCATAGCAGGGTAAATAAGTTTAATGGAGGTTTGCGCCTTTAAAATTAACAGTGACTAATTGCCTTGTTTATTTATTTACATAGATGTTTGTGACTGTGTTAAATTATTATTTTATGGCCGGGTGATTAAGTTTCATATTAAATCCAAATGACATATACTTTAAGACTTGTTTAAAAATGAATTTTTCTTTTCTTTTTTTTTTATTGTTCAATTATTGATTTTATGTTTGTATATTTTTCTATACTTTTTATGATGGAGAATTTTGCACCTTTGTGAAAATCGTGACCTTTTGAGCGAAAGTGTTGTTCTTCGAGTATTTGATTGTTGTATTCCCTGGATTCAATCCCAGGTCGCGTCATACCGAAGACTTTTAAAATGGTACTTGATGCCTCCTTACTTAACACTCAGCAATAAAGGTACATATTGAGGATAATGTGGAGTAATCCAGGGAAAGGAGTAGCTCCCTCCCCTATACTTCGCTGTTGTAGCTATTGAAAAGGGAGCCTTCTGGTTGCCCTCGATGACGGTCGCCAACTTTACTTTATTCCATATATTTGATTCTCTGTCTGAAGTTATTTAATCTAAAATAAAATGGGCATTTTGATTTTCCAACTGATTGTTTTTGGTTGAGTGTGCAATCTAGTAAATAAATTACATTTTTGCTTCAGAAATTTGATTCACGACAAATTTTAAGTCTTTTTAGTTGTGAAACTTGTGAATGAGTTGGTTGATTTGAGGAGTTTGCAACATTGGTTGTTCTTTATATATATATATATATATATATATATATATATATATATATATATATATATATATATATATATATATATATATATATATATATATATCATGATTTATATTTGTTGTTTAGAATTTAGAAGACCTTCTTCTATTCAGGCTGTTGGCATTTCATTTCGCTCTGATGCCCTTGGGAAAGGCATGAATTCAACTGCCTCTACGCTAGCTATCGGTAAATAATAGAACAGACCGGTTCTATCAAAATTGTAATATTGTTTTGTTTAGTGGCAACAAAGTTTACATCAAAGGAAGCAGATATGGGATATTGTCCATCGAAAAAGCCTGGAGGAATGGGGAAACAAAACTGATTTTAAAAAATTACCGTAAGCCAGAAGAGTCACTGTGGGTAATCTTCACATGATCCATAGTGATATACAAGATAACCTTTGTTAGGCAACCAGTCTAGGAGAAACAAAATTCTAAAATCAACCCAGGTTTATTCCTCTTAAAAATTGACCCTGTATCATCTTCCTCGAAATAAAGAGATTTGGTAAATACATAGATAATTGCCTAGTGGGTAGAATGTTCGCTAATGGTCCGGGAGACCTGAGTTCAATCACAGGTCGCGCCATACCAACAACTTTAAAAATGGTACTTGATGCCTCCTTACTTAACACTCAGCAATATAAGGTACTTATCAAAGGTAAAGTGGAGCAATACAGGGAAAGGAGTAGCGCCCTCCCCTACACCTCGGTGTAGTAGCTATTGAAAAGAGAGCCTTCTGGTTGCCTTCGACTTCGGTCACCAACTTTACTTATATAGGTGGTGTTCCAATTTACATACAAAGTCGAAACAATCTCTGATTTTCCGACTCACGTAGACATAACTTATTTTCCCTTGCTTTAATTTCAAATGTTAGTCTTGATATGCCAACGAAACTTAAGTCATAATAGTTTTCTCCCACTCTTATTATAAGGGATTTTCTTCCTCTTCCTCTTACTCTTTGGGGAAAATAAAAATGAAAAAAAAGAAAAAGGAACGATGACTAGAGTACACGCATACTGAAAAATCTGAGATCGTTTTGACATTGTACTTATATTGTAAATAGGAAATCTTATCTAAAAACTATTGAAAAACCGACGTTTTTCAAATCTGACAAATTGCCCGACAGAGGAAAGTCTCCTGGATGCTAAGCTACAATTTTTTTTTTCATTTGACGAGAACAATTTGGTTTAGGTGTGCGAAATACTGTTTATGGGGAGGTTTTAAATGACTCCCTTCTATATCTGTTTTGACATAGAATTTTTTTTATTAGTGATAAAACACTGATATTGGACAAACAAGATAACATTCTCCGGCGACAATATACTTAATTAATTCGTCTTATCTCTGGGTTTTTTTTCTCGACTCTTCCTCGATAGATAAAGACAAATGTAATTTTATATACTCTCGTCTGGTCTGGTATTTAATAACGAACACCCTGCAGACAGACCTTAGTTAATAACAATCTGATAAAACATGGTTCTTATTTCATTTTAAAACAGTTTTATTTTGTTTTGTCTTTTTTTTAAAGTCATTTTTCGCCTAAGTGGAGAAAAGGAATTTTAATATTATATGGAAGAAAATATGTCCGATGGAGGTATGGAGCTTACAGCTGTGTAGGGTTTAAGTTGGTAATGTTGTGTAGCTGCATGCTCACATATAAAAGACTTATTGAATAAAGAAGCAACAAAAGCCATGTAGTTACAACGGACCGTTTATTCCTTTTTGGGAAGGTTTAAGGGAAACGAAGTTCTTAATGTTTTTGTTTTTTGGGGGTTTTTTTTTGTGCGTCCGTAATCTGTTTAGGCGTGGGCCAGAAGATTAGGATAATAATTACAGGAAAAGCAGTAATGGTCAAGCTTAAATCAGCCATTGTGCTGAGTAGGAAAAAACCACAAACAAAAGTCTTATACTTATTTCATGCCTCCTATATGAGAGCAACCGAAAATACATCCGCGTGCAGTGCGTTGAGAAATAAAAAAAAAGAAGAAGAAGAGCGTTCCGTTTCTTTAATTAGGCACCTAGTTTCGACTAGGCTACCTTCGGGTGGGCGAGCTGCATTTTTGTCTCCTTTGTCCCCCTTGTACGGCACTAGACCATGCGTCTAGTTTAAACCGCAAACTGGCATACGTGCCCGGACCCACATTTGGGTTCGTGAAACTGCTTGCCTCATCAGGCTCACATTGCACTAAGTGAGCCGATGAGCAGCACAGACAAGCAGGGTTCGAGTCTCGGCTCGTTCCCGACCTTCCCCTCCCCTTTATCCCCACTTTAATCGGCCTTCGGGCTTTTGACCTTGTGTCAAGTCGTGTCTGGTGGGAGGCAGCGACAAATACTCAGCGTTCTTCTTTGCGAAAGTAAGATCATAAAAATGGGCAGATAAACAAAAGCATTTTCCGGCTCTTTTATTTTTAGCATAATGGGAAAAATTATATCTATTTTATTTTTGTTGTAATTATTTATTGTTGTGATATTTATTTATTTTTATTTTGTCTTATTTTCTGTTCACACAAAGGAATATTTTATCCGCGGTTAACAATCATATAATCTCATTCAACATTGTGATTGCTTAACTGATTTTTACGGCATGTCAACTTGTGATTGACTTGGATGGCTACCTACGGCTTTTAACAATTCCTTTTCTAGGCTAGCAGATTATTATTAGTGAATTCTATTTTTACTGGGTGCTCCATCTTTCTGGCCTTGTGCTAAAATAATCTCAGCTTGATAAATACCTACAAATAAGTTTAGTCAGAGTAAAGAGTTCTGTGGAGGACTAAGTACCTTCCGTAGTTTACGGGAGTTACTTTTTGCAAGCATGTAAACAAATGGAATGTGACAACAGCAAATATTAAAAAACAAGCAATTTAATAATCATACCAAACATGATAAAAATAATTAAAATACAATGTTCATTTGATGTGCGTGTGTGTGTATGTAGAAAATACAGCTATGGCCAGTTGAATAAACATATTTGTTCGCCCGTGTGTGCGTGTGTACATGTTGGGAAAGTCTATTGAATCAATGTGTTCATAGTTGGCCGAAGTAAAGAGGATAAAAAATTAACTTTACTTCCATACATGAGTATGCGTGTGTGTATACATGTGAGGGACCGTAAGTATGGAACTTTTGTTTTCTTAAGTTCACACGAGCATTTTTTATGATATTTGGCAAATACTTGTCGCGTTCCGGTAGTCGGCAAAAGAACTTCGCATAATTCTTCACTCTGTGTCCTGTGTGTCCTTGCCTCTCTCTGCCTGGTAGTGGAATACCTTAGTTAATCAAATTCTTCCTTATTTATACTTTTGGAGGAACTAAAGTGGATCAAAAATAGGATTTTGTTAAGTTTTATTGCGGGTCCTAAAATTCAAGCGCGCAGACATTTCTTGACCCATCAGATTCGTATAATTCGTATTTGGAGGTGCCCGTGGTGTAATGGTTATCGTCACAGGATATGGACACGGCGATACGAGTTCAATTCCTGGACAAGACTGATTGCATTTCACATAGCACTAATACCCTTGGGAAAGGGATAAATCCAATTATTCTCCCTCCAGCTATGGGTAAATAGTAGGGCAGACTAGGTTCTTCAGCCGTGGGGAGGCGGCTAGTCTAGGAGAAGGAAAACTATGAATTCAAACCTGCTAAACTCCGCTTTAAAAATTGACCATGTGTCATATCCTGCCCGAGCGGAGGGGTTGGGTAAATAGGATCAGATTCGTATAATTACTTATTTATATTGGAGCCTAAATATTTTTCTGTTAATTAGTTTCAGAGCCGAATTTTCTAAAATGTTCTTTTTCTGTGTTTTTAGCTGATTAGTTGAAAAATATAATAGTGTAACTTCAATGTTAATGCTATTTTGATCCGAAATTTCTAGAATGTTCTAATCTATGTTTTGGGAGTTGATTATTTTAAGGCTAAAAAATGTGTATTCTTTAGTTCCAAATTGATTGATCTTAACGGCACGTCAACCCGTCTATTATTTTATGCCTACAGGTTTGAAATTGCGTTCATTATAGTTGTTTCTTGAGAGTTTCTGCAAACAGTTCATCAAGTACTCCTATCAAACAATAATTCGCACACAGTTGTATGGTTTGAAGTATTGCTATCTTATTCTAAAAAAAAAAATCTGCAAACAGTTATATGAAGCCCAGCGAGCTGGGGCTGTAGAACACACCGACTGCATCTCTGCCAAGTAGTAAGACCCTGCCCACCAATGAGTGCTCACTAAATAATCTGATGGTGAGACTCTAGTAATGCTGGAGCTTTGGGGAATACAGAGTACCCCTTCATTCTGGCCCAGAGTGATAACATCTGGTAGGATCCTATCTATGGGTTTGTAGCAGAAAGAACTTCGTATTTTTGTTTGGCGCGTAAATTAATTTGACCGTTATGGTCATCGCATATTTTCTCCCAGTGAGCATGACATCCAATTCAGCCCGGACCATTTTCCCGGACAAAATAAAAATGGTGAAACCCCGCCAAACTATCTCTTCTTCAGAACCTTTCGAGCAGGACTGACGTACTTTCCGTCCGCTCCCTTCATAGCAGCAGAATCACAACACCATGAGGAAAGCCGTCTAATTCATGGACCTTTTGAGTCTACTCTCTTAGACCAAGGGTTCCCAGTTGAACATGAATTAGATGCATTTAATCCGCCACACAGGAACACCTTTATGTCGCCTCTAACTTTTGCTGTCTACAGCGACGCGTAATAACGCTCAGACATCCAGGTACCTCATTCCTGGGCAACCGTTTTGGGAGACTTTCATGCCTCTCTCCTACAGCAACCAGGAACACACATTTTATGGGTGACTACATCATTCCTGTCCTTAAATAGCGAACACGACTTTAGTTATGTCTATAGCGACGCATATTCCGTTGAGACATTCAGCATTGCCTGGACTGTAGCGACGCACATTTCGCTCAGGCATTTAGCTGCTATAATTCCTTCTCAACTCAATAACTATTTCCTTCCTTCCTTCCTACGAAACTTGCAGCATAGAGGTACCTTTTATTCTAGCTGCCATTAAACCTTCTTGAAAACCTTACTGCATCTTCGTTCTTCTCTCCTTTATTTTCAACAATATAGCGAAGAACTAACGAAACGTTCTTTCACGGTAAAGGTTAAATAGAACTGTTTGACATTTAAACGGAGTGAAAACGAATGACTTAAACTAAAATGAATTGCTTGAAATAAAACTGTTTGATTATTTAAATGTGTGTAAACAAATGACTGATGTTTAATTGAATTGTTCGTGATACGTAGCAATACTTGGAACCATTTAACTGTGTACAAAAGTCTGTGTACGTTTAAAAACGTTATTGACAAAATGTCTGTGTACGTTTAAAAGCGTTATTGACAAAATGTGTTTACGAATCATATTTATTATATATATATATATATATATATATATATACCAAGAGGATTTGGCATTAAAAAACTTACAATGGTTGATATTTCATAAAACCAAACCAAACCAAATTATCAATACAGTTATATGATATCAAGTATTCCTATCTAATACAAAAAATTTGCACACAGTTACATGATATCAAGTATTCCTATCTAATACAAAAAAATTTGCACACAGTTACATGATATCAAGTATTCCTATCTAATACAAAAAATTTGCACACAGTTACATGATATCAAATATTCCTATCTAATACAAAAGATTTGTACACAGTTACATGATATCAAGTATTCCTATCTAATACAAAAAATTTGCACACAGTTACATGATATCAAATATTCCTATCTAATACAAAAAATTTGCACACAGTTACATGATATCAAGTATTCCTATCTAATACAAAAAATTTGTACACAGTTACATGATATCAAGTATTCCTATCTAATACAAAAAATTTGCACACAGTTACATGATATCAAGTATTCCTATCTAATACAAAAAATTTGCACACAGTTACATGATATCAAGTATTCCTATCTAATGCAAATGATTCGCATACAGTTGTGTGGTTTGAAGTATTTCTATCAAATAAAAAACAATTGCGTACACTTACATGATATCAAGTGTTCCAATCTAATACCAATAATTTGACACACAGTTGTATGGTTTCAAGTATTCCTATCTAATACCAATGATTATATGGTTTCTACTTCATAAGAATCATTTCTTTGCACACAGTTATGTATATGATTTCAAGTAACTAATAATAATTCTTAGTAAACAATTATAGCTTCAAGTAATTATTCTTAAAAGAAATAATTTGTTGCAATATATAATGTATTCCTATCAAATAAAAATAATGTCCACACAATTGTATGATTTCAAGTATTCCTATTTAATACAAATGATTATATGGTTTTAATGAATTATTTCTATTCAACAATTATCATTTGTTTGTAGCTGTCTACATGAAGATATGTTTGTAGCTGTCTACATGAAGATATGTTTGTAGCTGTCTATATGAAGATATGTTTGTAGCTGTCTACATGAAGATATGTTTGTAGCTGTCTACATGAAGATATGTTTGTAGCTGTCTATATGAAGATATGTTTGTAGCTGTCTACATGAAGATATGTTTGTAGCTGTCTACATGAAGATATGTTTGTAGCTGTCTATATGAAGATATGTTTGTAGCTGTCTACATGAAGATATGTTTGTAGCTGTCTATATGAAGATATGGTCGGTACAAAATTTAAATATCGTTTTGTTAGTGACAACAAAGTTTACATTGAAGGAAGCAGACATGGGATATTGTCCGTCGAAAAAACCTGAAGGAATGGAGAAACACAACTGATTTTAAGAAATCACCGTAAGCCAGAAGAGTTTACGCGGGTAATAATGTTCTCCTCATGTGGTCCGATGGGGTTGTTGAAAAGTAATGGTGTGTAAAATTGTTTTTGGATATACATCTCCGGTTGACAACTGAAATTCATTATTTGAATTTGTGAGGATGGTAAACATCGTGGGCTTCTATGCGGTTGCGCAATCCGGATTATCCAAAAAGTGACGAGCAATTGCAGAAGAAGATGAGTTTTGATTGCTAGGCGCTACAGTATGGCCGGAAGTATTTGTGCAGATATTCGTGGGATTATGTTGGTTTATTCGTATATCTAATCTCTGAGTTGTGTGACCGATGCAGCAAACATCGCATTTGCATGAAAATTTGTGGATTAGAGGTCTTTTTTGGAAAACAGTCACATTGTCTTTAAGATTAAGGGGAAACAGCACATCGGATTTAAGAATGACTCATAACTTAACAGAATTAAAGCAACGATTAACAGATCTTTTAATTCGCTCTAGCAGTTATATTGCCGATCATCGGTAATCTTAAATATACAGGACAATTCTCTCTCCTAAACTTTGGCTTCGTGGAGAACTGCAGGTATTTATGTTTGATGGCGGAAGTAATTATATCCTCACCATATCCATTCTTGAATATACAGGACAATTCTCTGTCCTAAACAGTGGAGAACTGCAGGTATTTATGTTTGATGGCGGAAGTAATTATATCCTCGCCATATCCATTCTTCTATAAAGTCGTCTTGATAAAATCGAGCTCATCAGAATTTTTTTCTTTAGCGCGGGTATTGGTTTTCAGTTATCTAATAATAATCCTTCAGTTTCTAATAATAATCTTATAATAAAAGTTAAGTTGATGATCGTAGTCGAGGGCGACCAGAAAGCTCCATTTTCAATAACGCCCTCCCCTACACCTCGGTGTAGGGGAGGGTGCTACTCCTTTCGCTGAATTGCTCCACTTTACCTTTGATACGTACCTTATATTGCTGAGTGTTAAGCAAGGAGGTATCAAGTACCATTTTTAAAGTCTTTGGTATAACGCGCCCTGGGATTGAATCCAGGTCTCCCAGACCATTGGCGAACACTCTACCCACAAGACCAATGAACCTTGAGGGTAGAGTGTAATAATAGTCTAATAATAACCCTTCAGTTTCAAATAATAATCTAGTAACAATCAAATAATTATTCATAATACGAATAATCTACACACACACACATGCACAGATATGTCTAACTCTACACATATATATACACACACACTCCTGCATAGATTTACCTAGCTTACATAGATACATATATACCCAGAGCGCTTTATGGCCAACTTACAACAATGTAAATATATACATACACAAAAATCTAACCATATATACGACCGCTCTGTAAGCTGGGGATGTAGAATATGCCGACTACAAGGTTAAAACCCCCTCCATAACGAGTGTCCTGGATATGACACTAAACAAAATGATGATAAGGCTCTAGTCCTGGAGCTTTGGGAAATGTGGAGTACCCTTTCGTTCTAATTACTCTTAGGTCCACGCTGATCGAGAGTGTTAGTACCTGTTTAAGAGCCATCGATGAATCAAACAGAAATATTTGATCATTTATCATACTTGAAACCATTTAACTATGTGCAATCAAATAACTAATATCAAAGAGAATTATTTGTATTTGATAGCAATACTTGAAACCATTTAACTGTGTGCAATCAAAGGATTAATACTAAATAGAATTATAAGTATTAGATAGCAATACTTGAAATCTTTTAACAATATGAAATCAAATGAGTTCTAAGTCATTTAGAAATAAAGTTACCGTCATACTATTCCTTTACAAATCGTATGTGTTATTTCGTGAGTTGTAAGAGTCGATACACATGTAAGATGAGAGATATCTGCTTACGGAGAGAAATACAGTCCAGCGACTTATGGAAGCAGCTTTAGTCGTTTTGTTGTCGGGAAGATAGACAGTCTATAGCAAGCATCGCTCTAAAATAGTCCTCAAACCAGTCCGTTCTGTGATGGGGTTCCAGTCATTCTACAACTATAAGTATAAACAGGATTTGGCATTAAACAACCCTCAAGGGTTGATATGCCATTAAAAGAAAACAACTAAACCATATTTACTAACGTATCTAAGGTCCATGGTATGCAAAATAGTCTAGAATAAGAAAAAAAAATTCTAAGTATCTGAGATCGGCAACTCATTTCCCTATAAGACCTTTTTGGTTCTGAAACCGAGTCACTATCTTCTAAAGCTGTATGCTCCACAAACACAGAGACAATAACTTATAGAAGATGCGGCTTTTTTTCTGTAATTTTTAGATGTTGACAACATTTCAGTTTTTGACTGCTTTCGCTTCCGTGTTATTTCAACTTGACGGAAGTGGGGTTTTGATTATTTGACGTGGATGAAACAGTGAACCCCACGATTTTTTTTTAGATATCCATGTCACTCTTTGCCGTTGTAAAAAGACAGAATTTAATTTTTCTTCTTATTAAGATTTTGCAATCAGTTATTCCCCCAGGAACAATAGTAGGTATATTTGATACAGCGTGTTATGAGAATTGAATAGTAGGAATACAACAAATAATTATCTGTCTCAGAGAATTGGAATGTCTGTTAAAGTGTCACATGATACTCTCAGAAACTCTGATCATTAAGGGTTTTCTTCATTGTTACTTCTATAACGTTTCGGCCGATATGTCCTCCGGCTTTCTTTGTTTGTCAAACTCAGTAACCTACAAGAAACTTCGAACTACATCCTTTATTGAATTCACGAGGATCGCCTCTTCTGGTTCTGTTAGCCATAACCGGGTATGAGTGTTAAGTGTTCCTGCAACCTCCAAGTGATTGTCTCCTTAGAAGATTAGGGAACTAACGCCTTTAACCGTTATGCTATGTGTCCTGCTGGGCAATTTAGAGTGAATTTTTGGGACTTATAAACATAATGTTCTTACTTGACTAGGATTACTACTATTATGTATGATTTTTTTTTTTTACCTGTGGTCATATTCAGATTTTTTTTACTACTTGCTGTAGTATGGGATAAACTGGCTGCAGATAAAGATCATCAAGCTTCGTCTCAGAAATTTAGACAACTAATTCCTTGAAACTCATTCTTGACGTTTTTGCTTCTGGTCTTTGACCAGTGGAGACGTTATCTCTGAATCTAGCAGGGAACTTTAAAGTCACATAGCCATCTTACCTACACTGAGTAAACTCTATCATTTTATACGCCTTTTACATACTGATTGTTCATATAACAATGTGTGTATAATACTTTTGGGACACGTTTGTATGTTTTTTTCTTTGTAATACCACCTGTATGTGTATTGTGCTTAAATATTAAATGTTATTGAGCGTGTAATTGAGTTCAATTAATCTATTTTGCTCATTGTTAGTACTACCCCTGGTAAATAAATATGGACACACCGTTCTAAGAAAACATTTCGTGAAAAGTATTTAATAGAAATAAGTAAAAAGTAAAGTTGGCGATCATAGTTGAGGACGATCTGAAGGCTTCCTTTTCATTAGCTACTACACCAAGGTGTTGGGGAGGCCACTACTCCTTTCCCTGGATTGATCCAGTTTACCCTTCACCCCTACCTTATAAGGCTTGAGTGTTAAGCAAGGCGACATCAGGTACCATTAGTTGAATCTTTGGCATGACTTGACCTGGGATTGAACCTTGGTCTCCCAGGCCATTGGCGAATACTCTACTCAGTAGACAAATAAGTTACTAATCGATTTGTACTGAGAATAGTTACTGGAACTGTAATTATTATCAAATAGAAATAATTACTTGAAACCATAAAATTGCATATGAATTAGTTTTAGATCTGAATTCTTGAAATTATACAACTATATGCAAAAAAAAGTCAACAAATGAGAGTATGAATGTGATTCCCTAATCATTAGGCATAAAATAACCATAGACAGTTTGACATGCTGTTAAAATCAATCAAACAATATATCTATTTGACCATAGACAGGACCCTTTGGGTCAGCAAGGACTTGAGGGTAATGGTGAAAAAAGAGGTACTCATACCCTAAAGCTCCAGAACTGGACCTTCATCAGTTAACTCTTTGTGGGGAAAGCAATTTACATATTCTATACCCCAGTAACTGTAGAATAATAATAGCACTTGCTGCCATAATGTCCATGCAATGACATGCCCATATGTGCACAATCAGATGTGACAGCCCATGCAATGACATGCCCGTATATTCACAATCAGATGTCACAGCCCATATGTTCACAATCAGATGTCACAGCCCATGCAATGACATGCCTGTACATACACAATCAGGTGTCACAGCCCATGCAATGACATGCCCGTATGTTCACAATCAGGAGTCACAGCCCATATGTTCACAATCAGGTGTCACAGCCCATGCAATGACATGCCCATATGTTCACAATCAGATGTCACAGCCCATGCAATGACATGCCCGTATGTTCACAATCAGGAGTCACAGCCCATATGTTCACAATCAGGTGTCACAGCCCATGCAATGACATGCCCGTATGTACACAATCAGATGTCACAGCCCATGCAATGACATGCCCGTATGTTCACAATCAGGAGTCACAGCCCATATGTTCACAATCAGGTGTCACAGCCCATATGTTCACAATCAGATGTCACAGCCCATGCAATGACATGCCCGTATGTTCACAATCAGGAGTCACAGCCCATATGTTCACAATCAGATGTCACAGCCCATGCAATGACATGCCCGTATGTTCACAATCAGGTGTCACAGCCCATGCAATGTCATGCCCGTATGTATACAATCAGGTGTCACAGCCCATGCAATGACATGCCCGTATGTTCACAAACAGATGCTCAATAAATAATCCTCCTTCTCCTCAAGTAGTATTCTTCTCTGGCAACTCTGTTTGCTTTATAACTGAGTACTTGTGTAAACAACTTCACAAATTCAAAACAAACAGATCATTTTTATATTTTGCCTGGGGGACTCTTTGTGGATTATTAAAATTATATGCATCAGACTAGTGATACTTCCACTAGTTTCAGTCTGAAATATGTTGTTAACCTCTATCATCAAAGCATGCGGACAAAATTGATTAAAAATGATTATTTGAAGTCGTAACTGTTTATAAATAATTAGCATAAAGTACTTGAAATCATATATTATCATTAAATAGGAATAGTTACTTGAAGCCATAGAATTACACACAGTTTTGTGGGTTCAAGTATTTCAGGCAAATTATTACAATTAATTTGTAAATGTTACGTCAATGGAACATTGAAAACAATCAACGTTTGACATTAACCTTTTCAACACAAGTGGCCATTATTATTTGTGCCATGAACTCAAATTATATATATATACTCAGGAAGTTGGAATTTTGGCCAGGGTTTCTCTAATTCTACATCTCTATTGCCAATAAAATAGTGCAATTTCATATGTAATTTAAATTGTACATAAAGTGTTGAAACCTGTTAATTAACAGCCTTGAGCAAGAGGCAAAATAAAACAGTGTTCAAATGTTTTAATCCTGATATTGCCATTTCCTTATTAAATGGCAAGCCTCTAAAATTAGTAGACCAGTTCATATATCTCAGTAGCAATATCTCATCTACTGAAAGCAAAGTCAACATACTGCTACTGACAGGTTAACATCTATATGGAAATCTGATATTTCTGATAAACTCAAACAGGATTTCTAAAAAGCTGGAACCATGTAAGTACTAATGTACGGTTGCACCAATTGGACTTGAGTGAAATACCTGAAGAAAAAGCTAGATGGGAACACCACAAGGATGCTGTGTGCTGTTTTGAACAAATCCTGAAAGCAGCACCCCACAAAACAGCAATTGTATGACCACTTACCTCCTATCTCACAAACCATCCAAAAAAAAAACTAGCAAGACATGCTGGAGAAGTAAGGACAAACTTATTAGTGATATTCTTCTATGGACTCTTACACATGGACATACCAATGTTGGCTGTCAAGTAAAAACTCGCATTCATCAGCTGGACACTGGGTGCCATATAGTAAACTTATCAAGAAGGATAATTGATAGGGAGGGATGGTGAGAAAGGGTCCAAGGAATCTGTGCTATCAACATGTTTTGATGATGATTAAACAACACATTTCAATATTTTACATTTTCAACTATTTTTCAATCTTGGAGTTGGGGGTGGGGTAGAAAAGTTGTGGGTGACTCAGGATTTCAAGAATTGAATAATTCATGAGTATGTTGATATGTTGTTAAACAAATAAACAAGAAAAAAAGAAAATGATTAAAAAATAAAAATAAAAGCAAATACGATTATATCAACAACAAAAAATCAATTTATGCATTTTTTTTATAAAAGGAATTTTTATTTTAGTAAATTTATAGCATAAAATGAACAAATGAATGACTAAAAGAAAAAAAAAAAAAAACAAGAAATTTCACACCATGCTTTTATGTTTTTTTGTTTACCTGACCTCATAATAAGAATTTTTTTATTTGTCTTTGGTTATTTTTATTTTCTTTTACAACCAAATTCTCAGAAGAGGAAAATGAATGAAAAAAAAGAAACAGAACAGACATTCTTAAAAGAAATATGAAGAATCACAAGTTGTTAATCAAAAAAACAAAAACATAATTTACATATTTTTTCTAGGTGATCTTCAAAAATCATTTACTAATGAAACTGTAAAGATTTTGAAGTGAAAAGGCCATAATGTTTTTTAGATGAGTGTACCCCAGATATGAGGTCAAGTAAAAAAAGTAGCCCATGCTTTTATTTTTAGCCTTGCACCATAATTGGAATAAATATCTTTTTAAATGATGAGCACTCTGAGATAGTTTGTTTGAAAAATTAATTAATCAAAAAAATTTTTTTTTTTAAAATGGTCCCATGTTTGGGCAAGATCATATAAATCCACAATAATTTTCTTTTCTTAATTAGTGGGTAATAATGAAATAAATTAGTGGTTAATAATGAAAGTTAAAAAAAATCCCAAAAAAACAAAATGTGGCAACCATGACAATTTCTAAAATTTTAACGTCTGGATGGTAATTAAAAAGACATTTCTTCTTTGGAGATTTTTAATCTGTTATTAAAGAAAAAAAGAAAAAGAAAAATTCTTATAAAGCAAATGAAATAAAATACTGTTAAAAATATATTTAAAAAAAAAGGAGTAAATATATCATAACTGCGAAAATAATTATATATATATATATATATATACATACACACACACACTGTATGTACTTGTGTATCATGTGACTTTCTAAGATTTAAATTTTAGCCAAATATCAAGAGAGGACACCACATACAAGATACAAACTTTGAGTGTTGAAATAGTTGGCTAAGGCTAGGCCTAGGCCAAGTAGTATACCTACAATTTTCAGCTGTAAAAGTCTCAGAAAGTTGCATGATATGCAAGTATATACAGTACCTCAACAGAAACTGCCCTAATATAAATTCAATGCAACTACCATCTATCTCTAATAGCAAGATCTATTTCAAAGGCTATAAAATATGTTAAAGTGAAATGCTATATTTGTTGTATAAAATATCATTTCACAGAGGATGAAAAGATTATTTCGGCTTTTATTCTGATAATTGGGTACCCCATGCCTTGTGCTGTAACTAAGCTAAGCTTAGTAAATAACTTGTAATGGTTAATGAACTAGGCTAGCAGACCATTACTAACGAGCTCAATCTTCACCAGGTGCCCCATACTTCTGACATAGAGCCAAACTAAGTTAAGCTTATTAAATAACTAGTTTTTGTAAACGAATGAAACAATCCCTTGAAGAAGAAGAAGAAGGAAAAAAAAAAGAAGGGAATGACAAGAAAAATTAAATTCTAATTTCACCTCATCCTTGAACATATCATTCAGCTTTAGAAGCTATCCTTCCAGGTTGCACCTTCCCATTAAAGAGATAGGATCAGAGACCCTGGTAACTCCAAAAGGAGAATGCTGATAAACCTGAGCAATTTTTGTTCCTACCTTCATGGAGACATGTATGGAGTAAAGGATAATGTCAAAACCATGATGAGGCTGTTTTAATTCCACTAAATACTGATGCTCTTGGAAAAGGCATTAATCCTACCTCCTACAGCTATGGGTAAATAATAGGGCAGACTGGCCTCTTTAGTCTTTCTATGGCAACCAGTCTAGGAGAAAGAAAACTGATTTCAAATCTCTGCTTAAAAGACTGACATTGTGTAGCATCCTGCCCAAAGTAGAGGGCCGGGTAAATATATACTCTCATGTATATGTGAGGCACCCATCCCCACATTAAATTTAACGATGTATCACATCTTGCCCTTGTGAGTAGGCAATTAGATTATCTTTTTATTTTTTTAGATTTTAAAAATATTTCTGCCAATGAAAATTCTTTTTCGGCATTTTTAAGAAAATAATCAGTAAGTGTTGAAACTGCTGGGCCTTAGTTCGGTTTTTAAATTGCATTAGGATGTTTTTATGGTGACAATTAAAAAACAAAAAAAAAAACATTTCAAATATAACTTAAAATCATATATTCACATAAAGCAGTGGTTCCCAAACCATGTGCTGCCGTGGCACACTATAAAATAGTCATGTACTATAAAAGAAAGGATTCCTATTGTAGTGGAGTGTTTGGTAAGTTTGGAACAGAAATTAAACTTTAATTTTCTGTCATTTGACAGAGAAAATTATGAATGGGTTTGAAATTCTTAAATAAAATTTTTATCTCATAATAATTTGAAACTATATGAAGAAGAATTAGCTTCTATATCCAGTGGTCGTTAACTTAAAATCAAACATGAAGAACTGACAAATGATATATTTTGTATATTCATGAGAGAAGAGAGTATCTTTTTGTAGAAAAAAAAAGGTTTATCAATTTTGTTTTTCATTTTTTATGTGAATTGATATTTCCTTCTCCTTAAATGCCACCCATCCAAAAAAAACAACTTTGGAGCATTGAAAGGGAAATGACTTTATTTGTTCCTTGTAGGTCATAAGAGACAATATTGCTAAGAAACATCAAGCCCTTCTTTTTCATTGATAGCTATAATAAATTAGAAAAAAAAAATACATTTTTAAATTTAGATACATAATGCATGAAAATATTTTTATTACTTCTGTAAGGAGATAATAAATGATAATATCCTTTAGGGTATGGGTGCTTTAGAGGTGGTCACATGACAGTCCCAGAGACCCATTCTTGATTTCTTTTGCCTCTGTTCTTTGAACAAGAGATTTGTGTTTGGGACTCTGTATGGGAATGGCAAAGCTACAAGTTGTTAATTTAATTTCCTTCACCAATTAAGTCTTTTCCCATTTTTGCACTCCTGCTTGTTCCTAGAAAAATGTGTGAATATTTCTGGCTGTTGGGATATGTTTGTGTGTTCTTTATTTTTAATACCATTCACATATATATTATTTATATAAAAGATTAAATGTTCTTGTATGTATAAATGCATTTGTCTTTCTTCAGTGGTGTTCAGTGTTAGTATATCACAGATATACTAATGCTAATATTGGTCCTTGATGAATAGAGACTTGACTAAATATCTTCATAAGCATTAAGCATACCAATACAGCATTTAAAAAGCTAAATCTGATTTAGATGCTAATGGTGATGTCACCAAGTTTCTTTTAAAACATTAGTGGTAAAAAAGATATATTAATGATAATATTGGTTTTTGATGAATAGAGACTTGACAAATTATCTTTCTTAGCACCAGGTGTACCAATATTTCTAAAGTGTGTCTTGAGCTAGAAGAATTTGGGAACTAGAGACATAGAGAATAAGCAGTAAATAAATAACAGGCCAGTTATTAGTAAATTTAACAAAGCAATTTTTACAGCGGATATTCATACTTTTATCAGACTCCATTTGCTTATATTACTTCTTTCATTTATAGAAACATACCATATATATTTGTGTATAATTCATTTTTGTGTATAGATTGTCTTTGGATTTATGGACATGAAACCCTTCATTTATGGAATCAATTTTTCAAAACCAAGGATTACTCCTAATCCTTCTTATGTTTAAATTTCAACCTTACAAAATTATTGCTCATATATAGGCCGACCCCCCCCAATATTTTAAGCCAGGAAATTAGGTCACCAGAATTTGCCCTATACACGAGTATATATCTTTATTTTAGAAACAGTCAAATATATAACAGTGTCAATAGTAATATTTAAAGAGGGACATTTTGGATGACAAGTAAAAGAAAGTGTTTTCGGTTTAGGAGTGGGTGAGAGAGAGAGAGGAGGCAGAGGAGTCTAGAATAGAGTTGTGATGGTTCCATTTCGGATCTTCAGCTTAATTACCATATATACCTGTTTGTAAGTCAAACTTTCATACATGCTTGTGGAATTAATTTCTGAAGCAAAGGGTTGCTCCTAGTCCTTCCAATTATGATGTTTAAATTTTGACTGAATAAAATTATTATTTATGTCTTGGTCAACCTCTGATTTATGCTCAAAAAATTAATTCATGGAATTAATTTTTGAAGCCAACAATTACTCCTAGTCCTTTTCATCATGTTTGAATTTCAACCTTACACAATTATTACTCATGTCTCAGTCAACCCTTGATTTATGGTCAAAAAATTATTAATTCATGGAATTAATTTTTTAAGTAAAGGGTTGCTTCTTGTTCTCATTAAGTTCAAATTTCAACCATAGACATTATTCACATATAAATCAAAATCAATTTTTTTTGTTTAGATCTATAGATCTTCAAAATTCAACGCGTACACACACATATATATATATATATATATATATATACAGTAGAATAGAGGTGTCTGTGGTATAATAGTTATTGTTGTCGGAGATGGACATGATGACATTAGTTCAAATCCTGGACAAGGCAGATGGCATTTCATATAGCACTAATAACTTTTGCAAAGATATGAAACCAATTATTCTCTCTCCAGCTATGAGTAAATAGCTAAGCAGACTGGGTTCTCTAACCTTGGTTAGGCAACCAGTCTAAGAGAAGGAAAACTTTGAATTGAAACCTGTTAAACTCTGCTTAGAAACTGATCTTGTGTCCCACTGGGCCCATGCAGAGGGGTTGGTAGCTACATACATATATACAGTAAAATCTAAGAACAGATATTTACTTACATCTCAAAGTCCCCCTCTTTTGACAACTGCACCAACATACAAATGTTTAACATTTGCAATCATGGAAATGGGAGTCAAACATAGGAAATGGAATCAGCAACTCAAGTTCAAACCTTGGACAAGGCAGTTTGCATTTCACTTCATGCTAAGGCCTTGGGTGAAAGACATGAATTCATCTCTTCACCTTAACTCCAACTAAAGGTAAATAGTAAGGCGACAGACTGAGTTCTCTAGACTTAATTTGATTTGGTTGGGTTTATGGCATATCAACCTTCAAGGGTTATTTAATGCCAAATCCTATTTATACATATATATTAAATATATGATTTGTAAACACATTTTGTAGATACATTTTTAAAGAAGCCTGAATTCATATTTTAGCACACAGTTAAATGGGTTTGAGTTTGAATTGTGTTTAACGGCATATCAACCTCTGTGGGTCACTTAATGCCAAGAAAGGTTAGGTTGGTTTTGTCTTCTATGTGGGTTTTAGGGCATGTTTTTTTTTGATAGTTCTTGATTCTATTTGGTCAGATATTGGTGAAAAGATGGATTTGGTCAGAACGGTTAAATGGTTTCAGGCATTGCTATGTAATGGTAACAATCTAACATCAGTCATTTGTTTACATACATTTGCATAGCTAGCTATACATGGTATGTAAGAGATTAGTTTGATGGTAATTTCATTTTTAAATGAGTTAGAACTAATTTGTTTGGACATATTTGTTTCTAAATAGTTAAATGGTTTCAATTATTGCAATCTAACACTTATAATTCTATTCAATATTAATTATTTGTTTGCATACAGTGAAGTGGTTACAAGAATTGCTATTTAACACTAATTATTCTATTCAACATTTACACATTTGTTAGCACATAGTTAAATGGTTCCAAGTATTGCTATGTATCACTAACAATTCAATTAATCATCAGTCATTTATTTACACACAGCTAAATTGTCAAACAGTTCTATTTCATACAATTCAATTAAGCATAAGTCATTTGTTTGCACTCAGTTTAAGCATCAAACAGTTCTATTTAACCTATATACAGGAACCTATCAGGTACTACCACTCCGAGCCAGAGTGAACCAGAGAGCAATGGCAATGAAGGGGTACTCTGCATTCCCCAAAGCTCCAGCATTACTAAAGCCTATGATTTTGGTGTCATATCCAGGATACTTGTTAGTTGTGTGTGTGTGTGTGGGGGGGGGGCTTAACCCTCAGCAGAGATGCATTCGGTGTATTCTAGAGCCCCAGCTGACTGAGTTCTCCTGCCTTAGTAAGCAATCAGTTAAGGAGAAGGAAAACTAATTGCAAACCAGCTGTATTCTGCTTAAAAACTGACCTTGTGTCTCATCCTGCAGGAGGTAGAGAGAGAGAGAGAGTGTGGTTAAATACAAACATTTCCAATCAAAGGTCATTTATTTTGGAAAACCCACCCAAAAAAACATGTGTGTGTGTGTGTGTGTGTGTGTGTGTGTGTGTGTGTGTGTGGAGAGGGGGGGTCAGAATTTTCTTTTTTTTTCCATAAATATAAACTTTGTATTGTTTGAAATTTGGTTTATAGTGAAAATTATTAAAATCTCGAAAAAATCTTTTTTTTGAGATGGTGGAAAATCAAACAGTATTCCACAGTTGAACAGTAGTCTGTTATCAAATATTTGGTGGTTTAAAAGTGAAAACCATGTGAAATTTTCAGAAGTATGTGTGATATTTATAGACAACAATGTTTTAGTCAAACATATTTACAAATTTGCAAAACATGAGTTTGCCACTTCAAGTCTGAGTCAAAAAGACAGTACATGGAGTGGAAATACAATGACTTTCCAGTAAAGAAAAAGTTCCAGACACAGCAGATAGTAAAGAAGGTCATACTGATAGTCTTCTGCAACATGAAAAGAGCCATCATAATTGATATCCTTGAAAAAGATACAACTGTAAACAGTCCTTCTTATATGTGACTCCTTAGGTAAAATTCATCTTATATACTGAATAACCCTTGTAGATCACAAGGTAATAATCATTTTATTTCAGTAAAATATCTATGGTCGTTTCTTATCCTCATTATGTTTGAAATTCAACCTTACAAAATTATTATTTGTGTATAGGGTGTAGGTTGATACCAGTTTTGGCTTAGAAACTAAATCCTCAAAATTTGGCCAACACACAAACAAATGTAGCGATAAAACATTCTTTAAAGTATAAGTTTAGATATGAAGAAATTATGTTGGGTGCACATGCTTGAAATCTCTTTTATTTCATAGGACAAAGGAATAAGCTAGAGTTAAATAACCACACAGAATTTTGCGCTCAAAAAGTTCAAATTCAGTTCAAGACAGTTTAAGGTCATATCATAGTAAAACTTTTCTCATGATCCAGCTAGAGGTAAATATAGTGGAGAATAATAGAACAATTATGAATTCCAGGAGTGGATCCCCTACAGAGTGGGATTTATGCCAGACATTAGCTATTTTTAAAGATTGTTAGTGTAACAAGATGCATGTATATTCTTAATCTTAAATTTTGGGGCAAAACACTTTTCTTTTTTTTTCTATCATTTTTTGTTGAAAAGTTATGGTGTTTTGAAGTTTTAAGTTTCAGCAAAAAATTAATGGTAAAATTTGTGCATGCAAATTCGTAATCGAAATTGTAGTACAATCTTTAAAATTGCTTTCTAGCTCAGGTATTTACTAATTTAAGACAAAATACTCAAATTGTTTCCAAAAATGTTCTGATGTTTTGGACTGAAATATTTTAATAACAATTTCAATAAGATTTTAATTTTCAAAATCTGATTTTAAAGTAACACTCCTTAAAAGTGCCTGTTTTTTGAGTAAAAAATGCAGAAATATTTTCTGTATATCTGGAGATATCATGAAAATGCTAAGGTAGAACATAATACTTATATATATATATATATATATATATGTTTTCGAAAACAAAGAACCACATGCTATCTCTTTCATTTAGTCCTACCTCAGATATTTGGAAAACATCAATAATCAAAATTTTTCAGGTAAAATTCATGCTATTTGAAAACATTTATAAAAACATGGTCATAATAAATTATTAAACAAAATCATTAAATATGATGATAGGGCCCTCAATTTCTGGGTTTTGGTCAATATTATATGTTCAGTGTTGAAATGTTGAATGTAAGTAATTACCAAATGACCTTGTGCTATAATTTTTTTCCTTTTTTTGTGCTTTTATGTGTATCAAAAATTGGCAATGTTCCATCGAAACGTAAACTAAACAATCAATTTAGCACACTGTGTCTCAGTTATGAGTAAATAGTAAGGTAGATTAAGAGAATAATTATTAATTCTAGATGTGGATCGCCAAGCTATGAGTAAATTGTTAGTGTAACAAGATGCATGTATATTCTTAATCATAAATGCATGTATATTCTTAATCTTAAATATGCATGTATATTCTTAATCTTAAATGCACAAACTGAAGGACTGATTCAATAAAGGAATACTGAAATTACTCGATGAAAGTATTTTGAATAATACTTTCTTCCATTTTTTTTATTGCAACTTACTTAGATTTTTATTCATACAACAAGTAACATCTTGTATCAGGGACAATAATAAGGGAAAAACTTTCAGGGAAAACGAACTTATACCCACTTTCTCAGGAAGCCTAGTTATCCATATCAGCTCTTTTACAAACTAAGGCATGTCTATATAAAAGCTTAAAAATCACATTGGCCCAGTCACTTGGGGTAATAGAATACACTGACTGCATATCTGCTGAGGGGTAAGACTTACCCCCACCCAATGTATCTCCTGGATATGACACTAAACAATCTGATGGTGAGGTTCCAGTAATGCTGCAGCTTTGGGGAATACAAACTAACCCTTCATTGCCATCGTTCCCATGTCCATTCTGGCCTGGAGTGGTAACACCTGATAGGGTCCTATCTATGGGTCAAATAGAACTAAAATGTGTACTTATGCTAGACTGAATTGTTTGAAATAGAACTGTTTTGACATTTAACTCTGAGTAAACAAAAAAACTATACTTATACTAAACTGAATTGTTTGAAATAGAACTTTTTATATGTATAAAATGGATTTGGCATTATATAACCTACAAATGTTGATATGCCATTAAACCAAACCAAACTTAAATCACACCTATTGTCTCCCTACTGTCATAGAAATAAGTCAGCCAGATATTTTCAGCCCAGTTGGCTGGAGCCATAGTATATACCAAATACAGAGGGGTAAGCCACCTCACCGCTACAATTGGGGAATGCAAAGTATCCCTTCATTGCCATCACTCCCATGCCCACTCTGGCTTGTAGTGGTAGCACCTGTTAGAGTCCTATCTATAGGTTAAATAGAACTGTCTGACATTAAAAATGTGTGCAAACAAATGACTTATGCTAAAAATGACTGTTTGATCATTTAACTGTGTGTAAACAAATGATGGATGTTTAATTGAATTGTTAGTGATACATAGCAATACTTGGAACCATTTAACTGTGTGCAAAAGAATGAGCTTAGTCTCATTTAAAAACATTATTAAAAAAATGTGTTTACAAATCATATATATCTAATATATATGTATAAAGAGGATTTGGCATTAAATAACCTACAATGGTTGATATGCCATAAAACCCAACCAAACGAAATCAAATATTTTGGACTCACATCAAGTAGTAATAATAAAAAGCTCAATGCAAAAACTATTCACAGCCTCAAAGGGATAGCTTTAAACAAAGACACCTGTACCCTGGAACAAAGTCAGAATATATTTTATATTATTAAATACTGATGGCTTTATATCTACCAAATTTTGAATACGATTTGTGCTCAGACACAGGGTATCTGGATGGGTGAAACTTTCAAAGGATTAACACGGGAGTATTTGAATAGTTTGTACAAAACCAACAATAAATAATTACATTTTCTTGTATATACTACATATCAACACTCAAGTACTCCAGTCATTTGATATAAATTTACTGAGCTTATTAAGATCATATATTATGGACATATATAAGAGTTGTGCTGAAAGTAATGCCTATTCACTACTATTCTGTAACTTGATTGAAATTTGATGCTTCTGCACCATCAGACACAGTTATTCTTATCGCACAACTGGCACTGCATCTATTTTTAGGTGTTGCATAACTATGGATACCAAGCAGAATCCAAAAACTGTCATCGAGTTTTTTTCTGAAAGGATGACATACAGCTGTCAGCATTCACAAAGAGGATAGAAATGTTTACTGAGATATGACAACTGATGAGAGTGATCAGCAGAGGCCAGTGAAAAAAATGTTTAAATGTGGTGAAATCTGAGTTGGGATTTGACAAGAAAGTCCAAAGGTAATTAAAATGGATTGCCACAGGCGTGGACCATTTTGCAAACAGTACCTTTACATATGCCTATAGTATCAGGTTTTTTTAACAAAGGAATTATGACTAGATAGGTATTACTTCCAGAACAACTCTTATATTCTTCTATAATGAGTGAATTTTCAACTAGAGAAAATTTTGTTTAGTTATATATATATATATATATATATATATATGTGATGTAGTTTGGTATATTTATAAATGAAGAGTGGTCAATATTGGTGATAGAGCATATATAACTAAGTTATGATAGTGTAGACAAAGAGACAATGAAGCTTGGTGACTGTCAGTTTCTTACTTAGACGATCATCTAATTATTGCATAGGTGAGAAAATAACAGTCACCAAGCACTGGTGACTCGGTGTCTAGGCTACTTTTGATGAGGGATCTAAAAGAGGTTAATATTTACTTTGGCATTCGCTAATTTATAAAAACAAAAATATTTTCATAAGTTGCAAATGCTTTTTACTTGTATTGTCATCTTTATTTTTTTTAAAAATCACATTACTTTCAGGACAATTCTCATATTTCTACATAATGAGTCACATCTAAACTCTAAAGAAAATTTACTCTGAGATATATATATATATATATATAAACTTCAGATTAAGGATCTAAGAGAGGTTATTAAGTACTATGGCATATCTAAACAAAAAATATTCTAAATTAGTCCCAATTTTTTTAGGAAGATTGTCTTCATTTTTTTTTTTAAAATCACATTTTTATTCTTCCATTAAATTCTTACATGTGTACAAAAGTTTCCTGTGATAAACAACTTTTTTTTCAATTTTTAAAAATTTTGAATTTTTTTATCCAACTTTTTAAAATTTGAAAAAAAAAGAAAAAAAAAAAAAGAAAAAAAAGGGTGCTGGGAATTTTTGTGCACACATAATAAATTTTGAAATTCAGAACAGAGTGGCAGCTTCAGACGGGATTTCAACTTGCATCCTGTATCACAGGAACTTGCTATGACATTTAGCAATGCATCTATTCATTTTGGTCAGTGAAAATTGCTAACAGAAAAACCTTAGCAGATATTGGCAGTATCATAAACGCAGAAAATGTCAGCTTGTTCAACTGACAAATAAAATTATTGCATTGAATCTTCATTGATGAAGAGATTTTATTTTTGAAAGTAGATCTGGTACTATCAGAGCACTGGGATCAAGATATACTTGTAAAAAAATTTTTAAAAAATGTTTTCTGTTTAACTGTGATTGAAAGAGAGGAGGTGAAGGAGGAGGAGTCTAGAATAGAGTTGTGATGGTTTCATTTGGGATCTTGAACTTAATTACCACATTTACTTGTGTATAAGACAACTTTTGATATACACTCATGATATTATTAATTCATGGAATTCATTTTTGAAGCCAAGGGTTGTTCCTAGTCCTTCCAATTGTTTAAATTTCGACTTTACAAAATAATGCCAGTTTTAGCCACAAAAAATTCTGCGACATTCATTGTCCCCACCAAACCAAGCAATCTGTTTAAATGATTTTTTAAACAATTCAAATTTTTTAATTTACGAAAACAAAATTTATGGGTTTTTCTTTTATTCACAGTATTTTAAGAATTACATTAAAATAAGATTAAAATTATTAAATAATTTTTATCAAGAGATGCCAACTCATTAAATGGCAAACCTCTGAAATTAATAGACAAGTTCATATACCTCCTTGCTGGTAATATCTTATCTATTGAAAGTGATTCCAACATATACATAAGTAAGGTATGAACTGTTATTAACAGGTTACCGACCATATGAAACCTGATCTCTAAATTAAAATAAAACAGGAATTCTTCCAAGCGGTAGCCATGTCAGTACTACTGTACGGTTCCAACACTTGAACTCTAACGAAATGCTCGGAGAAAAAGCGAGATGGAAACTATACAAGGATTCTGCATGCTGTTCTAGACAGATCCTGGAAGCAGCACAGTACAAAACAGCAGTTGTATGGCCACTTACTTCCCATCTTGCAAACTATCTGAAAAAGGCGAACAACACATGCTAGGCACAGCTTAAGAAGGACAAACTCATAAGTGATGTTCTCCTATGGACTATTATACATGGACACACCTGTGTTGGCTGACTGGCAAAAACTTACATTCATCAGCTCTGTCTGAATTATAGTGCCAACTATAGGATTTAACAAGTGCAATGGTTGATAAGGATGGATAGCGAGAGAGAGAGTGTCAAAGGAATCTGTGCTGTTGGCATACCTTGATGATGATTAGATTAGGAATAAAATTATTTTGTTTTGTAAGATTAAAGAAAAAAAATTAACCCTCACTGCACTGATTAAATTCTAAATTTAGAAATATGATTCACAGGTTGGTGAAGTAACATGCTAATATCATGCAAATTAGTTTTTCAATCTCTTTCTATTGGCCAGTAAAAATGTATATAATATGTCATATGAAATGTGGAGAATTCTAGAAAGTACCCACAATCAAAAACAAGCTATCTTGGTTCCTGTGTCTCAAATGCTCAAGTACGGAACTGAGTATTCTATGCAGTAAGGGTTAATATTATTAAAGAATGAATTTTAAAGTGTCTATTCAGAGAATGTTATAGACCGCACAACCCATAAAAAATGGACTATTCCAAAGATTTCCATTTTAAATAGTCCAGGCTTGGGATAGCAGTTTATTTCTAACTACTTGTCAGGTGAATCTATCTTATTACTACCTTTCACTGTTATTACCTTGAGGTAACTGAATTTTTACAACTGGAATTTTAATAATTTGTTTGCACACAGATAGCTCCTCTTGCTTAGCTTGTTTAACACTAGGGTCTAGTGTTGAACAAACTAATAGTCTCTTTGAATGGCATAATGCTGTTCAAGGAGGCCATTATTCCAAGGACTTTGTGCAGCTATTGTTTGAACATCAATTGCTGTCAAATATATATAACAGAATTTTTTTGTAGTTAAGATTTTATAAGGAAGTTTTTTTTTTAAAGTATGTCTAAGCCCCAGCACTCTGATAGTACCTAAGATTTAATCAAGGTTATCCTTAATTTCATTTCAAATCTGAAATAATTCATTGATAGTACCTAAGATTTAATCAAGGTTATCCTTAATTTTATTTCAAATCTGAAATAATTCATTGCCTGTTCAGCCTTTGCAATGAATTGAAGCAGGACTATCCAGGATTACTGTACCTTTTCTTCTTTGCATTGATGCTTTCAATTTTCACACTTTCTTTTTCAGATATTATGTCATAGGGAAAATAATGGCCGTTTGTATTACATAGTTAAATGGGAAATTTGGCCACTATTTAAAAAAAAAAACCTGATAGAAATAATCACAGCCTTTTAATTCTTCATCACTTGGGCTCTGAGATTTCATAAATGATCCATATAAGGCAATTTGTTTGACATAAACGTTTTGCGATTCTTTTCTAGTGGTTTAAAATCAGAAGATATTTTTTTTCTATCTTTCACAAATAATACTTAAAAAGTTTAACTACTTGGTACTGACAGGAAAAGGAATGTTATTAATCATTATTAACATTATCTATATATATATATATATATATATATATATATAGATAAAATTCATTTTATTTGCTTGCTTGCTTGTTAATGATGGATTTCAAAGCCAATCTTTATGAAATTTGGCATGTGAACTTTTTTCATCTCAATTATGGCATTTGTACCCGGAAGTGCCCAGAATATTTAAGTGTAAAACTGAACAGGAAGGTTTAATTTATCCATAAAACAAATAAAATTACAAATTAAAGGAGAACTTCCCACCCCTACACTAATGGTAGGGACTGAGGACTTTTGGGGAGAAAAATCATAAAATATATCTCATTCATAAAGAAAGCAAATAGAATTAATTTTTGTTTAACAAAATAGTGTCTAGTATATGGTTTTTTTAATCCTGGGCAATTCCAGGTTAATCTGCTGGTATTATTAATATATTTGGTACTGACAGGGAGAATGGTAGTCAATTTTTAATTTTAAGGAACAAATAAAAATTGTTTTTTTAACTATTGAGAGCTATAAACACAGATAATAAAACCTGACTCTTTCTGTTTCTTTCTTTACCAGTCTGTAACTTGAGCGAGGATCATAGTGTAGTATCTGTACCTGTGGCAATCTATTTACATATTTTAAAAGATATTGCCAAAAACAAAAAACATTAAATAAAATTAAAAAAAATAAAACAAAACATATATATGTATATATTTACACTCCTTTTTGGTATTTATTTTCAAGTAAGTATTGAATTTAAACTCTTCAAATTATTATCTGTTTTTTTGTATATTCTATGTCTTACAAGGTACAGATACAACACTCTGATCATGGACAGTAATGTCAGGGAGTGACCCTTTGATCATAGGCAGAAGAAATGTACAACATTTTGATCCTAGGTAGAGCACAGATACCACACTCTGATCCTAAGCAGAAGAGTAAGATTATGAGACTGACATGCTGCCTAATATGCTATTGAGTATCCTGCCATATATATTAACTTTTAATAAATAATTCTACCACTGTTCAATTATAGTTGTCATATTTACATATAAATTTCACAAACTGAATATAATGATTATTAAGAGACAGACTTACAAAATTTTTTAACATGCTGCTTATAGTATGAAGTAACCTATTCTTAAAAAGATTATCCCCTTATAAATTCTTTTAGCAATAATGAATTAGAGGGTCTTAACCATGAACTGTAAACAATTCTTACATTGTTAAAAAATGAATCCCACAGCCTAAGTCAAGAGCCACGGCTGAATTTATCATTTCATTGGAATTAGTGGAAATTGTGGGTTGGTTAGATTTCTGGCTCAATTGGCATCACTCCGACCCCTACACCACCTTCGTGGGCACACATCGAGGCCACAAATGTCCAGGTATCCAATTCTGGGTCATACATCTCAACAGTATTTAGATTTGTCACTCCATCATAACCTCCAATGGCGTACAACTTGCCGCATGTTGCTACCAGAGCAACTCTGCTACGTTTCATATTCATTGGTTTTACATAGGTCCACTTCTGGGTGCGTGGGTCATAACATTCAACTGTGCGCAGGAATACAGAACCGTCATAGCCGCCTGCAGCATACAACTTGCCATTGAGGGTTGCCACGCCCAGACGGCAACGCTTGGACTGCATAGGCTGCACCATCCACCAAGTGTTTGTCGCCGGGTTGTAGCACTCGACCTGAAAACAGATTTTGAAAGATAGATTAAGAAAAAGTGATTCTGGTTTTGTTGAAGGATCAAATTCGAGAGAAGAGAGAAAATAAATGAAACACTTAGAATTCTGAGCCCTGTTCAGGAGTCCCAATTTGAAAATTTTATTTAACAGTATTCATAAGCAACAGGGATATAGAAATGGGTTGGTTGGCATATCAACCACAGAAAAAAAAAAAAAAAAATTGCAAAAATTCTAAATGGACAGATCCTAAGTACATTGCTTCAGAAATAGAGAGATTGATAGGGTAATAATCCTGGTTGCTATGTTTGAGTCTTATATTTGAAGACTATGCCTGCTAGATAGCATATTATAATGCTTACAGGCTTCCCTTGCTAAAATATTGTTAAATGGTAAGGATGGTTACATTTCAATAATAAAATCTTATAAGTGAAAGAGTTTAAACAAAAATTGGCAATTTGAAAAATAAAAAAAAATGGATCATATTATCTCTTTTTATTGACTGTATTCTTCCACAAAAGAAACAATCATACATTGGATTGATCGTAATAGAGCCATTAATGTTCTTGCTAGTGTAAGCAAAACAAAGAAAATTACATCTTTGAATCTAATAATTCAACTTTTGTATGTTCAATTGTAACAAAGACACAACAGTATTAAAATGCTTATACTTAATATAACAATTTCCATTCCAATTTGTAACTTAATATTAGTGTGATGTCTGCATTGTTCATTATTTGCATTTACCAACCTCCCCACATGAACAGGATGTGACACAAAGTCAATTTTGAAGTGAAGATTCACAAGTTTGAATTCAGAGTTTTTCTTCCACTAGATTGGTTGCCATAGCAAGATTAAAGAACCCAGTCAGCATTACTATTTATTCTAGGCTAGAGGGAGAATAAGTAGTTTTGTTTGGTTTCTTCGTTTAATCAACAAGCAACCCTCGCAGGTTATTTAATGCCAAAGCCACCTTGTAGAAGAACAGTAGTTGAACTCCCATACTTGGGTGGGATAAAGGTGTATAAGTTTGAAAGTGAACACAATAGCATGACTGGGGAATAAAATCACTTACTAAGTTGGTGACCTTAGTCGAGGGTGACCCGAAGGCTCCCTTTTCTATAGCTACTACACCTCGGTGTAGGGGAGGGCACTACTCCATTCCTTGGATTTCTCCACTTTACCCTTGATACGTATCTTACAGTACTGAGTGTTAAGCAAGGTGGAATCAAGTACCATTTTTTTAAATCTTTGGTATGACTCGACCTGGGATTGAATCCTGGTCTCCGAGACCATTGGAGAATACTTTACTCATTAAGCCAATGAGCCTGTTAAATCACTTACTACAATGCCTTAATCTAGCACATTAGCCACTGCACCATTGGGACTTCCCAGGAGAATACTTAGATGCATATCTTTCCCAAGGGTATTAGTATTACGTGAAATGCAAGCACAGCCTCATCTAGGAGCTGAACTTGTGTTGTCATACCCATTTCCAACGATGATAGCCATAACACTATGAGAACCTCTTGTTCAGTATAATTTCTCATTGGAGATATCTATAATGAAGCCATCAATGACTGCTATGTTGATGATGGCTAATCGTCTCACAGAGAAGGAGAAACACAAAGAAAAACTCATTTCTAGGGTTAAGACCTCCGTTGTTTTATTCTCTCCATTCTGTTTTTGAGGCCATGGAAGTTAAGGGGAATAAATAACGGACACAATGTACGTGGAACTTCTTTTTTCTAGTAGAGACCAAATCCTCCCATATATTTGAAAGGATCATTCACTCTCTGTATATGTGAACACTTGTCTCTTTGTACCCTACCCACCAAAGGAGGGCAAATCTAGTAATCCCACTGTCTTTTAATGGGATTCACAGAACACTCCTACCCCCACTTCTACCTTGTGTGGACATCTGACCAGCTCCTGTCACCACTTAGGTGGCTGATTGAGTCTGGTGATTTTGGCAAGTCATGGTTAACTGTTGTTTTTAGTCGGGGTGTTAGATCAAGCATATCCAGGCCTTACCCCTCTGCAGAGATACATTTGGTGTATTCTACAGCTCCAGGCGACTGGGCTACAGGACACTTGTTGGTGGGGGTGTTACCCCACAACAGAGATACAGTCAGTGTATTTTATAGCCCCAGCTGACTAGGCTTTCAAGTAACTAGTTAGTTCTTTTGTTTAATGGCATATCAACTTTCATGGGTTATTTAATGCTAAAGCCATCCTTCCAGAACAACAGTGATACTATTTAACCAATAGTTGGGTGTGATAGTGGGATCAGACCTTTTCTAAGGGCATTAGTTTGAAAGGGAATGCAAGTAGAGTTTGAAATCACTAACTTCAAGGCTGTAGTCCAGCATTTTAACCACTAAACCATAGGGACTCCCCACTTCAAGTAACTAATAATCCTTAGTAAATAGTTTCAAATAACTATTCCTAATACAAATGATTTATACAGTTATATGGTTTCTAATGCAAATAATTTTTAAACAGATTTATTTGACCTATAGATGGGAACCTAAGAACTACTACCACTCAAAATCAGAGTGGAACTGGGAGTAATGGCAATGAAGAGGTGCTCCATACACCCCAAAGTTCCAGAACTGGAGCCTTAACAGTGAATTCAGTTTAGTGTCATATCTAGGACATCCATTTTTTTTTTTTACAGGGAAATAGCATATTCTAAGCCCCACAATAAGACTTGAACTTACAAAGAACAGCTTGTAAGATCAGCTTATGAGCAGTTCAAAAAAAGTACAACACATTCTTTTGAGAGTGACTTCTTTTCTTTTTTGCAATTTGTACAAACAAATCTTACAGAAATATTTAAAGTATTAATAAATATTTAAATATTCCAAGTATTAATAAAAGATCATTCTGAAAGTTGGAGGGATGGTTCAACTTTATGAAACTTAATTGGTTATCTTTCAATATTTTCTTTCCGAAAGTCAACAAAATTCTGTCGCTTTGTAAGAGTTATTTCCCTTGAAGTAATATTACTTTTTAGGAAGTGTTTGGTTTGGTTGGGTTTTATGGCATATCAACCATTGTAGGTTATTTATCCAATTTATACACATATATTAAGTATAGATAATTTGTAAACATTGTTATAACATTTTTTTGGCACACAGTAACATGGTTTCAAGTATTTCTATCTAACACGAATAATTACATTTACTATCAATCATTTATTTGCACACAGTTAAATGGTTTCAAGCATTGCTACATAACAATAACAATTTAATATCAGTCATTTGTTTGCAAACAGTTTTGATGTCAAACAATTCTATTTGACCAACAGATAGGACCCTATCAAGTACTACCACACCAGGTTAGAGTGGACCTGGGAGCAATGGCAATGAAGGAGTACTCCACATTCCACAAAGATCCAAGGCTAGAGTCTTGCCATCAGTTTATTTAATGTCATATCAGGACACTCGTTAGGAGAGTCTTATCCCTCTGCAGAAATGCAGTCAGGGTATTCTACAGCCCCAGCCGACTGGACTGGGAAGTGTTTGTGTAACAGTTATCGTCAGAGGAAATGGAATCAGTAATCTGAGTTCAAATCTAGTATGAAGCTGTTTGTGCTTCATTTCATGCTAATGCCCTTGGGAAAAGTATGGTTCATCTACCCGACCAACAATGGGTAAATAATAGTCCAGTTTGAGTTCTCTAACCTTGGTAAGAGCAACCAATCTAGAAGGAAAACTAAATTCAAACCAGCTGTACTTTAATAAAAAATTGACCTTGAGTCACATCTAACCTGTGGAAGGGGGCTTAGATAAATGAAGACATTCGCTTTTTTTTATTTTAGTCATAACACAAGAAAGAGAGAGAAAATAATCTTACTGAATCAAATATTGATAATCCATCATGTCCTCCACAAGCATAGATTTCTTCATCCAGAACAGCCACTCCAGCTGCACTGCGATGTTTCAACATGTTAGAAATTATAGTCCAGCTTGAAAAAATAAGAAAAACAAATATTCATATTGATAGAATAAAATATGAACACACATTTTCAAATGTTACTGTGTTATCACCCCAGGTAAATAATAGACTATTCTGTTTGGATAATGAGGAAAGAAAGGAGAGGAAAACAAAGCAAATATGAGAGAGAGAGAGAGAGAGAGGAATCAATAATGCTATACATCAGACATTTATCAACTGCTTGAAAGGAAGGAAGTGAAGGAAAAGAAAGGAAAGGAAGTTACAAGGAGAGAGAGAGGGGAGGGAAGAATAAAAAAATGCTATACATCAAAAGCTTATTAATGGAAAGAAGAAAAACAAAGCGAGAGAAAAAAAAGAAAGGAGAGGTTTGGTTTAGTTTCTTTATTTAATGGCATATCAACCTTTGTAGGTAATTTAATGCTAAAGCCATCCTTGTAGAAAAACAGCAGTGGCAGTATTTAACCAATAGGTGGGGGAATAAAGGGGTTCATACCTTTCCCAAGGGTATTAGAATGAAAGAGAACTTAATAGAGTGAGTGGAATTAGAACTTGCTTACGTCAAGATTGTAGTCCAGTACTTTAGCCATTACACAATAGGGACTTTCCCAAAAGGAAGTGAAAAAGAGGAAAACAAAAGAAAATATGAAAAAAATAAGAAGAGAGAGGAGAGGAAATAATACTATGCATGAGATGCTTATCATCTGCTTCAATAGGAAGAAGGAAGAAAAAAAAAGGGATAAAAAGAAAGGAACTGAGAGATATAGATAGATAGGCATCAATAATATTATATCTAATTCAATAGAAGGAAGGAAGAAAGAAAGAAAGGGAAGTTAGGTAAAGAAAGAAATAGAAGAGATAGAAAAAGAGAAATTAGTAAAAGAAATGAATGCTTATTTTGAAAGCTTATTCAGCAAAACCAGGCTAAAAATAATTTACAAAACGAGCAAGGTTTCCTTTTTAGTTTTTATATATGTTATTCTCCTTTAATTATTTAAAAAAATATAGGTTGTCTTCATAGTATATAAAAAAAACTCAAGTTTTATAAAAATATCTTAAAAACATGTTTATTAGCATTTTCAGTGATCAATCATGTCAAAAAGAAAACTTAATCAATCATTTCAAATAACATAAATAAATCTAAATTCTAGTTTCTGTAAAAACTTGATGGTTGAGTTCATTATCATCCAGGCACTTTTACTAATGATTATCATGAAAAAAAAAATGGATTTGGTGACCTGAGTTCAAATCCTGTTTGCCTTCCTTTTCATGCAAATGCTCGAGGGAAAGGCATGAATCCATCTGTTGCCTCCCATCCGTGAGTAAATAGTAAAGCAGACTGGGTTCTTTAGCCTTTGTTTGTCAACCAGTATAGAAGAAGGAAAACTCTCAATTCAAACCAGCTGAACTGTTTGCATTTTACATAATTGTAATTACCTTTCAGAAAGGTATGAACACAACTCTTCTCATCAACCCATTATAGGTAAATTTGGGTTTGGTTTTATGGAATATCAATTTTGTATGTTATTTACCGCCAAATCCTCTTTATACATATATATAAAATATATATGATTTGGTTTAGTTGGGTTTTATTGCATATCAACCATTGTAGGTTATTTAATGCGAAATCCTCTTTACATATATATATCAAATATGATTTGGTTTGGTTGGATTTTATGGCATATCAACCATTATTGGTTATTTAATGTCAAATCCTCTTTATACATATATATTAAATATATATGATTTGGTTTAGTTGGGTTCTATTGCATATCAGCCATTGTAGATTATTTAATGCCAAATGCTTTTTATACATATATATTAAATATATGATTTTGGAAATAACATTTTTAAATGACCCTGACCTTATTTTTTTTTGCACACAGTTAAATGGTTTCACTTTTTTCTATCTGATATGAATAATTCTATTTCCTATTAATCATTTGTTTGTGCACAGTTTAATATTTTCAAGTATTGTTATGTATCACTAACAACTCAATTAAACATTACTCATTTGTTTACATACAGTTAAATGTAAAAACAGTTATATTTCAAACAATTCAGTTTAGCATAAGTGTATAGTTTAAATGTCAAACAGTTTTATTTGACCCATAGATAGGACCCTATCAAGTGATACCACTTAGGGCCAGAGTGGACCTGGGAGCGATGGCAATTAAGGGGTACTCCAAATTCCCCAAAGCTCCAGAATTACCGAAGTCTCACTATCAGTTTGTTTAATGTCATATGCAGGACACTCAGTGAGGGAGTTTTACCACTCTGAAGAGATGCGGTCGGTGTATTCTACAGCCCTCGCCAACTGGGCCATATGGGTAAAGTAGAAGAGTTTTTTAGCTTTTGTTAGCCAACCGACCAAAGATAAGAAAAACTATGAATTCAAACAAGCTGTACTCAGCTTAAAAACTGACCAAGTAAGACATCATGCCAATGGTGGAATGGTTGGGTGAATACATTTGACATAAAACAATTTTTGTAAATCTATGTATCATAAAAATTTAAAAAAATCAAACATTTTCATGAGTATTGCTAGTAAGAAATTATTGAAAGTCATCTATTTATGGAGTCATTCTTTGTTTTCAAGAAGATATAAAACACAAGATCAAAAATAAATAGCAAAAGAAAAGGGAAATATGAATGCAACTTACACATTGATTTTAGGATCATAAACTTCGACTGATCGTAGAGAGGACACACCATCATAACCACCACAAATATAGAGCTTCCTACCTAAAGAAGCTGCACCCAAAGCACTGAAATAAATACAAGATTTTCTTTTAAAATTTTTAATAAACAGATTATATTCTGCAGAAATGAATCGTAATTGCTTATTGAAGGTAACATTGTTATTTGTCATATGATTGGTTTTAAGAGTATGTCAACCCATTCAGGGTTATTTTAAACCCAGAAGTTAGAGAATTGCTTTATTGTCTATCTATATTTTTTGTGTAGCTGTTTAAGAGATTTTTGCACAAAGTTATATGATATCAAGTATTCATATCTAATACTTATAATTATATGATTTTAAGTAATTATTTCTATTTAATAATAGCCATTTGTTTGCACAGTCACATGGTTTCAAGTAACTAATAATAAATCTTAGTAAACAATTAGAGCTTCAAGTAACTATTCTTAATACAAATAATTTACAGTTAATGGTTTCAAGTATTCTTGTTAAATACAAATAATCTTTGAATAGCTCTATTTGAACTATTGATGGGAACCCAAAAAATACAACTATTCCAGATCAGATTGGACCTGGGAGTAATTGCAATGAAGGATTTCCAGAGCTGGAGTCTCACCATCAGATGCAGTTTAGTGTCATAGCCATGATACCCACTTTTTTAACACAATTTTTAAATACAAGCTACAATCAAAAAGTATTAAGACTAAAGCTTTGCTTTAGTTTCAAAATATAAATGGAGACATGTCTACAAATGATATCTAGACTTTGTCTTGATAATCAGTGCCTATTTAGAAAAAAGTTAAATTCAGCTATACTCAGACGCGTCAGTAATATAGAGTTATGTCCCTTTGTTCGAACTTTCTTTTTAATAAGGTCGGTACATTTTCTTTAGACACCTGATCTTGCGTGATATTAACACTCATTGTGCTGATTAAATTTTGTGCACTAACATGCAGATACTAAATTAATTTGTTAAAATTGGCTGAAACTGACATGCCCAAGTTATGTACCGAAATAATAGCTAAATCATGTTTTTTTTATCCATATTCTTTATTTATTATAATCATATATACCATGGCTCACATACAATCACACATTTTTATGTCATTCTACATAGAGTCACTAAACTCTGCACTGTAATGTAACTATGTTTTCAGGATCAAACCCTTCAAATTCCCCATCAGGATCAGAATTACCAAAGTACAAATGAAAGAAATTACTTTCAGCTATTTGCTTTATTGGTGAAATTGAAGTTTCACTTTCATTCTAAATGTAGAAATAGACCCAAACAAGCTGGTGATGTAACATGCTAATCATATGCAAATCAGTCCTCATCACCACTTTCTATAGGCCAGAAAAAAATAAAATATGTCATATAAAACATAGAGAATTCTGAAATGAGTAAAGTAAGTTCCTGTATCTCGAGTGCATATATACATAACCGAATATACTTGGTTACTATATAAAGTAAGTTAGCGACCATAGTCGAGGGTGACCCGAAGGCTCCCTTTTCGATAGCTACTACACCAAGGTGTATGGGAGGGCGCTACTCCATTCCCTGGATTGCTCCACTTTACCCTTGAACCGTACCTTATAATGCTGAGTGTTAAGCAAGGTGGTATCAAGTTCCATTTTTAAAGTCTTTGGTATGACTCGACCTGGGATTGAACCCAGGTCTCCCGGGCCATTGGCGAACACTCTAACCGCTGGGCCAATGTCCCGGTAAACTATAAACTATAACTATATAAACTATAAACTGGTTACTATATAGTAGGAGTTAATCTCTATATCTGAATTATTTCACTAATATTTAATAGAGATACAGTCTTCCTTTCTTTTCTTGAATTACAAAATTTCAATCAAAAACTTAAATGAAGAAATGTGTAGAGCAGAACATCTAATTAATAAAGTTTATGTCTGTCAGTCTGTGTATCTGTAGCCAATAGACACCTAAACTGCTGGACATAGCAGCAATTTGATATGAAAGACCACTTTTCACTCTATATTATAATTGTATCATGAATTCATATCAAAGCTATAATCATCTTAATAAAATCAAACAGCCAGACGAATTACTTTTTTTTTTCCAGTAACAGTCATTTAATTTTGCTTAATGTCAGCATATTTTTGCTTAAGAAGCCAAAAGCAACAAAGAAGCAAGGTTGCATTTGTAATCAATTGAATTATTCAATAAAACATTCTTGAATGAAACTTAATTTATGTGATTCTTTAAGTTTGCCATTACATTTCTGTGTAATTATTTATAATTTTTAAAAAATTTTCATTAAGAAAATTCTTTTCACATATGCATATTGTTTTTACAACTTATGATAAAAAAAAAAAAACAAACTTCATTGTAAAAAATGAACAAAAATCCCTCAAAATTATTATTTCTCTTTTTTTTTTTTTTTGATAAATTGTGCCAAAAAATTGACTCGGATAAAATGAATTCTCCTTGCAGATACTGTTTCTGAATTTGGACATTGTTGTTTGTTCATTTCTAATATATGAGCAAATAAAGTAGGCATGAAGAAAAAAATAAGCACTTTTGTCAGCAATATTATAATTTATTACTCACAAGCCTTTTCTTCTAAAATATGGTGTTTCAAAATTGTAATATTCCATGTTTTTTTATGTTAATAAATTCTTGGAAATAGATTATATGCCTTATATAGTTTTTCTTATGGGTCTCCTTGAAAAAATATTCCCCAATGAAAAACAATATTTAAAAAGTAAAAAGTATTATTTAGATAAAATACTTTTTTATCGAATCAATCAAATTTATTCACTCAATATTTTACATTAATTAACAAAATCCCAATCACCTGCAGTGAATAGAAGAGTCTAATGTCAATTTCAAACCTCAAGAAAAAAATGGAACCTGAATTTTAAAAAATCTTTTGTTAATCTTATCCGTTTGAAGATTAAGCTACAAAAACAAATAAATTGAAAAAAAATTCTTCGAAAAGCAATATTGTAGTTTATTTTAGTATTTTTTAAACTTCAAAAATAAGGCATTCATATGAACAAATTGAAACTGTTCTCAACAGCGGTTCTACAAGTACCAGTAATAATTAGGCTAATTCATTTTTGAGGAATTTTGGTTTAATTTTACATTTGCGATAAATATTAAATCAATGTAATAGTTATTTGCATTTATTCTGTTTATATGTTATACACATATGTGATATTAGTTATTTACATTTATTTTTGTGTTTTCACAGATATGTTTTTGGTGAATGAACATCTCACTGTGAGATCTCATAAACGAGCAATATAATTTATTTTTTGCATTGCAAATAAATTTGACAAAAAGTGGGAAAATATCTTTAAAGCAATTATCTGAAAAAAAAAAAAAAAAAGAAAAAAGAAAGTATATTATGCTTACCATGT
Organism: Sepioteuthis lessoniana; assembly: GCA_963585895.1. Taxonomy (NCBI): domain Eukaryota; kingdom Metazoa; phylum Mollusca; class Cephalopoda; order Myopsida; family Loliginidae; genus Sepioteuthis; species Sepioteuthis lessoniana. The sequence continues at coordinate 63,458,438 of OY757922.1, forward strand.
GAACTACAATAAAAATATAAAAAAGACATATTAATAATGGTACATAATAGTTTTTATGCAGAGGCTTCCTGATACATGAATGCTATTTACAGAGTTCCACAAGGCTAAAAGGTTTGAGAAATGTTGCTCTACATTTTTTGAACAAAATGTTTTTGGTGAAATACAGGATTGTACAAGGGAAATGCTTTTCATACACATCAACCCCTTTGAATCCTCTGCACATTTTTTCTTATTTTCTAAATTAAAAATTCAAGGGTACGATTTGTGGATGTAGAAGACAATAAAAGAAATAAAATTGTAGTTTCTGCACAGTATCAAAGGAGAAATTTCAGAGGTCTTCAAATGAATGGGAAAATCATTGGAATCAGTGTGATATATAGGAAAGAGACTATTTTGAAAAAAATTGAATTTTCATTCATTGTTCATATCTGTCTTCATAAATACAGTGTCAGTTTCAATACTTTTTGAACAAAACTTGGATAATACTACGTCTGTCCTATAATGGATTTAGGTTTCTCTGTTTAATGGCATATTAACCTTTGTGGGTTATTCAATGCCAAAGCAATACATGTAGAAAGACAGTAGTGGTACTATTTAACCCATAACTGGAGGGGATAAGAAAGTTCATACCTCTCCAAAGTGAATGTAATAGTGTGACTGAAGTTTGAACCTGCTTACTATGATGTCACAATCCAGAATGTTAGCCACTACATCATAGGGACTTTCTTCTTCCATAATGGATATTACATTTAATACAAGAAATTTATATAGAAATATCCCAACCTATTACAAATTAAATTTCATTCATTGATCATTAATGCAGTATTTCACTTAAAAACTGACCATGTGCCACATCTTGCTCATGGTAGTGGGGTAAGGGAAATATATACCATAATTATTTGTGTGTAATCAGCACCTCTTTCCCAGAATTTTTTAAGAATAATAGCTAAGGCTGCGTATTAAACATGAGAATTAAATATTCTTTCTCTTTTTCTGGCTATGAGCATCAAAATATTCAGGATGGCATGACCAAAGTAAGTTATAACTGTAATCCAAGGGGAGTCTCTTTGGTGTCAGGGTTAAAGTGCTGGATTGTAACTTCAATATAAGCGAGTTTGGATTCCAATCATGTTATTACATTCACTTTTGAACAAATACCTGAAGGAATGGTATGAAACCCCTTATTCCTCCAGCTATGAGTTACAAAGGATGGTCTTCTACAAAGGATGGCTTTGGTATTAAATAACCCCCAAAGGTTGATATGTCATTAAACAAAGAAACCAAACCTATAGTCTAAACTAACTAATGTGTAACAAACACTTGTCTTTTATACTGCTACTGAGAAATAGTAACTGGAATGGGAATTTCTTCATAATTTGTTTCTCATATTGTGAAATTATACAGGCCCATTGGTATAATGGTTAGAGTGTTCACCAATTGTCTGAGAGACTGGAGTTCAATCCCAGGTCGAGTCATACCAAAGACTAAAAAAATATTTAATGCCTCTGAGCTTATAAAGCATTATAAGTCATGGCTTATAAAGCATTATAAGTCATGGATCAAGTGTGAGTGGAGCAATTCAGGGACTGGAATAGCACCCTCCCCTACACTTCGGTGTAGTTGGCAATTGAAAAGGGAGCCTTTGGGTCGCCCTCAAATATGGTTGGCCAACTTACTTATTGTGAACTTATTTTTGCCAAAAGTTGGTTACATTTTTTTATGTAAACATGTCCTTGCCTTTGCCCTAAATACCTAAATAAATTCTTATTTTTAGTTGATACAAACCAGATTAAATGTGGAACATAGGTTAAATTTAGTATAGATTTAGCTGTTAGTCTAATTCCAAAAATTCAATTTCCAGCCAAAAATTAGGGGTGCGTATTATACAAGGATACATGTATAATTACAGGAGGCTCTTGTAGTGTAATGGTTATCATTGTAGGAAATGAACACAGCAATGTGAATTTCAAACCCTGGATGAGGCTGTTTGCATTTCACTTAGCACTAATACTCTTTGGAAAGGTATGCATACAAATCTTCTCCTTCCAGCTATGATTAAATAGTAGGATAGACTGATACTTTAGCCTTTGTTAAGCAACCAGTCTAAAAGAAGAAAAACTCTGAATTCAAACCTATAAGACTCTGCTTAAAAAGTTGACCTCGTGTCACATACTGCTAGTGAGGAGGGGACGGGTAAATACATACACAACTAATTATGGTAGATTGCTTTCAATATTTCAGTATCAAGTGAGTGATGGTGACATGGATATCATATAGTTGGTTATGCAGGTTAAAATATCAGATATGACAACAATTACCTTCTTTTGCAGTTCATGGAGGCCACCTTCCTCCATCGTTTTGTGTCAGGCTTAAACACTTCAACTGTGCTGAGGCGATCATGGCCATCATAACCACCAATAGCATACAGTTTGGCTGGAACAAAAGAAAAAGAGAAATTAATGAGATAATCATTTCTTGGATTTCCCAAGAGAGAGATTAGTCTAATAATAGAAAAAAAAGATTTAGTTCAAATGGAAGTTCTTCTGTATTGGAAGATAAACTGATACTTTGAAAATGGGAATTTTTCCAAGCGGTAGCCATGTCAGTACTACAGTATGGGTGCACTACTTGGTCTCAGATAAAACACTTTGAGAAAAAGCTAGATGGGAAGTATACAAGGATACTGTGTGCTGTTTTTAACAAATCCTAGAAGCAGCACTCTATAAAACAGCAGTTGTATAGCCATTTACCGCCCATCTCACAAACCATCCAAGTAAGATAAGCAAGACACTAAGCTGAGAACTACTGGAGGAGTAACGATGAATTCATAAGTGACATTATTCTATGGACTTATATACACACAAGTAGTAGCTAACCAGCATGAACTTTTTGACTGGTGATGTCCAGTTTTTCTTGCTCAAGTAGAAAATGTTATCAATCATCAAATTTTATTTTCTTACTTTCAAAATTTGAGGTTTTGAACAATAAAAATTTATTTATAATTTACTCATAACATTGTTGGTTGGTTTTATGGCATGTCAATGCTGAAATTATGGTTCCAAGAAACTGATGATAAGCATTTTTGAGAAATCATATTAGTTGGTTTATCTGTTTAATAGCATATCAACTCCTTATGGGTTATTTAAAGTGGTGAGACAAAAGCTGTGGTTAAGGATAGGCAAAAGCCTTATTCAGATATCTCATGATAAAACAAAGAAATTTTGTGAAACAAAGTCTGGCCCTCAAGCTAATATAGCAACCATTTATCTAACTGGTGGTGTCTCTCTCACTCAAGTAGAAAATGTTATCACCCATCAAATTTAATTTTTTTACTTTTTAAATTTGAGGTTTTGAATGATAAATATTTATTTTGTGTAAAATTCAAAATACCGTTTGTTGGTTTTATGACATGTCAATCCTTCTTGGGTTATTTAATTCTGATGTCAGTCTTTCTTTTTTAATCAGTTATATGGTCACAAGTATCTAAAATAATAATCATTTGTAGAGAATTATAACTTTAAGTAAATATTCTTAACATAATTGGCACACACTAATATAGTTTCAAGTATTTCTATCTAATATTTTGCAAGCAAATTATCACGTAACAATTCCTATTTAATAAAAATAATTTACTTGCAGTTAAATGGTCTCAAGTATTCCTATTAAATACAAATAATTTGCAAGCAATCATAGGGTTTCAAATTGCAATCCCTATTCAATAATAATTTGTTTGCATGTACATATGGTTTCTAGAAATCCCATTGAATATAAATAATTTTCAAACCGGTTTATTTGACCCATAGATTGGACAATAAGAGAATCAACCTGGGAGTAATGATAATGAAGGAGTGACTTCACAGTCAAGAGAGATCCAGAACTTGAATCTCATCACTGGAGGCAGATTAGTGTCCCATCAAGAATGTCTTTTTTGTTTTCAGAGGGATGCAGTCAGCAATATTCAAGGCCCCAAGTGAAACATCTTTGGAAGGCATGATTTGTTCAGGTAGAAAGTTAAAAACACAGCAAAAGTTTACAAAAACAGAAAATTCTGGTTTACTTTCTAATGGTAGAATTTTATATGAAAATCGTTTATGAAAAAGCTGGTAATCACTGAAATATTCCAATTCTGTGAAGATGATTTGAAAAAAAGATGATTTGAAAAAAGATGATGTTCCAAATTTATGAAAATGATTTGAAAATGAAAGAGAAATCATTTTTAAGGATGTATCAAAAAATTAGAGAAAAAAAAAAAAATTCTTAAAAAAAAGAAAAAGAAAATGAAGAATTTCCTCACAGTTAAGAACTGCCACACCAACCCGACTGCGCATTGTGCTCATCGCTTCAGCAATCTTCCACCTTCGGTTCACTGGGTCAAAACATTCCACGGTACTGAGGGAATCACCTATAATAAAATTATTTTTATTCTGAAAAATTCAGTGACTTTTACTTGAATGAATCAAGAGTTTTGCAATATCTTAGCACATTCTAGTTAGCTGTGCACATATCATGTGACCAAAACAGTTCAAGCTGTGGCATGAACCTGTTGTGGTAGTTAATGTGCAGATACTTTGTGCATTCCTTCAATCCATGTGTGATTTGAAAGGCGCACAGATGAATATGCAATATAGTTTAATTTGGGAATTTAAGCTTAATGAATTTGAACACAGTGAAAGCTACCAAAAACATTTTTTGTGTGAAAGGTACAGTCACCAGATATTTCAAGACTTTTCTCTCAGGTTTCAAGAACCTTGTTAATCAGGCAAGGTTAGATTAGCTGAGGGTCATGCTCCAAGCCATAGAACCAAATTGAGTAGGTAGTAAGTAAAAGTAAAGTTGGTGACAATAGTTGAGAGTGACCTGAAGGCTCCCTTTTCGATAGCTACTACACCAAGGTGTAGAGGAGGGCACTACTCCTTTCCCTGGATTGCTCCACTTTACCCTTGAGCAAGGTAGCATCAAGTACCACTCTGAGTCTTTGGTACGACTTGACCAGGGATTGAACCTAGATCTCCCGGGCCATTGGTGAACACTCAAACCATTATGCCAATGTCCGGTTCTGGAGAGTATCAGGCAGGATTACCATCTAACAATCCAGTGTAATTTGACACCTTTACAACCTTGGCAAAAGCATTTAGAGCTGATAAATATCACAAAACTTTTGACTTGCTCTAGTGTGTATATATATATATATATATATATATATATATATATATATATATATACACACACACACACACACACATACATACAATTATGATTCATATTTAATGTTAAAAGCGTTTTCAATCGGCAAAATTTTCAAAGTGGTTTAAGCATGAAAATGCAGAACAATATCACAATATTTTTCAAGTATAAGATAATAATCCTCATCTCATATATATATATATATATATATATATATATATATATATATATATGCGTGTGTGTGTGTGGTATTAATTCAGTTCCTTACAAGAGCATGTTTCTTCTTGGAATTTACTCTGAATTGAAACTTTGGGATGAAAATGTTTCTTGGGTTCAGGAATTAATACTGAAACTACTGAAAAGATTAACTATTCTCAGCAAGACATTTACCTGATGAGGTGAGTCCTCCAACAGCATATATAATTCCTGGGATATCAGTACAACAACGAGGCCGAGTCTTGAATGTCTGAAGAAGAGGACGTCTTTCTGGCATTAAGTGATAGTCTTTAGCTTCATCTAATAAATCCCTGCAATAACAAAACATGGTCCAATTAATTGCTTTCTTTTCCCTTTAACAGAAAGTAAATTGGGACTGAAGAAATTGATTAGTAAAAAAAAAAAAAAAAAAAAAAACAACCTTGAAATAGTTGTGGCAGTATCATAGCTTACCCAATTTTGCCAGCTAAATAACCTTAATTCAATGTTGTGTTTGTTTTTTAAAAAAATTAGTTGGCAGCAGGTTTTGGTTGAAACTGTATAAGTTATAGGTCAGCTCCACAAAAAACAAAAAAGAACAAATGAACCTGAGAATACACTTAGCATTTTTAATCACTCTTTGAGCAGTTCTTGTAATAGAGATGGGATATGTGACACCTTGCTCTTCAGCCGAAGTGAGTAGATGCTAACAATCATTCCCCAGGATGGCAGATGAAGAATTGAGTTCAAGTTTTCTCCTCACTCAGTGTCTGACAGGCAACTGTTAACTGTACAATTTCTAGCAATTCACCGTCGCTTACTACCCTATATTAGAAATTGAGCTAGCTGCCCTCTGTGGCCAAACTGCTGGTTTCTCAAATTGCCACCCTTCTTATGACACTGAATACATGATTTTTTTCCCAGAAAAGAAAACTGTCCCTCTAAAACTAAAAATACATTTAAAAAATGAAATCTATGTCTATTGACCACTGACCATACAAGTACCTAAGTTATCTTAACTGCATGGTATCAAATATTATATCACAAGCATGGTATCAGATGTTATCTCACCTGCACGGTATCAATAATATCTCATTAGCATGTAATTAGATGTTATCTCATCAGTATGGTATATGATATTATCTCACCAGCATGTTATTAGATGTTATCTCACTGGCATGGTATCAAATGTTATCTCACCAGTAAGGTATCAAAAGTTATCTAACCTGTATTGTATCAAATGTTATCTCACCTGTATAGTATAAAATGTTATCTCACCTGTATAGTATAAAATGTTATCTCACCTGCATGGTATTGAGCTCTTGATTAACTCCTCAGTGGCTACACAATCAGACAGGTACTGTGGCGTAAGCAGTGGGAGGCGGACTTGCACCATTAACTCAGGTAAAGCATCTTTTCGTTTCTCACCATTTTTCTTCACCCAAGAGATCACAGCTTCAAATACCTGGGATGATAACAACATTTTTTTTTTACAAAGATCCCAAGTTGTAAATAGAAATCATACATTTGCAAAATTTAGGAATGATGCTGAAGCTACTATGAAACCTTATCTAACACACCAAAACATAAGATAATTCACTGGCCTGCAACAGAATGGTTAATAAATTCAAAATTACAGTCAGTGTAAAGTAATGATTAATACATAGAGTGAGAAATATTGGTTTGATCTAGCTGTGTTTTATAGCATATCAACCCTAGGGGGTTATTTTATCCCAAATCCTGTTTATATATATATGATTTGTAAGGGAATAGTTTGTAGGTAACATTATTTTTAAATGAGCCATAGCTCACTTGTTTGCACACAGTTAAATGGGTGGTTGGTTGTGTTTTATGGCATATCAACCTTTGTAGGTTATTTAATGCTAAATCATGTTTATACATATATTGAATATATAGGATTTGTAAACAAATAGTTGGTTAGTAACATTTTAAATAAGCCAGAGCTCATTTTTTGCACACATCAAACATTAATCATTCTAATTAATATTAATCATTTGTTTTTACACAGTTATATAGTTTCAAGTATTCTTATTTACCACAAATAATTATATTTATGAAAGAAGGGGGGATGGTATGCCTCCTCGGCAACAAAAAGAACACGTGGAATCAATTTCTTCTTATGGTTTCGCAAATATCCAGGCTTGATATAATCTATCATATACAGTCGTGTCTGCCAATGTGCTTCAGCTGCAGTACGAATCTCTTGGTAAATATTCCTTTTTCTCTTCCTCAACAATCTTCTCCAGTGGTCCTGTATCCAAGCTCATCTCGTGTCATATGTCGCCGAGACTCAAACAATACCGCCTCTGGCACATTCAGGCAGGACTTAAGTAATCATGCCAAAATGCCACATCTGGGTCAATCGCACAATGGGGTAATTTACAAGCACACTTATGTCAAACATGATTCACGATCAGGAGGATGTGAGTTTGATCTTTCCAATCACCCGTTTCTCTCTCCCTGATCTCATTTTACACGTCAGACATATTCGAGCACGCTTTGAGCTACCACGTGCGTGATTTCTCTCGCTACAATTTAGGATTAATCATTTGTTTGCATACAGTTAAATGGTTTCAGGTATTACTATCTAACACTAATAGTTTTATTTACACACAGCTAAATGGTTTCAAGTATAGCTATGTAATTCAATTTAAAATCAGTCATTTATTTGCACACAGTTAATTGATTATTTGACTCTAACAAGTACAAATACTCTGGGGCAGAGTTGAACTGGGAGTAATGGCAATGAAGGGGTACTCCACATTCCCAAAGACTCCAGAACTGGACCCTCACCATCAGACACAGTTTAGTGTCATAAACAGGATGATGTCTTGCCCCTCAGCAGAAATGCAGTCAGTGTATTCTACAGCCCCAGCTGTAGATAGAGTAAGGAGTCAAGCAAAAAAGAAAATGTATGGTATATTATGCTCCAATATGATATGAAATTTATCTGAAGGCCTTAATTCAATACCCATAGAAATTATTTAAGGGAAAGTTTTAAACTTTTCTACAATAATTCATATGGAAAGCCTTCCAAAAATGATGTTGGTTGATTGGTTTTACTGCATGTCAACCCTTGTCAGGTTCTTTATTAAGCCATTTTTTTCAAGCAATTATAAGGTCTTAAGTGACTAATAATAATAAAAAATCAAGTAAATATTCTTAATCCAAATAATTTGAACACAGTTATATAGTTTCAAGTATTCCCATCTAATACTAATAGTTTGTATACAATTACAAGTTTAGTTTGGTATGGTTTTATGGCATATCAATCATCTTCATTAATTTAATGCTAAATTCTCCTTATACATGTATATTAAACATCTATGATTTGTAAACATATTTTTTTAATAACATTCTTAAACAAGACTAAGCTCATATTTTTGCACACAGCCAAATGGTTCAAAGTATTGTTGTGTATCACTAACAATTCAATTAAACATCAGTCATTAATTTACACATAGTTAGATAATCAAACAGTTCTATTTCAAACAATTCAATTTAGCACAAGTCATTTGTTTGTACACAGTTTAAATGTTAAACAGTTCTATTTGACCCATAGATAGGACCCTATCAGGTGCTACCACCTCAGGCCAGAGTAGACCGGGGAGTGATGGCAATGATAGTGTACTCCACACTCCCCAAAGCTCTAGCATTCCAAGAGCCTCGCCATCAGATTGCTTAGTGTCATATCTTGGGCACTCATTGAAGAGGGGTTACCCCTTTGCAGAGATGCAGTTGATGTATTCTACAGCCCCAGCTGTTTGTGGTTTCAAGTAAGAATTTTTATTTAATAATAATAATAAAAATCATTTATTTGCACTGTTATATTTTCAATGTTTCATTGAAAATATCTTTTAAAATCACTTATTTGACTGTGATAATCAAATGTTGGCACAATTATATGGTATGAAATATTCATATTTAGTATAATCTATAGTTTAAAATAACTATTCCTATCTAATAATAATAATAATCCTTTGTTTGCACACGGTTATATGGTTTCAAGCATGTTTATCCAATAATAACTTGCATGCAAATTTGGTTTAAGTTAACAAATGATAATAATAATAGTATCAATCCTTGCTAAATAGCTTCAAATGATGATTGATTTTAACAGTATCCCAACCTGCGAAGGGTTGTTTTATGCCTAAAGGTTAAGAAATTGCATTATTTCTAAAGAGACTTTGCATCAGTTATATGCTATCAAGTATTCTTATCAAATATGAATAATTCTTAATTATTTTTAATGAATAATTCTATTTGACTCATAGATGAGTCCTGAACAGGTATTACTATACAAGATCAGAGAACATCTCTGAGTAATAGCAATGAAAAGGTGACTCCCTACAGCCTTAGAATGGGAGCCTCAACACTGGATGCAGTTTAGAATTATATCCAGAACACACTTTTCTTTGGAGAGGCATATCTTACCCCTTCTACAGCAGAGGCAGTTTGGATATTCTAATCCCTGCTGACAAGGTGAATGTTAGATTGGTATGAACATTCATTATAAGAGGTATGTTAAAAAAAAAAGCACTGACACTGAAGCTATATTTACAAAGACAAAAAAGAACAATGAATGAAACAATCATTTTCTTCAATATAGTCCCTGTTGTATTCAGTACTTAATCCAGGGAGATTTCCACTGGTCAAAGCACATCTGAAACTCCTATTTTGATATAATGAGAAGTTGTGCTATTATATTTCTTTGAATATTCTCCATTTCCTCAAATCAAACCCTAAAGATTAATTTTTGGTTTAGGAAATGAGGAAAAGCTAAATGAGTACAAATTATGCTGCATTTGCACAAAACTGTGTTTCTCTAAAAACATTTTGCTGCAAAATGATGAAGCCAGTTTTTATATTTCTTCAAATTGCCATGAACTTGTCTATACATAATCACTTTATTACATAAGTTGATCATTATATATATATATATATATATATATATATATATATATATACACATACATTAGTTGGTCAATCATAGTTGAGAGTGACCAGAAAGTTCTCTTTTCAATAGCTACTTCACTGAAGTGTAAGGGAGGGTGCTACTCCTTTCCCTGTATTGTTCCGCTTACCCTTGATCTGTACCTTATAATGCTGAGTATTAAGCAAGGCAGCATGAAATCTCATTTTTTAAGTCTTTGGTATGACTCATGGGATTGAACCCTGGTCAACCAGACCATTGGCGAACACTCTAACCATTATGCCAATGCACCGGTTATATATATATATATATATATATATATATATATATATATATATATACACACACTGGGAGGTCAAAAATATGAGCCTGGGTTGGTTTTAGCTTTTTTAAATGTCACTTTAGTAAGTTTAACTGGGCTGTTGGCCTAGTCAGTCGAGTTTTCGCCAATGGTCCAGGAGAGCAGGGCTCAATCCCAGGTCGAGTCATACCAAAGACTCAAAAAATTGTACTTGATGCTGCCTTGCTTAATACTCAGCATTATAAGGTAAGGATCAAAGGTAAAGTGGAGCAATCAAAGGAATGGAGTAGCGCCCTCCCCTACGCCTCGGTGTGGTAGCTATTAAAAGGGAGCCTACAGGTCACCCTTGACTAAGGTCGCCAACAACTAGTATATGAAATTTTTCCCCATTTTCAGAATCTAATAGTAATTAAGTACTTACAGTTTAAATAAAAATATCAATGGAGAAGAAATGGAAAAAAATTAAAAAAAAAAAAACGAATAATAGGAATAAGATAGAATGGGATGCAATACAAGCAGATTTTTGATATCTTAAATAGTGAAAACATACAGCTATTCTTATCCACTATGAAGAGATTTGGCCAATATTTTGTAAAAAAAAAAAGAAGAAAAATGAGTTCTGTTCATCCAATATTTTATAAAAAATAAGAAATATGGGTTTTTGTCATACAAAAAGTTTGCATAAAAAGGAATAACCAATGAATAAAATTTGCTGCTCTCAAAGACGGTAAAAAACTCAGACAAATTTTGTTAAGAGTTCAAAACTCGTGATGGAAAGCCTATCTCAAAGAACTATGATAAGAAGGCTCATAAAAAAGGGAGTTATGTTAAAAATATGTGCTAAGAAGCTTTAGTTATAATGTTATTGACAGATTGCATTTTGCAGTAGAATATTGTAATTTTGATACAAAGTTGTTTGAGAATATATGATCTGATTTTGCCTTTATAATGATGCTCAGAAATACTGTCTTAGAAGATCAGGTCAAAAATTATTATCAGAATGTCTGAAAACAATAGCTAAACATGGAAATAGTGAAATAATGATGTAGGGTGCTTTCTTGTTTTCCGGATTTGGTGAAATAATTCAATGCAACAAGGATATTAATGCTAAAGAGTTCTACAGTCCCAGCAGACTGGGCTGTATTCTTGAGAAAGGATTAATTCTAACTACTGACAGGCTATTCTTTTTGGTAAATTGAGCAGATATCAATTTTGAACGCAACAACACACCACCTTATACTACTAAATTGACAAAAATGTGGGTCCCTGAAAACTCATTACAAGTGATATTCTGAAGTGGACAATGTCCAGACTTAAATCCAATTGAAAATATTTGGATTGTAATCAAATGAAAGCTGTCTGGTAAGATGTTTTCTAATGAAGATTTGTAGTGGGAAACAATTAAGAATGAGTAAATAACAATATTAGTGATTTGACTGACTATATCAATGAACAACATTGAATTTGGAAAAGGTTAACAAATAGGTTTATTACCTTTTGGTACAAGAGAATATAATAAATAGAATCAAATGAGCAGTTCTTCAACAACAGTAATGAATATTCTGTGAGAAAGACTAGCAACTACCACTTGTTTAATATGTATCTTTTATGTCTTTCATTGGACGAGTCCAACTTTCATCCTCCCTTACAACAATAAGAAATTTGGAAACAGCATAACTAAAAGAATCGCTTCGTGCAAAAAAAAAGAAAAACAGAAACCTTGGTAAAGCCATCTCATATTGCAAAGAACTTAATGTCCACAAATTAAATGTCTTGTTTTGTATTTGATAAAATAATAAATATGACACAGACTCATTTTTTGCCCATTAGGGTGTGTGTGTATAATATATATATGAAATAATGAATACACTTAGTACTATGGTGAGTCAAAAGTTTTGCAATATTTTGGTCACTTATTTGTTTTATTCTTTAACTTATAACAAAAGCCTCCTAGCATTCAAAGTAGAGGCCATCATGCTGCACCATTTTGCCAGTATTTTAATCCCAAGTTGACAAACTCTGTCACTGAATTTTACACCTCTTCTTGTTTGTTGAAGCACTGTGAGTGCAGGAAGTGAACCATAAATTGGAACAAATAACAATCTGAGGTTCGTTGGTTGTTTGGGTTTTATGGGATATCAACCTTTGTAGGTTATTTAATGCCAAATCCATTTTTATACAAGTGATCAGTTCTATTTCAAACAATTCAGTTTAGCATGAGTATGCAGTTTAATTGTCAAAAACATTTCTATTTCAAACTATTCAGTTTATTCAAACAGTTTAAATTTAGCTAATTCAGTTTAGTATAAGTATAGATTTTGTTTACACAGTTAAATGTCAAAACTGTTCTATATCAAACAATTCATTTTAGCATAAATACAGTTTCAATGTCAAAAACAGTTCCATTTCAAACAATGTAGTTTAGCATAAGTACGCAGTTTAAATATAAGTACACAATTTAATTGTCAAAAACATTTCTATTTCAAGCTATTCAGTTTAGTCAAACAGTTCTAATTCAAACAATTCAGTTTAGCATAAGTATGCAGTTTTATTTAAACCATAGATAGGGCCCTATCAGGTGCTACCATTCTGGGCCAGAGTGGACCTGGGAGCAATGGCAATGAAGGGGTGATCCATATTCCCCAGAGACCCAGCATCACTGGAACATCATCAGATTGTTTAGTGTCATATCCAGGACACTCATTAGGGGTGGGGGTCTTACCCCTCTACAGAGGTGTATTCTACAGCCCCAGCCGACTGGGCAATATACAGAGTTAATGTCAAAACAGTTTTATTTTGGATAATTCAGTTTAGCATAAGTACACAGTTTAGATGTCAAAACAGTTCTATTTTAAACAATTCAGTTTAGCATAAATATGATTTAAATGCAATAAACTCCAGAAACCACGGTTTAGTTATATTTAACCCAAATATAAGACCCTTATCAGGTGCTACCACTCCAAGCTAGAGTGGACCTGGGAACAATGACAATAAAGGGGTACTCCACATTCCCCAAAGCTCCAGAATTATTGGAACCTCACCATCAAATTGTTTAGCGTCATATCCCGGACACTTGTTGGGGTGGGTATCTTACCCCTCTGCAGAGAAGTAGTTGGCATATTCTACAGCCCTAGCTGACTGGACAAAACAATCTAAGGGTTGGGTTTTATGGTATATCAACCTTCATAGATTATTTAACGTCAAATCCATTTTTATGTGAATAATCAGTTCTACTTCAAACTATTCAGTTTAGCATGCGTACACAGTTTAATTGTCAAAAACATTTCTATTTCAAACTATTGTTATGTATAATAATTCAGTTTAGTGTAAGTACAGTTTCAATGTCAAATAATTCAGTTTAGCATAAGCACACGGTTTAAATGTAAGTACAGTTTAATTGTCAAAAACATTTTTATTTCAAGCTATTCAGTTTATTCAAACAATTCAGCAAATTCAATTTAGCATAGGTATAGATTTAGTTTACACAGTAAAAATGTCATAACAGTTCTATATTAAACAAATCAGTTTAGTGTAAGAAGAGTTTCAATGTCTAAAAACAGTTCTATTTGAAATAATTCAGCGTAATTTAGCGTAAGCACGCAGTTTAAATGCAAGTATGGTTTGATGGTCAAAAACATTTATTTCAAGTTATTCAGTTTAGTGAAAACAATTTAGTGTAGCGCAAGTATGCTTTTAGTTCTATTTAACCCATAGATAGGGCCCTGGCAGGTGCTACTACTCCCGGCCATAGTGGACCTAGGAGCTATGGCAATGAAAGTTGGTTTGGTTTGTTGGTTTTATGGCATATCAACCTTTGTAGGTTATTTAACGCCAAATCCATTTTTATGTAAATAATCTGCTCTATTAAAAACAGTTCAGTTTAGCATAAGTACAGTTTAATTGTCAAAAACATTTCTAGTTTACTCAATTCAGTTTAGCATAAGTATGCTGTTAGTTCTATTTAACCCATAGATAGGGCCCTATCAGGTGCTACCACTCCGGGCCAGAAAGCGATGGTAATGAAGGGGTACTCCGCATTCCCCAAAGCTCCAGCATTGCTGGAACCTCACCATCAGATTGTTTAGTGTCATATCCAGGACACTCGTTATGGGGGGGTCATACCCCTCTGCAGAGGTGCAGTCAGTGTATTCTACAGCCCCAGCTGACTGGGCAATACACAGATTTAAATGTCAGACAGTTTTATTTCAGATAATTCAGTTCAGCATAAGTACACAGTTTACACGTCAAAAACAGTTCTATTTCGAGCAATTCAGTTCAACACTAGTATGCAGTTCCAATGTCAAAACAGTTCTATTTTAAACAATTTAGTTTAGCATAAATACGCAGTTTAAATGCAAAAAATCAGTATAGTGAAAGAAGCCCGGTTTTGTTCTATTTAACCCATAGATAGGACCCTTATCAGGTGCTACCACTCCGGACCAGAGTGGACCTGGGAGTGATGGCAATGAAGGGGTACTCCGCATTCCCCAAAGCTCCAGCATTGCTGGAACCTCACCATCAGATTGTTTATTGTTATATCCAGGACACTCGTTGGGGGGGGGTCTTACCCCTCTGCAGAGAAGCAGTCGGTGTATTCTACAGCCTCAGCCGACTGGGCAAAAGACAATCTGAGGGAGTTGGGTCTAGACTATATGCTGGATGAGGCACCAGTTTGATTCCCTCAAGTTCCTGGAGTATATACTGAAAACTAGCACATATGCAAACATTGCAAAACTTTTGTCTAATCTGAGGAGTTAACATATATCGAATTTCTATGGATTCAGCTTAAAAATCTGTGCGTATAGCAAAAACAAACCTGTTCTTCTGTCTTGACATGTAACTCATCTCGTGAAATTATCTCAAGGACTTCACTTTTGTCAAGATTGAGAAATTCGTCAGATTTGGCAACATCTTTGAAGTGCTTTTGAATGTATTTGTTGGCAGCTTCCACAAGAGTTGGACACATGTACTGCTCCCCAAAACTCCGAATACCAAGGCAATTCTGAGGATGGAGTCTACAAACAAACAAAAAAATAAAGCAATTTATTACATGTCATCTACATAACAAACCCACTTTCATACATTGTTGTAACACAGCTAAACAAAGCAATAGCATTAAAATACAGTAACTTAGAAAACAAACAAATTTTTAACCAACAAATAAAAGAACTCACTTCAATCACAACAGTTTTTCAATGAATGTTGATTGGTTGATTGGATTTTTATGGCATATCAACCTTTGTAGGTTATCAAATGCAAAATCCATTTTTATACAAATAATCAGTTAATCCCCCCCCCCAAACGGCCCTACCAAACGCTAAAGAAATATTCGGAATGGAACATTCTAGAATCAGGTGGCCTTATAAATATAAGGAAAGACATAAAAGCTTCATAAATATGTGGATATATATAGAAAAAAAAACCCCTAGAGGTAGAGGTTAGTACAATTTTCTTTTTTAAAAATAACACTGGATTTTCTATAACTTGTAAAATCTGCTGGTGAATTTTTGTTATATTTTAATCTAAGAATCTTGATATATTTCTAATCGACTAAATTGTTTTACCAGGTGCAACTATCACGAGCCAACTTAAGAATTGTTTGAATTTACCGCGTTAAACTTAGAAATTTAGCATAAATTAGTATAGATTCTTGTACCGACTAATGCAAACACTCCCAGTTATCACAAATTAATCCCCCCCCCCAAAACGGCCCTACCAAACGCTAAAGAAATATTCGGAATGGAACATTCTAGAATCAGGTGGCCTTATAAATATAAGGAAAGACATAAAAGCTTCATAAATATGTGGATATATAGAAAAAAAAAAAAAACCCTAAACAATTGTGAGGGAAGACTCGTTGGGTAGAGGTTAGTACAATTTTCTTTTTTAAAAATAACACTGGATTTTCTATAACTTGTAAAAATCTGCTGGTGAATTTTTGTTATATTTTAATCTAAGAATCTTGATATATTTCTAATCGACTAAATTGTTTTACCAGGTGCAACTATCACGAGTCAACTTAAGAATTGTTTGAATTTACCGCGCCAAACTTAGAAATTTAGCATTCCACCTCCACTAAAAATAAATAAAATAAAAACCTGGTAGGTCCTGTATCGGATGACAAGATAAAACATATCCCAAAATTCCTTTGAATATACGACAGTCCTGGACTTTAACTAAGTTAAAACTTAAGGTGAAAGGATTTATTTTTATTTATTTATTTATTTTTTTTCTAATTTTATTTTTATTTCATTTATTTATTTCTACTTTTATTTTACTTTCTTTCTTTCTTTCTTTATTTTTATTTATTTATTTTTTCCACGTACTCATGGGAAGCAGCATAGTGTACGTGGATGTGTTCGAATTCGCAATGCCTAATATTTCCTGAACGTTTGAGTCTTGCGGCTTAACGCTCAGGATTGTCAGTTCGATCGGGGAACTACTGCTGCTCATCTATAAGAGTGGCTTCTATAGATGAGAATAAAAAACAGCCATCGAAAGATAACCATGACTCATACTCAAACCACATTCACAAACCGCATCGCTCTTCGCGCGGGTAAAAAAGGGGCGCGTCCTGCTGAGGTTGGAGCCCTGGCCTCAGTGTTCGAAAAATCAGCTACAGAGCTCAAACTACTAAAATGCAAACAAACAATACAGATAGCGACATTTAACGTTAGAACCCTAAATAGAATAGGTCAACTTCCAGAGCTAACTGCATCAGCCATAGAACATAAGATAGATATAATCTGTATACAAGAACATCGATACACTCACACCGAAGATATCAAATATCACGAAACTGGCAATGGATGGATGCTGGTGACTGTATCGGCGTGGAAAAACTCTGTCAATGCATCGGTAGGAGGGGTAGGAATGCTTATAGGACCAAGAGCGTTAAAAACACTTAATAGCATTGAGAGAATACAACCTAGGATGATGGCCACAACGTTTAATGGCAACCCCAAAGCAACGATCATCTCCTGCTACAGCTCTACCAATGTCAGCGAAGAAACCGAACTAGTCACCTTCTACGAGGAGCTATCATCCCTAGTACGTAGCATTCCGAAACACAACCTGCTAGTCATTGGCGGAGATATGAATGCACAAATCGGGAAAAACAGAAACAACAAATACAGCCTACACAACACGTCAAACAGGAATGGACAACATCTAATTGATTTCATGATAGAAAATAGATTAACATGCCTCAATACAAATTTTCAAAAAAGGGAGGGAAAATTATGGACCCACACATACGCGAACAAGAGTAAAGCACAGACAGACTACCTTTTTATAAACAGAAAATGGAAAAATAGTGCGATGAATTGCAAGGCATACTCCACTCTCGAGGGTGTGTCCTCCGATCATCGAATAGTCACGGCCAAAATACGTCTAAGCCTACGAAAAAACGCCACACGAACAGTGACAACTAGGCGCTATGACTGGGCCCTACTTAACAACAGAGACATTAGAGACAAATATGCTTTAGAATTAAGAAACAGATTCGAAACACTACAAGAGAAGACAGAAAAAGTTACCCCAAATGACGAATATGAAAACTTTGTTGAAGCACACCTAGAAGCGGCATCAAAGTGTATCCCAACAAAACCTAGAACTAAATATAGAGTCCCTTGGGAAACATCAGAGGTTAGAGAAAAACGTGCACTCGTGAAAACTGCCTCCAAAAGCTATCGGAAGAACCCAACAAACACAAATACCCGAAAACTAGAAAAAGCACAATATCAATTAGCAGGAATATATCTAAAAGAACAGGCAGAATACATACAAAATCAGATAGATAAGATTAGAGACTCGGTGGAAGATAGACAATCCAGGATAGCCTGGCAAACAATAAACGAAGTAAGTAGAAGGAAGAGCACAGCCAAAGCAAAATTGAAAGCTGCAAGCCAACAAGAAAGAGTAAAACTGTGGGAACAGCATTTCAAAAATCTACTAGGAAGCCCACCGAAAATAACGGATGAACCGATCACCAGAATTATCAGTAAGCAATTAGACATTAAACTAGGGCCTTTCACCAAAGAAGAACTCGACTCGGTTCTTAAAAAAATTAAAAATAGGAAAGCTGCAGGGCTAGACGAGATCCCCCCAGAAGTGTGGAAGACTAGAAAATTCGACGATATACTGCTCCGGCAATGCAACGCTGTCTATAGTCAAAATAGGATAGAAAGATGGATGAAGGGATGCATCCTTCCTTTCCCTAAAAAAGGCGACCTCGGATTAGCCAAGAACTACCGAGGGATAACGCTTACATCCATAGCAGCCAAAATCTACAATGCCCTTCTACGAAACCGCATAGAACCCAAAATAGACAACATCCTTAGGAAAAACCAAAATGGCTTCCGGAGAAATAGATCCACAACCTCACAAATATTGACCATCCGTAGAATCCTAGAAGGCGTCCGGGCAAAAAACCTTCCGGCGACATTACTATTTGTCGACTTTACCAAGGCATTCGATTCCATCCACAGAGGGAAAATGGAACTAATCCTACTAGCATACGGCCTACCAAAAGAAACCGTAGCAGCAATAATGATCCTCTACAAAAACACAAAAGTAAAGGTATGTTCACCAGATGGAGACACAGAATACTTCGACATTGTTGCAGGAGTACTACAAGGAGACACGCTAGCCCCATACCTCTTTATCATCTGTCTAGACTACGTGCTTAGAACTTCGATCGACAAAATCAGAGAAAATGGCTTCGAGCTGACTAAGAAAAGAAGCAAAAGGTATCCCGCAAAAACAATCACAGATGCCGACTACGCTGATGACTTAGCGTTACTAGCGAATACGCCTAATCAAGCAGAGACACTACTGCATAGCTTGGAATGAGCTGCAGCAGGCATTGGCCTCCATGTCAATGCGCACAAAACTGAATATATGTGTTACAACCAAACGGGCAACATTACCACTCTAGACGGAGCCTCTCTGAGGCTAGTGGACAAATTCACCTACCTAGGAAGTAGCGTCTCATCAACAGAAAACGACATAGACACACGGCTGACGAAAGCATGGACGGCTATAGATAGGCTCTCAATAATATGGAAATCAGACCTGACCGATGAAATGAAGCGCAGTTTCTTCCAGGCAGCAGTTGTATCGATACTGCTATATGGATGCACTACATGGACGCTAACCAAACGGCTGGAGAAGAAACTTGACGGCAACTACACAAGAATGTTAAGAGCAATACTGAACAAGTCCTGGCGACAACACCCCACGAGACGCCAACTGTACGGCCACCTACCTCCCATCACGAAAACTATACAGGTCAGACGAGCCAGACACGCTGGACACTGCTGGAGAAGCAAAGACGAGCTTGTCAGTGACGTACTACTATGGACCCCCACATATGGCCAAGCAAAAGCAGGACGACCAGCCCGAACTTACATACAGCAGCTATGTGAGGACACAGGATGTAACCCAGAAGACCTGCCGTAGGTGATGAACGATAGGGAAAAGTGGCGAGAGATGGTCAAGGATATCTGTGCTGGCGGCATGTCTTGATGATGATGATTTCAAACAATTCAGGTTAGCATGAGTACACAGTTTAATTGTCAAGTAAAAAAGTAAAGTTAGCGACCATAGTCGAGGGTGACCCGAAGGCTCCCTTTTCGATAGCTACTACACCAAGGTGTAGGGGAGGGCGCTACTCCATTCCCAGGATTGCTCCACTTTACCCTTGAACCGTACCTTATAATGCTGAGTGTTAAGCAAGGTGGTATCAAGTTCCATTTTTAAAGTCTTTGGTATGACTCGACCTGGGATTGAACCCAGGTCTCCCGGGCCATTGGCGAACACTCTAACCGCTGGGCCAATGTCCCGGTTTAATTGTCAAAAAAAAATTTCTATTTCAAGCTATTCAGTTCAGTCATTTGACTTATTAGAAATATTGTGTAGAATTCATGTTCTGTTTGTTTATTGAGAAGATTTTTAATCAAAAGGAGGAAGAAAAAGAAAGACAAAAAGAAAAATAGAAAGTATAAAATTATGATATATGTGGAATATATTGTAGCAATTTAAAATGGATTTGCTTAAGAAAGGAGAAATATTATAAAAGCTCAGATGGGTATTTACGGAATTACAGAGTGAAATAGCACTGGCCTTGAAAATTCATCTTAGTCTTTGATTATGAATGTAAATGAGCATCTTTGCAGAATTGAAATTGAAGTTATGTCAAATGACATAATTTAAAACAAACAAACACTGATTCACTAATTAAACAGCCAACTTTTTCTTGTTATACAAATTTTCCCTAGGTTTTTGTATTTTGTACTTTTAAACATCCATCATTGATTTAACATCAATAATATCATTCCTCAAGTCCTGATGATGGTTCATTAGAACCAAAATGGTATAGTGTCGACTTTGCTTCTCAATAAATCTCTCCTTCTACTTAGATTACCTTGTTATCAATTTTTCTCTATATATATTGTTGGATTATACTCCAGTCACGTGGTCTACCACTGAGAGGAGAGAAATAAGAAACTTCCCCTACCCCTCCATGTTTGAATTAGCAGGCCGCCAAAGATTGACCGTTAAAAGAGGAATAAGGAATGCAGGTCAACTTCAGATGGCCGTTGAAGGAAGAAAAGAATGTGGGTCAAGCTATCTGTACTCTGTAACCTCGTCTGGGTGAAAGAGATAGTAGTAAATGATTGGCCAGAACCCTAAAGCGGAAGTAGCACCTTCTTCTGTCAGCAGAAATAGGGATAAAAAATATCAGTTTTAGGATAGCAGTTGGGGTGACAAGATGTGTGAACACTGTGGCCAAGACTCTGGGTAAAGAAGTGGAAAACTCTTGGACAAGATGACAGACGCATTCAAGCCGAGCTATGTAAAATCCCGCTAGCTCGTAAAAGAGAAAATACTCTCAGAAGGAACCCGCCAAAAAGCTAAGTAAACATTAAGACTGTTTCTCCCTCCCCCCTTCCTAAGTACTGCTATAACATATTCTCTCTCTTTCTCAATTTAAAGAAAGAAGAAAGAAAAGAAAAAGGAAGAAAGACATTTGTATTTATGTATTATCCGCTGATAATATAGCCGACACATTAAATACGTGTGTCCGCATGTAGTAAAAAACCTTGTTATATTTTAATGTCCCCAGGAGTTGAAATTTATTCATTGTGTTGTCTGCCTGTCAAGTTGTCAATTGCATGCTCTCTTTTCAGCTTCATTTGCCTCATGTTATTCTTGCCTAAATTGTCCTATTCTTTCCTTTAAAAATATCATATGGGAAATCGGAATTGTTGACTACTATAATTAATATTATTATATCTAAACCTAGAGGCCCATATCTTCCATTATTCTAGGGGTAGGAAGAGGTAGTGGTCTGGTGGGTGGGTGTGTAACGTGAAATTTGGAAACCCCTTGCCAGCGGCGGTCAGTCTAGCCTCCAAATTAACCCCAAAATAACCTGCCAGTTTCCCTACGCCCAAAAGGGGAATCTTAACTGGAACTTATTCTATGAGGGATCAAGTGCCAGGCTGCCCCATCTTCACACGTGCGAAAAATAAACTCCCGTGCTGGATAAATATTTAATGGCACCAGTTCCCATACGCTTTCGAATGGTTGCTCGTCCAGGGATGTTTAATCTTTTATTCCCGACCTTATACGCTTTAAAATGGGATAAATATTTAATGGCGCCGTCACACTCCATTATTTACTTCCACACACACACACACATATATATATATATATATCTCTGAAAAGTCTGAGAATTGTTATGAAAACACAATTTTTGTCAACATCCTGATTCTATTTTAAAACTATATATTTTTGATAAATTTTGCAGCATTGTTAAAGATCAATTACACGTACAGGACTTCTAATACAAACAAATTTAAAGTTATGATCACTTACCTGGGGTAGATGGGTACTTCAGCTAGTATGATATGTAAAAAAATATTAAGTAAAACTATAGTATATGCTACTGAAAAGACAAAACCTTTAAATGCAGATTTTAAAATCTTAGAAATTTTACAAGTTTTAAGTTAACTCAAATTTAAATTCAATTTATGGGCTATCTACACACGTTAAAATATCTATGCTATATACAATGTTCAGGCAAGATTATGTTCAAGAAATATGGTGGCGGAATTTTTATTATATACAAGATGTGTAAAAAAGTATCGAAGCTGTATTTACCAAGACAATGACTGAAGTATTACCTTTCTTTAAAATAGATCTTTTGGCATACCAACAAGTTCTCCATTGATCAAAGCATCTGCAAAACTCCTCTTTTGATATCAAATTGTGCTGTTATATTTCTATTAATGTCCTCCATGTCCTCAAATCTTACTCTTGAGATTAATTCTCAGTTATAAGAAAAAAAACTTTGTATGGCAAATGATCTGGTATGCCTGGGTTACACTTCCATAATCCTGTGTTTTGCCAAGAACTGCTGATTGAAAAGTGTTAACTCATCTTATCAAATAAGTTGCCTAGCAAATGTCTTCGTTCAAATTTCAAAATAAAATTTTTTTTTTAATAGTTTTGATACTTTTAGAGCATGTGCATATTCTGATATTTGTGTTATGAGCTTGATATTTTTGCGAGCTCAGAGTTTAATAGGTTGGATGAACAAACTAGAGAAAGTAAATAGAAAACATTTATATTTTTAGCCCTTTTCCAACTGGTTCTGACTTTTTCAGACTTCTTTTGACCAATCAGAATGCTTTGTTTTGATTCAAAATTGATTGTTAAACTTTGGATATTTTTGTCAGACAGCCTCCTCTTCATATAGCAGCCAATCTGCCATTTCAATTTAGTGTGATAATGATTTGATGTTTAGAACTGAGATTTTTAGATAAAAAGTGTTGTTTGTCTTCAATTTTTCAAATCAATAGCAGCAATTGATCATACAGATATAATTTGAGAGCTTGAAATATTAGGCAAACAAATCCCCCATGTAAATCGGGGAAAATTGCATAGATTCCTCAGGTGAGGAAACTGTTATCAGTGATGGTTCTGGAGATGATGATGCTGGTGTAGCATCTCCTCTTCCACAGCCAACAGATGGTTGGTCAGCAAAGTCGGTGAGATTTCAAACTCCTATTTTTCTGAGAAACAGAAAGTTCTAAACACAATCTCATGGTTTAAAATTACCTTTTTCAACTCATGATTGATGATGATTTAGCTTGGTTGAGTTTTATGGCATATCAACTCTTATGGGCTATTTAATGCCAAGTACATATATACAAGAATTGTAAATGAATAGTTTGAAGGTAACATTCGTCTGGATATAGTTAAATGATTTCAAGTATTGCTATTTAACACTAATACTTCTATTAAATAGCAATCATCTGTTTTCACATAGTAAAATGGTTTAAAGAATTGCAATCCCACACTAATAATTCTATTCAATATTAATCATTTGTTTGCACACAGTTTAAATAGTTTCAAGTATTCAAGTCTTGGCTACTGCTTTCTAGCAATTTTAAGATAAAACAGGGTTGGGTACATGTTTATCACAAGAACAATTTTAAAAAATATGGTCAGGACACTCATCAAGTTGCTAGGGCTTGATATGACCAGCCAATTGATCAGATTCGGCCTCTTTGACTACCTGTCTAGCCCAGTAAGGGCTAAAGTGGAGTGTTGCAGGTTTAACTGTTCAGCCACCAGGATCCCATCCTCAATCATTACAAGTTGCCACCATAAGCCTCATTGCAGTGGGGACTGTCTTACTCCTCTGCAAAGGTGCAATCAGTATATTATACAACCTTAGCCAACAAAGCGAGATTGATGTTGAAGTTACTGGGTTGTTTATTGAACAAATAAAACTTGTATGTGATGGAGTAGATTATGAGGTGTTGTGAAGACAGACAAGATGTTGATGGTAATAATGACATGGACGATTATGACAATTATGAGAAAGTCCTTATCAAAGCTGTAGAAGATTTTGGAAATACTGACTCTTTAAAGATGAGGGTATTCATAAAAATACTGATGATTATGGGTATCAAGCAATTTGTGATAAGTCATCAGATGATAACGAGATTGAGTTTCTGCTGTTGCAGACCTAATGCTATGCTCAATGACATCAACATAAAGGTACGTGAAAATGGACACAGCAACCAGAGTTCAAATCCTGGATGAGGCTGTAGACATTTCACATTATGGTAATATCCTTGAGAAAGGTATGGATCCAATTATTATCCACCCCCCGCCTAGCTATGGGTAAATAGTAGGGCAGACTGAGCTCTTTAAACTCTGAATTTGAACCAACTGTTTAAAAATTCATCTTCTGTCACATTCTACTTATAGTGGAGGGGTGGGGTGAGTACATACATCAAGGTGTTGTTGAAAATCCTAAATTTCTAAGTTAAGATAAGGGTAAAATTCCATACAAAAATAAAAATAAGTATTTTAGCAGAATGTGTAACTGAATCTATTGTCCTCTAAGAAAAAAAAAAAATTCCTTTAATAAATGTCCGAATTCATAAGTTGCCACAAGTGCTGTTGATTGTAAAGACAGGGAATTTAGATACCAACCTTGTTTTCAAGAAGTTGCAACAAGCTTCTTTGACACACTGGAGTTGGAGGAAGCAGGAAGCCACTAACAGAGACTGAACAGTATTCACATTAATCTCTAAGCGACCATTGTAGGCAAAGTTCACTAGAGATTCCAGGGCACTGAAATAAAAACATTTTTTCAATATAATCTCATCTGTCATAACACAGACTCTTAATGTGGAAATGATTAAATTGAAAAATACGAGTAAAAATGGCTAACCAAAAAACATCAACTTTACACAGAAGAAAAAAGTCAATTGCCAGGTGTAGGGGAATGGCTAGTATTTTAATTTAGTGAGTTTGTTCCTCACTGAGAAGTCTAAGAAACTGACCTTGTAGTAGTTGGTTTAGTTAAAAAAAGAATATACCATAATATTCTAAGATTTTGGCTTGTTTCTAGGAATTCTTAATATACAAACTGGCAAAAAATATGGACTCATTACTCTTAGAAAAAAATATAAAAATATTGGTTTTCACTAGATAAGTATGTGTTGAAGAATCGAAGCTTTTATAAAAACTAAGGGAAGGACAACAAAATTTTGATAAGGTTTTTGGTTGGTGTTTCCATAGATTTTTCTTTAAAAAATTTAGTGATTCCATAATTTATTCTTCTACTTTATGTCGAAAAATCTTGATTATCAATTAAAATAAATTATTTTAATAAATTCAAAGTATGTTTCATAGAACCTGAAAGTTTGACAATCAAATAAAATCAGTTTTGTCTCAGATTTGTGCTTAGTTTTTTCATAGATTAAAAAGAAGAACATTTTCTAAAAGTGGTAAGTTTATATTTTTTGCCAGGGGTTGTATAGGTAACCCATGTGACTACTAATAACTTTATTAATAATAATGTTGAGTTCTTTTTTATTTTAGATTTGAAAATAGTATATTATAACAATTAATCCTCAATCACAATGCCTTGGACAAGAGAGGAAAAAATATTTTGCATCACTACTTATTTGGAGACAAAATCATTCAAAACTGTCTCAAAATAGATGCAACCCATTAATATGATAATGATTTATTATGAAGACAAGAAACTCAAAAAAAGATTGCATATCCTTGAAGCTGATATAATAACAATTAAAAAAAACATTGATTTGATGTCTCTAGCTCAAAGGACACATTTTTTACCGGGCGTGTTCCAAATGATGGCCATTATGCTTGTCTAAGTAATACATCATTATCATATAAATGAGTTGCATTTATTTTGAGACGCCTGTATAAGGGGGGGGGTACTGAAAAGTTCTCAGTCTGACAAGGATGAGAATGACCTAGAGAGATGAAACATACATGCATATTGGTGCAGTAACGGATAAAAAAAGATAAAACCGAAGTAAAAGGACCGAATAGACAGATACAGAAAGGAAAGTTAAGATTGGAACAGAGAATGCTGAAGCGTCAATTAAAAGAAGCCCCGATTCATGAGAGGCTGGAACTTCAGAATATCCTAAATGTCATTCAAAAAAGGTTTTTGGTGATTTCCAGAGCTGAAAATCAGAGAAAACATTGAAAGAAAAAGTGTCAGGCTCGGAGCGCATTCTACTCAAATCCTTATGCTTTTGCAAAAAAAACTTTTCGTGGAATCAAAGAGTGGCAAGCTTGATGTACCGAAGGAGGAACTCGAGAATCATTTGAGGAAGACATACTCAGATGATTTAAACGGTATCACAATACCTCCTCAAAGAGATTTACCAAAACCCCAAGATCCAACGGTAATGTTTGATGATAGCGGGATAAAACTAAAAGAACTTCGAGATTTTGTCCATAAGACCCGTGCAGGTAGTGCCCCAGGCTTGAATGGGATATCGTACAAGTAGTATAAAAACTGCCCATGTGTCCTAAGGAAACACACTGTCCTCCTTCAGTAGGCTTGGAAGAAGGGTATTGTACCACAGGAATGGTGTCTGGCTGATGGTATTTGGATACCAAAGGATATGCAGTCAAGAGATATCACAAGTTTTCTCCCAATATCCCTCCTAAATGTAGAAGGGAAAATATTTTTTGGAGTTCTCACTCGTCATATGACAACCTTTCTGATGAGCAATCATTATATAAATACATCTGTCCAGAAGGCTGGGATACCTGGCTTCACCGGATGTCTGGAACATTCACAAATGATAAGGAACTCAATACTCTCAGGTAAAAGGGACAAAACAGAACTACATGTGATCTGGCTTGGTCTTGCCAATGTATACGGTTCAGTTCCACACCACTTAATCCGAATGGCCCTCAAACTTTTCAACTTCCCTAGCAAGGTTGGGAAAATCATAATGAATTACTTCAATTCAGCTTTCATGAAATTTATCGCTAAAAACTATACCACCAAGTAGCAGGCATCATGATGGGCTGTGAGATTTCCCCACTTCTTTTCGTTCTGGCCATGGAACTCATTTTACGAGGTGCAGCAAATACGGTGAAGGGAGTAATGAAAAATGAACATCTGACTCTTCCTCCTTCCAGAGCTTTTATGGATGACATCACCATTCTCGTCCCATCCCAAATCGCTGCCGATGGTTGACTACAAAGGTATTATGACCTTTTCACATGGGCGAGAATGAAGGCTAAGCCAAAGAAGAGTCGAAGCCTATCGTCAGTTGGAAGATCTGTCAGGGAGATCCATTTCAAAATTGGGGGTGATAAGATCCCAACAGTCAGGGAGAAGCTGGTAAAGAGTCTCGGACGTCTTTATTCAATCCCACTGACTGATCATCATAGGGGTACAGAGGTCCAGAAAGTAGCCTTGAAGAGGCTTAAATTAATTGATAAAACTTGTCTACCCGGAAAGATGAAGGCTTGGTGTTACCAACATGGTTTGCTACCCAGTCTTTTGTGGCCTTTACAGATGTATGAGATTGCGATATCTTGCGTTGAACGGATTCAACAGTATCACAACAAACACCTGTGTAAGTGGCTCGGAGTTCCTCCTTGTTTTTCGAAAGTGGGTTTATAAACCAATTCTGGAAACCAACAGCTCCGAATATCCTCACTGATAGAAGAATTCAAAATTGGGAAAGTACGCCTTCACATGATGATGAAGGACTCAGCCGACGAGATCATTCAGAAGGCGTATCCAGAAATAAAATTAGGTATGAAGGAGGCAGAATGCAGCCTACGAATCAAAGACATCATAGGCATCACTCAAACCAATCAAGCTGGGCTGGGTAGCATGAGCAAAAAGGTATTCTCCAAAGTGGGCCCAAAAGGAAAAAGAGACATAGTGAGCAAAGAAGTCAGGATATTTGAGGAAGAGCAAAGAAAAGCCAATGCTGTTACTCAGGCCAAACAATGTGCTTGGACAAAATGGAATGATATCAAACCAATTGAATTATCATGGAAATTCTTAATTGCAATGGAACCACTGGCGATATCATTCCTTCTTCGCTCGACTTATGATCTCTTACCAAATGTGACCAACCTAAAATTATGGGGATATACCAATTCGGACCTGTGCTTGTCGTGTAAAAGTGATCAGGGTATTTTGCACCACATACTATCTGCATGTCCACAATTGCTTCAGATGTATACATGGCGACATAAGAAGATGTTAGAGGTGATAATAGAGTTGTTAAGAGCACAATGTGAGACAGCAAACCAGCAATCTATAATAGCCAAGGAACCCATTATTCAGTTTCTCAAGGAAGGTGAATGTCCAGTGAGGAAACAAAAAAATCCTAACATGAAGCTACTGAACGGAGCTAGTGACTGGAAAGTTTCAGCAGATCTCAAGACATCTCTACAATTTCCAGTTCACATTATTCTAACAGAAAAGCGGCCGGACATTGTAGCATGGTCCGATTCAAAGAAGAGTGTCCTCCTCATAGAATTAACTGTCCCCTGGGAAGAAAACTGGGAGGAAGCACATGAACGGAATAAAAAACACTGCGTGCCGACTGCATGGAAAAGGGTTGGATATGCTGTGTGATTCCTATTGAGGTTGGTTGTCAAGGTTTTCTAGGACACTCAGTCATTTCGTTTCTTTCAAAAATAGGAATCACTGGCCGCAGTTTGAAAGATGCCTCAAATCATCTTCAGACTACGGCGCAATATGCATCAAGTTGGATTTGGTCGAAAGTGAGAAGTTTTCAGCATGAAGGAAATACACGCGGAACCACCTTTCCCGTGTGATTATGTAAGAAACAGTTACTGTAAATGCATAATAACATTAATAGGCGAAAGTAAACACCTTTTTTTTTTTGTTTTTTAAATCACAAACTGCACACTAAAAATCAAGATTAATGTCCAATGTAGTCTCTGCTCTAAATTGATCAGGAGTATAGATATATATATATATATATATATAATTCTCTTAATACCCTACCTGGTGGCAAAAGCTGCTTGGTAGTGCCAGGAGTGGCAGTACCATCTTGAGCTACTGAAAAAAAGCCCATGTTTTAGTAGAATAAAAAAGAAAATAAAACAAACTGTGTGGTGGTGGGGGGAGGCTAGTGCAGTTAATACCTCCACCCTCGCCATCTGTTTTCCCTACAAATAATGAAAAAAAAAAAATTTTGTTACACGTCCCTTTACTGCTATATCTGATCGTCAGAATGCTTGCTGGTCTGGAAGTGGGTGATCATTTTATGTTAGATTTATATAACAAAGTGATCTACTTCCTTAAATTCTAAAATATTGGTGTTTTCTTCAAAATTCCTTCTTTGTGGAAATTTTTTCTGGCTGTTTACATGTATTCACCCCAAAGAAGTAGAATCTAATTTTTTAGTTTTCACTAAAAATTTAACCACATTTTGTATAGGTGGGACAGAAAGCTTTTCATTACCTTGTATTTCCTGATTTCCCATTAGATTATTCAAGTGTTATTATCTTATCCAAAATTCTTTCTGACCCATGCAAATGAACCACTTCCAGACTAAACTTATCAGTAAATTTCAAAAGTTTCAACAAATCTCAAATTAAAATTGTGAACGATAGATATGGTTAGTTGGTTGTGTTTTACAGCATATCAGCCTTAATAGGTTATTTAACATCAAATCCTGTTTATACATATATATATTAGATATATATGACTTGTAAATGAATAACTTGTAGGTAACATTATTTTTAGATGAACCAGAATTCATCTATTTGCATACAGTTAAATGGTTTTAAGGATTGCTATTAAACACAAATAAATTTTAACCAAATAAATTGATATAATCAATTATCAATACTAATTATTTTACTTGGTATTTACTAAGCCTAGCACAAAGAATAATGGGGCACTCAGTGAGAATTTAACTCATTAATAATAGCCTGCTAATCTAGCTTGTTGTTACACCACCCATGCAAGTCACATAAATTCATTTACTGGACTTAGCACAAGGTCATAAATATGGGGCCCCCAGTGAGAATTTAACTTCCTACCAATGATCGGCCAGTTGAGCTTGCTGTTACACCATGCAAAGGCATCTGAAGCTACTTACTAAGCTTAGGAAGGTCAAAATTACCGGGTGGTCTGTGACAATCGAAATTACTAGTCTGCTAGTAAGGCATATGAAGTCATTTACTAAACTTAGCTTAGTTTAGTACAAAGCCAGAATTATGAGGCACCCAGTGAGAATCAAACTCACTAACAATGGTCTGTCAGTATAGCTGGCTAACCATTTCACCATGCAAGGAACTCAACACATATCCTGGTAGGATTCTGTACAGGCATTTTTAATCATCAAGATCAACTTGGGTTGTTTCCATGGAAACCAAATTCAATAAAATTATACGCTATGTATTACTATCAGCAGTAAATATGCTTGGCTTATTACTATGTTACTGAAATCTGAGTCAACATCAAAATTAAATTCATCTATTTTCCCAGGTATAAATTAATCATAAAAATCAAGAATAATCTGCAATTCATAAGTTTACATCTGATTTTAGCATTAAACTCAATCATAAATCAACGAAAAATCATAAATCAAATTGTTAATTTTCAAAGTATTCTCCCACTGTATGAAAGTCAAGATGATGGCAATGCGGATTCAAAAGTGTACACCACTCTGTAGTTAATTGGTATTAATCAGTTTGGTTAAAAATAAAATAAAGGTATGTGTTTCGCTAGCCATGTCTGGTTCATTCATGTGGAAAGGAATTAACTGTCTCAGTACACGAGATAAATCTTATAACCATGAAAGATAACTGCTTGGTGACATGACAAGTTATGGCAAATATCCAAGCCAATGTAAGCAATGTTTAACCTTGTATTTTGTTTTTAGTTTATAGCAGGGCTTCTTAAACCTTTTACTTGATGCATTCCTTGTAACCAAGTTTAGTTTTCATTCACGAGCAAATAAATTAATGAATATCTAATGACAAGACATTATCAACTAATGTTTATTCATAGAAGCCCCAAACCCCCTTCAAAAAAACAAAAACGGGAAGGATAGATTTGGTAGCAATGGTTTTTTAAAAATTACTGTTAAGATTAAAATTTTTTACAAAATCCAGAAAAGTTAAAACATTACTCAATAAATGGTATGTGTCAAAATTTGAGCCCAATCGGATTATTAGTTTACAAATTATAGTTATTTAAGTGTTGCAAATTTTCAAAATAATGGAAAATTTGAAATTTCATGTGTTGATAAAGCATTGCTTTCTGATGGGAAAAAAAACTGTTTAAGCAAAGCAATAGCTAGGTAAGGGTTATTTGGACTCTGCTCTGTTGGAAACAACAGTTAAGAAGTGGTATGCTGACTTTAAATGTGGTTGAACAGACACAAACGATGCTGAAAGCTCAGGTTACCCAAATTCAGCAGTTGTTCTGGAAAACACCAAAAAAATCCACAAACTCGTTTTGGCCAATTGTAAATTGAAGTTGTGTGAAATAGCAGAGGAGTTGAAGATATCAGAAGACAGTGAATTCACCATTTTGCATGAGAAAGCCGTGTTCAAAGTGGGTGCAGTGTTTGCTCACAGTCAACCAAAAACAACAATGCGTCAACAATTCAGAGCATTGTTTGCAACTGTTTCAACACAACAAAAAGGAGTTTTTGCATAAATATGTGACAATGGATGAAACATGGACCCACCACTTCACTCTGAAGTCAAATCGGCAGTCAGCTGAGTGGACAGCAGCAGTTGAAAGCCGTCCATAGTGACCAAAGACACAAACATCAGCAGGCAAGGTTTTGGCCTCTGTATTTTAGAATGAGCAAGGCATTTTGTTCATCAATTACCTTGAGAAAAGAAGAATCATCAATAATAGATATTATATAACACTATTGGTGCATTTGAAGGAAGAAATAGCCATAAAACAGCCACAAATGAAGTACTCTTTTACTAAAACAATGCACCGTGTCACAAGTTGATTGCAAAGATGGCAAAACTACATGAATTACACTTCGAATTGCTTCCGCAACCACTCTATTCTCTAGACCTGGCCCCCAGTGACTATTGGCTGTTTGCAAAATGCTCAAGGGAAAGAGATTTGGCTCCAATGAAGAAGTGATATCGGAAACTAAGGCATATTTTGAGGCCAAAGACAAATCGTTCTAAAAAAAAAAAAAAAAAGCATCGAATTGTTAGAGAAGCGTTGGAATCAGTGTATCACACTAGAAGGAGTCTATGTTGATGAATAAAATCGAATTTTGCCAAAAAGTTGTTGTTTTATTAGTTTGGTTTGGTTTTATGGCATATCAACCTTTGTAGGTTATTTAACGCCAAATCCATTTTTATGTAAATAATCAGTTCTATTTAAAACAATTCGGTTTAGCATGAGTACACAGTTTAATTGTCAAAAACATTTCTATTTCAAACTATTCAGTTATATATAACAATTCAGTTTAGTGTAAGTACAGTTTCAGTGTCAAAAATAGTTCAATTTAAAACAATTCAGTTTAGCAAAAGCAAACAGTTTAAATGTAAGTACAGTTTAATTGTAAAAAAAACATTTTTATTTTGAGCTATTCAGTTTAGTCAAGCAATTCTACTTCAGCTAATTCAGTTTTGTAAAAGTACAGTTTTTTTTTACACACAGTTATATGTCAGAACAGTTCTATGTTAAACAATTTAGTTTAGTGTAAATACAGTTTCAATGTAAAAAACAGCTGCAGTTATATGTAACAATTCAGTTAAGTGTAAATACAGTTTTAATGTCGAAAAACAGTTCTATTTCAAACAATTCAGTTAAGCACAAGCATGCAGTTCATATGTAAGTACGGTTTAATTGTCAAAAACATTTCTATTTTAAGCTATTCAGTTTAGTCAAACAATTCAGTTTAGCATAAGTATGCCGTTAGTTCTATTTAACCCATAGATAGGACCCTATCAGTTGCTACCACTCCAGGCCAAAGTGGACCTGGGAGCGATGGTAATGAAGGGCTACTCCGCATTCCCCAAAGCTCCAGCATTGCAGGAACTTCACCATCAGATTGTTTAGTGTCATATCCAGGACACTTGCTTTATTAGTTAGGCCAAGGACTTATTGAGTGATGTGTTATCATAAATGGAATATTGAATCATATAACACCCACACCAACAAATCCTTGGCAATATGGAAACTGACTTGAAAAATAATTTCTTTGGTCAGAGCAGGATTTTTCACTAATGATATCTTTTTAATTTCATCAATAAAAAAATCTCTATCAATGAAAATTTAAATTTCAGGCATTATATTTTAACTTCACATTTTCATCATTTTTCTTTCTTTTTTAATCAATATCTTTATTTTTTATTCCTATTGAATAAACTTCTTTTTCTAAAGACATCTCACAACCTATTATAAAAAGGAATATGTTAGAATTCAGTATTTTTATAAAACAATTTGTTTAAAATATAATTTTTTAAAGATTTAAAAAAAAATATGATTATATGCATCGTTAATGATGTTGAAAACATATGAAACCTTTAGCTCAGAGCCAGGTTGTTTGTTCATTTGAATAAGTCCTATGTTGTGAATGACACATCACGAGTGACCATTACACCCAATCAGGCACTATTCGTAGGATATTTGGCATAATCCAGCAGTTTTTGTTCTCTTGTTATGGAGGAATTTATAAATGCAAAGGAGTAAATTCATCCCCTGTGGACTCATGTTTTTATTCACCAAGCCAAAATCTTATTTAACCTGGTGTTTATGAGTCCACAGGGGATGAATTTACTCCTTTGCATTTATAAATTCCTCCATAACAATGCATATAATCAGTCAACATGGATCACTTTGAGAAGCTCTCGCTTATAAATCTACTTTTTCTTTTTTAAGTAGAGGAATTATATTGTGAATTGAATTACCATGACCAGAAAATCTAGCGAACACTTACGCATGACATAGGAAAACACTGGACAGCTGTTTCGACCTTATTAGATCTCATCAGCAGTGCATACTGTAATAATTACGCGGATGTGTATTTCTAATCCTCTTGGGAAGACGTGGCTCTGGAGGTGACCATGTCCTCTGTAAAGAGTATGGATGTAACTTGCAAGACACATTTAGGTTAATTGGTCACACAATTACCATTACTAGTTAATTTGGCATCACTTGTGTGCGATATGAACTGGTGGCTAATTTGTAGGGTTTTGGCACTGCAATCTGTGGTCACTGGTTCGATCTCCAATAGTGGAGATCACAGTATACACTGCTGATGAGACCTAATAAGGTTCAAACAGCTGTCCAGTGTTTCTATATGTCGTGCATAAGTGTTCGCCGGATTTTCTGGTCATGGTAATTCAACTCTTGCTTATAGGTTTAAATTTTGTTTATCAAGTCTGCTTGTGGCTACTGTGTTCCATTCCAAAACCTTTCCTAGAATATCTGCTCTGTGGATTGAAGTCACTACTAGCTACAACCATGGACTTTTGGTGTGCTCAGCCTAATGGTTATTGTCATAAGAAAAAGGAATCAGAGTTCAAAACCTGGGTGAGGCTGTTTGTATTTCACTTCCCACTAATGCCATTGGGAAAGCACAAATCTAAGCTTTCCTATCAGCTTGAGGGCAGGCTAGGTTCTTTAGCCTAATTAAGGCAACCAGTCTAAATTTGAACCAACTTTACTTTCCTTGAAAATTGACCTTGTGGGACATCCTATTCATGGTGGAGGGGGCGTGAATAAATGCATACAACCTTGGACTTTTTAAGTCTGATTGGTCGTAACAGCTTTTTGTGGCTACTGCATGTTCCATTTTAACAGCGTCTTTCTTAGCACTGCAGATTAAACAGCATCATGAATGTTTTCCTCCCAGTTACAACCTTGGACTTTTAAAGTTCAGAGTTAATGAATGTCTTACTCTTTCTTAGTTTGGGTTTCTGTTTTGTTGTACCTTTGTAATTATCTTTTTGTGATGTACTTACCATTCGGTTGTTATTTTGTAATCCTTTGTTCATAGAGTCCAACTGGCCTTGGGGGAACTTTGAGTTTAAAAAAACTGCCAGGGCATATAAATTACTTATGGGAAAGTGTTCTTTACACATCTCAGACTATTTCACTCACAATGCATCAGCCACTGAACACTCCACAAACTAGCAGTTACTAAAATATTGCTAAACTTTTGACTCACCCTGGTAGCATGGATTACTTATTAATATGATTAAAAAAATATAATTAAAATTTAAAAAATTAAAAACGCCAGAAATAATTGATCCCCCAAAAATAAAAATCTCAAATAAATGATCCTAAAATTTGCTCATTGCCCCTTCAAGCCTCTAAACACTTCCCTTTATCATTGCTAATAGCCTTTCTCTAGAATGAAGTTTGGTTTATTTGTCTAATGGCATATCAACTCTTTATGAGGTATTTAATACCAAAATATGATTCATTTGTAAGTGTTTGATTGTAGCCCTAATTATATTTTCAATGTTTCATTGTGTTTTTGAAAAAATTGCACTTATTTTTCAATAATCTTTTTGTTTGCACACAGTTATATGAATTCAAGTATTCCTATGTAATACAAATAATTTACACACAGTTGTATTGTTTCAAGGATTTATATCTAATATTAATAATTTATACACAATTGTATGATTTTATGTAACTATTCTTACTTTTAATAATCAATTGTTTACACACAGTTATATGGTTTCAAATATTCTTAACACCTATAATTTCTAAGTAATTATATGGTTTCAAGTAACTAATAATAATAATCTTTAGTAAAAAAGTGTAGTTTCAAGCAACCACTCTAAATACAAATAATTTGCATACAGATATATAGCATCAGGTATTCCTAATACAAATAATTTTTGAACAGATCTGTTTAACCCCTAGATAAGTCTGGCAGGATTTGACACAAGGTCTTTTATTATAGAGGATATTTAGGGCAGGGGGAAGTTGCACACAAGCTGAGACTTGTGCAATGCTGGTCATAGGATCTCTAAGTGAACTATGCTAGTCATTGTGAAGTCTCTCAGCACATATGCCAGGTGAACTTGCTGGTCATAAATTTACTAGACCTGAAGGTTCAGTGTAATGTGAATCTATGCTTATCATTGATACCCACCCTGGCATGAATGCTAAGAAGCCTGGCTGAAGACAAAAAAGTTAACCCTCTAAGACTCTAACAATAACTGCCAATCTGAACAGAGAGCACCTCCGCAAATGGCAATGAAGGAGTGACTCCACACTTCCCTGAACTCCAAAAATGGACCCTCACCACTGAAAACAATTGAGTGTTATAATCAGGACTCCCACTCTACACTTTTGAGTTATACCCCTCGGCAGGGGATGCAAAAGTAAAGAGGACGACCCGAAGGCTCCCTTTTCAATAGCTACTACACCGAGGTGTAGGAGAGGGCACTACTCCATTCCCAGGATTGCTCCACTTTACCCTTGATCCTCACTTTATAGTGCTGAGTGTTAAGCAAGGCGGTATCAAGTACCATTTTTTGAGTCTTTGGTATGACTTGACCTGGGATTGAATCCCGGTCTCCCAGACCATTGGCGAACACTCTACTCATTAGGCCAATGGCTCGGTTATGCAGTTGACATATTCTAAGCCTAGCTAACAGGGCATTCTAGTGGGCAGCACAGACTCCACAAAAGATGATTTGGGTTAGGTGTAGTTGCTTTAACAACATGCACGGAATGCCCCCTCAATCAAAGCTAGAGAGTTCAGTCTGCATGACTATTCTACCCATAGAATGTATAAATTCATTCCTTTCCTGAGGGCATTGTGAAATACAAACAGCTTTGTCGGGATCTGAATTTAGCTTAAATCTATTTTCTTATGACTATATGTGTTTAAAGTATCTTTAGAAAGAGTACTCAGTATATGAGATTGAGTATAACCTATTTTTAAACATATAAGATGTGTATTTAGCATTAAAATTATTCAATTCTAATATCACAGTGTCCCATTTACACCCCTACAAACAAACTAGGTTAACAGAATAACTCTTATGAGGCCACTGTATTCAGTCAAAATGTGTTTGATGAAATATGGTTCTTGGTGTAGTATACACTTATGAAAGATGAGATCAGAGTAATGCAAGGATTATACAGACAATTATCAATACTATCTTGACTAACACAGTCACACTCCAATGGCTTGGAAAATCCGAAAGAACTGGTGGCACAAGTTGCAGTATCCAGGACTTCTCAGACTTTTTGCTTGATGCACTCCTTGTAAACAAATTTTATTTTCATTCACTCCCAATTAAATTAATTGAACATTAAATCACAAAACAAATAAAGTGAACAGGATACATCTCAAAAGGCCATTGCAGTCTGTCAAAATGTGTTTGATAGTATATGGTTCTTGGTTTAGTATGCCCTTATGAAAGACAAGATTGTTAAATGGATGTTTTAGTGTGTCACAATTCAGTTTTATGCATTTTCATAAAATAATTTTGTAATAAATAGGAAAATTTAAAATTTGGGCTATACTGAATCAATTAATAATCTAATTTTGATAATCTTCATAAAAAATCTGTTACCATAAATAAAATTAAAATTTCAGGAATTGAATTTCAATTTTACATTTTCACTATTTTTCTTTCCTTTTTAAATCTATATTTTATTTTTATCAAATAACCGTTTTTTTTTTTTACCAAAGATATTTTAGAACCAACTATAAAAAGGGATATTTTAGAATTCAGTATTTTTATAAAATATCTTGTTTAAAATATAATTCTTTTTAAATGTTTGCTTTCATGAAAATATGTTTATATGTATTGTTAACAATGCCAAAGAGATCAGGATTTTTTCATCAAAATCATACTGATTGGCTCATTTAAATGACCAGTATGTTTTGAACGGATCATAAGTGAATAACAGATTCCTCGTAGTCATCAAACCCAATCAGGCATTCTACTAGGTGTACAATGTCTGGCAACTAATCTGATCCAACATGATCCAGATATTTTTGTTCCGTTATAAAGGGATTTATAAATTGCAAACTAGTAAATTCAACCCCTGTGTAGGACTATGCTTTTATTCACCCAGTTAAAATTTTATTCCCCACCGCCCACCCACTAGAATCACTTTGGGAATCTCTGATCGAGATAGACTTCAATTACTGGAGTCTTAGTGAAGATGGATCATTATTTTTTTTTAGAGTTGTCTTTTTTAGCCTTCTCACTTCTATGATTAACCCACAAGGCTGTAGGGTAAGAGGATAGGATCTACAGCTTATAGTTTTGACTTCACCGTTGTCCTTCTACTAGTCTGGTTGCCCAACCAAGACAGTAAAGCTCACGGTTTGGTTTATTTTTTAATGACATCAACTCATCAGTTATTTAATACAAAAATTTGATTAACTTATTAATGAATCAAATGTTTTTTGTGCTATTTTGTTTATAATCACTTGTTTGCCAACATTTGTATATTTTTAAGTATTTCTAACTAATACTAATAATCTATACAGTTATATAATTTATGTAACTATTCCTATATGATATTTGTTTGCGTAGTTACATCATTTCAAGTATTCCAATCTAATACTAGTAATTTTTAAACAATTATAAAGTTTCAAGTAACTAATAATAATAATAATCCTTAGTAAACAATTACAGCTTCAAAAAAATATTGTGAATACAAATAATTTGCAGACAGTTAAATGGCTTGAAGTATTTCTATCTAACATGAATAATTCTATTTAATAATAATTTGTTAGCACAGTTATATGATATAAAGTATTCCAATCCAATACTAATAATATTCAAACAGATCTGTCTGACCCATAAATGAAATGCTAATAGATACTCTCAATCCAGGTCAGAATGAGCCAAGGAATAATGGCAATAAAGGGGTACTTCACACTCCCCAGAGCTCCAGAAGTAGAGCCTTACTAATTTAATGTAATACCCATAACACTCCTTTTGTGTGTGTGTGTGGGGGGGTCTTACCCTCAAGTCGAGGAAACAGTCAGCATATTCCAAGTCCTACTATAAGGCTGATCTACTAGTTTAGTTGCCTACCCAAGACTGTTTGCATTCCCCTTTGCCCTAATGCCCTTAGTTGGAGTATGAAGAAAAGAATTCATACCTGTGTGTGTGTGTATGATTTGTAAACATAATTAGAAGGTAAGATTTTAAACAAGCTTATTCGTTAGCACAGTTAAATGGTTTCAAGTATTGTTATCTAACAAACAAGTTAGCTTGGTTGAGTTTTATGGCATATCCACAATTGAGAGTTATTTAATCCCAAATCCTGTTAATACATAGATACACACATATATGTACTAAATATATGAATTATAAAAGTTTATAAGTAAGATTTTAAACAAGCCATGGCTCATTTGTTTGCTCACAGTTAAATGGTTTCAAGTATTCCTGATTACATGAATAATTCTATTCAATTTTAATCATCTTTTGCACATAGTTAAATGCTTTCAAGTATTTCAATATAACACTAACAATTCAATATCAGTCTTTTGTTTGCACACAGTTAAATGGTGAAACAGTTCTATTTAGACCATAGATGGGACCCTAACAGGTTCTAACATTCAGGGTAAGAGTTGATCTGGGAGTAATGGCAATGAAGTAGTACTTCATAGTTTCCAAAGCTCCAGGGCTGGACCCTCATTATTAGATTGTTTAGTGTCATATCTAGGACACTCTTTGGGCAGGGAAGGGAGGATCTTACCCCTATACAGAGATGTAGTCGGAGTATTCAACAAGGTTGTCCAAGAAATAACATTGGATCATGTTCTTACCTTGATTCAATACCACGCATAAGGATTTCATCTTGCTTTGATTCCACCATGTCATGAGTAAACATGGAGTGAAAGTAAGGAATGGTCGCTGCTAGAATGATCCTGTGGGCTGTGAATTTCTGTTCCCCCACCTGAAATAAAAAAAGATTACAGGTTCAGTAATAACTGGAGGCACAACAATTAACCAGAGTATTAGTATATAAAAATATTTTGCCGTTTAGTAATGCATAACATTTCTTTAATGATAATAAAAATAATCTTTTAGTTCATTTAACTCTTAGAACTTCAATGCCTGTGGATACCTTGACCATGGTCACCTGGCTGAAAAACAGCTGAAAATGTAAAATGTAATCTGTTACTGAACAGCCTTACACTAGCTATTAAATAACAGATTACAACATTTTTATAGGCAACAGTGATGTAGAAATGGGGATTACCTGGCAGGAATTTAGGCTATATGGATATATATACTTCTTGGTATTGGCACAAATTCAACTGTATATATATATAAGTTAGCATAGACACAGAGTTAGGGTCACTTAGTGACTGTAAGTTTCTCACCCATGTGATTATCAGACATATATATATATATTTACCAACCTCTCCACATGAGCAGGATGCAATATAAAGTCATTTTTTAAGCAAAGTTTAACAAGTTTGAATTCAGAGTTTTCTTTCTACACCCATTGCCATACCAAGGTTAAAGAGTCCATACTACCCTACTATTTACTCATAGCTGGAGGGAGAATAGATAGATTTGAACCTTTCCAAAGGGTATTAGAGCTTTGTGAAATGCCAACAGCCTCATCACAGTCCATTTTCTACAAAAATAACCATTACAGCACAAGTACTTATCAAATATATGTATGGTTTTCTCACTTCCTTATGTGAGTCCTAAGAATATAAGTTTCAAATATTTGTAAAAAAATGGAATAGTCAGATGAAACATGTGAGTAGAATGGACAGAGTATGACAATTAGATACTTGATATTCCTCACAGAATGCAAAAAGTAGCCGCAAGGAAGAAGAGCAGAAATATTGCCAAATACCCGAAATTTATAGTTATGAGACTGACATGAGGTAGCGAGAAAATAATTTATTTTAGGCTTCATCCTGCTCTACTAGCCCTCAGTTGAGCACTTTTCTGATTTAGGAAAAATATTTTCAAAATGATTTGTTCATTTCACTATATATATATATATATATATATATATATATATATATATATTATAACAGTGTTGGTTGTCACTAAATCACTTAGTGGGTTAGTGTCGAACTAATTGCAATATAAACACCTCTCCTACAATCACCAGGGAGATACTAAAACAAGCATCTGCCTACAACAAAACATTAGAAAAAATGCCTTCTCTGCCTCCACGAAAAATTAGCCATCATAACCTACCCATCAAAAAAACACCCTACTAAATAAAAAATCTGAAATCCTTTCAAAATGTAGGCACAAGAACAAATACCTTCTCTCACACTTTGATCCATACACATAACCCATCTAACACCTAAAAAAAAGAAAAAAAACCTGAAGCACCATAAGTATCATTTTCCTCCACCAACCATTACACCCGCAACAATATATGTACCATCTTTCTCCATTAACCCCTATACACTTCCCCACATGCCTTCCCTATCTGTTAATTTTACATTTTTATGAACATTAAGAATAGGCCCTAACACCCAACATTCATCTTATCTACCACATATACTACCCTTTTCTACAATAGTGTATAAAACACACAACATTAACACAAACCAGATAACTATTAAAAATAACCATCCCAACCGCCCAACAATTACCCATACCTCCTAAACCTGCCATCTATTTCCTTAATCAATTTCCATAAATTTATAATGACAACACTTTGCTCTTCAGCTATAATCATCATCATACATAAATATACTATTATTGTAACCCCTTCATTATTTTCATTACGCACATACTATCAAAGATAACTATAGTATATATAGTATTTATGCAACATTTCAGCTATTTATTATTATATCCTAGCCCAATTCTCTTCCCTAAATATAATACCAACATTGTACAATATTTTATTGTAATACAATATATTCCTACTTATACCCATTGTGATTCTGGTCTACCATAAAACAACCATTTAAATACACTTACAAATCAAATCTTTATTATGCTTACAAATCATTTATTCATTCACCTTGACATGCAATGATGATGCTTTGTTCCTTAGCTATAGTCACCTACACATACAGAAATAAAATTATGTAGTAAAAATCAAGATACACCACCGACTTTACATATGGTTTAATACAACGTGCTGCGTTTGTACATTCAATTACACCCATACATACACACATTAATATGAAACTATAACCCACACAAGCATATGGACACACACACTTATAGACTGATAATCACACGTAAAGATTCCTACAAAATTCCAATGGTTTTTTTACTGTATTTTTTCAATTTTTGATTCATTTCATTTTCTTAACTGCCTGATGATTGCTGTTTTGAAAAAAAACTCCATGAAACCCAGGGGTCACAGTCTAAATTCCATGAATTAAATATATATATCTAATAGATATTTATTTATTATTATTACTATATATATATAT
Organism: Sepioteuthis lessoniana; assembly: GCA_963585895.1. Classification (NCBI taxonomy): domain Eukaryota; kingdom Metazoa; phylum Mollusca; class Cephalopoda; order Myopsida; family Loliginidae; genus Sepioteuthis; species Sepioteuthis lessoniana. The sequence continues at coordinate 63,501,294 of OY757922.1, forward strand.
ATATATATATATATATATATATATATATATATATATATACACACAAACAACTACAAGTCACACAGAGAGCATAGATTTTCCTGACTCTCTCTCTCTCTCTCTCTCTATCCATCTTTATCATCCATTGCTCCCAGGAGGTCTTCCAAACTACATGCTCTGTCTGCACAAGGTTGATTTAAATAAATTCTTGCTGGTCAGCCAACACTGGCACGTCCACGTGTAGAGGTCCATAGAAGAACGTCACTTATAAATTTGTCGTTGCTTCTTCAGCACTTTCCTGTATGTCTTGTTTGTCCTACTTGGATGGTATTCGAGGTGGAAGGTAAGTGGCTGTACAAATATTGTTTTGAGGGGTGTTACTTCCAGAAATTGTTCAATATAGCTCATAACATTCTTGTGTAGTTCTCCCATCTAGCTTTATCACTGCATTTTGTTAGCATCCAAACAGTAGTTAGCAAAGCTACAGCTTGGAAGAAATCCTGGTTTATTTTATCAGATATATCAGATTTCCATATGATTGAAAACCAATTGATAGCAGTCCACACCTATGCTACACATATGTTAACATCACTTTCAGTAGATGAGATATTGCTGCTAAGGTATGTTACATTGTGAACTAATTTTAGATGTCTGCTACTTAGAGTGGAGAAAGCTCCTTGTTTAAAACATATGTACTCTGTTTTATTTGCATTCACGTGGAGACCAAAGCCTCCAGCTGTTTGCCCTTGGTTATGCAGTAGTGATTTGGCTTGGCCAGGTGTATTTGCAAGAAGTGCTCTATCATCTGCATAATCCACAAAGCTTGAATAAAATAAAAAGACATTATTGGACTTATACTCTCTTTTAAACTTACAAATCCTAATTTGCATTGCAATATTTGCTTAAAAGCAATGATAAATTCTGGAATATGATTCGGTGAAGATGGGGGAAAAGAATAACCAAAAAATACCGACAAAAATCCAATACACTCACACTTCTGAAAAAAAAGGATATAGGCATATATAACCGGAGGCCATGGGAAGCAGTAAGGTAGATGAATCCAAAGCTAGGTCAACAATAAGCTACACCAGATGCTGGGCAGAAGAATCTCATAGATCAATTGCCATGATCAAATAGTTGTCAGAAAAATACTGCTACTCAGCTATAAGGGTGGTGTCTATTAATGAGGAAAAAACAGGCAATGAAAGATTACCATGACCAATTCAAAACATATCCTATTTACCAACCCCTCCGCTCGGGCAGGATATGACACAAGGTCAATTTTTAAGCGGAGTTTAACAGGTTTTAATTCAGAGTTTTCCTTCTCCTGGACTAGTTGCCTAACCAAGGCTGAAGAACCTAGTCTGTCCTCCTATTTACCCATAGCTGGAGGGAGAATAATTGGATTCATACCTTTCCCAAGGGTATTAGTGCTATGTGAAATGCAATCAGTCTCGTCCAGGATTTGAACTCGTGTCGGCGTGTTCATTTCCTACGACGATAACAATTACACCACGGGCACCTCCAATTCAAAACATATGTCCAAACTACATCCTCCTTTGCACAAGTAAACAAGGGGTGTGATCTGCTGAGGTTGGAGCTCAGGCCCTAGCGCTTCAAAAATCAGCTACAAAGCTCAAGCACATTATATATATATATATATATATATATATATATATATATATATGAGAGAGAGAGAGAGAGAGAGAGAGAGATAGACACACAATGACATATATATATATATATATATATATATATATATATATATACACACACATCTTGTCTGTAGTTATTAAGCAAATCATATAAACTTCAACAAATCAAATTTGGTTTAAACAAAAATTATCAAATTTTAAACAATCAATTTAGAAGTCAAAACAAAGCCGAAGTTAATATTTTAGGTAGTGGTAATTTACTAAACCTTTTGCTTAGATGTGACACAAGGTCATGTGAATGGGCACCAAATGAGACTTGAACTAGCTTGTGAAGGTTTGCTAGTCTAGCTTGCTAACCATTACACCACCCAAGATTGAAATTAAGTAAATTATTTGATGTATTCTAAAAATCTGCTGTCTGAAGTTATTAGGCAAAACCAAATAATTATATTTTACTTCAATAAAAAGGTGATAAAAATCATCAAAAATTGATCAATACCTATAATAGAACCAATAACAAAAACATGATAAATCTTTACATCTTTTAAATTCTAACATAGTGACCCTTCTTCTCAATAACGACCAGTAATCTATTATCCATTGATTTTTTACTTTAGCAGGTTCAATGACATGGTAGTTTTAATTGCTTCCTATAGGTGTGCTTGGCTGTTATATTGTTTTTCATCTTCACAACAGACCAAAAGTTTTCAATCAAATTCAGTTTAGGACTTGATGGTGGCCATTTCATTTTTTTCTCTCCCATAAATCTTTAATGCTCGAGGAATTCATATGTAAGGTTAGATATATGAGAAGGAGCATTGTCGTGTATAAATACACACTTCACTTTGAAACTGCAAGACTGGGACTTGTACCATGCAAAGAAATCTTGTCCATAAAATCACAATAGTTAGCACTGTACAGTTAAACTCCTTTGACTTTGAATGGTTCTCTAATGGTTTGGTTGACAATTCCAACCCATGTCATCACAATGTTACCTCCTTGTTGTTTGTTTTAGCCAAAGGCATATTTGAATTGGATAAAATCCATCCTTTGGCCCATCCATCAGGTCCATCACATGTTACTCAAGATTTGTCTGTGAAAAGTACTATAGAAAATTCAATTTTAATGTATTCCTTGGCATAATTTTGATGCCTTAAAATATTTGCTTTCGTGAGATGAGGTTGCCAAGGAGACTTTCTCTTTTACAGATCCCAATTTACAAAGTATTTTTCACACTTTGTCCTTCTTGACTCCTTCAATCCCAGCCTTTTCAAAGATCTGAGCATTAGTCAAAAGTTGGTGTTTCATTATCACTTCCTTTAGTTTCAGTTCATTGCAAAGAAATTCTTAAAGCCTTTTCCTTTGCTTTGAGCTCTCAACTTAGTCATATTTTCAAAAGCCTTCTTTATTGTTTAATGATCTCTCCAAAGCTCCTTTGATATCTCTCAAGTGGTCATCCCCCTCACTGAACAACTTTGTTATTTTCTGTTTTTTAGCAGTTGTTGGATCCTTCCCTTTATCCATGTTTCAACATATGGGCAAAAAGAAAAAATTGATTTTATTAGACTAAAGAGGTTTTAAGCTAATATTAGTTTAATCTACATATAAACTTGTCAGTCTATTTTTATGAATTCCAAATATTTCAAAAACTAACCATCAAAAATGTCAGAGATTTTAGTTGGATATTTTATGGAAGGTGGAAATCATCATCATGTCACACTGCCAGCACGGAGCACCCTGACCCTCTTTCACCACCTGTCTATTGTCCATCGCTCCCGGGAGGTCTTCCAGGCTACATCCTGTATCAGCACAGAGCTGTTGTATATAGATTCTAGCTGGTCGTCCAAATGAAGGGGTCCACAGGAGTATATCGCTTATGATTTCGTCCTTACTTCTCCAACAGTGTCCCACATGTCTATTTCGTCTAACTTGCATAGTTTTCATGATGGGTGGTAGGTGGCTGTATAGCTGCTGTTTTGTGAGGTATTGCCTCCAGGACTGGTTCAATATTGCTTGCAGCATTCTTGCGTAATTGCCATCAAGCTTATTCTCCATACATTTAGTTAGCATCCATGTAGTGCACCCATATAGCAGTGTTGACAATACTGCTGCTTGGAAAAAACTGCATTTTATTTTATCAGTCAGGTCTGACTTCCATATTACTGATAGCCTATTGATAGCTGTCCATGCCTTTGCCAGTCGCATGCTGATGTCTGTCTCAGTTGATGAGACACTGCTTCGGAGGTAGGTGAACTTGTCCACTAGTATCAAAGGCCCACCCTGTAGTGTGGAGAGGTCGCCTCTTTGATTAAAGCAGATGTATTCTGTCTTGTCTGCGTTGACATGGAGGCCTATGTTACTAGCTGCTCGTTCCAGACTATGTAGCAATGATTCGGCTTGGGTGGGTGTATTTGCCAGAAGTGCTATGTCATCAGTGTAGTCCACATCCATAATTGTTTGTGCAGGGTATATCCTGCTTCTTTCCTTTGTCAGCTTGAAACTGTTTTTTTCATTATATCTAAAGATGTTCTAAGCATGTAGTCTAGGCAGATGATAAACAGGTATGTGGCTAATGTGTTTCCTTATAGCACACCTGCTACAATGTTGAAGTAGTTTGTCTGCATCCGGTGAGCAGACTTACTTTTATGTTTTTATATAGCATCATCATGGCTGTGATGGTTTCTTTGGGGAGGCAGTAGGCGAGAAGTATTTGCTCCATCTTTTCTCTGTGTATGGAGTCAAATGCCTTGGAGAAGTTGACAAATAATATTGTTGCCTCAAGGTTTTTTGCAAGTACACCTTTTAGAATTCAACGGATAGTCAAAATTTGTGAAGTCATGGATCGATTTCTCCAAAAGCTTTTTTGGTTCTTTCGAAGTATCTTCTAAATTTTTAGTTTTATGTGGTTGGTGAAAATCGATGAGCTAAAATTTAATAAATTTTGGTTCAGAGCTTTTTGAATTAAGATTTACTTGATTTGCATAACTTAAGAGAGTGTGTATATAAATATATTTTCTCTTTAAAAAAACTCCAACAATTTAAATAGGATGTAAGCATCTTTCATGTTAAATTCCCCCAACCTATAAACCGGCTCATTGGCTTAGTGGGTAGAGTGTTCGCCAATGATCCAGGAGACCTTGGTTTAATCCCAGACTTTAAAAGTGGTACTTGATACCTCTTTGCTTAACACTCAGCAATATACGGTACGTATCAAGAGTAAAGTGGAGCAATTCAGGGAAAGGAGTAGCGCCCTCCTCTAAAAGGGAGCCTTCTGGTCGCCCTCGACTACGGTTGCCAATTTTACTTTTTACTGATAATAATGATAATAATAATTGTAAAACTAAAATTAATTGTCCAATGAATGGTTTGTGTAATTTGAAAAACGTAGTATATCAAGCTATTATTTTTCCAAAGGAGGATATAAAAGATTAAAAAAAAAACTTATATCAGTATTTCATCAGTTAGATGGAAATTAAGATATAATAATCATATTCATTTGTTCTCTCATGAATGCTTGAGAAATCAAACAATTTTATCCAAACACTTTTGGAATTTGAAAAATATGGGTTTAACCCCAGAAATTCAATGGAGAATATTGAAAAGATCTACTACTCTGAGTTGCTTTGATGGTAGATGTAATTTGTGTTGGGAAGAAAAGATACAAATTATGTTATACTTTGATCCTGGTAACCTATTAAATCAGAGATGTGATTTTATAGCTACATGTAGGCATAAAAACTAATTTAGACTGTTTTCAAAAATAAGTGAATAAATGAATAAATAAACAAACAGAAAATGAATAACTATGATTTATAAAATTGGTAAATGAATGAAAATTTGAATTTATATAAGTGATTTTTTTTCTATTATTGTAATTTGGAGGGGGTTAGCATAATTAACATAAGTTTTAGATTTTTTAATTCATTCTAATAATAAAAATTGATATACTAAAATTAGATTTTCTGAATAATTTTTTAAAAAATGTTTGAATTTTTGACATGTATTATTGTAACTGTAATTTTTGCCTGTTAAATTTGAAGTATGATGAAACCGGATGTAGTTTTACATGCCATAATATTTTGATACTTATTGCTACTTGAAGGTTTAGGCTTGCTTTAATACATAGGAGAAATAATTTCTTTTTTGGTCTAATTCTGGTCGTAAATGTGAAAAAATTTATTTTAATCCATTTCTTGTTTAATCTGAAGAAGTCCTGTTAATTCTTTAGAGCATTGATTTATATCAATGCTTTTAACAGGATTGAAATAAATTTATTAGTTAATGTGACCGATTGTTGTTGTTTTTTTTTTTAAGAGAAAATTATTTGCTCTGTGGATTTTATTTACATTGAGCTCTTTACCAGGATTATTTAAATTTAATGTTCTATTTTTGAATATTTTTGATTGGAATTATTCTCTACTCTGGATTTACTAGATTGAATAATATCTTATATATATATATATATTGTTTTCTTATTTAATGGCATGTCAACCTTTATGGTTTATTTAATGCCAAAGCCATCCTTGTAGAAAAATAGCAGAGATACTTTTTAAACCATAGCTGGGAAAATAAGTGGGTCCATACCTTTCTCAAGGGTGTTAATCCAAATGTGAAAATAATAGTTTGACTGAAGTTTAAATTCATTTACTTCAAGATCACTGTTCAGCACTTTAGCCATTACACCTTGGCTTTGCCATATATATATATATATATATATATATATATATATATATATATATATATATATATACATGGAAGTATATGCGACATAATAGTTATTGTCATAAGGAAAAGAACTTGAAGAGCCAAGTTCAAATCCTAGATTAGGCAGTTTGTATTTCATTTCACATAAATACTCTTGGGAAAAGGCATAAATCTTTCTCTTCTTCTTCCAGCTATGAGTACATAGTCGGGTAGACTGGTGTCTTTAGCTTTGATAAGGCAATCAGCCTAGGAGAAGGAAAAACTATGAATTCAAAATGTGAGGAGTGTTTTTCAAGAGAATCAGTGGCATGTTGGAGCACCATTCTTCTCTTACACAGGCTATCAAATGACAGATTACAACATCTTATAGGTAATAGCAATAAGGATTCCTTGACAGGAATTCAGGCCACCCAGGTATATATACTTCTAGGTTTCTTATTTAATGGCATATCAATCTTTGTGGGTTATTTAATACCAAAGCAATCCTTGTAAAAAAAGACAGCAGTGGTGCTATTTAACCCATAGCTGAGGTGATAAGTGAGTTTATAATGCCTAATAATATCCATTTTGATTGTATGATATTCAATAAAAAATGATAGAATCTTCATAACTTTGGTTTAAAATTAACTTTTTTTTTAATTCTAAGGGAGTGTACTTATTAATGGGTGATACTATAATACTTAATAACATCTATTTTGATTATATAATGTTCAACTAGAAATAATATAATCTTGATATCTTAAGAAGAAAAACTTTTTATCCAAAAAATTTGTTTGATTTCTTTACTTAATGGCATATTAACCTTTCTGGGTTATTTAATGCCAAAGCCATTATTGTAGAAGAACAGCAGTGATACTATTTAACCCATAGCTACAGGGAAAAGGTGGCCCCTACCTTTCCCAAGGGTATTAGTCCAAAAGACCATGTAATAACACAACTGGAATTAGAACTTGCTTACCTTGAGGCTACAGTCCAGTACTTTATCGATTATGCCATGGAGACTCTCTCATATTTGTTAGGGATTGTACTTGTTTATAGATGACATGGTGTACTAAACACATATTGCTTTTCTCATACTCAGTCAACATTGTTGAAGGAGAGTCTCTTAGGTGCAGTGGCTAAAATGCTGGAATGTTACATTGTAGTAAATGAGTTTCAACTCCAGTCATGCTATGATGTTCAATTTAGGACAAATACCTTTGGGAAAAGTATGAATCCCCTTATCCACCCAGTTATAGTTAAATAGTATTACTACTCTTCTTCTACAAGGATGGCTTTGACATTGAATAACTGTAGCAGCTTTGTTAAGGGCCAGAAATAAAGACACAAAAAAGGAATTGAGTTAAACAAATATATTAACAAAGAACAGTAATACAACATATACAAATGAGAGGGTTACCAGCAAGACTATTCGGTCTGACTGTTAAGGCTGTTTGCTGGAATATTGCAGTACCTGCTGCTATTTATAGCTGGGAGAATTCATGCGTCCTTGGGTAAATTACTATAACAATAACCCACATTGATTGATAAGCCATTAACCGAAGTACTGTATTTTAAGTTTATAAAAAATACTGTTGTGCGGTAGAGTGTAGTCTTTTATTTTTTTTTTGTATTAAAAAATTATCAACAGTATTAAGGAAAAGATTTTTCATATGGGGAGGGGGGTGCTAGAGATATTTGTATTTGTTTTTCAGGTTCGAGAGAATTGTGAGTACAGGACCCACATAAATAACAGAGAATTTGAGATTGAAGTAGCAGTAATGGTATTAACAGGTCAAATACACCAAACCTAGATGATTTTAAACCAATGACCAATCGGACAGATGTAATCAGGATTTTAAATCCTGCTAAAAAATTTGTCACTTTTTAACAGATAAGCTTGTATGAATATATTCCAAATTTGCAAAATGATAATTTTTAAACCAGATCTAAATGAATTGGAGTTTTTCTTTTTCCTTTTTTTTAAATAAATGAGTTTTAGAATATGTTTAGATTTGTTAAACTTGTCAAAGAATAGGGTTGAGTAGCCCACAACAGATTGTGAGGTGATCAAGGCGAATGCCTGGTGATTGGAAGAGGCAAATCAACAACAAAACTAAAATGTCGTGTGAGTCAAAGGCACAATGGTTACTGTAATGAAAATAGAAAGGATGATCTGAATTCAAATCCTATGCGAGGCTGTTTGCTTTTAACTTCATACAAATACCCAGAAAAGGCATGAATCCTTTGGTTCTCCACTCCAGCAGTTAAAAGTATATAAAAGGGCAGACCGGGTTATTTAGCTTTGTTTGATAAGGCGATTAGCCTAGAAGAAAAAAGTGTTGCTCAGAAGAATCTGTAGCATACAGTTGCAACATTCTTCTTTTATCAGCTCATCTAAAAAGCATGGCTGGTTCTTCTCAAGCCTTCACTCCAAAAAATAAATCATCTGTGTAGTTCATTGCTAAGCTTTAGGATATGATTGACTGGCTTTAATGGTATGTCAACCAATATAGGGTCATTTAGAGGCAAGAGGTTAAAGAATCACATTTATTGTATATTTATATCTACATTTTTTGTGCAGTTGTTTCTTAAAATTTTTACACACAGTTATATTACTATCTCATATAAATAATTTGCACACAGTTGTATGGTTTCAAGTATTCCAATCTAATATCAATAATTTTATGATTTCAAGTAACTATTTCTATTTGATAATAGTCATTTGTTTGTACACAGATAATTTCAAGTAATTAATAATAATAATAAAAAGGTAAGTTGGTGACCAGAAGGCTCCCTTTTCAATAGCTACTACACCTTTCCCAGGATTGCTCCACTTTACCCTTGATACGTACCTTATATCGCTGAGTGTTAAGCAAGAAGATATCAAGAACCATTTTTAAAGTCTTTGGTATGATGTGACCTAGGATTAAACACAGGTCTCCCGGACCATTGGCAAATACTCTACCCACCAGGCCAATGAGCCGGCTCATTGGTCACCTTTGACTACAATCGCCAACAATAATAATAATAATCCTGAATAAATAATTATAACTTCAAGAAACTATTTTTAATATAGATAATTTGTAGTTATATGGCATTAAGTATTCCGATTAAATATGAATAAATTTTAAGCAGATCCATTTAACCCATAAATGGAGTATAACAGGTTCTTCCCCTCCAAATCAGAATGGACCAGGGAGTAATGATAATGAAAGAGTACTCCACACTTCCCAAAGATCCAGAACAAGAGTCTTGCCATCAGATGCAGTTTAATGTCAGGACCCCACGGTTTTTTTTTTTTTGTCGGGGGGGTCTTAACCTTTCAACCAATGATACAGTTAGTGTATTCTCAGCCCTACCAAAACAGCAGAATTATAAAAAATAAGTTATATGTTATTTAGCATTCTATACACAAAGACTAAATCGCTCATAAATCTTTCTTCAAGAGATTGCTTTTTGGTATTAACATTTTTATGTACTGGAATTGGTTTGGTTTAGTTTAGTTTAGTTTCTTTGTTTAATGACATATTTACCTTAATGGATTATTTAATGCCAAAACTATCCTTTATAGAAAGACAGTCATGGTACTATTTAACTTATAGCTGAGGGGGATAAGGGGTTTATACCTTTCTTAAGGATATCAAACCCAAAGTGAACGCAATACTATGATTTCACAGTCCATCATGTTAAACACTACACCACAGGGACTCCCATACAGGAATTGTTATCGGTCATTTTTTAAATATTCCTTACTGTTTATATATAAAAATCTATCATTATTGAAAATATCTAATCAAGCAGTAACAGTTGTTTCACCCAAATGCATATGAGAAAAGGGACAAATCCATCTATTCTCCCTCCAGCTATAGCTAAAATAATAGGGCAGACAGAGCTCTTTAGTCTTGGTATGGCAGCTACTCAAAGAGAAGGAAAATTGAATTAAAACCAGCAGTACTCTGCTAAAATATTGACCTTGTGTCATATCCTGCTCATAGTGGAAGGGTAGGACGAATACATACAAGTTCACAGTAGGTTAAATTGGCTGTTTGGACTGAACATTGCAAAAAATATTATAAACTATACAATGGGTACACATGGGCTAGAATTTCATCAGAAACCCATTTATCACCTCAAAATAGCTCTATGTTGGAAAGAATTTAATACTTATTAGACTTTTGACAAACATGCAAAAAATAAAAAAATAAAAGCAAAGTCAATTAGCAACATATACACCGCACATCACTCACTTTCAACAAGTAATATTGATCTAAACTCAGACATAGGGAGGCTATTTCATTTTATTTAACAATTAAGATTAATAATGATCATGTTTTCATAAATGCTTTGAAAATTTTATCTGAAAATATGGAATCCAAGTCTTTAATTTTTCAAATCAACCAATTTTCTAGTCAGAGTTTCTACAACTGTGCTGGTTCAAATATAAGTATGTAATTATCATTGATTTTATAGCCTGACATTGGCCCAGCGGTTAGAGTGTTCGCCAATGGCCCGGGAGACTTGGGTTCAATCCCAGGTCGAGTCATACCAAAGACTTTAAAAATGGAACTTGATACCACCTTGCTTAACACTCAGCATTATAAGGTACGGTTCAAGGGTAAAGTGGAGCAATCCTGGGAATGGAGTAGCGCCCTCCCCTACACCTTGGTGTAGTAGCTATCGAAAAGGGAGCCTTCGGGTCACCCTCGACTATGGTCGCTAACTTTACTTACTTACTTACTTATAGCCATGGACTAATTCTATTTAAAAAAAAACAACAAAATTTAAAGATTTTACTGGTGGATATTTTCCAAATAACTGAGGCAGAACTGAATGAAATCACTTTAAGGTGATAGTATGCAGGTGTTTGCTTGAGAATACACAAGTAGCATGTTCTACCTTGGTGTTTTTATGATATTTCCAGATATACAGAAGATATTTTAATGTTTTATACTGCCCCTCCTCCCAAAAAACAAGAATTTTTGAGAGGTGATGCTTTAAGATTATAAAAAGTAAAATTTTACTGCAATTGACATAAAAATATTAAAATTTTTAGTTCAAAAAACCAAACATTTCTGGAGTATAAGAGTAAGTAAAGTTAGACCATAGTTGAGGGAGACCTGAAGGTTTCCTTTTCAATAGTTACAATATCAAGGTGTAGGGGAGAGTGCTACTATATATGAGTATTTGGTCTTAAATTAGCAAATACCTGAGCTAGAAAGAAATTTTAAAGATTACACCATAATTTTGATGAAAAATTTGCACACGAATTTTATCATTAATTTTTCAATAAAACTATCACTTCAAAATGCTAACTTTTCCACTAAATATGATAGAAACAAAATTCAAAAAACGTGTTTGCTCCAAATTCAAGAATAAGAATATGCCCATGTCCTGTTACACTAATAATCTTTAAAAATAGCCAAAGTCAAGGCCCTAGCCCACAGCTTTGTTTTAAGGTAATTCCATTTTAAATTCAATTTGTGAACAATATACATGGGTTAAATCTTCAACAGACTACATATAGTGATTTTCTAAACATAGTTTGGTGTGAGGCCAGAAGTATAGAGAATCCAGAGAAAATTGAACTCCCTACCAATGGTCTGCTAACCTAGCTTGATCATATCATACCAAGTGTTCCTCATTTTTTAACAGTAAATGTTAGTTGATATGGGTGGCATAGTGGTTATTGAAAGGGACTTAATGAGCCAAATTCAAACCTGAAAAGGCTGTTGATGTTTCTCTTAATACTAATGCCATTGAAAGGCATGAATCCATTGCTTCTCAATCCTGATAGAGGTAAATAGGTAGGCAAACTGGTCTCAGAGAAGGAAAAACTGAATTCAAAACCAGGAAAAAATGTACTTGCTATGGAAACAAAAGCACCATAACTGATGTGGTGTGGCTGTAGCCCTATATTCCTCAGGGGGTTTGCAACCCTATCCTCCAAAGAAGTCTGATTTTAGAAGATACATGAAGGGTATAGCTGTGTCTAGTCTAACAATAATCATTGGAAATAGACTTTGCAAGCAGAGTTCAAGTTGTGTTTCACTTTGTGTCAATGCTCTTGGGAAAGGCACGAACCCATCTCTTCTCCAGTTCAAAGTAAATAGTAGACAGACTGGGTTCACAAACATTGTAAATAGACAAACCAATCTAGGGAAAAACAAAACAAAAAACAAACCCTGAATTCAAAATGAGGATGCATAGAACAAGCAACTCTACCCACAAAACCTACTTGCTATCAAAACTAAAGGACAGTCAATGACAGGGTGTGGCTGTAACCCTATACTCCACACTGTGTCTACAAGATTAGCTGCAAGTGTGAGGAGCATACTGTTGCTCTTCTTTGAAAACTTACTGTATTTAACAATCTATACATTATCACAGTTTTATGACAGATCGATTTATCTTAATGGCATGTCAACCCATCTAGCTTTGGTTTGATTAAGTTGGATTTTATGGCATATCAACCTCTGTACATTATTTAATGCCAAATCCAGTTTATACACACCCACTTGAATATCAAATATATATATGATTTGTAAACACCTTTTATAGATAACATTCTTAACTGATATCACATCTAGGACACTCATTGAGGAAGGTCTTACACCTTTGCAGAGATGCAGTCAGTGTATTCTATAACCCCAGCCAACTGGGTTGAACCCATCTAGGATTATTTCATGCCAAAAGGTTAGGGAATCATGTTGATTGTAGGTTCATATTTACATTTTTTTTTGTGTAGTTGTTTCTGAAGAGTTTGTTTTTCCTCAGATTCTATTAAATACAAATATTTTTCAAACAGGTACAACCCCTCTTGGTCAGAATAGACCCGAGAGTAATGGCAATGAAAGGATACTCCACATTCTCCAGAACTTCAGAAGTGGAGCCTCACCATCAAGTGCAGTTTATTGTCATACCCAGAACACCTCTTTATGGGGTGGATCTTAGCTTGCAGGGGGTCCACAGCCTACCAACAGAGCAGGAAATAGTTTTATGTGGTGACATATAATTAACAATTATTCAATTCGGACAGCTAAGAATAAAAAATTTAACATCCCTGATGGATATCAAATAAAATGTTGTTTAATTACAAGAGAAAATTTCCCTTATTTTTTATTTCATTTCTTTAAAATCAAAATTTTAAAAAATTCCTTCTGATTTTATTTCCAGCATAGAGATATCATAAATAAGACTTTAAATTAATTTAGGGAAGTCTCTGTAGAATAATGACCAAAGTGCTGGAGTGCAGCTTCAAAATAAATGAGTTTGAACTCCAGTCACGATATTACATTCACTTTGGGAAAGGTATGGACCTCCTTATTCCCCCAGTTATGGTTTAAATAGTATCACTGCTGTTCTTCAACAAGGATAGATTTGGTAAAAAATAACCCATGAAGGTTGATATGCCATTATAACAAAGAAACCAAACTGAAACACACTTTAAAACACACTACTCATACATTATAAAATTTAAAAAGATTAATGTTAATTGGGAGTGAAAAGGTTTGAAGGAGAAAAATTTCAATGAGTAACAAGACTTACCCCTCATTACAATAGAGATTTGTTCAAACACTTTTCCTAAGTAGGAAATAGTACTACACAAACAAAATCTATTTCCTAATATTTCCTACTCATATTACATTTGTAACTTTAACAAGGATATGTGGACTCAAGCATTTGGCCTAATTCTTTATTTCAACTTTATAGTTTGTATTATTTTATAGTTATCACAACAGTCCATGATGATATTGGGGCGTCTGTTTAGGAAGGAATGAGGGATTCACTGTTATCTCTGTTATATTAAAAATTTGGATAAAAAAATGACTCAATGAAAATGCACATCATAAAAAATTATCATTCAGCAGAAAATTGGACTGGAAATTGCTTTATTCTTAATGTTTGAGAATTTTAAGAGCATTGCTCTTAGAAAAATCTTGCTCCAATGTGCTTTTTTGGCTAAGTTGTAGTTAGAGGTCATATAAAACAAGTCAGGGTTGCCATTCAGTACTTTTCAAGACTTAAATTAGGCAAATTTGGTACTTAGTAAAGCTTTCTGGTACCAAAAATAAAGAATAGGTACTAAAGTGAACATCTGGTATCGAGTTGGTCCTATTCTCAAATTTCTGAGGCAAGACACATAAAAATATATTTAACTAGAGCTTACGTAAAAATACACATGCATACATGTATTCATCCAGCCCTTCCGCAAGAGCAGAAGTAAAGTTTAATAGGTTTGAATTCAGAGTTTTCCTTCCCCTAGATTGGTTGCTATACCAAGATTAAAAAACCCAGTCTGCCCTACTATTTAACCATAGCTAGAGGGAGAATATTTGGTTCATAGATTTCCCAAGAGTATTAGTGCTATTTGTGAAATGCAAAATGTCTTGTCCAGGATTTGAACTTGGTTCGCCATGTCCATTTACAATGATGATAACCATTAAGATCTTACCTCTTTTTATCAGAGTTTCATAACTAAAAGCTTCAGATATCAACAAAGTTATTTGATTTAATGGGACATCAACCAATGATGTTTATTAAATGCCAAATCCTTTTTATACGTACATTATACATGATTTTTAAGTGAGTAGTTTATAGGACACATTTTTTTAATGAGCCAGAGCTCATTTGTTTGCACACAGATAGTTTCAAGTATTGTTATTTATCGAATACCAAAAACTCAATCTAATATTAATCAGTTACCTGCACACAGTTAAATGGTTTCAAGTACAGTAAATTATAAACCAGTTTTATTTGACACATAGATGGGTCCTTGGTAGGTACTATCACTCCAGTACAGAGTGAAACTTGGAGTAATAACAATGATGGGTTACTCCACATTCTCCAAAACTCCAGACGGTTTGGTGTCATATCCAGGACACTTGTTTGGTGGAGGGGTTTACCCCTCTGCAGTGATGCAGTTTGTGTATTCTAAAGCCCCAATCAACTGGGCTGAGATATTTAACAAGGATACAATCTTCAGACTAATCTGATGATTGTATCTGAGTCAATGCATGAAACTTTAAGTAATGAGACAAATACAAGGTGAGATCTTAATTTCTTTATCCTGCTCTGCAGGGCAGCATTTAGGCACTGTCTTTATCAACAAAACTTTTTAAAACAATTTGTTGTGTGTGTGTGTGTGTGTGTGTGTATGTATGAATTTGCAGAGGAAAGACAGAGACTGCTATCAACAGGTTATGGACCATAAGGAAATCTAATCTCTCAGATAAAATAAAAGAAATTCTTCCAAGTGGTAGCTGTATCAGTACTATTGTATAGCTATACCACCTGAACTTTAATGAAGTGCTTAAAAAAAAAAAAGCTAGATGGGTATTACACAGGAAATCTTGGAAGCAGAACCCCACAAAATAACAGGTGTAAGGCCACTTACCTCCCATCTCACAAACCATCAAAGTAAGACAAACAATACATGCAGGGTAACTGCTAGAGAAGCAGTCACAAACTCATAAGCAAAGTTCTCCTTTGTGTTCCCCCACATGGATACACCAGTGTTGGGTACATTCATCAGCTATGTACAGACACTGGATGCCATCTAAAGGATCTTCCAAGAGGCTTGGCTGATAGGGATGGATAATGAAAGAGTCAAAGGAATCCATGCTATCAACACAACTGGATGATCATAATGAGACAGACATGCAAACATATATGTTTTATGATTTCAATCAATACAGGAAATTATTATTATTATATTTATTATTTATATTGATATATAATTACAAGCATCAGAGTTGGAATCCTGATAAATTGAAGAGTGAGAATCATAGATTTTATATATATCAACTCAGCAGCCCTACTTTTAACTTCATCAGTCAGATACTGTATCATCTTTTTTCTTTTTGAATCACCATACCAACAGTTAATATTTTCAAAATCTCTTTTTATATTGTGTTTGTTTATTTCAATATACAGATATCATACAATTCATTTAAAATCCCTTTTGCCAAACTGATTGATTTTGATGGCATGCCAACCAGTCTAGGGTTATTTTATGCCAAGAGGTTAGGGAATCACACTTATTGGACATTCATATTTACATTTTTTGTATAGATGTTTTGTAAGAGTTTTTCTTTTTACATTTTTTGTGTAGATGTTTTGTAAGAGGGTTTTTTTTCACTTGGTTATATGACATCAAGTATTCTTATCTAATAGAAATAACTTACACAGTTATATGATTTCAGTTAAGTAAAAATAATCCTCACAAAACAATCATAGCTTCAAGTAACTGCTCTTAATACAAATAATTTACAGTTATATAGTATCAAGTATTTCTATTAAATATGAATAATTTTTAAACAGATCTATTTGACCTAATGATGAGACCCTAACAGGTACTATCACACCAGGTCAGAGTGGACCTGGGAGTAAAGCCAATGATGGGGTATGCTACACTTCCCAGAGCTTCAGAAATGGCGCATCATTATCAGATGTAGTTTAGTATCACACTCAGAACACTTTTTTTGGAGCGGGGGGGGGGTGTCTTACTCCTCTGCAAGAGATATAGACAGTGTATTTTCTAAGATAAAAGGAGAAATTTACCTAAGATTTGCTATGACCAGGTTACCTCCCATCTCAAACCATCAATGTAAAATGAATAAGATATGTGGGGCAATTGCTATATCAAGTAAAAAAAGAAATTTTAATTTTAAAAATCTACTAAAATTAAACAAATTACTTGATCTTAATAAAATTTTCAGAATATACTAAATAAAAAAAGAATCCAAAGAAGTTTCCATTTCAAATTTTCTAAAAAAAAAAAAATATTGCTCTTCTTGGCAATCTTTTTATTTTTACTAGCTACCCTACATGAGCAAAAAAAATTGCCAATATTTATATATTTTCATCATCCTCTGTGTTGACACAGAGAGCTATGAAAAGATTCATGATGGGAATATCGTTGTTCTAAGTTAGGTCTGAGGATATATTCTAAATTACTTAATCATTTAGGTAATGAAACTTCTTAACTTTGTCCTCAGAGCTGACAAATTTGGTCTTATGTAAGAAAAGACATCTGGCAAAGCTGTCATAAATACAGATAATGAATATACATTTCTCAAAGTACTGTATTTTACAAGCCTTTGAAGTGTTTTAATGTTCTCTAGAAGTATAATCATTAAGAGTCATGGTCATCTAGTAAGATATATCACCAATGACATATGACTAACATTCTTTAAAAGCAGCAAAAAGGAAAAATACTGTTAAGGGTTTTAAAACAATACTTGAAATTCATACGTGGGAGATGACACATTTTTCTTGATGACTTATTTTTATTTATTTTTAAATAAATTCACAATTCAGCTTTAGTCTCAAGAGAGATCATGGAAGAAAAAAATATTTCTTCATTGACATTAGAAAAAAAAATTTATACACACACGTACATCTTTGCTAAAAACAAACATTTCAAGAAAGAAATAACCCAGTTGATGAAGCTTAGAATATGTTGACTGTATTCTCTGCAGAGGGGTTAGAGGGGGGTTCTGGTTAAGACACTAAACTGCATTTGACAGTAAGGCTCCAGTTCTGGAGATCTAAGGAATGGAAAATATCTCTTCATAGCTATTACTCTCAGAACCACTCTAAATGTACAGTGTATGTGATTTCCTAATTTGGAGGTATAAATAATCCTAGCAGGTGGACATGCTGTTAAAGTCAATCAATAAAGAAAATATAGATACATATATATATATATATATATATATATATATATATATATATATATAGATAGATAGATAGATAGATAGATAGAGAGAGAGAGAGAGAGAGAGAGAGAAGTAATAAGCTAAATAGGAATATTTTTTTTGTGTAATTTATTTTTTGCAAGTTTTTGTGAAAAATATTTTTTTTTAAGTTGATAACAGAACCAATGAAAAAATGAATTGGTATGTAGCATAAACATTTGTAGAGTGAAAATTATTTTTGGGGATCTAAGTGTCTTCAACTGACCATTATATAATCTCTGCTATCACAGACACCTACCACTGAGCTCTCCATTTGGAAAATTTTTAAGAAGGGGTTGAGTGTGTTTCTCATTAGCACTAACTAGTTTTGTATTTATTCAACTTAAGTATTTTTTTATTTAAGTGTTATATATATATATATATATATGCACATAAAAGATAAACAAAAGTGAAGATAAATAGAAATATTTCTTTTGTGTTATTTATTTTTGATTGTTCTTAATTTGTTACTATATGAAAAGTAATGAAAAATAAATTAGTGAGGTAATATATCCATACAAGTGTACTGCTCTAATAAAAATTTTGTCATGATGTGCCATTTTTATAACTGTACAAATAAATATAATGAGAATCTTAGAAGAAATGAAATGTATTTTTTGCCAAATGAACTTCATTTCCTTTTTTGAGTACACTACAATATTTACTGGCTCATTGGCCTAGTGGGTAGAGTGTTCGACAATGGTCCAGGAAACCTGGGTTCAATCCCAGGTCGCATCATACCAAAGACTATAAAAATTGTACTTGATACTTCCTTAACACTCAGCAATAAAAGGAACGTATCAAGGGTAAAGTGGAGCAATCCAGGGAAAGGAGTAGCTATTGAAAAGGGAGCCTTGTGGTCACCCTAGACTACAGTCGCCAACTAGTAGACTATCATATATATATATATATATATATATATATATTTACTATAAACAATGAGGGTGCTGGTGACTTTTGCACACGATTTTCAAAGTGGGGGTAACCAACCTTATTTTACTAATGTATTCTGAGAAGTCATCTCTAATTTTAACCTTAAAACAAGCAAAGAAAATACATTTTACTTAATGTTAGTTTTTGAGATTATTAGCTATTACTACCAGTGAGTTCAATTCTCATTGGGGATATATGAAAAGCCAAGGGCGAGACTAAGCTAAGCTCAGTCAATAACAATCATGCAAAGCTGCACTTGTAATGTTGATTAATTCCATCCAAAAATATTTAAAGTTTTGTGTAGCTAATAATTGACCTTCCTCTGGGAATTAAATGAATTTAAAAAATATTGATTTTCTATTGTTTTATATATACATATATATACATACGACATAAATCTTTCTATATAAACACACATACATACATACATATATATATATATATATATATACACACATACAAACACACACTCAATGACTGCCAAACACACATTATATATATATATATATATATATTTTTAATGACTGCCACATGTAGACAGATGATAGCCATCTTTACTTCAAAAAATTACCTCATACATATATGCACACATACACACACACACACATATATATATATATATATATATATATACACATATATGCAAACACACATCCATACACACATGTATATGCATATATACACAACGTACATATACAAACACAAACATGTACGTGTGTATATATATATATATTTATTATTCTATATATATTTATATATATACACACACACCGACATATATATATATATATATATATATATATTTATATATACACACACACAGAGGACACTTCGGGTGGTGTAATGATAAACAAGCTAGACAAGCAAACCTTCACGAGTTCGAGTTTCATTGGGTGCCCGATTCACAGGGGGTTGTGCTACAGCTGAGCAAAAAGCTTAGTAAATTACTATACACACACAAATATATACGTACGTGCATATATACATACATACCACATTCAGAGTACGCACACCCACCTATATATATATATATGTATATAGATATGCCTATACATGATTTTTACACGGAGGATTGTACTATTCACAATATAAATCTATGGTAAAGATTAATCATATAATGTATACTGTATGCACATATATATCAGATCATCAGAGAGCGTTTCTGTCATCGTGTTTTGAGACAGAGACAAAGAGAGAGAATATATAGATGAGACTGATCAGAATCAAATGTACAGTTTAAATCTACTCCATACCTTGAGTGTGACATCGCAGAGTTTTCCCTTTCGACGTATATCCTCAATGGTCGGAAAAGCATTGATAGGTAGATTGTTGTTTATATAGACTGCCGTGGACTCCTCCTCGGACATAATCTCAGCTCCGGTCCCACACATGATGGGCGGAAGGTGTTGTTGATTCCCTGCCGGGGTAGATGTGGCCGAAGTGGATGTCGAGCTGCTGGCCACTGGCCCAGCTGCAGACGTTGACGATGACATGGCTGCCAAGGAGGAGGACGGAGCTGCTGCCCCCCGGAGAGCGGCGGCCACACTAGCGCCCCACGGAGGATAGACGTCGTCCTGCTCCAATTCCTCCTCGGCACACCACGAGGATGATGAAGTAGACGACACCTCGCCACTGGGACAGGAGGAAGGAGGCTTCTCCAGGACGGCGGATATCACGTCTATTTTTTCACAAAAAAAGTTCCGATAATGAATTGGTATTGGGGGGACAACGGCGAGTGAAGGACCCCCGTGTCCGATATTTGGCACTTATCGATTTGTTTGGTTGATATATTGTATTGTTAAGCATCCAAAACGATAAATAATGGTAAAATGATGGTTGGCGAAAACAACGTCGCCGCCATGTTTGTTTGAGTAATGATATTACGGTTGCTTAAAAACACGAACGTTGTTTCTGGTTTTTCGAAAAACGAAACATTAGATGGACAGAAAAGAAACTCAGAGATAATTATGTATTTTAAAAGAATAATTGTCATTAATTGTAAATTCATCTTCAGGTTAGTAAAATATATTAGCTGAATTATAATAAAAAGAAAAAAAAGAAAGAAATGTCATAGCATTCTTTTAAAGAGTGAAATGGTGAAAAAAACTGGAATATGGGAATATGTTATTTACCGAAATACGTTCGTATTAAAATAGGAATAACACGAAATATCGTCTAAGTACACTTAATAAAATTAGATGGCAATTTATGAAACTGCATTCAGTATTTTATGATTTTATATATATATATATATATATATATATATATATATATATATATATATATGACCCGGGAAACCGGAGTTCAATCCCAGGTCGAGTTATACCAAAGACTCCACAAATGGTACTTGATGCCTCCTTGCTTAACACTGAGCATTATATGTTACGGATTAAGGGTAAGTGGAATAACTTAGGGAAATGAGTTGCACCCTCCTCTACACCACGGTGTAGTAGCTATTGAAAAGGGAGCCTTAGGTCGGGCAATTTACTTGCTTCTATATATATATATATATAAATATAAAGGATGAGGAAAAATGCTATACAAAAAAAAGCAAACAACAAAAGCAAACAACCTTCCCAAAAAACAATACCCCCTCCAAAAAACAAAAACAAAAAAAAAAACTCTTATACAAAAGGTGAACAAATTAAAGTGCTCGTGTGCTGACCAGCAGAGCAGTATAAAGCTGAAATAATTCAATTCTCACCTTCTTTACCCCATTGTGTTGCTAATACTTTCATATGTTTTCAAAGTGAAAAAGAAAAATACAACCCTTCGACAGAAGTTTATATATATATATAAATATATATATATATATATATATATATATATATATATATATATATATATATATATATATATATATTTCCCTGTTGGCTCAACGAGAGAAAAATCAACATAATAAAATGAATATGTTACAAAAGACGATTATGAAGTATGAAACATGGGTATAGCAAAGTTATAAAAAAATAAAAATCCAAAATACCAAATTCACTTTTGGGCCAATTCATTTTAATATATATATATATATATATATATATATATATATAGTTGAATATGAATGATACCTTGTATCTGCCTATTCTATCCGCTCATATCTTCGTATGATTGGTTTGACTTTTGGATGGGATGAATTTTGGAAAGCGCCATATGTTTCCCTAGTACTTTTGGACCCAACTGGAGTCATCTTCGGAGGAGTGAATAATGAAATGACAAACACAATGGCGTCATATACGTTTATAGAGTAGGAAGCAACCATACAGTAGTAATGGCCCTGCTGCAGTAATGGCCTTGCTGCAGCTTTGAAGAATTCCTCTTTTCTTTTATTAGAAGAATTCTCGTTGTATTAAATGAATAAATCAATCAATGAACGTATACGACATGGATTTCTGACTCTACTACAACCAAAGCGAAAGCATTCCTTTTTTTACGCATGCGATGACAAATTAAATCATCAACGCAGTGTGACCTAGTTTGGAACGCATTCCAAAACACTTAGTGGTCAAACCGCCATCAAGTGCGCCGACTAAGTTTCCAGCGCTGCACGTATTATTCCAATTTATTTTCTGACCAATCATCTTCACGCCTGCCGGAGCCGGTCTTTGTCATCATCCATTCCTCAATTCATTAATCGTATGAAGACAGACAGCAGCTGTTAAATCGACAAACTAGAGTCGGCATTCAGCAGCCGAAGGTCAACAGTTTACGACACTTTTCAACTCAAACACCAGGGACAATTTCTTCACCGCAAGACCTGCAGTTATGAGTAACCACGTGATTTCCAGCAGCCAAGTATGCCAGTTCAATCAGCACTGGGCAGTAACATAACATTTGAAAACGACCGAATCAATTTCAGCAACTGACGGCAAACAAAGAGAGAATTGCAACTACTACAATCTCTCTTTCTTTCTTTCTTTCTTTCTTTCTTTCTTTCTTTCTTTCTCTTTCCTTCTCGTTACTGATTAACCTTACGAACTCATCTACCCGTATATCCCTCACTCAAACTGCGCACTTCACAGACAAACTATGACTCACTCCACACTTTGAGCTCACTCTTGAATTTTGGTCGGTTCAAAATGAATATTGTTTCTGTTTCAATTTCAGAAATTATAAATAGTTTGTGTTTCAGGTTTCGAGGACTCAGAATATTAAAACACTTAAAACACAATGTTGAATAAAAAAATAACTTTAATATTTTTTGATATGCATATTGCAGTGATATTATATGGATCCCTAACTTTTAGCTCCGGAATTCTGGGAAAAAATCTCTCGTGCATAATATGCCCTGACTTTTTGGGAATTTGTAGCGACCAAATTGAAACTAAATTTAACATTTGTTCGACTTTTTATCTGGTTTGTATCGACTAAAAATACGAATTTATATTTTTTATATAATGCTAAAAAAAATGCACAGAGGAAAAATTACTAAACAGGAACTATACAAGAATGTTACATACTGTTTTGAAAACTCCTGGAACTAACACCCCACAAAAAAGCTGCTTTATTGCCACTTAACAACCACCTCTCAAAAACCATCTAAATAAGACAAGCAAGACATGTGGACACTGCTAGAAAAGCTAGGATGAACCCATAAGTGACGTTCTTTCATGGATTCCTACACATTGACGTGCTACTGCTAGTCGATCAGCAAGTAAGTTCTTTCTAGTCGGCTAACATTAGCACGTCGAGTATTTGTGCTCACTGCACCTGGCTTTTTAACCAGGCCGTCTCGCTTTCGTGTTGGATGGGGCTCAAGGTCAAAAATAAATTCGAGGCCGAATAGCTCCTGGCTTCGGCCAAGCCACGTTCGGGTGGGTGATTAATTATTGACAGCATAGTTCAAGTCGGGTCTAGTTCAAGCTATGAGCAGACATCCGTGCTGGACTTACATTGCACTCAGTGAGTCCAAATCCTAGCTGGGTCATCTGACTCACTTTGCACCCAGTGAATCTATGATTAACATAGTCCATCAGGGAACGTGTCTTGACACCTGCCCGATCCCCTTTCCTAAAACTCCCACTATAAAAAAGACCTTGTGTCAAATCCTGTCTGATGTGCGGCAGCGATAAATTTTCAGCAAAAAATTTGCCCAGTCAGTTGGGGCTGCAGAATACATCGACAGCTTCTCTGCAGAGGGGTAAGACACCCCCCACACACACCAACGAGTGTCTTGGATATGACACTAAACAATCTGATAGTGCGGTTCTAGTAATACTGGAGTTTTGGGGAATGCGGAGTACCCCTTTATTGCCATCGCTTCCAGGTCTACTCTGGCCCGGAGTGGTAGCTCCTGATAGGGCCCTATCTCTGTGTCAAATGGAAATAAACTGTGTACTTGTGCTACACTGAATTGTTTGCGATGGGACTGTTTTGACATTGAAATTGTGTACTTATGCTAAACTGAATTGTTTGAAATAGAACTGTTTTTACATTTAACTGTGTGTAAACCAAAAACTATTCTTATACTAAATTGAATTGTTTGAAATAGACCTGTTTATATGTATAAAAATGGAATTAGCGTTAATAAACTACAATGGTTGATGTGCCATAAAACCAAACCAAACCAAATTCAGCAAGAACTTACTTGCATTAGCACTGAGCAGACTATGTGTAGGTTGGAGGACCTTTTGGGAGCGATGGATGATTGGGATGGATGGCGAGGAAGAGTCAGGGTAATCCTTGATGTTAGCGCAATTTGATATGTTTCGAAATAAAATTTACACAGTATTTACAGCAAAGACGAGGACGAGTTCAAAGGAAAATGTAACAAACTTTTAGTGAAAATAAGTTCACAATAGAAGAAATAAATTACAAACAAACACACGTTGTGGTGGTTATTTCTCTGTATAAAACTGAAGTATTTGTTATATATGAGTTAATTTGGTTTTAGCCTTATGTGAAATGTGTATTATTGTTTAGCGAGGGGGAACCATTTTGTAGCCAGAGTTTTGGTAGGATGATTTTAGCTGGAGAAGTTGGTTTGTTAGTAGCGAGGGAAAGTTTGTTTGTTAGCGAGGATAGGTTGTAACGTAAATGTGTTTACGTTGTGTTGTTTCCTCGCTTAGTTTGTAAGGCCCTCGCTAAGTTTGTGAGATATGAAAGGAGGAGGATGAAGAAGAAGTAAGACGGCGAAGGTCGAAAGGTATTTTTGGAAATAGGTTTTTATTTGCAGCGTGGAATATTGGGTTTGCTTTTGGTGCTGCAAGACTCGTGGAGTTTAAGCTTGTTAGTACTGAGACGAAATGGCGTTCTGAGAAGTTGAGAAGGTTGTGATGGCAGCGTGTGTCGTCGGACGTGTGAGGGATTGTGCTTTTTGCGTTTTTGACGAAAGACATGTTGCAGTTGTAGGAATTGAACTTTGGATGCCACCGTGAATTTCGAGAAAGTTTCACAATGATCTGTGTTCTTTACCATGCCGACCCCACAAGCAGTTGTCACGATTGCCAATATTTTTTCCTTAAATTTAGATTATTTTCCTATGAAATTCATACAGAGCGAAAGGTCAGTAGACATGGGAGGAACTTAAACAAATGGACCAAAGAACAAGAAAACTCATGACGATGCATAAGGCTTTTCATCCCGGAGATGACATAGACAGATTGTATGTGTCAAGAAAGGAAGGAGGAAGAGGACTAGCCAGAATCTCAGTAACAGTTTCTCATGCCTAAAAAGTGGGAATTTCTGGTGCCAAAGAGAAATTCTTTCTTTATAAGCTGTGACTACTTCTACTGCTGCTAGCGGGAAGAACACATATGCTTACTGGGTTCCGGGGTCTTGCAGCCATTCACGTCTTCTGCTAGTTGCCATCACCTCTGCAAAACACACCTGTCTGGGCACGCGATGAACTTCAAACTTATAACTAACCGAAAATGATTCGATAATATATTTCAATGCCTTGTCTGGTGAACGCATCTATTTCTACTGGTTCCGGAAAATATTTCACTACAGAATGGCCGTGAACCCTAAAATCAAGTTTGAGTATTAAAGTATCCTTGTCTCTTTCCTTCTGCCCTTAATTCTCTTACAGCTCCCCACAGACAAAAAAGAAGACAAGTGAATGGGGTAAGAATAAAAAAAAGGAGTCAGATACAAAACTCAGAATCATCATAACAGAACCCATCAATTTACCGATAACCATCATTACTACGATAAAACTCCCTCTGCCCCATAAGCTATTACGTTCACTTTCGGAATAATACCATTGGCAAAAGGTATGAAGTCCCTCCCAGCAATGGGCTAAATAGTACCACTGCTCTTCTTCCGCAAGCACGGTTTTGGCATTAAATAACCCACGAAGGTTGATATGCCTTTAAATAAAGAAACCAAACCAAACCAAACCAAACCTTGTTATATTATGTGCATGGGAATGGAGGGGAGGAGACAAAGAGAGGATTTAAATTTCTTTTGTTTATAATGACATATCAACTTTCATGTGTTATCTGATGCCGAATCCATCTTTGGAAAAGGAAAGAAATGTTACTATTTGACTCATAGCTGGGGGCATAAAGGAGTTTATAGCTTCTCAAAATGAAGTTCGAACCCGCTTACTATGATGCCGCAGTCCTGCACGTTAACCAGTAGACCAAAAGGACTCCATCCAGCCCACTAAAAAGAGGTTGAAAAGAATAAAGAAATAACAAGCGTTAAAAAATAAAACAAAACAAAAACAAGGAAAGCTGTGTTTATGAATCTATTAGAAAAGGAAGTAGAAATAAAAGTAGTCTGTTCGACAAAAGGTTCTGTTTGTGTTTGAGGTTGTACTTATGGTCTAGACGAACAGCAGTAGGAAAAAAATTAATTGTATATTGAAAATTGAAAACTTAAAAAAGAAAATGTACAGAAAAAAGTGAAGTTTAGGGTATGGGGGTCAGGCAGAACCCTTCTTGACCAAAATAGAATTATACAAAAGAAGACAGCAACAGATAGGAGACGAAGCCGTTTTGTTTTATTTTCCTTTATTTCCTGGGTGTGGGAATTTTCCCTGAATACAATTGAAATGGTTGGATTCCCTAGTCAAGGTGTCTAAAAATGCGTTAATCGTTTCTTGGTATATGCGTGTTCTCATTTGGTATTTTAAAGCTTTTGCATAGTGTTTGTCGTTTTGGGGAGTTTGTCGAAGTCCAGTGTTTTAGTTCGAAGTTCCATTTCGTAGCCTTTTATATTTCAGCATACTGTTAACCGAGAGGGCTGCTTCTAATGAAAGGGCCAGCCAACGCTTCGTCAAAAGATGAATGCGTGGCCTCTTACACCAATTAGCAAGGTGTTGTCACTTCGCCAGTCACTGCCTGAAAGAGAATGACCCTCCTCCTCTTGTCGGGGGGATCCTTTTTCCTTACGCATGCGTCGTCCATTTTTCCTTTCAGAGACCTCTGGGAGTTTCAGCAGATTTTAATAATTTTCTTTTTAAATTCAATTTAAATTTATTTATTTATTCATTCCCTATAAGCGTTCAAGGCGTACGCTTGGCAGGGATGAAGGTGTTGCCTTGTAGGTCTGCTGGTAAATAGCTTCAGTATAAGACAACAACCGTGAAGGACGATAGCAACATAAAATCTCTTTTGCCGGACCTGGGAACGTAGAAATATAGCGAGAGAAGAAACTTACCTCCTGGATCAAAGCGCGTAAGATTGCGCCTTGCGTGTCGGGCAGTAGAAAATATGTTCACTCCCGAAGGCGGAAGTTATAGTGGGTCGATCTCGAGTCTCGCGAGAAGAAACATACCGCGCATATAAATTTCTTATATCGGAATTGGCATAAAAGAGCATGCCAGCAGCAGGAGTGGTCGTTGTTGTTTTTCTTTGCGGACGGCTTTTTTGACTGACAGGGGGAACGAATTGGACAGAGCGAACGAATTGACCAGAGGTATATGGAGGGAGGGCTGCTAGGCGCGTGTGTTGTTACCTTTAGTTAACTGAGGCTACCCAATTGTCTGAAGATACAACAGTAGGGAAAACAAATCACGGAATCCATTTCCTTCCGTTGTACAATTGCTTACGAGAGACTCTTTTCTTTCTGTTGCTGAGGAGGCACACCATCCACCACAACTCCCTTTTACTACACGTACATTAACACACGTATATACTTATAAATATATATGGACACACACACACGCGCCAAGCTGCCCTTCCTCAGTAAACCTCTGGTCAATTCGTTCGCTCTGTCCAATTCGTTCGCTCTGTCAGTCAAAAAAGCCGTCCGCAAAGAATAGCAACAACGACCACTCCTGAAGATGTGAATGCGGCGCACCCAGCAGCGAGCTTCTATGTTGATGGGGCAAAATGCTCAGCCCTAATTGACACAGGCTGCTCGCGAACAATCATTGATACAGATCGATGCCGGTCTGGGAGGAGAGCGATTGTGAACGTAATGGCGATTGGAGGCATGTCTCATCCGTGCTGTGGTGACGGAATGGTAACTGTGTCCACGGAGGAAGGCAGTTCTGCCAAAATCAGTGTGCTAGTGGTGCGTGGTAAACCACTGGGATTTGACCTACTGTTGGGGAACGTCGCAATAAAAGCACTGCGAGGTATAATTGTTGGACCAGCAGGATCAAAAGGTACGTCCAGTGATGGATTTTCGACAACTCAACTGTTATATTGATGTTTTCACAGCCAACGCAGATGTTTGCGCAGCTAAATTTCGTGAATGGCGGCAAAAGGGTCCCAATGTATCCTTGTTGGACCTTAAGAGGGCATATCTTCAGGTGCGTGTCCAGAAGACACTGTGGCCGTTCCAGACCGTGAAGATTGGTGGGCAGATATACTGCCTGACACGTCTATGATTTGGCCTTAATGTGGCTCTCCTCATCATGAAAGCCATTGTCAGCGCGGTGCTGTCGCAGGAGGAGGCTGTGGGCCATGCAGCGTCTGCTTACACCGACGACATCTATGTCAACGAAGATGTTATGTTTGCAACCTGCGTTAGAGAACACCTTGCTAGATTTGGACTTGAGTGTAAGGATCCAGAACGATTGGAAGATGGCGAACGAGTGTTGGGGTTAGCGGTTGCAATGGAACACGGTAAATTGCGGTGGAAGCGAGGAAGCAGGGTTCCAGACGCTCCCGATATTGTCACGCGACGGGCAGTTTTCTCTTTATGCGGGAGGCTTGTCGGGCACTTTCCAGTGTGTGGTTGGCTCCGTGTGGCTTGTGGAGTACTCAAGAGGAGGGCAAGCTCGGTCACAAAAGGCTGGGATGATGAGACGAGGGACAACTTGCTGCAGCGTATGATATCTGAGACTGTGGACTCTGTGCGGTGAGGCGATCCGGCCCATGGAGATTGGTGTTTAGATGGACGGGAACTGAACGTTTGGGTCGATGCCAGCTCCTTAGCGATCGGAGTAGCATTGGAGAGACACGAAATACTGCTTGAGGATGCCTGTAGGCTACGACCTGAAAACGACGCCCAACATATTAACGTAGCCGAACTGGACGCCGTATTAAAGGGCATCAATTTAGCTCTCCCATGGCAATGCAAAGTGCTGCACTTGAAAACAGACTCTGTGTGCGTGCACCATTAGGTATCGGACACACTGAATGGGAGACACACATGATAATGTTTTAGGTGTATCAAGGAATGCCAGCAGCTCGGAAATAAAAAAAAAGGCTTATCACTGGCTGGCTAAAGAATATCACCCAGATAAAAATCCTGAATCTGCAGAAAAGTTTAAAGAAATTAGGAATGCTTATGACATTCTCTCTAGCTCTGAAAAGAAAGAAATTTATGATAATTTTGGAATGCAAGGACTTGCAGATGGTTTCAGTTCTGGCGGCCCAGGTTACCCTTTTGGGGATGTTTTGGGAGGAATGTTTGGAATGAGAGGAAGTTTCATGGGTGGACAGCATAGATGTCAAAGAGGAGATGATACTACACATCACTTGCGTGTAACACTAGAAGACTTTTATAATGGTAAAACTGCTAAACTATAATTATCTCGAACTGTTCTCTGTAAAGCATGTGGAGGTGCTGGTGGCCGAGGAAATGTCTTGACATGTCGGATGTGCCATGGTCATGGAATTAAGAAAACTATGCGTCAGCTTGGACCTGGCATGATGCAAGAAATACAGACTACATGTCCAGAATGTCGTGGCGGAGGAGAAAGTTATAGTGACAAGGGAAAATGTGGCCCATGCATGGGAAAAAAAGTGGTAAATGAAAATAAAATTCTGGAGGTTCATGTTGATGAAGGCAAGAAAGATGGAGAATGGACCCAAGCTCTTGATCGGGGCTATTCACGTGGATGAGCTGAACGCAGACCGAATCATGGCCATCCACAGAAACAGTGGACACCCGGGAGTGTGGCGTACCACTTATTTCGTAAGGAGAATTTGCGCAGGGACACCAAGAGCTGCTGACAAGATGACCATAAGAACGTGTGAGGAATGCCAGTCCATAGACCCAGCACCAGTCCACTGGGGAAAAGGAAAACTGGAGGTAGACGATAATTGGCAGAAGTTAGGAATGGACATCACGCATTATGGTGCCAACCATTTCCTAACGCTCACAGACTGTGGCCCGTCGCCTTTCTCAATTTGGAGGCAATTGGCAAGACAAGACTGTGCCAGCGTGATTTGCCAGCTGGAGACGGTGTTTTTTGCACGTGGTCCACCACACGACCTCCTTACAGATAATGACACGGCCTTCTGCAGCAGGGAGTTCAGAACCTTTGCAAATGATTGAGGAGTCAACTTGCGGTGTCGCCGCGCGTACATCCCAGCCGGGAATGGAATTGCAGAGCGATGTCACCGCACGGTGAAGCGTATTGCAGCCAGAATGCACTGTCCGATCCAGGAGGCTGTCTACTAGCATAATGTCACATCCCGAGACAGCGTGTCACCTCCCACAGCGGCCGCCAACAAGATCTATCGTTATGAGGTGAGGGTAAAAGGGGTTGACGCCCCGATAACGCCTTCGGATCCCGGACGCAGCTACTACCAGGTCGAGAATCGTGTGTGGTTCAAGACGGCGCAGAATCGATGTACTACAAAATTCGGCAAAGGCCTGGTGACCGAAGTAATTAGTCCACAATCCGTCTTGGTGGACGGAGTACCCTGCCACGTAAAGGATCTGCGCCCTCGACACAGTCTGACATCGCTGGAGGAGGACTCTGATAGCACACCATCTGAGAGCGAGGCAGAGAGCCTATTGTGTGACACCACAGATACAAAATCAGATGATTCGCCGGAGGAAGGAGCCGTTGTGGAACCCCCTGCCGTGCCTTTGCGTAGAAGTACTCGGCAAAAGCGGCCGCCGCCAGACTGCCACATTTGTGATCATAAGATCAGGGGGGAGTGTAGCGAGAGAAGAAACTTACTTCCTGGATCAAAGCGCGTAAGATTGTGCCTTGCGTGTCGGGCAGTAGAAAATATGTTCACTTCCGAAGGCGGAAGTTATAGTTGGTCGATCTCGAGTCTCGCGAGAAGAAACATACCACGCATGTAAATTTATTATGCCGGAATTGGCATAAAAGAGCATGCCAGCAGCAGGAGTGGTCGTTGTTGTTTTTCTTTGCGGTCGGCTTTTTTGACTGACAGAGCGAACGAATTGGACAGGGCGAACGAATTGACCAGAGGTATACTGAGGAAGGACTGCTAGGCACGTGTGTTGTTACCTTTAGTCAACTGAGGCTACCCAATTGTCTGAAGATATAACAGTAGGGAAAACAAATCACGGAATCCATTTCCTTCCGTTGTACAATTGCTTACGAGGAACTTTTTTCTTTCTGTTGCTGAGGAGGCTTACCATCCACCATCACTCCCTTCTACTACAAAAAACCGTGGAACAAGTGGCTGGGTAGCACTGTTGAGAGGGTCCTTTCGCTGGATTTATTTGCTATCTGTAAGAGTTTGCACGTTTTTGCAGTGAGGATTTGTGTGGGACTCTATCTGTGAACAAGCTGTGAAGTTCCGAACAGCCGTATCCTGGAGATGCTGCGTTGCATGTGGGCTTCCATAGAAGGGTTGTGTGTCCGTTGGGTCCGTTGGTGTGTTTTGCCGGTCGCAGCAAAACGTTGCTGGACCTTGTAGGGGTGACTGAAAGTGTTTGCTATTTATTTATTTATGGTCCCTGACTATTTAAATGTTGAGTTTTGTATTTAGAATAAGGTTTGATATGGCATATTATAAGCACATGGATAAAGTAGTAACTGAAGGAAGCCAATGAAATAAATGAGTGAAGACATGAAACAAATAAAAGTTGTAAAACGGCGCGGACAAAATGAACATTTAAACAAGGCGACGAACAAAAACAAATTTATATTCTACAACAATAAAACTTACATTGGTACATAAAAGAAATTACTAACTCTACTAACAAAATAATAGTGTGTGTATATGTGTGAGTGTGTGTGTGTGTCTAACACAACTAAGCTACAAAAGAATTACATGTCCTTTTTTTATGATTAGAAACGGGCAGTTTCTCAGAGACTGGAAAGCGTCTCATAGTCATTGTATATGAATGTCTGCGAGGCCCATCCATGGTGTTGCTTTTCTCTCCTGTTGATTCATGCTGAAGGGAATGTGTTGCTGCTGCGAAGAAATTTGGTAAAAGAGAACAAGGGTATTTGAAGACGACGTATTTATAGAAAATACGCGTCTTGTGGGTGGCTCCGAACGCAGGACTCAAATTTACGCGCCGACGTAGTTTTAAGCATGTCACGTGGTCCTCCTGGCCAATGGTTTCCCGAGACTGAATATTGAGCGTCTGCCATCTTTGTGGGAACAAGTGGCATACCGCCCAAAATAATTTATAGGAGTGTAAAGTCCTATAACAAAATATCCAAATAAGACCGACAGCATGTGTGTAACGGCCAAAGCCCAGCTGAGTCTGTATTAGCTGGCAACCAAGGGCGAAGAGAGCGAGAACCAGAGATTCTGGGATATCTATATGCTTCAAGGGTACCTCTCGTGAAGCTTTCTTCTTGGTTACTAAGGTGTCGCACGATCAGCACCCACATCGCGTCAGTAGGGTATATTTTTGGCACAACCGATTGGTTAAAAATGTGGTCGAGTTTTTTGTTTTTTAAGTTGGGTTTTTCCAAATTTCTTGAACACGTGCGTAGGCATATTTTATGTAAAAGTTTGCGCCAAAATAGATCCGTTTTTTCTAGAACCTTCATTGACAAGGAAATTGCATCATTTCCTATATATCCAAGAGTCAAATAAGGCTTTTTTTCTTTTTTTTTTACAATTTTTCGTATTTGATTGGACCTTGAGAAAAAGAGAAAACAAACAAACAAACAAACAAACCCACTTAATAAACAACTACACAAAAAAATGTAAATATGATTTCCCTAACCTCTTGGCATAAGATAACTCTAGATATATTGACCTGTCGTGAAAATCAACAAATCTATCAATTAATCTATATACTTTAACAACACAGTAATTTTAAAAATTCGTCTGCTAGTTTTGATTTCCAAATTTTATTGTAAATAATGAATTTAATTTTTTAAATCATCAAGATCATCTCATTATTTTCTAAAATTCTCTTTTATAATAGCTTAGTTTTTCGGATATAACTTTTAAATCTATATGAAATGCCTGTCTTTTAAGTAAGTCCATATGTAAGGTCTAAAAAAATGCAATCCATCTAAAATTTCGTTTCGCTTTGCGCCTATACGTATTTTTGCTTTACTCAGAGGAGGAATCTGATCCTCCTCCTCCTACTACAGCACTATTTCTACTCATACTACGAAATTGTTCAACTTCATTAACTTCAGATATTTCTTTCCTTTGTTTACATGGTAAACAACTTGTCACCATGTTGTTTCAATTATTCATATGTTTATTTTTGAATATTAACTATTTAGTTTTATTCAACTACGTACAGATGGTTGCCTTCGTCTGTTGTGTTTAAATACATTTTCGGTCGATCGGTTTTTATTTTTTAATTTTGATAGGTTTTCCTTGATTAAATGTACGATCAGTTTTCAAACCTATAAATAGGATATATCAAACATCAT
Source organism: Sepioteuthis lessoniana (assembly GCA_963585895.1). Taxonomy (NCBI): domain Eukaryota; kingdom Metazoa; phylum Mollusca; class Cephalopoda; order Myopsida; family Loliginidae; genus Sepioteuthis; species Sepioteuthis lessoniana. The sequence continues at coordinate 63,535,244 of OY757922.1, forward strand.
TTCGGTAAAAAAAAGTATTTAAGAAAGGGAAAGAAAAAAGTATTGAAAAATCAAAGAAAAAAAAAGTGATTTTTTTGTTTGTTTGATAGTTAAGATCAGGACATAAGGGGAAGCTACTCCCGCATCGTTTGAAAAGTCAACTGAAAACCGGTTTTACACACACACACACACACACTTTTAGCATCAAGTCCCGCTGATAGCACCAATTCCTTTGACTCTCTCTCACGGCTTGTCTCTATCAGACATTACTCTTGGTTAGACGCCATCCAGTGTTTACATGGAGCTGATATGCGTAAGTCTTTGCTGGTCAGCCAATATTGGTGTGTCCATTTGTAGGAGTCCATGAGGGAACATCGCTTATAAGATTCATCTCAGTTTTTCCAATATGTCTTGTCGGTCTTATTTGGATATTTTGTGAGACAGGAGGTAGGCGACGAGACTGGTAATGTTTTGTGGATTACTGTTTCCAGGATTTGTTCAAAACAGCAAACAGCATCCTGGTGTTCGTTGATTAGAGATCGGATTTCCTTATCGTCCTTAACCTCTCAATATTTGTCCATGCCTTTTGAATAGTGGGCAGAGTGTGAACCAACGGCCCAGGAAACCGGGTTTCAATCCCAGTCGAATGATACCAAAGACTCAAAACATACTACTTGATACCTCCTTGCTTAATACTTAGCATTATAATGCATGGATCAAGGGTTAAGTGGAGCAATGTAGGGAAACGAGTTGCACCCTCCCCTACATCTCGGTCTAGTAGTTAATGAAAAGGGAGCCTATGTGTCGCCTTCGACTACGATCGACAACTTTACTTACTTTCCTATGCAAATGTTGACATTACTTTCAGTAGATGAGATATTGCTACCGAGGTATCACATATATATATATATATATATATATATATATATATATATATATATATATATATATATATATATATATGTATGTATGTATGTATGTATATAATGCAATTAGAAGAAATCTCAAACCTGGTTAGATCGTCATTATAAATTTATTCTGGTGAAGAATATCATTATACTCTTCGTCTCATCAGATGACTTCACACGTATAATGTGAGATTGAAGAACAGCAAATATGGATTACGGCCTATATATATATATATATATATATATATATATATATATATATATATATATATATATATATATATATGTGTGTATGAAAAAAAAGTTGGGGGGGAGAAAAAACTATATAAATCTAAATTCCCGGGCGAAGTTACAGGGGGTCAAAACAATAAAGTATTAGAAAAATTAAGAAACCAGGAAAAGGAAGTTCCTGTAAATCAATCCATCTTAATTTGAACATGTGCTAGATTTTTCGTAGCAGGTGGAATTTTATGAATAATGTAAGCTTGTAAACTAAACTATCATCTTCATATATTTTTTGTTTACTCCTTTTAAATATGTTACATACCTCAGCTAATGGGGCCATCATACTCTTCCTAAAAAAACTTTTGGCAGCTACCTGGTGCCTTTAATTAACCCAATAATGGTCAAAGGGAATTAACCACTACAGAAATTAAAAAAAAAACTAATTTTAAATTAATATCTAAAGTTCCAAGAATCTCCTTCTCTACATATATCTCCCGTCATATAATACTAGTAATTACTGAAATAAATGTTATCATTTCCAATAAAAATCATCCAAAATCAATATCCTAGTTTTTATCAAGAGTAGAAGCCTCGGTGGCCCACAGTCAGGATAATTTAAATTGACTTTTTAAACACAAGTTCGTTACGTTCATTAAACAGTAGTCTGCGATCTTTAAAATCGATTATACTAATTTTTTCATCGATACACAAGTTACATAAGTCTGCTATTGAAGCTGTTCGCAGTTGAAGCCTGCCTATTTTCCACTTTATTTGGAGGGTTAACCCCTGATCCTTAAGATTTCGAAAATATTTAGATAGAGCAGTTTGGTTTCTAAGTCGCAGATTGGAGAAAGAACACTTGTGGTTATAAAGTCCTTGATTCCAATTCCCAGCGGAGATACCTATATAAACTCTCTCCCCATCATCATTATATTCACAAGGGGAGATGCACGCTTGGTATACGACGTTCTTCGAGTTGCATCATCTGCCCAAGGGGCATACCCCTTTTCTTCTACAGTTACAGAACACCTCATCTGGTCCCCCATTATTCCTATTTAATTCGTTTAGTAACCTCCTGTTATGGTTGTTTACGATAGTATGCATATTGTTTGTCCAAGAGTAACTAATTTTTACGGTGTTCCTAAGATTTTCCCATTAAAGTGCCTATCCAGGAGGTTTAGGAAGTATTTACCGATAATTTGTCTGGGCAAGTTTTTGAGTTTTTATTAATTTAGAATCTGAACACCAGCCATAGATGATTTTTGTATTTCTTTGTTAAATCAATTGTGGGTCAGTCCTGGATTCCTTTTTCACTGGTGGCGAAATTTTGGTTAAGAAGCTGGAGTAGCAGTAAGGTATATTAAATCTGTTCTCTTTGAATACCGGACTTCTACTTTGTAGGGATGGGATAGCTGGTTTCAGACCCACTAGCTTTTGGTACCAAAAGATATTATGGGAAATGATATTACATTCGTGTATTCGAGAAAATAGTACTTTTATTCTCAGACGTAATGAAATACTTTGACCGTTTCAGGTTGGCCGGCAGTGAGAGATTTAGTCTTCCTTTCTGACTTGGAATTATTTTGTTTTATTTCATTTTACTTGCATATTTTATAATTTTTTAAATTCTTTTTAAGTTTCGAATTTTATTATTTGTTTTAATTTTTTTATCGAAAATTTGATTCATTCATTTCGACACCATTTAAATTTACCGAAAGAGTACATACAATATTAGTCATTTTAAATATCGTTATTGAAGATTCAAGTCTGAAATTACAACATAGTTATCGACCATAATTTGCAGGCCACATATCGACACATCCTTAACAGTTAAGGAAAGGAAAAACGAAAGAAATATGGCTGATAACCAAATAGTAGCTAGTTGAAGGCGTAATTTTGTGACTTAACTGTTGAGTAAAAAAAATGAAGCAAACGACTAAAAATTTGTTTTATCTGGATTGTAGGTAAAAGAATATTTTTATATATACTTTTTGGGAAACTCTTAATAAAATGAATATAAATTTCACTCGAGGTGAAATTCTGTCCGAGCCTCGAATTGGTTTGAGAGTAGAAGAGTTCTTTTAGCCTGACTCTAAAAACATGATATACACTATTATTAGGCATGAGTTCTAAGGGGGAAAACTCTATTAAAATTCAGATTTACTTCCCTTGATTTAGTCATAAGTACATACATACAAGACTTTAGAAATGATAATACCGAGGGTTGTTAGATAAACGATGGATGTTCAATAAAATACAAGAACAAGGAAGGAAATTGTATATACAATAAATGAATATAAGACCACTTAATCAATAAATCAATGTTCATATTTTTAAAAAATTATGTGATTGTGTAAGGCAATTATATAAAACAAATGGGACCGTCAAGATTAGAAAGAGAGATAAAAGAAAAGAAAAGAACGGAAGAACGAGAAGAAAAAGAAAAAAGAGAAAAAGAAAAGAAAAGAAAAGGTAAGAAAAATATAAAGGGAGAGAGAGAGAGAGAGTTGAAAGGAAAGAAAAAAGAGTGAGAGAAAGAAAAAGAGAAAAGAGAGAAGGAGAGGAAAGAAGAATAGAGTAATTGAAAAGAGAAGAAAAAGGAAAGAAAAAGGAAGTACAACAGACGGACATATCATAAATAAGTAAATAGGGTTAAAACATAAAAAAAATCGAGCGTATGTAAATTGATATGTCTATAAATGAAAATGTAGGAAAACAGTAGCTGGAGAAGAAAGTTGGATGAAGGTTCAAATAATGGATTGCCCAGTCGGCTGGGGATGAAGAATACACCGACTGCACCTTTGCAGTGGGGTAAGCCTCCCTTCAATCTCCAATGAAAGTCCTGGATATGACACTAAATAATCTTATGGTGAGGTTCCAGTAATGCTGGAGCTTAGGGGAATGCGGAGCATCACTTCATTGTCATTGCTCTCAGGTCCACCCTGGCACTTGATAGGGCCCCATCTATGGGTTAAAAAGAACTAAACTGCATACTTATTCTAAACTGAGTTGTTTGAATTAGAGCTGTTTGACTAAACGAAATAGCTTAAAATACAAATGATTTTGACAATTAAACTGTATTTACATTTAAACTGCATGCCTATGCCAAACTGAATTGTTTAAAATGAAACTGTTTTTGACATTGAAACTGTACTTACACTAAACTGAGTTGTTATATATAGAACTGTTTTGACATTTAACTGTGTGTAAACAAAATCTGTACTTATACTAAACTGAATTAGCTGAATTAGAACAGTTTGAATAAACTGAATAGCTTGAAATAGAAATGTTTTTGACAATTAAACTTTGTACTCATGCTAAACTGAATTGTTTGAAATAGAACTGATTGTTTACATAAAAATGGATTCGGCGTTAAATCACCTACAAAGGTTGATATGCCATAAAACACAACCAACCAACCAACCAACAACGAAAAATAATTGCTGTAGTAATAATAAACAGATAAATATATCTACCAAAGAAAAGGGAAGGAAAAGAATTGAAAAGGTCGTGGGACGTGAGATTATACGTAAAATACGGTGAGCTAGAAACAAGTTAGTATTAGGGGTGAAGTATAAATAATATATGTATGGAAAATAACTAATTAATTAAAGATTGAATATATTGTAACTATTCAAGGCAAGTTGTCAAAAAGACTTTGGATTACTTTGTTTTTCAATTTTTCTCCATACTGTTGGATTCCCCTCTACATACATACATACATACATACATATATGGTAGTACACCCGCCTTCAACTAACACTTGGGTTATTCTGTTTTCAATCTGCTACCAGTTCCACTGGGCTGGTAATGTCATCGGATGGCACGCTCGATACGTTTATCTACCCACGTTGTGTTTTTTCTATTCAGATAGCAGATCAATCGCTAATCGGAATCGCCAGTCGATGAATGTACAGATGAGACTGCACAATTAAAAAAGTAAAAACCATTGAATGCTAACAAACAGGGAACAGAATATGGTATTGTAACTATAATAAGTTTAAAAAGGTGTGTTTAAAAATGGTACATACATTGGTGGTTATAGACAGTGACCTGATTCACGAATTAACAGTCAGTCAATTTCTCGACATTCAAAGTCAGGAACAAGGCCTTTCAAATTATCGGATACGTTTTAGGCTTTTCTCTTCTCTCTTTCTATTGTCTGGCGCAAGGCAATCTCAAATAGAGGTTATGTTTGTCTTTCTCAGTCTTTAGCTCTCAGCCTTTCTCGGTTCCTTGATAGTCTGGTATTAGGTGATTTCAAGTTGCATAATATATTTTCTTTTCTCAATCTTTAGCTCGCAGCTTCTCTCAACGTGTCGTATTATCTTAGGTCATCTCTTCGCTTTTCTATACTTAGGGAAGTCTGGTAGAAGGTCAAGACTCAGAGTATAATGAGGTCTGTTGGCCGGTTCACAATGTTCTCTGTCGAGGGACGAAAACTCTTGCTTGTCTGTATTTTCTCTAATCCGGTGATTGGCGAAGTTATTGATAATATCAATTTTATCCTAATTTGGATTTCAAAAAAATAATTTTGCCCCTTCCACAATATTCTATATCCTCTTTTCGCTCGGGTTCTCTTAGTTAATTCTGCCCCTTCCACCTTCACCAAAAGGAAAAGAAATTTGTCTCCGTGAAAAGGAGCAATTCGACCTCACTTCAGTGGTACCCCTCATACAGAAAAAAAAAAAAAGCTTTTCCCGCGGTCCCCATCAGTGAACACATGGCTGATTAAGTTTAGTAGCCTGACACCATGTCTGCTGTTCGCAAGCCGACACCACCGACACCAACAAAACAAAAAACACTGACTTTGGACTTATCTACCACCGAAAGCGACTAGTATATTTTAACACTTTGTATAGGAGATGCAACTATTTCTATTGGTCTCAGGAAGAATTTTCCTCACCCACAGAATGGTTGTTGAACCCAGAAATAAAGTTATCATTTAAAAGGTGTGTTGGTCTGTTTTCTTTCTTTCTTCAGGAATTCCTTTGTAGCATTCTAAAGACTCCGAAGAAACCAACGAATTAATTGGAGCAAAAAGAAAATCAATGGAGACAAATAACTGAAACTAAAACCGACTGCTAACCAAACAAACTATATTAAATAAATAACCAACCAAATCTTGTGTAGCCCCATAAGTAGTAGTTGTCCGGCTTGTGGGTGCTAAAATGTTTTCATTTTAACTTCTCAATATGTCAGCGAAAAGGGAGTGTGTATATATGTATGTGTATGTGTGTGTGTGTGTGTGTGTGAGAGAGAGAGAGAGTGAGAGAAAGAGAGAGAGGGATAGATCAATAGAGAAAAATTATCAAAGTTTATTCATTTATCTATTTTTGGATGATTAGTCAAACATTTTATCAGTTTTAACCGGGTCATTGGCCTAATGAGTAGAGTGTTTGCCAATAGTCCGGCAGACCGGGGTTCAATCCCAGGTCGCGTCATACCAAAGGCTCAAAAAATGGTACTTGATGCCGCCTTGCTTAACACTTAGCATTATAAGGAACAGATCAAGGATAAAGTGGAGCAATCAAGGGAAAGGAGTAGAGCCCTCCCCTACACCACGGTGTAGTAGCTATTGAAAAGGAAGCCTTCGAGTCACCCTCGACTACGGTCACCAACTTTACTTAGTTTTATATCATTTTTATATTTACTCAATATTTTTGTTTCCAGTTTGTTGTTTTCGCGACGTGCAGTTCCTCGCTGTCGTTGAGATAACAAATTGCGAGTAAAAAAAAAACCCACAAGAAAATGCCACTCAAAAATTAATAATAAGCTAAGCTGAATGATTTTTAATTTTACCAAATGGTAGAACTTAACAAACAATAAAATGACATAACATATTTGACGGTATATAAGGCACACTTTTTTTTTTACTAAAACTATTTTAAAAAATTCCCCTTACTATTATATTCCATATGTTGGTTTAAAATTCGCGATTGTCGAATTAGCTCCTTGGCAACTCCTTTAAGCTAAGACTTTAGAGTAACTTTCGTATATACCTATTGTCATTATTTAAAAGGCTATTATGCAGATTAAAAATGTTATCATTGATAATATTCATTATATCAATTTCATCATGTTTAATATTAGTACTTTGTTTTTTTCTTGATTTGCCCTGCAAAAATTGGGGTGCGTGTTATACACACGTGCGTCTTATAAGTCATCAGATACGGTAATTACAATTCATTTTTGAGGTTCTTTAGTAAGGTCCTTGTAGCGTACCGGTTATAGTCACCATAAGTGGACTCGGCTATCAGAATTCAAATCTTGAATGAGACGGTTTGGTTTTCATATAGCTTTGATATCTTCTAGAAAGGTATGAATCCGACTATTCTCTCTCCAGATATGGGTAAATAGTTGGGCAGATTAGGCTCTTTAACCTTGGTATGGCAACCGGTCTGGGAGAAGGGAAACTGAATTCAGACCAGTTGAAGACCTGGTGCATGGATAGTGCCCGTAGAGCTAACAAGGTTATGATACCAGTAAGTGCTAGAACAACGCTAAGGATGACGATGTATCAACGCAAATCGACTGGTTGAAAATGAACATAGATGACGTCACCTTTCAACACGACAGACGCCATGACCGTTAGGTAAGAATTGTACCATTTCTATACTTTAACTGATGCCAATGTATTCCGTGTCTTTATATCATAAAACAATCTGCATTTTAACAAGTCTCCTGGGTTTATGGAGAGATTTGTGATTGCATTACTTTGGATAGAGAATATGTTTTATTTAATTATTGCTAATGAACTAAATCGTCAAGGTAATCTCCACTTTCAATCATAAAAATTGATGACTGTTTTTTTTTTAATCTGATGTCTTTTTTGAATCATTATTATATTTTGTTTATCTCCCACCACTTTGCAGTACGAGTAGGCAGTACAGATATATTACGTTTCCTTTCTTTCTTTGAAGTTCTTCCTCTCTACTTTCCAAAACATTTAAACTGTAAATATTTGTAACTAATTTTCATTTATATTTATCATATTTACCAACACCTCCGCTCGGGCAGGATATGACGCAAGGTCAATCTTTAAGCGGAGTTTAACAGGGTTGAATTCAGAGTTTTCTTTCTCCTAGACTAGTTGCCTCACCAAGGCTGAAGAACCTAGTCTGCCCTACTATTTACCATTTCATTTTTATTTATTGTAAGGGAATTTAAGTCGGTTGAGTTTCTTTGTTTAAAGGCATATTAACCTTCGTGAGTTGTTTCATATCAAAGATATTGTTTTAGAAGAACAGAAGTGGTACAATTTAACCCATTACTGGGGGTATAAGAAGGTTTATACATTTCCTAAGAGTATTATCCAAAAGTGAACGTAATAGTGCGGCTGAAGTTCGAACTCACTTACAATAATATCATAGTCTTGCACATTAGCCACTACGCAACGAGGACTAACCATGAATTTAAGCATGGTTGTCCGTAAAGAGAATCTGGTATTTTGGTGAATGCTAAATATGACTGAATGAATGTATAAACAGTTTTATTAGCATGAATGAGTCATAAATGAGTCTGGCTCTGTCCGGCATTTCAGATTCGAGGCCAAAAGGCCCCCAGCTTCGACTGGGCCACCTTCGGCTGGGCAAACTGCATTAATAGCACAGCATAGCACTAGACCAACTGGTATATGTGCTGGACTCACGTTACATCAAGCGAGTCCAAGTTCCAGCAGGGTTATCTGGCTCGCATTGCATCTCGTGAACCCATGGCCAGCATAGTCCAGCAGGGCACGAATCTCGACTCCTACTCAACCTTCCCCTTTCCTAAAACTTCCACAATAAAAAAGACCTCGTGTCAAGTCCTGTCTGTTGGAAGGCAGATACAAATATATAGCTAAGAGTAAAGAGCACTCCTCTACCCGCTCCTTCCATACTTTTTCGTGCTCTATGTCCATGTATATAGTATAGTAAAGTTAGCGACCTTAGTCGAGGGTGAGCCGAATGCTCCCTTTTCAATAGCTACTACACCGAGGTGTAGAGGAGGGCGCTACTCATTTCCCTGGATTTCTCCACTTTACCCTTAATCCTTACCTTATAATGAGTGTTAAGCAAGGTGACATCAAGTACCATTTTTTGAGTCTTTGGTATGATTCGACCTGGAATTGAACCCCGGTCTCCCGGACCATTGGCGAAATTAAAAAAAAAAGTATATGTTTAATTAAAAACCCCAATTTACTTTATAAAAGTGACCGATTATCTCGAATAATTACTCTGAGTATGTGAATGACTTCTTTTTTTTTTTTTTAGGTCTACTTGGTTGTTATCGTTACAGTGGCTTCATTGAAGAACTGAGAGGTTACCAATCATTATCAATACCAGTCACCGATGATTTCAGTAAATGTATTAAACATTGCGCAAAACATCATTATCAGTTTGCTGGAATCGTCATTAGGTCAGTTACTATAAGAAATTTATTGCAAACGATTTTTCTACGTAAATCCATCACAAAGAATTTTAATAAAAAAATGCATTGCAAACGATTTTGCTATAAGAATTCATGGGAAATGATTTTACTATAAAATATATTGGAAATTATATTACTATAAAATTTATTGGAAATGATTTTACTACAAAAATGCATTAGAAATGATTTTATGATCAAATGTATTGAAAATTATTTTACTACAAAAGTTCACTAGAAATTATTTTATTTAAAAGTGCATTGTAAATTATTTTATGATAACAATGTATTGAAAATGATTTTGCTATAAAAATTCATTGAAAATGATTTTACGATAAAAATGTATCGGAAATGATTATACGATAAACTCTATTGGAAATAGTTTTACTATAAAAATGAATTGCGAATGTTATAACTATAAAAATGTATTTGAAATAATTTTACTATGGAAGTGAAGTGGAAGTTATTTTATTAGAAATGATTTTTTAAATAAAAATGCATTGGAAATGATTTTACAACAAAAATGCACTGATAATGATTTTACTTTTAAAATAAATTGGAAATGATTTTACCATAAAAATGTAATGGCAATAATTTTGATATAAAACTGCATTCGAAAAGATTTTATGATAAATGCACTGGAAAGGATTTTTACAATAAAAATGAATTAAAAATGATTTTTACTCTTCAAATACATCAAACCATTTGATCATCTATAGAGAATAAAATACACAAAAACTTCCTGATTACTAATAAAGATTTATAATCAGATATAAGTTATAAACCCCATAATTTTCGTCTTGTTCCAAAGTAAGCTAAACGGATTAAACCTTTATATATAATATGTAATATTTACTTTATTTTTCATATATTTGTTTGGTGGCTACTATATCCTACCTATGATATTATGGGTATGTAAAGAATTAGTTTATCAAAGAAATCAGTAAATACTTAGAGTAATTTTTGCTATCCTTCCCCAGAAGCGTCTGTCATTGTAGTGATGTCACCCCAAAAGTGAAAAAACCTCTACCCGTCAACGACTGCTTCGGCCGATGCGAGGATAACCCGTTCTATAACTGCGGAGGTTTTCAAAAGATAAGTTTACTCAAAAACCGTAAGTTAATTTCAATACAGTAAATGATATTATATTGCTGGGCTAATAATTGATATAATAATGTGGTTATATACGCTAAGAAATATCTAAATGAAGTTTCTACTTCTCATTTGGGACGAAATTTTTTGGAGTAAAAAAGTGTTGAAATGCTTGAAAATATGGTAGTCGGTAGTTGAGAGATCAGAAGAATATGTTGGATGTGTAAAAGTCTCATATCCCTAGTCAGTGAGCTTCTTTAGAGTCATCCTGGCCATATGTGGCCGAGCATTGTCATCCTGGTAACATGTGGCCGAGCACTGGCATGCGGGCAATAAACTTCTGCTGGGATGCTCTGGTTAGAATCCAGAAATCTGTAAAAAAAAACAACGCCAATGCCAGACTACCATTATCTTTTGTTTATGCAATTTCGATTTTAGAAAGTGTTTATGTGCTTCGTCATGATCAAACCGATCGTTTACGATTGTCATATAGGATCCATTTTTCGTTACCAGTCACTATTCGATCAAGAAATGGATCAAATTCCACAGAAAACGTTATCAAGCTCTCTGACTTTCACTGAGTTCATTTGGGACCCATTTATCAGGTTTCTTCACTATGCCAATTTCCTTGCGAAGATACGATATTATTATTATCTTGACACTCATTGCCAGAGACAGTTCTTTGACATTTTGACCTGTTGTTTTCTTTTCAACAAGTCTTTCCAGGTGTTGTACGCCAATAGCAGATAGACATTCTCTACTTTCTTGATCTTTAAGGTTCGTAACCGCACTACTGCCCGATCACAAATGCTTTGTTGATACTCGAAACTATTTGAGAGGCACGACCAAACGTAGACTCATGCAAAAAAAGTAAACTCATTACGTCTTTATTCATGTTCATGATAAGGGATATATAGCCATCATGATCAAATTCTGAAAGAAGTGATAAAAAATTAATAAAGAGAACGCAAATCATTATTGCCCAGTTGGCTGGGGCAGTAGAATACACCGGCTGCTTCTCTGCAAAAGGGTAAGACCCTGCACCACAGCGAGTTTCCTGGATATGAAGCTTAACAATCTGATTATGAGGTTCCAACAATGCTGGAGCTTTGGAGAATGTAGAGTACCCCTTTATTGCTATCACACTCAGGTCCACTCTGGCCCAGAGTAGTAGCGCCTGATAAGGTCCTATCTATGGGCCAAATTGAACTAAACTACGTACTTATACTAAACTGAATTGCTTGAAATAGAAATGTTTTTGACATTGAAACTGTACTCACGCAAAACTGAATCGTTCTAAATAGAACTGCTTTGACATTTAAATGCGTGTAAATAAAAACTAACTTATACTAAAATGAATTGTTTGAATTAGAACTGTTTGACTAAACTGAATAGCTTGAAATAGAAAATTTTTTGACAATTAAACAACGTACTTATGCTAAACTGGATTGTCTGAAATAGAACAGCTTAATGGTATAAAATGGATTTGGCATTAAATAACCGACAAAGGTTGATATGCCATAAAAACCAACCAACCAACCAAACAAACAAACAAACAAACCAACTTAAATCATTCGGAATATGATTTTTTATACAATAATATGCTCGAATAGAATTTAAAGAGTTGATGCAAAAATCGGACAGTATTTTTGTGAATAACTTAATACGAAGTGAATATCAATGATTTTAGGCCAAAGTAATTGTTTTTTTTTTTATTCAATTTAATTAAAAATGATTTTTTTTTATTTCAAGCATAATTCTGGAATGATGAAGAGAAAAAGGCATCTTATTTTTCAGATTACTTTTCTGGACAAAGTAAGTATTGACTCTAAAATCTATTTTTTGAGCTTCAACATTTCGGCAGTACAATCTATCTATCTATCTGTCTTAGAATACAATGACTGTATCCCAGGCAGAAGGATATGACCCTTCAAAAATGGGTGTCCTGAGTATAACACTAAACAATATCTGATGATGAGGCTCCAGTTCTGTAGGTTTGGAGAGTGTGAAGTACTCACTCATTGCCATTACTTTTAGCTCTAATCTGACCCATTGTCGTAGTACCTGTTAAAGTCCCATTTATGGGTCAAATTGATCTTTTGAAAAATAATTCGTATTCGATAGGACCGTGCATAAAAAATACTTTTCAGAAACCAAAAAAAAAAAAAAGTCAGAAACAACAGCACAAGAAAAGTAAGTATGAACGAACGATGAACGTGATTACCTAACCTCTAGACATAAAATAATACTAGACAAGTTAGCATACCGTTAAAATCTATCTATCCATCTCAGTCTGTAACAGTGGGAAATCGTTACAATATCATTGAAAGTAAACTATTGGTTGGTATGTGTTTTGCGGCATATCAATCCTTGTGGGTTATTTAATGCCAACTCCTGTTCACACACACACACACACACACATGTATATATATATATATATATATATATATATATATATATATAATTCTGTTTAATATTAATCATTTGTTTGCATGCTGTTAAATGGTTTCAAGGGAGGTGTCCTCGTGGTATAATGCTCAAAGCGTTGGACTGCAGAATCATTCTAAGCGAGTTCGAACTCCAGTCGCGCTTTTACGTTCATTTTCGGACAAATACCCTTGGGAAAGGTATGAACCCACTTATCCTCCAAGCTATGGGTTAAATAGCGTCACTATTGTTCTTGTAGAAGGATAGATTTTGCATTAAATAATCCACGAAGGTTGATATGCCATTAAACGAAGAAACCTATATGGTTTCAAGTATTGTTATTTAACATTAGTAATGCTATTCATCAAGTATTCCAATCTTATACGAATGATTTGCATACGGCTGTATGGATTCAAATCTCTAATAATAAATGGTTAAATAGTTTTATTTTACCCATAGATAGGACCCTCAGGTAAGAGGTAACCATTTAACTGCATGCAAATTTTAATGATGGCCTACTCTACATTCCCAAAAGTCCAGAACTGGAGCCCCACCATCAAAGTCTTTTTTTCTCAACCAGATTGACCCTCAGCCACCGTCTTCCAGCAACTCTAAGAACAAAAGGATTAGGTGTTTGCCACAAAAACCATTTGAAGAATATGGTCGGATCGGGCCACTCCGACGGACCACCTAGCCTATTAAGAGCCAAAGTGGAGTGTTGCAGGATATTTGACAAATTCGGTTGCCGAGTCAAGGACTACTGAACCATAAGGATACTTTCCTCAAGCATTATGAGTCACCACTCACGACTGAAAGATAACTTTATTGGGGCGGGGATAAGGGTCTTAGCCTTCTGTAGAGATACAGTCAGCATATTTTATAACTCCAGCTAACAGGGCTGAACGAGGACCTGGAAGAAGCTAGGCTTAGTAAATGCCCACTTTTCAACCGTAGGAAATCTTTATTTATTTTGTTTTGTCCTTTTCATTCAAATATAATAATTAGTAGAAATCTTTATTCTATACGCGCGTGCGCACACACACACATGCGCACAAAGTCAGCCAAACGAAGGTTCATGAACGAGCAATTTTCTATATAATGTTGGTTGAAGTATTTTTTCTTAGCCAAAGACTAATAATGAAAATTAATCATTCAAGATTTTCTTATTACCTAAGACCATGTTTTGTTTTTCTTTCTTAGCTATGGACTGGAATATGGACTGTATTAAGGATCACCCCTCAACACCCTTACGACAATGGAAAGCGGCCCATGAACGATCATGTCTGTATTACGGTTAGTGACTCAATAGTATTTGTAATGATTTTAAAGCGTTCCCCAATTTAGTCAATTAGTGGTCACAATTATTGAACACTGTAGTTGTTGAGAGAAAGTACGAAGTTCGATAATGAAGAAATGAAAACCAATATGAATGTAGTTTTTATTTATTTTAGATTTGTTTAGTCTAGCACACGCCATACATAGTTTGTGTTCATTACCTGCTGTTACTTATTCATCACCCATGTAAGTACCGAACAAGCTCATTACTGCTTAACTTTGGCGATTTAGTTGCATTAAGTTGTATTTTACTAAACGTCCTTTATGTCGGGTAGGTTGGTGCTTGGCAGGATACTTTGCCAAGCTCCCACTCACCAAGGTCCAATATTAGCATTAGTATATTCAATGAATAATAATTAGTATATCTAATGATCCATTAATATATCCAGTGTACTTGCTTACATTAGCATTAGTATATCCAGTGATTCACTAACGCTGAATAAACGGTAGGAAATGTGAGATAACCCTATTTACAATTAATTTACCATTATCATCAAGTTTCGTCTCAGAAAATTAGACAAATAACCCTATTTACATTGAAACATTTAACTAACACATAATATACATATAATAAGTACTGATAAGAACACAGAAACGTGTCCCAATAGATAAAATATACTCATATTGTTCTTTGAACAGGCAGTATATGAAAGGGTTACAAAAAACGGCAAGAACGCCAACTTGATGAATGTGAATTCAATGACTGTAGACGAGAGAAGAAACAACGAGTCTACTGTTTTAAGAGAAGAGACAAAAGAGATCGAGATGGATTCTGGGATTTAAATATCTGACTGTCCACCAGGCCTCCTCGGAGATACGCCACTTTTCACTTAGTTTGGAAAACAGATCTTTTGGTTGCTGACAGTATTTGCTATTTCTAAGTTGTCTTCCATCTAACAACGAAACAGGCTCATCGATACTTAACCTTGGTGATCTGTCTGTTGGAAGGTGTTATTTATATGCTTCATTTAGCATAGAGACTTTAGATTGCTAATTGTACCAGCTGTTATAAAGTATATTGGATATTGAGTTAATCCCTTTGGCATATGCGGGAGTCGCACCCTGGGGAACAAAAAATAACGAGATATGCATATAGTATCGGACATTAGCGTTCTCGACGAAAATGCTGCGTAAATTACGTGGGTGGCATGCATCTACAGCATCACAACGACACAATAATTAAACAGACGCAAGGATAAAGACGCACGCAGCAATAAACGACGCAGGAAGACTTCTTTATAAAAATATTTACCTCTCACTTTATTTGTAACGTTTGAAAGGGTTACTCAAGGTTTGCGTGTGAGAGGGAGCTGGAGACCGAACATAAACTGGAATATTTTGACCCCCAAGCTTATGGCCGTCAACGTTGTGTCTTTCTCGTTCTTCTGATGCTCAACCGGAGCCCTGGGGTCCACTCTGCTGGGTGCTGGCTTTCTTTACTGCATCTTATCAGCATCTTCTCTGGACCCCAATTCATCAGGGCTTCCCGAGGGCCCCTTCGGCCTGGTGTGGCTTTCCTTACCACCTCTCGTCTCCAACTCCGTCCGTTCTTCAACTCCACTGGCTGTCGAACTCAACTGAGTTATATAATCGTTCGACGCCCACTCGATCTTTTAAATCGAATGTTTAATCGTCATCAAGCGGAAATAACTGTCATGCAGTTCAGAGGTCACTCTCTTCCGGTGCATCAGTCTATGCGTGTACCATGGGAATTTTTTAGCTCGTCCCATTTCATCAGCCAATTTCCGCCCACGCGATTTCCTTTCATAACTGCCATTAGAACGTGTCACCTCCTTCCGGTGCATCACCTTGGAATGGCATTTTTGGCCGGGTCACAAGGTCAAAATATAACACATGCAAGAAGGAGGCATGTCCACGTGCAATGTATAGGTGGCAGATTGAAGGAGGTGTGACCACGAGGAAGATTTCGACCCGACGGGAGAAGGAAGAAAAAAGGGGTTCACTGAAGATTCTTCCTTCTGTTCCTGTGTGTGCAGCTAAGCTGTCTTCGACCTTCCTGTATTCTACACATTCGTGCATTTTGTGCAAAAAAGGAAAAGAAAAGAAGCAGATTATATTTTTATTTATCAGTGTTGTCATCTTTATCTGCTGTACAATAAGTGGTCACCCATCTGAGTACAAAACAGGTTCATCGCTGCTTAACTTCAGTGATCAGTCTGCATTAAGGTGATACTTACTAAGCTAAGCTTCGTTTAGCACACAGAGATTGCTTACTGTACTTGCTTACATTAAATAGTCACCCATCTAAATCCCGGATAGGTTTATGGCTTCTTAACTTTGGTGATCTGGATGCTTTCAGTTTCTTATTTACCACATATACTGCACAGAAGTTGTGCATCCAGTGAGGATCGAACTCATTGCTCTATCAAGTTGGTTTGCAAAAGATGCTTGCTAAAGACCACTTTGTTTCCTCAACAGAGCATTACTCCAGTTGTTTCCGAAAATCTGATCCATTCGTGCTGCTCTCCATCCGAATTCCACAAACCTTTGCCCCTTATTTTTGTGTGCGCCACTGCAGGAAAAATGGGTTTGTGTATGCAGCCCTGGACAAACTGAGCAGGTAAGAATTCTTTTTTTAGGAACCTACGCCCCTCACGAGTCAGTAGTCTGAGGATACAGATTTATAATATTACAAGTACAGGGTTGAACGATAAAATTGTCGTCCTAAAGAAAACAACACTTCAGCTTTATTTTAAAACTTTTATTGAAAAAATCAATTCAGGTAACTTGATTATGTTGGAGAGCTGACATCTATTCAATGTAGCCACCTTCAGCCTCAATCATCGCTTCGATTCGGATCCGGAACTGGGAGCATGCCTTTTCCTCAAGCGCCGGCAGATGCTCGGCGCATACTCGGCGGATGGCGGCGATCAGGCTGGCTTTGGTGTTGTGGGAGGTCATGTTGGTGATGTTCTCGACGTATGACCAAACGAAGTAGTCAAGTGGGTTCAGATCTGGGGAGGAGGGGGGCCAGTGAGAGAAGGGTACAAAGTCGTAGCACTTCTTCTGAAGCCAAGCTTGGGTCTCTTTGGACTTGTGGGCCACACCCAGGGTCTACCACCGGCCACCTGATTGCACCAAGGAGTCACCACACTCTTCAGCACATCCAGGTACACTTTGATGTTGACTTTCAAGCCAACTTCGAAGATGTGAGGTGGCATGATGTGACCCTCACTTGAAACCACACCAAAGACCATAACCGTAGCCGGAAGCTTTGTTTTCATCACCCTGGGCATGTCCCTGTTATTCGTGGTGCTGGCAATGGTGCTGGCAATGGTCCTGTTGTCATAAGTTGGATCGGTAGAGTGCATGAGTTGTACAGCGGCGCATCTCAGATCTCGCTCGTTGGACGTTGTGTCACTTTCAGACATGATAGAAGGCTCCTATCGCTCTTGGGATTTGTACACAACTGGCCAACTAGTAGATGGTCTGCAACAAAAAAAAGAAAACCGGTTTTCATTAAACGGAAATGGAATCATGTCGTCTTTTCTAGGGCGACAATTTTATCGTTCCACCCTGTATAGTTCTATACATTGCGAACTGTTATACTATTGTATACCGGAATTAATTATTGAAGAGAAGTACTAAAGAATTGTTATAACTCTCACGGTTCACCTAAACATCTCCAACGATACGACTAATTGTCTGCGAAGTATTGAGATCCTGTCTCCGAAGTATTGCAGTTCGTCCACTGCTCTAACCACTAGTAAATAAGTAGTCATAGACCAGTTTATCTACTAATGAAGAAAGGTATGATAGGTGAGTCCACTACATATACACCTTTTGGTTGCAATACACACAACGTTTCAGCTGCTGTACTCTCCGGCCGAAAGAGTGCAGCGGTCAAAACGTTCTGAGTATAGCAACCAAAGTCAGTTTAGCAATCTGCAATGTGTAGAAAATAATAACAACGCCTCATAGACAAATATTATAAGTATAATTTCTGTCAAAATGACTGAATTATTTACGTATAGATCGACTCTTCTAGAAAGATCAGAGTAAAGTATATGTGTGCTCTAATTCGAACTAAAATGTCACTTTTTGGCATTCATGCTAAAGATCAGACCTTCTGTTGCATAGTCATCTGCTGCGATGGATGATTGCGTGATGGAAGAAGGGGAACATAAAAATAAAACTCACCTCAAATGTTAGACTTTGAGTTGTTTTATTTATTCTTTCTGTTCAGTTTCTGAAGCAGTTGAAGTCTGTAGAAACAGATAACGGACACATAGTGCGAGGTAGATTAGGAACCGGCTCTTCTTGTATCTTTGAATGGTTTAACCGATTTCCGTCCACATTACTCCCTATCTTCGCATGTCACCAGCCACCAGAGAGAGAGAGAGAGAGAGAGAGAGAGAGAGAGAGAGAGAGAGAGAGAGATAGACCTTGCTTCTTTTATTGGGGTTTACAGAACATTAGACTGTACTTCTGCTTTGTGTAAGCGGCATATCTCGATCAGCCCTCACCACCACCAAGATAGCTGATAGAGTTTGGTCGCTTTCCGACAAAGCCATCTCCTCATATCCCTATGTACAAGAAAGAAAAAAGAGGGAAAGAGAAAGAGAAAGAGAAATGGTTGGTTTGGTTTCCTTTTTCAGGGTCATATCAACCTTCTTGGGTTATTTAATGCCAAAGCCATCCTTTTTGAATAGAAGAACACCAGTGATACTATTCAATCCATAGCTTCAGATAATCAGTTTCATACTTTCCTGAAGTGTATTAGTTCGAAATTGAACGTAATTGCACGACTGGAGTTCGAACTTACCTAATTCGATGCTGCAGTCTGACGCTTTAGTCATTATGCCACAGGGACTCCCCACCAGAGAGAGAGAGAGAGAGAGAGAGAGAGAGAAAGAGTATCGAAAACCCAGCTTCTTCATTGTGGTTCACTGAATACCCAACCCCAGTCTTGCTTTGCGTGGGCAGCATCGCTCGACCAACTCCCATAACCACTTAGATTTCCGATGAAATCTGGTGATTTTGGCGATTTTTAAAATTTTGAACTTTGACAAATCGTCTCTCAGGCTGTTGGCATTTTTTTTTTTTTTAAAGCAACTTATCTGTTTGCACCCCGTTTACAATATCACACTTCTCTCTCTCTCTGGCTTTTGGACCAGAATTAGAAAGTAGAATTTCTCTTTTTGCCTTGATTGTGTTCTCGGACAAGACCAAGCGACGTGTTCTTCTCTTACGAGCAGGGCGTGGTAAAATTCGAAGTGTACCTGACTTCGGGAATTCAACCCTTGACGAAGCACCCTCTTCATTGCACTTGAGTGGGGAGATCAGAGGATCATGATTCCTGTTTCAAAGTGGTCTGCGGAGAACAGGGTTATTTTTAGCCTGGCTCATGTTTACACTCATATGACCCCATGTCATTGCTGTATAGTATTAACGAAAAGGTTAAGTTAAATACAGGATCAGAGCTTTGTTTCTCAGCCCCGCCCATTTAGGACAAAAGTTTATTATCTATTTTCGGCTTTGGAAATTAATGCAACAAAGAAAAATGAGTTTGTTACATAGCCTCTGGATTGCATTAGGTCAATCCTCGATTGGTTCTCTAAATTTCTATCTCTGTGTCTGTTCCTACTTATTAGTACAATACAAATTCTCTAATTCCGAATTCAGTTCAATAATCATTATCTACTCTTAACTTCTTAACTTACTACGGTAGTCTGACGTAAGAATACGCGGTCAGGATCAAAATCAATAACGAATTAGTCTGTGAGGCAAGTTTGTTTATCTTGACAGTACAATGGTCACTTAGATATTTATTTACCAAGCTTAGTTTTGTCAGACTCCATAGTAATACTGCATGGAGTAAGGATCGAACCCATTCCTCTAGCAAATTGGGTCACGATAAACGATTGTTAAATATGTCACCTTTAGTCCTTTTTTTATTTTTCAATTTTCTGCATTTTGATATATATATATATATATATATATATATAAGTTGTAAGTAAGTTGGCCGACCGTAGTCGAGGGCGAACTGAAGGCTCCCTTTTCAATAGTTACTACAGCGAGGTGTAAGGAAGGGCGCTACTCCTTTCCCTGGATTTCTCCTCTTACCTTTGATCCATACTTTATGATGTTGAGTGTAAAGCAAGGAGGCATCAAGTACCATTTGGAATGACTCGACCTGGGATTGAACTCCCGTCTCCCGGACTATTCGCGAACACTTCAATCCCTGTGCCAATGGGTCGGTATATATAACAGAAGAAAGAGACAATATCCCGCAACAACAATGAAAGACGTAAACTACGTAGATTATCAAGCACTTCTTACAAATACAGTGTTGGCCGATGAGCAAGGACTTATCTATGTCAGCTCTGTGCGATGTATGGTGAAAGAGAGTCAGGTTGACTTGATGGTCATGATATATATATATATATATATATAAGTGTATGTGTGCGTGCAAGAAAAACAACGGTTTTGTAAACCTTCATCAGATAATAACTCAAGCATCAGCAATGGCTCTTGACCCAAAGCATCATTACCCCTCAACTACAAATGAGAGCGGTGTCCCCACCGGACTGTGTCATTGTAGTTAGCGAGATCGAAATCCAGTCGTGCTTTGATGTTCATACCCTTGGCAAAGATATGAACCTCTTATAAGTTATATAGTATCGCTACTATTCTTCAATAAGGATGGCTTTGGTATTAAATAACACACGAAGGTTGATATGCCTTTAAACAAAGAAACCAACCCAAACCAGCCAAGTCAGACTACATCTCTGCAGAAGGGTAAGAGCCCATCTCATCAACGAGTGTTCTGGATATGATTCTAAACTGCATCTGGTAGCAAGGCTCCAGTCCCGGAACTTGGCGAATGTAGAGTATCCTTTCATTTTCATTACTCCCAGGTCCACCCTGACTCGGAGAGGCAGTACTTGTTAGGGTCTCATCTATGAGTCAAATAGAAATAGGCAATCATTTTCTTTACTTGACACTATTTAAATGTGTGCAATCAAGTGACTGCTGTTAAATTGAATTCGTGGTATAATATTGCAATGGAACTATTTAACTATAGATGAATAATATTGAATATTATAATTAGTGTTATATAGAAATATTAAAACTATTTAACAGTGTTCAAAAAACTATTTGTGTGAGCAATACTTCCAATCACGTAACTGTATGCAAACAAATGATTAATAATAAATAGAATTATTAGTGTTAAATAAGGGAAACCATTTAACTGGGTGCAAACAATAGATACACAATACTTAAACCCATTTAATTATGTGTAAACAAATTAGCACTAATTTCGAAATAGAATTACAGAAAAACTATTCACTTACAAATCATAAACACACACACACACATATATAATAAATATATATTAGTTTTTATACATATCTTATAGCATGGATGCTTATTTGCGACCACTGGTTTCTTGCCATCTTTATATGACAATCAATAAGCATCCATGCTATAAATTATATATATAAAATGTAATATATATCTGTTTATTATTATGTTATATGGTCATATGCAGATTCATGCAGCAAGAATCACAAACGACACAATGATAAAGGACGAGGGAAGAACTTCTTTAAAAAATATATCTCTCACTTTATTTGTAATGTTTGTGTGTGAGAGGGAGTTGGAGACTGAACAAAGATTACAATATATTAGCTCCCAGTCTTATGGCCATCAGCTTTGTGTCTTTCTCGTTCTCCAGGGCTGCTCAACCGGAGGCCCGGGGGTTCAGCTTTCTGCTGAGTGCTGGCTTTCTCTACCACATCTTATCTCCAGCTTCTCTGATTCCCAACTCAATCAGGGGCCTCGTCTCTAACTTCCTCTACTTCCTGTCTTCACCGAGTTATATAATAGTTCAATCGCCCACTCAATCACCCACTCAATCTTTGGAATGGCATGTTTGATCGTCATCAAGCGGAAATAACTGTCATGCAGTTCAGAGGTCACTCTCTTCCGGTGCATCAGTCTATGAGTGTATCATGGGCTTTTACCATGTCCCATTTCATCAGCCAAATCCACCTACGCGATTTCTTTCGATTACTGGTCATTGGAATGTGTCATTTCCTTCCAGTGCATCACTTTGGAATGACATTTTTGGCCGGGTCGAGGGTCAAAATACAGCAATTATATTATATAATAGCTCTATCACAGATATCGAGCACACTCCAAATTATATAGCATTTGATCTGCCACAAACTCACCTTGAATAACCATCAAGGGTTGATATGCCATTAAACCAAATATTCTAAACCAATTAGTATAATTTGTATGATTAGGATTGCTATTATTAGATTCATTTGTCAAAATGACGCACATATTTGACAAGCCTGGTGTGGTCTGTAAGCCTGAAAAGTGTTAATTAACTCAATCAATGGTCTTATCTTTGAATAGTTACTCGTTATCTGAATAAGGATCAATATCAGATTGATATCTGATATTCCGTATCTGATACTGAAGACTGGATATTAGATTTACACCAACTTCTTAACAACAATTAATTTACCGAACATTTTGTTCAAGCCGCACAGACCACTTGATTTTGGAGGAGTCTCTATAGTGTAGTGGTTAATGAGCTGGATTTTGACATTTTAGTTAGCGAGTTCGAACTCCAGTCACGTTATTACATTTATTTACAGACTTTGCGAAGATATGAACCCCTTAACTCCTCAAACAAGGGTTCAAATTGTTCCACTATTGTTCTACAATCATAGCTTTGGCATTAAATAAACCATGAAGATTAATATGCCATTAGATAAAGAAACTAAACCAAAGTACAAATGGTAGCAGTTAGGTGACCGGTGGCTTGTTATCAAATGTTTTTAATATGTATAAAAGTTTAAATTGGCCGACCGTAGTCGAAGGCAACCCGAAAGCTCCCCTTTCGATACTGCAAAACTGAAGCGTAGAGAAGGGCTCTACTCATTTCCCTTGATTACTCTACTTACCTTTGATCCTTATCTTATAATGCTATAGTGTTATACAAGGAGGCATCAAGTTCCATTTTTTGACTCGACCTAGGATTAAACCCCGGTCTTCCTAAGCATTAGCGAACACTCTACCACTGTGTCATTATATATATGTATATATAAACACACACAACATAACCTATAAACCTATTGATTCCCGTTGTAAAAGCAGTTCATGATGATACTGACGCTTCTATTTAGAAAGGAGTGACAGATTTAATAACCATTCCATTGTTATCTCCGTTATTTTGAAAAGTTATCAAATGATGATCTGTAACCCAAAACTTTAATTCTTTTGCAGATTGAACTGGAAATTGCTTTATTCTGTAAGATATGGCATTTAATCAATATTGCTCTCATGAAAATCTGGCTATATTCTGTTGTTGTTGTTTGTTTTTTTGTTACTAATATATGCAGACATATATTCAAACATAATGAGAATTTTGGTGATAGATGGATAGATAAGTACTCTGTCGGCGAGGCTTTGAATAAATTGACAGTTGTCCCTACTTGGGGTTGACCTCTCCTTCGCAAAAGTGCTTTTTGGGTATAGCTTTGAACTGCATCTAGGGGCAAGTCTCTAGTTCTGCAGTCTTAGAATTGTATAGTACCTTCTCATTGCCATTAATCCCAGGTCCACTATGACTCAGAGACGTAGTACCTATAACTTAGATAGAGCTATTGAAGAGTAATTCATATACGATAGGACGGTGGCCAATATATATATATATATATAAACTTACAATAGACGCGATTCCCTTACCTCCAGACATAAAATAACCCTAGATAAGTTGACATACCGTTAAAATCAATGTTGATAGATAAATAAAGAGAGAGAGAGAGAGAGAGAGAGAGGGGGGGGAAGTGGGGGAGACAGCACCCTCAAAGCTAATTAACTGTCACAAATGTATCAGAAATACATTCGCCATTAGAAGTATTCAAACCCCACTCCCCATATCGTAAATAAAGATGTGAAGTGGACATTTTTCTTCTAATCGATTTGTGGCACACGACCTCAATTCTCCGGAAATCTCACTTTTGTTTCTTAGCCGGTCAAGATAAAATCTGGGTTGGTCAATTCACTTTCACTTCCTATTACCGTAAGAGGAAAACAAAATCAATATTGCATTTTCACAATGTCATATTAGATTCATTTTATTAGGCGTAATAGCCCGGCCAATATCTGGAACTGTAAGGATTGAGTCGGAGAAGGGGTTAGTGCAACCCACAGGTGACCGAAATCTATCTATCTATCTATCTATCTATCTATCTATCTATCTATTTCGCACACTCTTTCTGCTACTCTTTCTGTCTTAGTCTCTCTCAACTACTCTCATTTGTTCACCGAGTTAGGTTGTATCCTGAACTTAGAATGCATGTATGCCTATCATATTTTTCTCTTTCTTTCTTTCTTTTTTTCTTTGCCACAAACTTTTCTTTAACTATTTTTTAAAACTTGTTATGAAATTGGTATCTAACTATCAATCTTGATAGATAGATATAGCTAATTTGTTTGTTATACATGCGACACACGTTCTTAAGAGTATCCGTGGGAGCGCGTGTGACTCCTCGGGCTAAGTTATTACTTGCAAGTCCTATCGTAAGTGTGATAAACCAACTTGATCTATCAATCTATCTACCATGGCAGCCAATACTTTGAAAAGGGCCATCATTTAGATTCGCAAAGAACACCTGTGGGAGCGCGTATGGCTCCTCGGTCCAAGTATATACTTGCAAGTCCTATCGCAAGTGTGACAAACCAACTTGATCTATCTATCTATCTATCTATCATGGTAGCCAATACTTTGAAGATGGCTATCATCTAGATTCGCAAAGATTACCCGTAGGAGCGTGCGTGACTCTACGGGCCAAGTATACCCCTGCAAGCCCTATCGCACGTGTGACAAAAGAATTAGCTGTCTTTTCCATTGATATTGCCCCCATGCACTCCCATACAACTTCTCAAAACTGCTGTAGAGCCACATACTTTGCCACAGAAATGACACAAATTACTGGTAGATTGCTATACAGAGACTTGTGTAAAACAAGTCTTTGATGGTTTGCGCTGATGAGATCTCAGTCCAGCTGTGGACGAACAGATCCTTCTTCAGATGTTACAGACCCTTCTTCAGATGTTACAAGCATACTCAATCTGTTAAGTGTCAGGGACCTTGATCGAGTCCTGGGTTTGATGGAAGGTTCGAATCCCTGTGCTTCAAACTCCTTACAGCCTTCGTAGATTACTTTCTTCTAAGTTGATCGATGAATCTTTTCCTATCTATTTATCTATCCGTCTGTCAATTTATCTGTCAATGTATCAATCAATCTGTCTGTCGGTTTGTCAGTCTATCAGTCTATTAATGTCTAAGAAAAATCGTTAAATAGATTGATAGGAACATACCAATATAGATAGGAACAAACTGAGATTGCTAGATAGATAGCTACCGAAACTGTGTTATTACTCCTGGTTGGTGGCTAATGGAAGGCAGGGTATCGCACGTGCTTTCACACGTTGTAAATGAAAAAAAATTAGATATATTAATTGATTGATAGATGAAAAGAACGAGATAGATACATAGATAGATAAATAGATAGATAGATAAAAAAACCGTGATAGATGGACAGATATATGAAAAAAATTAATAGATAGATAGATGTATGAAAAAAAAAACCGTGATAGATAGATAGATAGATGAAAAGGCCGTGATAGATAGATAGATAGATCTATAGAAGAAAAGACATTGACAGATAGATGAAAAAACCGTGATAAATAGAGAGATAGATTGATGAAAAGACCGTGATAGATAGGTAGACGAAAAGACCGTGATAGATAGATTGATGAAAAGACCTTGATAGATTGATAGATAGATATATGAAAAAAAAAACGTGATAGATAGACCGTGATAGATATATAGATAGAAGAAAAGACCGTGATAGATAGATAGATAGATGAAAAGACAATAATAGATAGATAGATGTGAGCTGATTAAAAACGTAAAATAAATCGTTTACTCATCTCGTCATGTCGGCTTCAGTATTAATGGTGACATGTGTTTCATGTTGTGACAGGATGGACCCTTGTTGAATATTCGAAATTCATAAATAACAACCGGCGGCTCTGATATTCGGAATAAGAAAACTTTTTTTTTATTCAGACTGTCTACATTCAAGCAGTTTGACGCGAACACGTGGAGAGAGGAAGGCCTTGTAAGGGTTTATGAGCGAATCTCCTTTACATTTAAAGATATCCGACCTCAACAATGATTTGAAAACACATCACTCTGGTGATCTAAAAAATTATCAGTTAAACCTGCCATCTCCTACACGCGCAAGAATTGCACCATATGAACTTCCGTGACGAAGTACACTCACACTCAAAGATTTATAATCAGTCCAAAACCTCACCAAACTAAATGATAAGATAATTAATATACTCAGTTATCAATAAAATAATTTATATAATCAATGCCCAAATTATTTTACAATGTGACGATTGTATTTCATTCATGAAGTCGCCATATATATATATATATATATATATATATATTCATATATACAACAAAAACTCACAATTTTGAAGCTTTTTATATAAATATCAACAAACCTTTCTTAAATAACATCATCTTTGAATATAGGAGCCACATTCTAAAATGACTTTAACACTTTACACCCAATTCTTCCTCTTACCTCTAGTGAAATTATTTTCTTCGGTAAATTACCCTCCCATCGGTTCTTCCTTCAACTCTTTATATAAATGTACATGACTCGTTACTGTGTTTGTCATTTCTTTAATATTTACCCGAAGATAACTCCAATTGGGACTGAATGTCCTTAGTAAAAATACGGTGTCTTCCTGAATTCATTCCATCCAGAAATCAAACGACTCATACGAAAACTTGAAGGGTGAAAGATAAAATAGGCGAACACAAAGTAACTGTCCCATTTCATCAAACATGTTGTATATATATATATATATATAGCCTTTTTTGTTGGTTCAACTTGAGAAAAGTAAATGAATAGGTGTGTAAATGAAATTGAATTTTGCACTTTGAGTTTTTATTTCATAGTTTAATCATTCGAAATAAGCCCCTAAAAAGCCACATTCAAATTCATTTGGAGCCCAGTTCATTTTAATATACAAATATATAAACATAGATACTTTGATAGATATAAACAACGTTAGATATATACGAACCAATAATATTTAAGTAAAACAACCGATGTATAATCTTATTTATTAATTGATTGACTTTTCCCACAGGAAGTGTAGCTGCCACAAAGCAATCGGGAAGAGACCTCCTTGCAAATCCACAGAGGAAGAAAGAAACACTTTCATTACTTATAGTGACTATCATGGTAATATTTTTTCTATCATTTTCTTAACATACATTCTCGTACAAAATGAAAGGATTATTCATGTATAAAGAAATACTTCTGCAGAGGATCAGCATGTAATATCCGTACACGAGAAAATCTCACGGTATGTAAAAAATGAGATTATGAACTATTTTTCTCTTCCATTATGAAAATTTTCACATTTATTACATTAGTAATTTTTCTTAACTGTACACACACACACACACACACACACATATATATATATATATATATATACGTGTGTCTGTGTGTGTGTGTGTGGAGAAATGGTAGATTTTGGTAAATCTGATAGGATGGTAAAAATAATTTGAAAAGTGGATTAACCAAAAACTTACAACAGGTTTAGTAGTCATATTTCATTTTTATTCAAGGAAGAACTTCAGACCAATTTTCTTTTTCGTTTTTCTACGTTTTAACAATTGAGGATATAGATAACATAATGGTGAAAATGTAAAAAGATATAAATGGAGGGGAAGGGTCTAAAGACAATAGACAGACAAGGGAAGAAAAGGAAGGAAATATATATTGGTTTGATTGGTGGTGGTTGGGGTTATGGGTTTTAACTGTGACATCTGGGTAGATGATCAAGGCTAGGGGCCATCAAGTGTATCAGGTTTCATCAGAGATTTGACCTGATAGAGGTGGATTAATTTCAGTAAGAAAGAGGGAAATATGAGGAGAAGAGAGGTTTTGTGAAAGAGAAAATGGAAATGAAGGGAAGGGACGGAGGGGTAGGGGTTCAGGCGTATCCCGTTTCATCAAAGACATTGACTATCATATATATGTGAGTGTGGAAATATATAATGGAAATGAATCCGATAGTATAGAGAAACATTGAAAAACAAAGTAATCCAAAGAGAAGAATTTAATATAAAAGAAAAACGTTTCGGTTCTAATGAGCCATTATCAGGGCTTGGAAGGATGATATCATTAAATCACCGATAGATTTTTAAATGAAATACAAAACAATGAGGAAATATTATAAATACAAAGAAAGGGTAAGCGTTTAGTCAGTGTTTGCATTCTAAAATATGTCTAATGACTGTCTAAGACAAGGATGTAGAACAAATAGAATCATCAAGAGAAATAATGAATTAAAAAGAGAAAGATGAAAGAAGGAAGAAAAGAAAAGAAAAGAAAAGAAGAGAACGGAAGAAGTTTGCATTAGTTATTTATTTTACATTATTTTTTTTATTTTAAATTAAATTTATTTATTTTATTCTAAATTTTTTCATTTTACATTAGATTATTTCCTTTTAAATTTAGTTAAATTCATTAGAATTTATTTATTCTACATTATGTATTTATTTTACATTAAATTTATTTATTTCATTTTAAATTTATTTTACATTAAACTATTTTATCTTAAATCTATTTAAATTTATCTATTTTACTTTAAATTCATTTCTTTGTATTTGTTTTTCTATTTTTCTCACTCACTCACTCACTCACTCACTCACTCTCTCTCTCTCTCTCTCTCTCTCTCTCTCTCTCTCTCTCTATGTCTCTCTCTCTATATATAGATAGATACATCAGCACTATTACATATTAGTAGTTATACTAATAAAAAACTAACTTAAAATTTTTATTGTTTAGTTTATTTTAGAGTAACACCCTTTATTTATTTATTTGTAAAGAAGGGAAAAACCTTTAATAAATATTCTATAACAGAATGATTTATCCAGGAATTTTGATACAGATTTTAATAAAGCTATACAGCATTACTCGTCGGGGTGGAAGAAGTAACCTTGGAAGGGGGTCTGTTTCCTTTTGGTTAGTCTGAGAAGTTTTCAGTTTCTCCTCGTAAAACCTAAACTCTGTAAAGATCTCGTTAAAAATAACAAAAAAGAAGAAGAGAAAAAACTAACAAAAACCATAAAATAAAAAACAACAGCAATAACAAAAAACAAAACAAAACACCCCCCCCAAAACAAGAAGAAAACGAATAAACAAAAAACAAAGCAAACGAGCAACCATTTTTTGAATCTTCTTGTTTGCAGCTGACATCGGCTGTTACTGGGTAGATCTTTTACCCATCAATCATTCAAGAAAGACCTCAAATCTGACATATCTTTCCGACTGTGCCTTTCACTGCGTCGATCATGAGTTCTTTGGTTATTCTGTCAAGTAAGTAACACGTACGATTATTCATTTTACGCAAATTAAAATCTTTCGAGAAATAATACACAGTAAGAACCAAGAACGTTAATAGGGTCGCAGTCGGGATTCTCAAAGTGATTCCATTGCTCAATTATCTCAGAAAAAACCGTAAAAAGTCAAGGGGGGTTCTGGTTACTGAGCAACAATACGAATCTTGTTGTATAGTCATAACCAACTATACACATATACAAGCGGGAAACATAGTCAACACAATAATGACGAACGGACACAGTTCTTTAGAAAAATATACTTCTCACACTTTATTCGAAAGGGTTGCGAAAGGGTTACGAAAGGTTTATGTGTGAGAGGTGAGTTGGAGACTGAACAAAGCAGCAACATATTGACCCCCTGCTCTTCTGGCTATAGCAGTGCTTCTTTCTCATCCTGCAGGGCTGCTCAACCGGGGGCCCTGAGGGCCCAGCTCTCTACTGGGTCTGGTTCTCGCTGCTTCGAACTGCAACAACTGACCCCCAAACTCTGATCTCCAGCTAACTTGAACTTCCTGTGGCACTGGGTTATATAATTGTTTGTCGTCCACCTGCTTCAGTGAGCGTCGCTTCTGCACCCAATTCAACCCGTCCACAGTCAAGGGTATCCCCTGATATCTTCAACCGGATGCACCTGTTATTTACACAGGTGCATTTCTTATTTGACAGCTCGGCCGGGTCGGAGGTCAATATGTTACATTCTTCTGGTGACTATAATAATAATAATAATTATAAACTAAACTCCTACGGGACTTTGACATACGCACGGATCACCTAATCTCGGCCAGAAGACCAGATCTTATAATAATCAACAAAAAAAAAAAAAAAAAAAAAAAAGAGAATTTGCAAAATTGTCGACTTCGCTGACTCTGCTGACCACAGAATAAAACTGAAAGACTATGAAAAGAAGAATAAGTACATTGACCTTGCTAGGGAATTGAAAAAAACTATGAAACATGAAGGTGACGATTATACCAATTGTGATTGGTGCTTTTGGCACAGTAACTAAAGGATTATTAAGTGGCCTGGATGACTCGGAAGTTGGCGGACGAGTGGAGACCATCAAAACGACAGCATTATCGAGAACGACCAGAATCCTGAGAAGAGTCTTGGAGACTCGAGGAGACTTGCTGTCACTCAAACACCAGTGAAAAACTCTAAAGGAGTAATAATAATAAACTCATGAATTTCATCCCAAATTCTATGGAAAACTGAAAAGTGGAATTAGCAGCAGGAGAACAAACAATAGCAGAGTTGAAAATCCAAAGAGGATCTTCCAATGAAACTCACTCTTACCACTACTCTTTGTTATAGCAATGGTACCACGGAATTCTATACCAAGGAAATGCACAGAAGACTACAAATGTACAAAATCACTGGAAAAGATAAAGCACTTTATGTATATGGATGATATTAATGATGAAGGAATGAAGGACGATAACACTTTCTTTACAAAAATATACGTCTTTATTATTATTCTAAAGTCTGAAATTGGCTGTAAGTGTGTGTGTGTGTGTGTGTGTGTGTGAGAGAGAGAGAGAGAGAGGTACAGGGAGACGAAGAACGCATACACACACAAGTTGAGGACTGCTATATTGACTCTTTCTTATCCACCATTGATTCTATATTGAGGGACTTACGGCTTTGCTTCCTCGACGAGAGGTTCTCCACCGGGTTCTGTCAGGGGCTTCTTCCCTGACTTAGTTGTGGTTGCAACTGGCTGACTGTGACTTCCGTGACTGACCGTCTGATGTGGGTACCCGTGTATATATAATTTCACAACGCCTATGCATTCCATTTGTGATTCACGTGATCTGCTTCTGCTTGTCAACCTACGCGAGCTGTCCTGTTCCAGAGATATCTGATCGACGACTCTGTCAAAGGTCAATGTGCAACATCAAGATATTAGCCAAAAACGAAAAAGAACTGGAAACCCTGATATAAAGAAAAAGAATATACAACCAGGATATAGAAATGGAATTTGACCTTGAAAAGTGAGCTATGCTGAAAATCAAAAGAATTGGGGGTGGGAAACAGAAGGAATAGAACTGTAAAATCAGGAAATCGTCAGAAAGCTTGGAGAGAAGGAAAATTACAAGTACTTGGGAATTTTAAAAGCGAATACCATTAAAGAAGCAGAGATGAAAGAAAAATAAGAAAGGAGTACTGAAGAAGAACACAAAATCTTCTCGAAGCCAAGTTCTCCTGTAAAAATCTAATCAAAGACACTTGCGCAGTTTCCTTTGTAAAATACTCTGGACCATTCTTAAAATGAACATGGAGGGAACTCAGAAAAATGGATGAAAAAGGCAAGGATGCACAAAGCCTTACACCCGAGGGATGATATAGACAGACTCAATATGTTAAAAAAAGAAGGAGATGACTCGTCAGTGTTGAGGATTGCTTAGGTGCATCAATTCAATGACTCGAGAAATACACTAAAAAAGAAAAGAAAGACTAATTACTGCAGCCAGTAACAGAAATAGAAACATAAAAAAACAAACATAAATAACAACAAAAACAAGACACTAGAAATTAATAAATTGCCCAGTCAGCTGGGGCTGTAGAATACACCGACCGCTTTCCTGTTAATGTATAAACAAGAAAGGAGTATCGAAGAAGAACACAAAATCTTCTCGAAGCCAAGTTCTCCTGTAAAAATCTGATCAAAGGAATAGACACTTGCGTAGCTTCCTTTGTAAAATACTCTGGACCATTCTTAAAATGAACATGGATGTGACACTAAACAATCTACTAAAACTAGAAAACAGAAATGATAAGAAAAACAACTCTCTAGATACTTCAAATGAAAAACTGGAAACTTTACACTCGAAAAGACTTGGACATGACTAAGAAAAGAAAATCTCGATAGAGAAACTAAATCTCTGTTTATAGTAACACGAAATAATGCCATAAGGACCAATTATGTTAAAGCGGAAATCGATAATACTCAGCAAAAAAATACCAAGTGTAAGTTATGTGGAGACAGAGATGAAACAGTTAATTCAAATAATAAGCGAATCCAGCACACTAGCATAAAAGGAGCGCAAGTCTAGGCACAACTGGTTGGAGAATGTAATCCACTCGGAATTGTGCGAGAGATTAGAATTTGACCATACTACCAATAATGTATGCATGAAATAGATTCTGTTTTAGAGAACGAGACGCATAAAATTCACAAGGATTTTGAGATACAGATGGATCACCTAATCTCAGCCAGAAGAATAGACCTAGTGTTAATTTATAAGAAAAAAATAACTTGTCATCTTGTGTATTTTGTCCTTCCGACAGACCAGAGTGAAAATAAAAGAAAGTGAAAAGAGAGACTAATACTTAGACCTTGCAAGAGAACTAAACATCTATGGAACATGAGGACGACGGTGAAACCAATTGTAGTTTGTGTGCTTGGAACTATCCCAAGAGTCTTGGAAAAAAATGATCGGAGGAATTGGAAATCAGAGGAAAAGACTACAGCATTGTTGAAATCAGCGAGAATACTGAGAAGAACCAGGGAGATTTGAGGAAATTTGCTGTCACTTAGACTCCAGTGAAAGATCATCAACTGAAACTGGAAACTGAAAACTCAGGGAGTATAATAATAATAATAATAATAATAATAAAAAACACTAGAAAATAATAAATTGACCAGTCGGCTGGGGCTGTAGAATACACCGACTGCACTTCTGCAGAGAGTTAAGACCCCCCACCACCACCAACGATTCTCCTGGATATGACACTAAACAATCTGATAGTGAGGTTCCAATAATGTTAAAACTTTAGGGAATGCGGAGTACCCCTTCATTGCCATCGCTCTCAGGTCCCCTCTGACCCGGAGTGGTAGTACCTGATAAAGTCCTATTAATGGGTCAAACAGAACTAAAATGTGTACTTATGCTAAACTGAATTGCTTGAAATAGAACTGTTTTGACATTTAAATTGTGTACATATACTAAATTGAATTGTTTGAAAAGGAAAGGTTTTTGTATGCTAAACTGAATAGTTTGAAATAGAACTGTTTTGATATTTACTGTGTGTAAAAAGAAAACTATACGTATACTAAGCTGAATTGTTGAATTAGAACAGTTTGACTAAACTGAATAGCTTGAAATAGAAATGCTTTTGACAATTAAACTGTGTACTTATGCTTAACTGAATTGTTTAAGATTGAACAGTTTATTTGAAAAAAAAAATGATTTGGCATTAAATAACCAACAAAGGTTGATATGCCATAAAACACAAACAAACAAACAAACAAATTAATGAATTAAACACAATAGAGGAAATAAATTAACAGATCATAAAATTAATGTTGTATAATCACTTAACCATCTCGTATAAATTAGACGATCCTTCCCATCATGCCCCAAACCACAGTAAATAAATGGATACCCTCTACGAGAGATCCTCTTTGTCAGTGTCTCTATATCTACGCTACTCAAGCTTATACATATATATAAAACTTTTACCGAAAATATTTATCCTAGAGATACCAATGAAGTTTATTACTGGCGTGCAAATTCGAAGGACGTACACAGAAGGGTTATTGGCATGCAAATTCGAAGCGTGTAGTAAAAAAATGATTGTACGCAGTGACATACGCACGTGACACTCTTACTAACCCCGTGTTGACATAAGAGCGCCAATGAAAACATTCTCTCTTGTTCCTCGGCGCTGTTTAAGCAAACCGTGAATCATTCGTTCTCCTGGTTTTTACGCAATGCTCAACGTTGGAAGATAATCCGTGTAAAATATAACAGAAAAGATTATTTTTCTAATATAGCGTCGAGGTTTCTTTAATTGAACTGATGCTTGGTTCGTTGGTTGTATTTCATGGCATATCAAATCTTGTTGGTTATTTAATGCTACATCCTGTTCATACATATATATGTTGTAAAGAAATAGTTAGTTATGACATAATTTTTAAACCACCCAGATCTCATTAGTTTATACACAGTTAAATGGTTCCAAATATAGTAAATGATTAAATATTTATTTTTGACCTATAGAGAGCATACTAATAGCTACTACCCCTTCGGGTCAGAGTGGATCTGAGAGTAATAGCAATGAAAGGGTACTTCACATTGACCATACTCTAAGACTGGAGCCTTATCGTCAGATGTTGCTTAATATCATTCCCAGTTTCAAGTATTATTATCAAACACTAATAATTCCATTCAACATTATTCAGTTGTTTGCACACAGTTAAGTTTTTTCAAGAAATTATTCAATTTAACAACTATTTGTTTTGACCAAACTGATTTGAATCAACAACCGACTATACAGCAGTAAGATATGGCACAAGATCAATTTTAAAGAGGAGTACAGCTGATTTGAAGTCTGTGTTTTCCTTCTTCTAGATTGGTTGCCATAACAAGGCCAAAGAGAACAGACTTCGCAACTATTTACACATTGGCGGGAAGGGGAAGAGATTGATTACAGTTTTTTCACATAAGTAATAGCGTGAAGCGAAATGCAATGACATGGATAGTTTTTAACAGAGTTCTGATCCAAAACTTATCGAATGAACTCTTTTCTTTTTTCTTTTAAATTTGTTGATAGCTCATCGTTATAATGATAAATACGTCATAATAATAAATACGTCATAATAATAAATACGGAGTGCTTGTGGTAATCTAAGCAAAGCTGAGTAAATGACGATTAGCAGTAATACCAGGGCGCTTCACATAGTGCATTGTTTAGCGAGCAAAGCTTAGAATATCAACGACGGAGAGTTCGATTCTCACCAGGGGCCTGATACTTATTGTTCTGTGCCAAACCTAAGCTAAACTTCGGCTTGGTTGTGTTTTATGGCATATCGAACCTTGCTCGTTATTTAATGACAAATCCTGTATATATATATATATATATATATATATATATAATTTGCAAGCGAATTGTTTATAGGTAACATTTTTGTTTACACAAAGTTAAATGTTTTCATGTGTTGTTATCCAACACTAATATTTCAATTGAATATTAATCATTCTTTTGCACGCAAATGGTTTCAAGTATTGCTACCTCAGTACAATTGATACGTAGTCACTACCTTCTAGCACTTTTACGATAGAACAGGGTTGGGTACTTGTTTGCAACAAGAGCAATTTGAAGAATACGGTCGTAATAATCATATAGGTGCTAGGGCTTGACATGATCAGCTGATTGATCCAATCAGGCCTCACAGACCGCCCTTCTAGCCCAGTAACGGCCAAAGGGAAGCGTTGCAAATCACTTGACCACTTCGGTTTCCAGGTCAAGGAATGCTCAGCTAACAGTATCACGTCCCAAGCATTACGAGTAGCCACCCACGATTAGCTGGTGGCCTCGTTGTGGCCATCTTACTCTTCCACAGAAGAGCAGTCGGCATATTCTACGATCCTAGCAGACAGGGCTGAATGAGGGATTAGAATAATCTAAGCTTAGTAAACATCTACATTTAAACTGTAGGAAATCTCTTTATTTATTTTGTTTTCTCCCTTAGCGCCACCTGTGGCTGTGAAAAGTACTACCTCAGCTCCTCAGACCGGCTTGATGAATTATGTGATGTCACATGTAACTGGGCTGCAGTGCACAGATGTGGAGGAAGTAACGTTGTAGCCGTTTACCACACAGGTATTGTTTTAAGACACTATTGTTATGTTGACCTTTTTAGGAGGCGCCTGTGGTGTAATGGTTACTGTAGTAGGAAATGGACGAGCTTGTTTGCATTTCACATAGCTCTAATACCCCTAGAAAAAGTATGAATCCAACTATTCTCCCTCTATCTATGAGTATGAGCAGAATGGGCTCTTTAGACTTGGTATGGCAACCAATCTACTAGAATGAAAATTCTGAATTCAAACCGGTTAAACTTTGCTAAAGATTATCCATGTGTCGCACCCAGCTGGTGCGGAGGGGATATATATATATATTAGCTTTTTTTATTCATACTGTAATAAAATTAACGGTGATGATTAATTATATTCGGTAATAATTTCATTTGTATTGATAAATTGTAAATCGTTAGAAACTTCGAATAGAAGTGTAAGTCATGAAGGTCATAGGGTACACTTGTCGCGTGTGAAGACAGATTATTAAGTTGTCAGGTTGTTTTGAAATCGTAGGTTGAAGGCCGATATTGAAATGCAAACAAATTAAAGGCATATCGGCTGACTTGGGTGATGATGTCACGCATGAAAGTTAAAGAGACGAGTCCTTATATCATTAGTGAACAGAATAATTAAGAGAGTCTTATATAAGCGAAGGAGGTGCCCATGTTGTAATGGTTATCGTCGTAGTAAATGGACACGGCAACACGAGTTCATATCCTGGACGAGACTGATTGCATTTCACATAGCACTAATACCCTTGGGAAAGGTATGAATCTAATTATTCTCCCTCCAGCTATGGGTAAATAGTAGGGCAGACTAGGTTCTACAGCCTTGGTGAGGCAACTAGTCTACGAGAAGGAAAACTCTGAAATCAAACTTGTTAAACTCCGCTTAAAAATTGACCTTGTGTCATATCTTGCCCGAGCGGATAAATATGTATATAAGCGAAGATTTTAAATTGATTTGGAGGCAGTCAGGGCAAGTCATATTTCAGAGTTGGGAGCTGGGGGTAGAAGCTACGAAAACTCTCTGAGGAGAGAGGACGAGGTGGCGGTGAAAAATCGAAGTTGGGTGTTATTGTTCGTCCGTCTTGCACGCAGGAGACTCTTAGCGTTTCTACGACAGTCCTATTACCTTTCACTCAGTTTATCACGTATTGCGGATGATTGCCACTGTATAAAATGTTACAGTCAGCTAATAAACTCTTTGTATCGGAAACAATGAGTCGCTTTGTACTTTACGAAATATAACATCTATTGATATTCGAGATAGTGCTGAGTCGGTGAAGCTATGTTACACTAGTCTATTTGGTCCCGTAGTGTAATAACGTTTGAATTTACGCTAATATCTTCTCTCGTAGTCAATGCCCATCTTATCAACTGTTCTTTCAATCAGCTCAGTGTTAGACACGGTACTTGATTGTGGCCTTAGTTCTGTGAAGACCACATGCGTTTTCGACTAGTTGGTTTATCAACTCCCTCTTTGCCCACGTCGTGTTTGAAAGATCCACGGATGGGACATGACACAATCTATCTTGAACTTTTTACCGTTGGGATGGTTCGTTGGATCAAGTTGCCTCGGTGTTGGCAACTGAAAGACAAGAAAAACTCTCCGTTAACAGATACCAAATATTTACTGAAACACAATGGTGTAACAATAATACACACACACACACACACACACATATATATATATATATAAATATATGGAAATTGTGTTCTTTTTTTGTATTTGAGAGACAGACAATTGAGGTATTTTGCTGATGCAGTCTATGTTACTCAATTTTTCGGAGAGTAAGGCTTTTGCTGAAGAGGCTTTCGTTCTTAGAAAGATTTTTTTCTTATTCTACTGTCTTCAGTATGGATATCGGATATATCCTCCTCTAAACCTAAAACACCTATTTTATAGAGATTCCCCTGGGAACAAATATTCCTGATTGGGTAACTAGTCAGTGATAATTTCGTATTCTTCTACAAGTTTTTTATTGGTTAGCCAATCAAATATGCTGATCTGCATCTGTGGGAAGAGCATCCCTTCAACGAATCAGATTTTAATTGGTCAAATCACAATATAGGTGCTTGGTTATTTAAGGGTCCCAGCCCACACCTATAGGGGAGTATCTCTTTTCACATAAACCAAAATAAAAATCAAATATCTGATTAATCTATCTAAAGATTTGACCTGTTAAACCTCAACAGTTGGGGGCAAGAGTCAGTTTGGGATGTCATGATTTTAAATGAACCAATGTACCGACAAAACCCCACAACTACTTACTTTTTGTTTTGATAATTTGAAAGTTCGGTTAATACTAGTCCCTCACTGATCTTTTAAATTGACGTTTGAATTTCTTTCAAATTCGCTAAGTCTGTTTTATATTTTTATAAATGGAAAATTACATTTCCCCCAATAAAAAGATGCATCGTGCTCTTGACACGTTTTAGAACCAGTGAATACCTCATATTGTTATCGTGTTCTCTAGCCATCATCTGTGTTCTTGTTTGTAGCCTTTTGTTGCAGCTCTGTGTATTTTCTCTGACACTTGTTCGTTGCTATAACCCCCCAACTCTTCCGGTTCTTCTTTGCTAGGATAACAACAACACAGAAACCATTCTTCTGTGCACATATTGTATATCTTACCACACATCCGTTTGACGCGTTGCGACTTTTACGGGGAGTAACGAGCATCGTGGAAATCGACTGTTCCCTTCGAACAATCCTCGACGATTTACCAATTATTGTCGTCTGATCATGTGACGTTTACACCAATCACCGCAGTCGATTTAAACTGACCTCTGAGATCACAGGATGACTCACGGTATCTTTTCACCCTTTTAAGGGTTTATAACTTCTCGCAAATACACCTGCTCAAACCGAATCCCAACTGCATAGCCTTGAGCGAGCTGCAGGAGCCACCGGTTTCTACTTGAATGAAAACACACACACACACACACACACACACACACACACACACACACACACACACACACACAAAACAACAACAACAACAACAACAAAAAACAGAGTATGTACTTTAAACAAGAAGGAGCCATCTCTTCTTAAAGTGACGAGCCTCTGAAATTAGTAGGCCAAATCACATACCTTGGCAGCAATATCTCATCTACTGAAAGTGATGCTAACGTACAACTAGCAAAAGCACAGACTGCTATTGATGTAATATAATTGCCGAAGAATTTCGTTTTATATATCTTGCCTTTCGGTTTAGTTAGGCTGAGAACCTTTCGCTTAGCGCATGGGTTAGTTAGGTGCAACATTAACGCAGGTGTTCACGCGCGCGCGGAGAGGATGTGTCATCAGAGATGTCAAAATAAAAATCCCAGATAGGAATTGAGACCAGGGTATTTGGGTAACGTTACGCACTGGAAGCGTGAGAAAAAGTAGTGAGTTGAGTTCCTGCTTCGGAGGAAGAAGGTTGACTTTCAGAGCTGGGCGAGGCCAGACGACTTTGTGCGCTACGGGCGCCGCGTGTTGGTTGGGTTGAGAACTGGCGATGTAAAAGCAGTCAGCATAGAAAGATTGTGTCTCTCTCTCCTCATGTCGAAAAACCTTTTAACTCAAAGGTTATAAAATTTCGCACCTGAACCAATTTCGTAAAGTTTCGTGTTTTTAGATTCCCTATGTCCATTTCACATATCGTATATCTGGCTGTGTAACATTGACAGGTAATCAATCATATAGCCACCTGATCTCTCTAATAAAATAAAATGGGATTTCTTCCAAGCTGTGGCTGTGTCAAAACTACGATATGGATGCACTACCTGGACGCAAACTAAATGCATGGAGAGAAAGTTAGATAGGAACTACACAATGGTACATACTGTTTTGAACAAATCCTGGAAGCAATACCTCACAAAACTGCATCTGTATGGCTACTTACCACCTATCTCACCACCATCTTCGGAAGACGAACAAGACATACTGGGCACTGCTGGAGAAGTAAAGCAACGTTCTCTTATAAAGAGGTGGTATGTAATAAATACCACACCCAAACTATAAAAAAGCAAACCATACCTAAAAAATTCCTCTGAAGACAATCAATTGATAAGATCGAAAGCGTTTGGGGGCAGAATTTTGGGTAACTTTTCTATCGGGTGGAACCTGACACAAAGAAACAAGAGAGAAAGCTAGAGAAAGAAAAACAACAAAAAAACATAAGATCATAAAAAGTAAGGTGTTTTACTAAACTTATATATAATATATGTATAATTTTTTTTATTTTAGGTGTTAAAAGTATGAGCAGTGAATATGCTAAGATTCTCAACTCACAAAAAGGTAAGTGTAAATTTTCTTGAACGTAATTCCTTGAAACATCTAATGTATTATCGATCAGTTGATTCTTGTAAACTACTGTCTCCACACATGAATCTTCTGTCACAGTGTTTTTGCGTAGCTGTAAAGTTTGGCTAATTTTCTTGGGGAAGTATTGTTACCAGATAATTCGAAGTAAAGTCTTCTCGTCGTAGCCCATAACATTCTCGGAGTATTGAAAGGGCTGTTGACAAGGCTTCTCAAACTGTTTATGGAGAAGAAAGAAGATACAAACAGATTTTTTCTAAAGTCATGAGCAATCAGATAAGACATTCCTTTGCTTTTAAGGGCTTTGTTAGACTGAAAATTTTGATATCATTTGGACATCGTCGTGGCCTCACTATTCTGGTCGTCGAAAATGAACCCAGTGATCCGCGTTCGAAAACTGGACGAAGCTGTTTGCATTTCACATAGTACTAAAACTCTTCGGAAAAGTATGAATCCAACTATTCTCCCTCCTGCTATGGGTAAATTGTGGGAGAGTCTGAGATCTTAAGGCATCCGGTCTATGAGAGAGAAAACTCTGAATTCAAACCTGTTAAACCCCGCTTAAAAATTGTCTTTGTGTCATATCCTGCTCATTGTAAACGAGTTGTATTAATATGTACTGATTAAATATCTTAATTTGAATTCATCTTTTAAGATTTTATGAACTTTCTCCTAAACCGGTTGCCCTACCAAGGGTAGAGATTGCAATCTTATCATAATAATAATGATAATAATAAATTATCAAAGATAATCTTCAGCTGTCTACATGGAATAATGTTTGGAGTTAAGGTCTGTAAAACAAAAAAGAATGATAGCCATTTGATGAGGCGGGAAATAAATATCGTCGAAATAAATCTATAATGGCACTATGACAGTCTTTGAGTTTTTTCATTTATGTTTCAGAAATGATGAAATTAGCTCACTAAGAAGATTTTCTCATAATTTTTTTTTATCTAGCAGAATATAAACTAATAACAGGTAAGACACTAACCTTTTTCTTTTAATAACCGAACATTCTGGCTTTACAAAATATTGATTAAACATTAAATTATTCAAATTAATGATATCTTTTTCCAAAGCCATGCTATGGAAAATATTATGGAATAACCAAATACCAAGGAAAATATAACGGATTGATTTGGTAATTAGAATTCCTAATGCAAATACAAGCTAAAGTCTAGATGTACAAATCAGTTAACAGTCTTTGCTGACTTCAACAAACAGTTAGGAATACCTAATTGAAAGGAAACATGGCTCCAACAAAAGAAAATGAAAAGGATGATAAAAATCATTCAAGAAAGCAACCCACAGTAGCAAAGGACGTTGGTGGTTCCCAGTCAGCTAAGTTGACCTTAGTCAAGGTTGACCAGAAGGCTCCCTTTACAATAGCTACTACACTGAGGTGTACGGAAGGGAGATACTTCATTCCTGGGATTGCTCCATTTTACGCTTGATTCGTACCTTATAATGCTGAGTGTTGAGCAAGGTGGCATCAAGTACCATTTTTTGAGTCTTTGGTATGACACGACCTGGGATCAAACCCCGGTCTTCCGTACCATTGGTGAACTCTCGGCCCGAAAAGAAACTATACTGGTAGACCATGAAGAACCTCAAAGCGTCATGATAGAACACTCAAAACAATAGAAAATAGAAAATTGTGACACTGAGGGGCCTGACCCGTGTAAATTTATTATCCAGAGAAAGAAGTCATAAATGAAACAAGTTGAAATGGATTTTAGAAGAATATATCTGTACATTACAAAAGTGAGAAGAAAATATATTATTGTTTTTGGTTGTGGAAAAGAAAGGAAAATATATGGGGCTTGTTTTGATAAAACCAGGGGTTGACAAAATGAATTTTTGTTTATAAAGGAAAATATCGAAAAGAACGACTTAATTGTCTCGGTGCTGGCAGAGTCGAAATGACAGTTCACCAAGGGGCCAAAACTGACAGAGATAACAGACAGGTTAACTAAATACGATTCGCCGTTATAATTTTTTCAAGTATGATTTTTTCTAATATAATTTTTTTCCTAGATTCGAAGTTTTTCCTTTCACTTGAAATCGTTTGTGAATTAACATTCTCTGGCGTCCTTATCACGTGACTGTGACAGAAGTAATAGGGCGAGGTATTAAGGTAGTAAAAGGAAATATATGCCCCTTTGGTTTAGGTAAAGAGAAACTGAACACTGAAGGTGGAGGCAGAGTGAAGGGGTGGAATTAATCAGTGGAATCCAAATTAGGAGACAATTGATGTTATTAATAGCGCCCAAACCACCTCAACATTGGAACAAAAATACGTTTAAACCGAGAGATTTGTTCGATGAGCAGATCGGCAAGAAGTAGATACGAGATTCCACGTCACTCTGGGCCCTAACCATGAAAGTAGAGAGGCGGATTGGCGGATAAAGTCCTAAACCTAATACGCTACTAGATATGACCTTGTACCAGACTACCGAAAGCGGAGAAACAGAGAAAAGCCAGAGACAGTACAATATTTTGAGGAGCCTGGTGCTTGACTCCGAATGCCTAGAAATTGACTGTTAAACCGTGGACTAGACCTCTGTGTCACATGACTAATTAATCGCTGGGTAAGGTGAATCCATATACTATTTCAGAGACTTTTATACAAAACAAAATATTATTGTTTTGTTACAAATCTGTGTCCAGTTGGCGTTTTGATGATTTTTTCTTTCTTAATTGTGCGGTTTCATCCGACCATTCTTTGATTGGCAACTCTGATCAGTGGTCGATTTACCGTCTGGATCAAAAGAACACAACGTGGGCGGATAGGTAGATCGACCGTGCCGTCCAGTGATAGGACATTCAGCAGATAGAAGGGAGAGCCTTCGGCGAATAAAGAGGGGATGGTTGGAGCGGCAAACTGTAAAACAAAAGCCAGAATGTTCAGCTATTAAATAAGAAAGTCTTTCGTGTCTTATTTGTTAGTTTACTTACGATTGAATGACCCCCCCCACCGGAACCCACGAAGGTAAACATCGTCTAAGCGTGCTAATTCCATATTTTTTCATTAATTCGTAAAAATTAAAATACTTTTGGAATTCAAATATAGTAGAAATATCTTGGAATAACCCTAGGCTTTAACAATTAATTCCATAAATTATTTCTTGGCCATAAATGAAGGATTTGAATTATAAAGAAAATCGACGTGTACATAAGTTTACTCGGCATGTAAAATGTATTTACAAGATTTCTTTAAATCAAAGAAATTGTATTGTTTTTCAGGATTATTTGAAAATATCCACAAAGAGTTCGGACTCATCGGCCTGGCTATTGCTTTCTTTTGTTTTCTATTGGTTATGTTTTTCACCACTCAGGTAAGAATACGTCACATGTAAAATCTCGCTATAAACTTCAGCAGAAATAAAAACATTCATCCAGGTACTTTAAGCCAGACTAATCAAAACTTCGTATAAAAATTTACGAAGCCAAGAGCCTGTTCATTGCTTAGATGTGAGACTACTTAGTAACAGCTGATATTGTAAGCCTCCTGTTTGCCAGTTTAAAAGAAAGCTTTATGAATAATAACAATTAATGCAGCCATATCACAAAAAAAAGTTAAGCAACGATGAGTCTATCCAGTACTAAAATGGGTGACAGCTTAAGTAACAACAGATACTGGAAACAATCTATATGTGCCAGATTAGGCAAA
This sequence comes from Sepioteuthis lessoniana, assembly GCA_963585895.1. Lineage (NCBI taxonomy): Eukaryota > Metazoa > Mollusca > Cephalopoda > Myopsida > Loliginidae > Sepioteuthis > Sepioteuthis lessoniana. Next base: position 63,579,683 of record OY757922.1, read on the forward strand.
TTTTAAACTCGTTAATAGCCCCGGTTCCACTCCCGTCATCAAAATTAAGCACCGATAAGCATGTTCGATTCTCAAATGGGTAATTACTTAGTTACGACAGGAACTGTAAGCAATCCTAGGCCTCTGTGCAAGACAGAACAAAACTTTGAGAAAATTACGGTTCTTCATCGAGATAAAATTGTTTGCAATCTCGTTTCAAAGACAATTACAAATGAGTTTGATCCTCACTAGGTGACCCACACTAGAGGCTTTGTGCCAAATATAAGCTCTGCTTTTTTTTTATTAAAGAGATTTACGATCAAGTCTGAAAGCATCGGTTCCCGGAAAGCATCAAATTTGAGTTACAACGAGCCCGCCTTGTACTTGGATGTGCGACTATTTAGGAATAGTAGGTACTGTGGGCAATCTGACTGATTGCTTGATTTTAAAAGCATATCAAACAGTATGGGGTTATTTTATATATTTACCCTCCTCCGTACAAGCAGAATGGGACACAAGGTAAATTATTTTATGCCTAGTAGTTAGGGAACCGCGTTCATTGTATGATTACATTTACATTCTTCAAGTAATTTCTTAAGAGATTTTTGCACACTATAATATGATAACAAGTGTTACTATATATTATAAATAATTTCAGCCCAGTCGGCTGGGGCTGTAGAATACACCGACTGCATCTCTGCAGCTCCCACAACGACTGTTCTGGATATGACATAAAACAATCTGATGGTGAGGCTCCAGTAATGCTGGAGCTTTGGGAAATGCAGAATTCCCTTTCATTGCTTTTGCTCCTTGGTCCACTCTGGTCCAGAATGGAAGCACCTGAAAGGATCCTATCTATCGGTCAAATAGAACTGTTTGACATTTAAACTCTGTACAAACGGATAACTTATGCTGAATTGAATAATTTGAAATAGAACTGTTTGACCATTTAACTAAGTGTAAGCATAGGACTGATGTTTAACTGAATTGTTAGTGACACATAACAATAATTGGAACCATTTAGATTTGTTGGTATATGATAAATTGAATTGTTAGAAATAGAATTGTTTGATCCTTTTATTGTGTATATGTAAAAATGTGCTTACAAATCATATATTTAACATATATATATATATATATATATATATATATATGTGTGTGTGTGTGTGTGTGTGTGTGTCTGTGTGTGTGTGTGTGTGTGTGTGTGTAAACCGGTATTAATTTGGCATTAAATAACCAACAATGGCTGATATGCCATAAAACCAAACCAAAGCAAATCAAAGAAATAATTTGCCGTAAGTTCTATGGTTTCAAGTTGTGGATGTACTCATGGTGTAACGGTTATCATAAGATGAAACGGAGGAGGTGCCCGTGGTGTAATGGTTATCGTCACAGGATATGGACACGGCGATACGAGTTCAATTCCTGGACAAGACTGATTGCATTTCACATAGCACTAATACCCTTGGGAAAGGTATGAATCCAATTATTCTCCTTCCTGCTATGGGTAAAATAGTAGGGCAGACTAGGTTCTTCAGCCTTGGTGAGGCAACTAGTCTAGGAGAAGGAAAACTCTGAATTCAAACCTGCTAAAACTCCGCTTAAAAAATTGACCTTGTGTCATATCCTGCCCGAGCGGAGGGGTTGGGTAAATCGGATCATAAGATGAAACGGACACAGAGACACGAGTTCAAATCCTGGACGAGGGTGTTTACATTTCTCATCGCACTAATACCTTTGGGAAAGGTATGAATCCAACTATTCTACCGCCAGCTATGGGTAAATAGTAGGGAAGATTAGGATCTCTATATACATACGGTTTCAAGCATTCCTGGCTAATACAAATAATTTATATATTTTTTCATTAAGATAAAAAAAGTTATAACTTTTCTGTGAGGAATTTCTAAGCAACATTCAAGTAAAAGAAATAAAGTTTTATGAATTGGCCAAATGCATTATTGTATTATTAGAATTCTATAAAGCTTTAGTTGGTTTGACATGAAAGTCTCATATTACTTACCGCTTAGAATACACAAACTAAATGCCCAGCAGAGGGTAAAACCCACAAAAAGAGACGTCTTGGGTATTGCACTAAACTACATCAGATGATGAGACCCCTTTTCTGGAGATCTGGAGAATTTGGAATACCCCTTCATTGCCATTAATCTAAGTACCTATTAGGGTCCCATTTAAGAGTCAAGTGGATCAGTTGAAAAATAACTTGTATAATATAGTGTCACGTGGTCTCCCACTGAGAGGTGAAATAAGGAATTTCCACTACCATCCGTGTTTGAACTAGCCAAAAATTGACCGTTAAAAGACAAATAAAGAATCTAGGTCAACTTCAGCTGGCCGTTGAAGGAAGAAAAAAAATGTGGGTCAGGCTATCTGTACTCCGTGACCTTACTCGGGTCGCCTGACAGGGGAAGGAAGAAGATAGAAGCTAAATGATTGGCTAGGACCCTAAAACGGAAGTGGCACCTTCTTCCCGTCAGCGGAAGTAGGGAATAAAAAAATCAGTTTTTCGGACAGATGTCGTCGTGAACAGATTGGGCGAATCTAGTGCCAAGACTCCGGGTAAAGGAGCGATATAGAGTCCTGGACAAGAAGTCCCCATGCCTTCAAGCCAGAGATATATATTTCAAAACTTCGCCAGCCCGTAAAAGAGAAAATATTCTCCACAGGAATCCATCAGAAAAAGATAAGTGAACTATAAGACTGTTTCTTCCTATATCCAATTATATATTCTCTCTCTCTCTCTCTTTCAATTTTAAGAAAGACTAAAGAAGAAAGAAAAGAAAAGAAGAAAGACATTTATGTTTATGTACTATCCGTTAACAGTATAGCCGACGCGTTGAATGTGTGTATCAACGTGTGCAGTAAAAAGATTGAGATATTTTAATGTCCCTGCGTGTTGAAGTTGTTCATTTGTATCTTTTACTACCAAGTTGTTATTTCATGCTTCTTTTTCAGCTTCTATTCGCCTTATGTTATCCTCGCTTAATTTGTCCTATATGAATTCCTTTAAAAATATTACACGGGAAACCGGAGTTGTCGACTACTGTAATTAATATTATTACTTCTAAACCTAGAGGTCCATATCTTCCATTGTCCTAGGGGAGGAAGAACTAGTGGCCTTGGTGGGTGTGTGTATAGTGTGAAATTTGGAAACCCCTTGCCAACGGCGGTCAGTCTAGCCATAAATTAACCCCCGCATAATATGCCAGTTCCTACATGCCCGAGAAAGGACTCTGAACAGGGACTTATTCTACGAGGGATCAAGTGCCAGGCCGCCCCGTCCTCACATGTGCAAAAGAATAAATCCCCGTTTGGTGATAACAACATTTAAATGCACCAGTTCCCATTCGCGTTTAAATGGTTGCTCATCCGGGGATCTTTTTATTTTAATTTGCCGTCACAATAGAAATACTTGCTGCCATATAACAATGTGTAAGTTATTTGAAATAAGAATAATTACTTGAAGCAATAATTATTTAGTCATGATTAGAACTACGTCCTTTATTGAATCCACGAATTCTGATCCCGTTAGCCATAAGTGTTAAGTGAATTTTTGGGACTTATAAACTTAATGTCCTTACTTGACTAGAATTACTACTATTATGTATGATTTTATTTTTGTCGTTGTAAAATCATTGCTGCATACTATCCGTGTCTTAAACGCAAAGATAATTTTACTGTAATTCCAAATTAAAATTGAACCTGGTCAAGAGAAGCTAACGCTATCAGACTTTATTAGATCCAAAAAACCCTAAGTGAATGTGAAATAGAATGCCTATTAGGATGCTAAGAAGTATAATTAAGTACTTTAATAAATCAAAAAAAAATAAAAGTCGACTTTAACTAAATTAAAACTTAATAATGATACAAAAAATATTTTCAAAAGCCATGGGGAGCAGCATGGGGGACGTAAAGGCAAGCGGATAAACCTTCAGAAGTGTTAGTAAATTATTATCATCATCATCATATCGCGCTGGTAGCACGGATATCCCTGAACCTCTCTCGCCACTCCTCCCTATCGTTCATCGCCCTAGGTAGGTCTTCAGGACAACATCCTGTATCCTCACATAGCTGCTGAATGTACGTTCGAGCTGGTCGTCCTGCTTTTGCGCGGCCATGTGTGGGGATCCATAAGAGTACATCTCTTATCAGTTCATCTCTGCTTCTCCAGCAGTGTCCTGCATGTCTGGTTCGTCTAACTTGAATAGTTTTCGTGATAGGGGGCAGGTGGCCGTACAGTTGGTGTCTTGTGGGGTGCTGCTGCCAGGACTTGTTCAGGATTGCACGCAGCATTCTTGTGTAATTGCCATCCAGTTTTTTCTCCAGCCGTTTTGTTAGCGTCCATGTAGTGCATCCATATAGCAGTATCGATGTGACCGCTGCCTGGAAGAAACTGCGTTTCATTTTATCGGTTAGGTCTGATTTCCATATAATCGATAGCCTATTGATAGCTGTCCATGCTTTCGTTAGCCTCGTTTCGATGTCCTTTTCGGTTGATTCGACGCTGCTTCCTAGGTACGTGAATTTGTCTACTAGTTTAAGTGGGGTTCCTTCTAGAGTGGAGATGTCCCCCGTTTGGTTATAGCACATATATTCCGTTTTGTGTGCATTAACATAGAGGCCTATGCTTGCTGCTGCTCGTTCCAAACTATGCAGAAGAGTTTCGGCTTGGTCAGGTGTATTTGCCAGTATCGCTATGTCATCGGCGTAGTCGGCGTCGGTAATTGTTGTTGCGGGGTATCTTCTGCTTCTTTTCTTCGTCAATTCGAAGCCATTCTCTTTGATTTTGTCAATCGATGTTCTAAGTACGTAGTCTAGACAAATGATAAAGAGGTACGGGGCCAGCGTGTCCCCTTGTAGTACTCCTGCTACAATGTCAAAGTATTCCGTGTCTCCATCCGGTGATCGTACTTTTACTTTAGTGTTTCTATAGAGAATTGTTATTGCCGCTACGGTTTCTTTAGGTATGCCGTACGCTAGTAGGATTTGTTCCATCTTTCCTCTGTGAATGGAGTCGAAAGCCTTGGTAAAGTCGACAAATATTAATGTCGCTTGTAGGTTCTTTGCCCGTACACCTTCAAGGATTCTGCGGATGGTTAATATTTGTGAGGTCGTGGATCTATTTCTTCGGAAGCCATTTTGGTTTTTTCTAAGTATGATGTCGATTTTGGGTTCTATTCGGTTTCGTAGTAGGGCATTGTAGATTTTGGCAGCTATGGATGTAAGTGTTATGCCTCGATAGTTTTTGGCTAATCCGAGGTCCTCCTTTTTAGGGAAGGGGAGTATGCATCCCTTCATCCATCTATCTATCGGATTTTGATTGTATACTGCGTTGCAGTGTCGGAGCAGTATGTCGTCGAATTGTCTGGTCATTACTAAGAATAGTTAATTGAATATATATGTTTTAACTAATTATTATTACCATCTAGGAATTGTTAATCGTATATATATAAGTGTTAGCAAATTATTGTTACTGAATTGGAATAGTAATAGGAAACCATGTATTTGCTGGAAAACAAAAACTGTTTTCGACATAAAATAACGTATAACCAAATAATTAATTTTATAAATATTTTTTTCTTTTAGAAAACCAAAAGATTGGAAGAGAAAAAGCTGGAAGTTCTCAAAAACCAGTACCAGAAGAATTTTTCATCTAAAAAAGATTAAGGTCTCTTTTTCTTATTTTCCGATGAATAAAAAAAGTTTTGCCTAAATATATTGATATGCGTGTCTTGAACAAAGGAATTGGTGAATAAATTATCGTAAAGATATTGGCATTTATTTCACAGTAATTCTACTTGGTTAAGTCAAATTTTTTTGTAATATTTTGGAAATGTGAGACACAATTCGGCAGCACCAGATGTTTTTTACCGAGGTAGTGAAGGTGACGGGCCCTGTCGAGCTCGCCTGATCCCCCTCCATGGCTTGGAGCACAGCTTCGAAAACCACGGTTTTAGGCCTACCTGACCTTGACAGATCGTCAAGGTTTTTGCGACTCTTGAGAAATTTCTTAGACCATCTGGTTAACGTACTGTAATCATCTTCAACTTTTGCACAACAAATACTTTTGGTTGATTCCTCGGCGTTATGGCCCAGTTCGAACTTGTAAGGCGTAAGTTCACGAATTAGACAACGTTGCCACTTTTTTCAGATTACTGTCTGAAGATTTCGCATAATGGTTTGAGTGTTCGTCAATGGACCGAGAGACCGGGGTTAGATCCCAGGTCGAGTCATATCAAACACTCGAAAAGTCCTACTTGGTACCTCCTTGCTTAACACTTAGCATTATAAGGTACGGATCAAGGGTAAGTGGAGCAATCCAGAGAAAGGAGTAACACTCTAACCTACACCTCAGTATAGTAGCTTTTGAAAAGAAAACCTTAGTGCATCCGTCGACTGCTTAACTTATATATATTATTGTGGTTGGCTGCCTATAAGTACGGATCGCTGACCGATTGTGGCACCGGAGCTGCCATATATTATTGTGAAAAAAGTAGCTAATCAAGCATCGATAGAGCGTGAGGAATAATCATGTGATAAGATGTTAGTATTCTTGAAATTTACACATACTTTTGATTAAAATAAAAAATAAAAAAAATCAACGTGATTAGATATTATTACACGTGACATTTAAATGAAAGAAAGTGAAACATTCAAAATAAAAAAGATAATATATATACATATATATATATATATATATATGTTTCATTAAACAATAGACATCCTTTTTCTACACATTTTTGTATATATCCTTTCGAGTTGCCGCATTGATTTTATTGTATCCAGCGGGAATTAGTTAATAAAGCTCCCATAATTATTTTGTTCCCGAGTACTTTCTGCCCGATCTTGGGCCATTATCGTGGGTGTGTACATTCCAAAAGCCATGTAACCTTTGCATGTACATTACTACTTTGTAAGTGTTTATTACTTATACTGGTGTGTTGTAGCGTTTATTTTTAAATTCGTTTCTATAAGTAGCAGAAGTAGCTAAAGACATTCAAATATATTTTTACTGGATTCGAAATTGATTCTGTTGACTTTAGGTTGTTTCATTCGGATATGGAGCACTTCCATAATCAGTAATTTTTGTTTGTTATTTTGTTGTCTTTTGTTGTGTTTTTGGTAAGAATTTTCCGAAATTTAGTGTTTGGGCAGAAATGTTTTTTTTAGATGTGCATTGAACTGGGATCAGAGAGCTCCTTAATGAGTCATCTTGATAGGGAAGTTAAGGTTAAACCAAAGTATATACTATTCTCAAATATGCAATCTTCTAAAGTTCATTTAAATTGATATATAATGTTTGTTTTTTTGCAAAACCCCAATTGAGGGGAAGGAATTATTGTTAATAATTAAGTTGGAGGTTTTAAATTTGTTATAGTATATGATAAGATTTATTTTCTTATTAGGATCAATGGGGAACATATTTCTTTTATTCAACGTTTTAAAAATATTTTCATCTAATTTATCATAGTAGTGCATTTGGTTTCGGTAAGAAAGTTTTATAAATGTCTGTTTATTGGTTGGAGTGTTGCAGTGTTTAATTTGTTGGCTGACATTTCTAATGGCAGGTTTGTCTTAATGAAGCAATGCTGCCAAAACACACACACACACACACACACACACACACACACACACACACACATATATAAATATGTATCAAAATGGTTTGTGTTCACCAATGGCCTAGGAGACCTGGGTTTAATCCCAGGTCAAGTCATACCAAAGACTCAAAAATCGTACTTGATGCCTCCTTGCTTAACACACATCATTATAAGGTACGTATCAAGGGTAAAGTGGAGCAATCTATGTAAAGGGGTAGTGCCTTCCACTACACCTCGGTGTAGTTGCTTATGGAAAGCGAGCCCTTGGTCACCCTCGACTACGGTCGCCAACTTTACTTACCTTTTATATATATATATATATATATATATATATATAAAATTTTATATTTATTACTTTACTTCATGAGACAATTCGTAACACATACGTTCCTTTTCGCAATGTTTATGTTTTTGTTTTCAGATTTTATAACAAATACAAAATTAACCTGATAATTATTATCAGGATTTGGACAAATGCGCAATCTACATTATCATAATCAAGTTTCTAATTGAACGGGAAATTATTTTATTCTTCAAGTTAGAGGCATTTTCATGGCACAAACAATTTTTATTTTGCTGGGTTATAGAACAAGTCCAAACAGAAATCGGTTCATTATAAAAGTTACCTCCCCCAATAACCAAAAAAAAACAAAAAAAACAAAAAACAAAACAGATTTTATCTTTTCGGGCTATATTACCCATCTTTATTGTTTTTATAATTTTTCGCAAAACCTGAAACATTTTTCTTCCTCAAGACATCCATACTTTCAGACGATTTTTCTTTTTCTTTTTCATTAAGATATTCCAATATAGTCAAAGTCTTTGATGAAACGGGATATTCCTGAAACCTCTGTCTCGATCTCTCCGGCGTATTTATCTTTATCTCTTCTTTTCACTTCCCTTCCATTTCTCTTTCTGAGAACCTCTCCTCCTCATATGTTTCTCTTTCTCACTGAAATTAATCCATTTCCGCTTCGCTTGTCGGTGCCCAGCCTTGACCATCTGCCCAAATGGTCACAGCCCAAACCAATAACCCCTAACCACCAGCATTCTAGCCTATATCTATTTCGTTCCTTTTTTGTCTCTTTTCTTTAGACCTTTCTTTTCTTTTATATTCTTATATTTTTATCATTATCTTATCTATTTCCTCAATTGCTAAACTTTAGAAAACTCATTTTCATCCCGATGAAGATCTTTTTCCAATAAAGAACGAAATATTATTGAATTCGTTATCAGTATTGGTTGATCCAATTTTCCCCTTATTTTTATCATCTTGTCAGATTTACCAAAATCTACCATTTCTCAATAATATTTCAAACATTTCCCACTTTGGTCTTTCTTAGGTGTATTGTAAACCCAGTAGCCTTTGTGGGGAATAATCTGGGTGTATCCATATAAGGAGATGGCAAGTTTAGTCAAAGCTTGGCAATGAAAAAAGTTGCGAGTTCAAATACTCGAAATGTCCAGTGGACATGAACGAATGCACATTTTTTGCGTCTAAAATCGATTATAATTACATTATTGATGAAGACAACAACGACAATTATACTTACATACATACATACATACATACACACACACATACACACACAAGAATGTTGCGAGCAATATTGAACAGGTGCTGGCGGCAACACCCCACAAGACACCAACTATACGGCCACCTGCCTCCCATCACGAAAACTATCCAAGCTAGACAAACCAGACATGCAGGACACTGCTGGAGAAGCAAGGACGAGCTCAGAAGTGATTTACTCCAATGGACCCCCGCATATGGCCAAGCAAAAGCAAGACGACCAGCTCGAACATACATACAGCAGCTATGTGAGGATATCCGTGCTAGCGGCATGACATGATGATGATGATGATGATGATGAAGTGGTACATACATTGTGAGTTATAAAAAAGGACCCTTTTTTTCGGTCACATTTCGTCTGAGAAACTCTGCGACAGCAAGTTGTTGCCAGAAATAAATCAAGGAGGTTGACAACAAATGAGATGAAGAAAAAAGAAAGAAAAAAAGGAAAAAAAACCCAAAGTGGAAAGAAAAAGAACCGAGGGATTGGTATGTTTTTTTGTTTTTTTTTTTCTTTGTTAGGGTTAATCGCAGTATAATCAATATGAATGTAACCAAACCTGACTTTGTCAAAGAAAGAAAAATCGAAAAAAGCTGTACCAATCCCTTCACTTCGTTTTTTTTTCTTTTTTTCTTCATCTCCTTTATTGTCAACTACTTTGATTTATTCCTTGCTTTTTGTCACGGAGTTTCTCTGACGAGATGTGACCGAAAAAAGGGCCCTTTTATAGAATGTTCAATGTGTTCTCTATCTAAAGCTATTCTGAAATTCTGTACATATCATAGCATATATATATATATATATATATATATATATTAACCAAAATTAAAATTACATAAACATGTAGAAGAAGAGTACGTATTTTTTTGACTGGTACATATTCATACTTTTGGTTAAAGATTTTCGAATCTAGAACTTTTCCTACAAATTCGACTTTAGAATTCAATATATGTCCGCCCGTCGCACTAAAACCCCACAATTTTGGATACAATTTCAACCAAACTTTCATGAATTGTTAAGATCAACCCTAAAAAAAATTTGAACTTTATTTAGCCAGGATTGTTTGACTTTCTCTCGCCAAAATTAAATTACTTTTTATGGCAATAAAATTTTGAACTTTATTTAGCCAGGATTGTTTGATTTTCTCTCCCCAAAATTAAATTACTTTTTATGGCAATAAAATTTTGAACTTTATTTAGCCAGGATTGTTTGATTTTCTCTCCCCAAAATTAAATTACTTTTTATGGCAATAAAATTTTGAACTTTATTCAGCCTGGATTGTTTGATTTTCTCTCCCCAAAATTAAATTACTTTTTATGGCAATAAAACATTAAGTAATCACAAGGAATCCATGATTTACAAGGGAGGTAATTAAGTGAAACGCTTTTAGTTGAGATCAATCGGACACTTACATTAGTACGAAAGGAACGCAAACAGCCTCAGTTGAAATTTTAACTCGGCTTGCCGATTTCATCTTCCGTGCCAAAAACCTTTAAGCCAGCTGTATATCCATGTGCATGTGTGTCTTTGTGTATGTATTTTGTGTGTGTTGAGATACTGAAAACAATCTTAGATAAAAAAAAAAATGATAAAATAAGAAAGTGAAGCACTTTGGAATGGAGAAAAATAATCCAAGAATTATTGGTTCTAAGTTTAAAAGTTTATCTAAAATATGCATTGTCTTTAAGTATCGTAGACGATTAAACGTCTCTAATCCAAAGAGGCTCTCAGTCAAATTCAGAAAGTTCCAAAGGCAAGTGTCCGGCAGGTAATTATTGTTTTCAAGCGATCTCTCCTGATTGGAGGATCCGGACTGTCACGTGGTCTTAGTATTAAGGCAATTTCCTAGACATCTGAAAAACAACAACAAATAAGATCATTATTCAATTATCAGTTACAAAGTAACGAACACACAGTGTTAATTCCTTTCCCCTACGAACAAACCAAAAAACATAAAGCAAAAAACAACAAACAAATAAGCCAAAAAAAAAAAAAAAAGAAGCAAAGTCGATAATCATTTGTCACTCTTGTATACTACTGTTAAGTTATTTGGCTCTATGGATAATATTTAGTCGCATCTCTATTCACTAAGGTCCACTATTAACATTAGTATATCCAATGCTACTCTAACACTGAATAGAGGGATTGAAAAACAAGCTTATTTACAGAATACATACATCATAAATATCGAAGAAAAATTACAAGAATGCGCATACGTGTCCCAACAGATAAAATGTGTTTATATTGTGCAATGAACAAGCTGTATATGAAGGGGATACAACAATAGTAAAAAGTCTTACTTTAATGGGCAAAGCCATGTGGGCCTTATGTTTCAATGCGGAAGCAAGAAAAAGGTTTTTCCATGAAAATTCTAATCGAACTAAAACGAGAAAACCACATCTTTACCATCTAAAAGGACAATGTATATGATAGGATTGTTACATATCCAATGGACACGCACTGCAAATCCAAGGGAGTCAACTATTTATTGTATACCCAATTCTACGGTGGCCAGGACAAGGGGATCGGGTTTGGTGGAAAGTTAGATTCTTCCGTGACGGACCCCTCATAGTAAAGATTTGTTTCTTTTTATTATTTACTCCATGTGAGCTTTTCCTACCAGTTTTAACGGTTGGATTTTCACTTAAGTGACAGCAAGTCTCCTCAAGTCTTCAACAATCACCTCTACGGTCTTGGGCCAAAACAATACAATATGAGGAATTAGTTTCAGGGAAACACTTCGATGATTTCATATGTAAAAGTAAAAAGTTCTTATTCATGAATTTTTCTTTCTTAATTCCATTTTTTTTACATTATGTAGTTACTATGATCTGACCGGGTAATGGTTGTATCTTACCTGCATTCCATTTGGCTAACGGAGTAAAGACGTAGAATATATTCTCTCGACTTGCCGGGTATCTGGGTAGATGGCACTAAAAGATAGTGACCCGGGTCGAGAAAGAATCGGCCGGATGTTTCCCGGTATTCTGCATAGGTTTCTTCATTTTCTGGCATTAACGGATCAGTCATATCGAAAAACAGTTTCCCAGCCAAACATTCCAGAGGTTCTGATAGCTAAAAATAAAAAATAAAAATAAGAAAAGGGAGAGAAAAGCTAAGCAGAATAATATTCCAAACTTTCTGGAGGTTCTCATAGCTTAAAATAAAATAAAAAAAATAAAAAAAGGAAGAGAAAAGCTAATCAGAATAATATCCTTTAAAAATCCTTTTTAAATATGCCACCCTTTTAGCGAGGCTTAGAATACGCTGATTGCTTTCCTTTCAGAGGGATAAGAACCCGTAAAAAGATGTCCTGAGTAAAGCTCTAAACTGCATCTGATGGCGAGGCTCCAGTTCGGGAAATTTGGAGAGTGTGGAGTACCCCTTCATTACCCCTACTCCCTGGTTTCCGCTGACGTGTAGTTGTAGTACCTGTTCAGGTCTCATCAATGAGTCAAATTAATCTATAACCCAGTCGGCTAGAGCTGTAGAATATGTCGACTGCATCTTTGAAGATGGGTAAGACCCCGCCCCACAACAAGTGTCCTGGATATGACATTAAACAATCTGGTGGTGAATGTAGAGTACCCCTTCATTGCCATCGCTCCCAGGTCTACTCTGACCCGGAGTGATAGCACCTCATATGGTCCTATCTATGGGTCAAATAGAACTGTTTGACATTTAAACTGAGAGCAAAAATGACTTATGCTAATCTGAATTGCTTGAAATAGAACTGTTTCATCATTTAACTGTGTGTATGTAAACAATTAACTGATGTTTAATTGAATTGTTAGAACTATTTAACTTTGGTTGGTTTCTTTGCTTAATGGCATATCAGCCTTCGTGGGTTATTTAATGCCAAAGCTATCCGTTTAGATGAACAGCAGTGATGCTATTTAACCCACAGCCGGAAGGATAAGGGGGTTCATACCTTTTCCCAAGAGTATTTGTCCGAAAATGAACGTAATAGCGAAACTGGAGTTCGAACTCGCTTACTACGATTCCGCAGTCCAGCGATTTAACCACGACAAATCATATATATGTATAAATTGGATTTGATATTGAATAGCTTACAATGGTTGATAAGCTATAAAACCAAACCAAACCAAACCAAACCAAATAGATATAATTAAAAATGAATTGTATTCGATTGGAATATTTGATGCCGTATAATTGCAAATTATTTGTAGTTAAGAATAATTGCTTGAAGCTATAATTGTTTATTAAGAATTATTATTGTTAGTTTCATAAACCCATATAAATGTGTGCAAAGAAATGACTAATTGAATATGAATAATTAATTGAAACCATATGATTTTTAGCATTAGATAGGAATACGTGATTTCATATAACTTTTAAATTATTCGAATTAAGAATTGTTACTTAAAGTTATAATTGTTCACAAAAGGTTATTTTTGGCTACTTAAAACCATATAAAAATGAATATCATTAAATCGAAATAACTGCCCAGTCGGCTGGGGCTGCAGAATACACCGACTGCTTCTCTGCAGAGGGGTAAGCCCCACCCCTAACGAGTGTCCTGGATATGACACTAAACAATCTGATGGTGAGGTTCCAGCAATGCTGGAGCTTTGGGAAATGTGGAGTACCCCTTCATTGCCATTGCTCCCAGGTCCACTCTGGCCCGGAGTGGTAGCACCTGATAGGGTCCTATCTATGGGTTTAATAGAACAAACGGCATACTTATGCTAAACTGAATTGTTTGACTAAACTGAATAGCTTGTAATAGAAATGTTTTTGACAATTAAACCGTACTTACATTTTAACTGCGTGCTTGTGCTTAACTGAATTGTTTGAAATAGAACTGTTTTTCGACATTAAAACTGTATTTACACTTAACTGAATTGTTACATATAACTGAAACTGTTTTTTGACATTGAAACCTGTATTTACACTAAACTAAATTGTTTAACATAGAACTGTTCTGACATATAACTGTGTAAACAAAATCTGTACTTTTACAAAACTGAATTAGCTGAAGTAAAATTGCTTGACTAAACTGAATAGCTCGAAATAAGAATGTTTTTTTTACAATTAAACTGTACTTACATTTAAACTGCGTGCTTTTGCTAAACTGAATTGTTTTAAATTGAACTATTTTTGACACTGAAACTGTACTTACACTAAACTGAATTGTTATATATAACTGAATAGTTTGAAATAGAAATGTTTTTGACAATTAAACTGTGTACTCATGCTAAACCGAATTGTTTTAAATAGAACTGATTATTTACACAAAAATGGATTTGGCGTTAAATAACCTACAAAAGTTGATATGCCATAAAACCAAACCAAACCAAATAGAAATAATTACTTGAAACCATATAATTATGAATAATTTAGTTTTCGATTGGAATACCTGAAACCTTATAACAATGGGTCATAAAACATTTGTATTAGGTAGGAATAATTTATATCATATGAAAAAAATCGTAAGCAACTAGACAAAAAATATAAATATAAACGTACAATTCACAAACACCCAGGCATGAAAATACGCGTGACGGATTGACATGCCGTTAAAATAAATAATTAATAAATAACCTTTTAAATCTATGATCTTTTCTTCAAAAAGAACATTTATGGTCACTTGATAACAATAAACTAGCCTAATACATTTCTAGCATAATCACTGACGCCGGCTACGTTGATGAGGGCTGATGATCTAATGGAGGAAGAAAAACAAAACACAACTTGCCTCTTGTGTTAGGACCTCTGTTGCTTTATTTCCACCATACAGTTTCAGAGGCCATGGAAGTATATCAAAATGGATAATAATTGGTTATTTTATATTGTGGTATATCAATTCTTGTGGGTTATTTATTGCCAAATCTTGTTTTATGATTTCTAAGCGGATAATTTTTAGGTAGACATTTTGGTTGGTCGGTTGGTTGTTTTGTATAACGGCATATCAACGTTTTTCGGATCATTTAACGCCGAATTAAGTCATTTTGATAAAACTTTCAAACAATTCAGTTTTGTATAAGAAAAGTTTTTTGCTTACATGCAGTTAAATGTCAAAACAGTTCTATTTCAAACAATTCAGTTTAGCATAAGTACAGTTTAAATGTCAAAAACAGTTCTATTTCAAATGATTCCGTTTAACATAAGTTCATAGTTTAAACACACAGTTAAATGTAAAAACAGTTAATTTTAAACAATTCAGTTTTGCGTAATCACACAGTTTAGTTCTATTTGACACATAGATAGGACCCTATCAGGTGCTATCACTCCGAGCCAGAAAGAACCAGGGAGCGATGGCAATAAAGAAGTACTCTGCATTCCCCAAAGCTCCATCATTATAAGAGCTTCACCACCAGATTGCTTTGTGTCATATCCAAGACACTTGTTGGGTGGGGAGTCTCACTCCTCTGCAGAGATGCAGCCAGTGTATTCTGCAGTCCCAGCCGACTGAGCCAAAATATTCTGGTTGGTTGGTTGGTATTTTATAGCATAGGAAACTTTATGAGTAATTCAATTTCAAATACTCTTTCTATATATATATGCAAACGAATAGTTTGTAGGTAACTCTACTTTTAAACGAGTTCGAGCTCACTTGCAGTAAGATATTGCCAACACTTATAATTCTATTTAATATTAATCATTTGTTTGCACCCAGTCAAATGTTTTCAAGTATTGGTATCTAACATAAGTAATTCTATTCATCTAGTATTTCAATCTAATACGAACTGTTTCCATAGAGCTGTTTGGTTTCAAATAACTAATGATAAGGATATTCCTTAGCAAGTGATTGAACAGTTCTATTTGAGCCATAGACGAGATCTTAACAAGTGCTACCACTCCAGGTCAGAGTTGACCTGGGAGTAATGGTAATGAAAAAGTACTACACATTCCCCAAACTCCAAGACTGGAACCTGACCATTAGATGCAGTTTAGTGTCATATCCACCTCAATGCGATTGATCCTCTGTCACCGCCTTCTTGCAACTTTTACATAAAAACGGTTGAAACTGAAAACAAAGCTTTTTGTAATATACTTGCATGTTAGACTCTATTGATTTGTAAGAAATTTTTTTGTTAAGATTACATTTGACAGGCGAGTGACATCAAATAATGATACACGTTGTCATAACAACGAAATTTCTCATCATTCCGCAGGGAGACCAGAAGGTAGCGTGATATATATATATATATATATATATATATATATATATATATATATATATATATATATAAAGAGTGCTCAGTATCAGTGATAGAACGTATATATGATTTAGGATCGTGTAGACACAGAGTCAACGGCACTTGTTGGCTGTCAGTTTTTCACTTATCCAAGCGCCGTTGACTTTGTGTCTACGCTATTCTCGATCTGTCACTGTGTCTGTCTCCCTTTCACACACACACACACACACACACACACACACACACACACACACACACACACACACACACACACACACACACACACACACACATTTATATATACAATGGAAAGGTGAAAATAAACAATCATTTAAGAACGTTTGATAAATCTAAAAGTGCTCAAGTGCTTCCCTGCAGAGCACTATAAAAACTAAAAGTGAATTAAAATCTCTTCTCTTGTATCTTCCATTCTGCAGGTGGTACATGAAACTTATAATAGTGAAGCTATAAGAAGAATGTGAGGTTATACTTTACTTTAACTTATATATATATATATATATGGACGTAAATGTATGTATATATATATTGTATACTTTGGCAGCTAGTCGTTATCAAAGCATGTTTGGTTAAAGACCGCAGATTGTTTTCTTTTCAAGATCTTCAAATAAAGACGTTCAAGTCTTCTTGCTATTTTTCTTATGTCTACGTCAAGGTGGTGAAGAAAGTGCTTCCAACTAACCCCACTAATCTTCTTTGAAGTCGTTCTCACTGACTCCAGCAACAGCCATAAATTCATTACATCTCTATACAAAAATCAACCAGTCACAACTCCACTTTACTTAACTATCTTAGTGAAAATATAAAATAGATCTAATAAAAAAATTAATCTATGTAGCCTATTACATATTCTCCCCTAAGACAATATTTGACAAAGAACTAACATAATACAAACCCTGGTTAATAATAACTTCCCTAATAAACTAATCGATCAAAAAATAAAACTATATCTCCATAACATCCATAAAAATAACGACAATAACAACAATAATAATAAAAATAGAATTTACTTATATTACAAGAATCAAACGCATAAAAACTACAAATTAGACGAACAAGTAATAACCAACATTATACAGGGACACATTAAACCCATAGAATCTCAAAAACAAATAAAACTCATTATCTATAACACTAAATTTAAAACGTCTAACCTTATTGTTAAAAATAACACAAACTTTCCCAAAATTTTACTCAATCAAACTAATGTAGTGTGTAAATTTAGATGTCCATTTCGAGAGTGTCTCTCGGAAAATTACAACAGCTTATACGTACCTACATTCGCCATACTCTTTCGTCGTCTTACGAACCACCTTTCTGATATAAGTGCCCTAAAACAGCATTTAATGAGAAAGCATTATATAGACATTGACAAACTCAAATCAGGGATAAAATAAAGACCCTAATTAACCATATAAAAAAAACATTTTTTCGATTTCTTGATTATCTTTCATTATCTGCCTGATGATTGTCATTTATAAAACGTCATGAAACCTAAGGTCGCAGACAAGCTTCCATTGTATTAAATATATATAAAATCTAATATATATATATATATATATATATATATATATATATATATATACTTATTATCATATAATAGCTCTATCACAGAAAATGAGCAATCACCAAATTATATCGCATTTGGTTCGCTACAAATCCACAAGTGGAATAGTGACACCCAACGCTGTTACAATATATATATATATATATATATATATATATATATATATATATATATATATATATATAATAAAGCACAATATTATTATACCTGGAATATTTCAAATCCGATGGCGTAGAGTTCTTCTCCTTCTAGTTTTTGGTACCGACGGTAGATTTGCATCAATGATACAATCAAAGGAAGACGCCCATTATAACGACGTTGGACACTGGCTGGCCTCACAGGTAAAGAAAAGAAAACAGAAATCTATATTAATAATTGGGAAGAGTTAGTTTGTCTGTCCTCCATGGATCGCTTGCAGATTTGGTGTATGAATTTCGCATGAACATTTTTGGGATCCACGCGAGGGTGTTGATATAAAAACAAATGTTCCTCATGAAGAAAGGTCTGCTTTAACCCCGAGGGGGTTCTCATCAGTAAACTATAATTAACGGAAGGCCATGTAAATGCAAGAGGTAAATGATTGAATAGATGACCAAAATGTATTAAATCATCTTTCTAGGTAAACTTGTTACGGTGTAAAGTCATTTTTTAAAAATTTGTCAGGCTCCATATGTACGAGTGCAGTTTAAAAGGTTCTAAGTTTCACCCAAAAAGAAGAGCCATAGAGAAACATTTTCGTTGTGGCATCATACTACCACTTCTTGTAAGAGTAGTAAAATTAATTCAGATTTTTGTCTTCTTTTCTGTGTTGGTGAGGTCTATACAAAAGTGAAAGGCGTGCGACAAATCTAAAAACTGAGAGAAGTTGAGAACTTTTTGAATGACACTCGTACATGTAGTTGATGACAACAATTTATCCGCACACTTTATATTTGCCTTTTGGCATACGTCAAACACAAACGACAGATTCTGACTCTGCGTCATTTAAAACAATTGGAAGGTGCTGCCTGAGAAAATAGACTATCGGAGGGAAATCTTTTGGAGGTGCCCGTGGTGTAGTCGTTATCGTCGTAGGAAATGGACACGGCGACACGAGTTCAAATCCTGGACGAGACTGATTGCATTTCACATAGCACTAATACCATTGGGGAAGGTATGAATCCAATTATTCTCTCTCCAGCTATGGGTAAATAGTAGGACAGACTAGGTTCTTCAGCCTTGGTGAGGCAACTAGTCTAGGAGAAGGAAAACTCTGAATTCAAACCTGTTAAACTCCGCTTAAAAATTGACCTTGTGTCATATCCTGCCCGAGCGGAGGGGTTGGGTAAATAGTATCGGAGGTAAATCTTTCGTCTTCTGTCACCAATGAGCAAGGACCGAAAACAATGTATCAAATGATATTTACTAACTTTCGCACAAGTGTGAGATATAGCAAAAGTGTGAGATATAATACAAGTGAAATATGGCACAAGGGCTATTTTTAGATGTGGCTGACCACTGTATAAAGTACAGAAGACAAAATCTACCGAGCTTCTTTAGTATCTTTCCTTTTTTGGATGACTTAGGCATGAGACGCTGATCTTTATCCTGTCCTGTTTGTGCAATAAAGAGATGCTACCTGAGTGGAGGCTAAGACCCTTTTGAAGCAAGGTTCTGCAAATATTAGTCCTTAGTTACAAATAAATAAGTATAGTGATCAAAGGATCTAATATCCCGTAGCCGACAATCGATATGTATATATTTACGACGACTCGTTCCATTTATAATAATACAAGTCTGAGGCGTGGAGGAGTGCCTGGTGTAGCTGTTATCGCCAAGAAATAGACACGGCTACACGAGTTCAAATCTTGGACACTGTTGTTTGCAATTCAGTTGGCACTAATATACTCGCGAAAGGCATGAATTAAGCTGTTCTCTCTTCGGATTACTGGCAGAGTTGGTAATAAAAAGGGTAGACTGGGCTCTTTAGCCTGATAGGTAGGTAGGTATGTAGGTAGAAAGACAAACCGGTTTAGAAAAAGAAAACTTTGAACTCAAACCCCTCCTACCAACGTTTCAGTGTGAGAGAATAACTTGTTCCTTGCTACTGGTACCATGTAACCCAATACAACCTGTCACATGCAACTTGGGGAGAAGATGAGCATAACCAGTTGGCTGATTGATTTTTTACGGCATTAGTTCATTGAAATACATTGTTTGTGTAGTTGTTTCTTAAGAATCTTTTTTTGCACAGGGTCCTATCGAATACAAATAGTTTATGAATATATATACTTGACGGGACCCTAGCAGGTACAAGTGCTCCGGGTCAGAACGAACCCGGGAACAATGGCAATGAAGAAGCACTCAACACTCCTCAAGACTGCAAAACTGAAGCCTCAACATCAAATGTCGTTAAGTGACACACCAGGGCACTTAATACTTTTTGGCTCTAACCCCTCGGCAGAAGTTGCAGTCAGCGTATTCTAAGTACCCCCAACAGTGTTATAGTCACCTCTAAGTAATTTTCTCATCGCCCAGAGAGATGTCGTGAAGGTAAATTGTTCAACCTGGTGAGTTGATGACCTGAAAGAATTATGGGACTAGATGACAAGTGTGTGGTCACCCAGTGCACTGTTCTCTTGCATAATGGTGAATTCGCGGCCTCTATTTGAAAACAAGACGGCACTTACCGTCAGTGTGAAGTGAAATCAGATATTGCGGGTTCTTATAGAAACTGTCGCATTCCAGCCAACCTCCGGCATTGAAGTCTTGCTGCCATTCGCTGCGAGTCATTATTTGGCATTCTGAAACAAATTTACAGTGAACAATGCACGAGGAAATTAAAAATACAAAATCTACACAAATTATTATTGGGTATAGAAAGGAAGTAGCGAAACCAGAACTACTGATAAAACTAAGTAAATGTGGCGTCGCAGAGTCTCGAAGAAAATTGGCTGAGAGAAAAACAAGATAAACAGCAGACAAGTTCACATTAGAAAAATTATGCGTTATTTAAGGGCGAAATTTATTTCATTTGTAAATGTTTGACTGGAATCAACTATTTTTAGGTCTTGTTTATTTCTTTAACGGCATATCAACTCATGTTATTTCAAGCGAAAATTGTATTCCTTTAAAAATGCTTTATTGTAAAAACTAAATTTTTGAGAGAGTTCTTACGTTTTCCAAGGGCATTAGCGTAAAGCGAAACGCAAGTAGGCCCGCACTGGATTGGAACTCGGGTCAGCGCGTTTCTTTTTCAAGACGATAACAGTTGCGCTAAGCTATAAGCCATGAGTGTCTGTGTGTGTATGTGTGTGTTCGTGTGATGCTAAATTGATACACTTCCTGTCTCACCTGCCTTATCGCTAATACCGTCGTGATCAAAGTCTGGCGCTAAATTGCATATAATCATATTACAGTATTGATGGCGGAAGTCGTCGAACGACATCCAAAATTCTCCGTCATCTTTGGAAGTCAACTCCAACTCTTCTTTGATGACGTCAGGAACATAATTCCAGTCTTCACTCCTAAAATAACCAAAGAAAAACAAAGAAACAAAACAAAAGGCAAATATAATAATAATAATAAAGTTTCACAATTTCTAATTTTTCTTAATGTTTTCTTAATACTTAACTTGCAATCCTTATTATAGGTACAAAGTCATATTCAAAGAAGAGAACTTCCCGTGTACGAGTGGGCAGGCCAAAAATAGTTAAATTTCATTGACATTCGTCTTTTAGAGGCGCCTCCGGCATTAGGAAACGACACTGACTCTCACCCTAAGCTTTTGAGACAGTGTTAGTATGTGTTACCTAAAGCTAACCCCTTTCGTAAGTTGGTTGGTTAGTTGGTCGGTGTTTTATGGCATATCAACTTTCGTGGGTTACTTAGTGCCAAATCATATATATATATATATATATATATATATATAGAAGTAAAGAAGGAAATTAAATCCGACAGTACGAAGAAAGTAAAAACAAACAAACAAAATAATCCAAATTTGATGAATTTGTATTATTTTTTCTACTTCCTTATATATATATATATATATATATGATGTGTCACCGAATAGTTTCAAGGTCACTTTTTAAACGAGTTGTTAGAACTCCTTTGTTTGCACATAGTTAAATTGTTCAAGTATTACTACTTAACATTAATAATTCTATTTATCAAGTATTTCTATGCAATATAAGTAATTTTCACATTGTTGAATAGTTTAAAATTACAAATAATAATCGTAAGTAAATAATTGAACAGTTCAATTTGTCCTATAAAGGGAACCCTAACAGGTACGATCACTCCGAATTAGGATCGACCAGGGAGAAATGGCAATGAAGAGGTACTCCACATTCCCCAAATCTTCAGGATTAAAGCCTCACCATTAGATACAATCTCATATTATACCCAGAACCCTCATAGAGGGAGTATATTCTACTGCCTCAGTCGATAGGGCGGCCCTTCTAAATGTTATATTTCATTTTGTTGACAAAATAAAATAGTTTTACTACTTGTTTATCTAGATAAGACAGAGATCCGTAACCCACGACATGCAGGCCACATGTGACTCTGAAGACCCAACCGTGCGACCCTACATCCAATTTCAAACTTCTGGTCGCTTTTTGATATTGACTGTGAAGAATTACCATTATAATTGCAGATGGAACCCATTGATCTTCCAGACTGAAGCATGCTGCTTTCGCAACTGTCAAATCATCACTTGTCTGATGTGTTCCTTTTGTCAACCTCTTATTTAACCCTGATATTACTTCTTTTTGGTTTTCTTTTCTTTATTTGATTGCATATCCACCTTCGTGGTTTATTCAATGCCAAAGCCATCAGTGTAGAAGAACAGTAGTTATACTCTGTAACCCATAGTTAGGAGAATAAGCGGGTTTCTCCAGAGTATTAGCTCAAAAGTGAACGTAATAACGCCACTGAAATTCGAACTCCAGTCACGTAATTAAGTTCACTTTTGGACAAATAACATTGGGAAAGGCATGAAACCCCTTATCCCTCCTGGTATATATTAAATAGTATCACTGCTGTTCTTCTACACAGATGGCTTCAGCATTAAATAACCCACGAAGGTTGATATGCCGTTAAACCGAATTAAAACCAACTGTTCGGTGCCTGCATGGTGTAACTGGAATTCTCGTTGGAAATGAAGGGTGATCTTGTTAGCTTAATTGACTTTAACAGCATGTCAACCATTCTAGGGTTATTTTATGCCTAGAGGTAAGGAAATTGCGTTCATAGATTATTTATGTTTTATGCCGTTGATCGTTAAGAGTCTTTTGCAAATAGTTTTGTAGAAAGTATTTTTTATCTAATATCAATGATTTATACACAATTAAACAGCCCATTTGGCTGGGGCTGTAGATTAAACCGACCCTATCTCTGCAGAGGAGTAAGAACCCCCAATGAGTGTCCTAGATATGAAACTAAACCATCTGATGGTGAAGCTCTTGTTCTGGAACTTGGGAAAATGTGGAGAACCCCTTCATTGCTATTAGTCCCAGTAACACTCTGATTCGTTTAAAAATGCTACCTACAAACTATTCATTTACAAACCATACATATTGAATTTGGTATTATATAACCAACAAAGTTTGATATGCCATAAAACACAACAAACTAACCTACACGGTTATATGATTTCCAGTTATTATTTCTACTTATATAATTTCAAGTAAGTGATAATAATCCTTGGGAAACTATTATTGCTTCTAGTAACTATTCTCAATACATTTATAGTTATACGGTATCAAGTCTATGATAATTTACAATTATACGTTATTAAGTGAATAATAATTTACAGTTATACAGTATCAAGTATGATAATTTACTGGTATAATAATTTACATATATTGGGTATCAAGTGTATAATGATTTAGTTTATAGGCTATCAAGTACTGATATCTAATACTAATCATTTCCAACGCATCCTGGATATGACACTAGACCATCTGACGGTGAGGCTCCAGTTTTGGAGCTTTAGGGAATGTGGAGTATTCCTTCAATGTTATTAATCCAAGGCCTACTCTGACCCAGAATAGTAGTACCTGTTAGGGTCCAGTCTATATGTGAAATAGAACTGTTAAATCATTTACTATACTTGAAACTATTCAACTGTGTGCAAACAAAGGATTAATATTAAATTGAATTATTAGTGTCATAGCAATAACAGAAACGATTTAACTGTGTGTAAACAAATGAGTTCTGGTTCGTGTGAAAATAATGTTACCTACAAACGATTCATATATAAATCTCAAATATATATATATATATATATATTTGACAGAACAATATCGAAATTTATTTGGCTACATATTTTTTTTGTTAATCCTTTCGAGTTGCCGTATCGATCTTATGATATTCAGAGGGAATTGGTTGATAAACCTTCCATAATTAGTTATTTTTTATCTAATAGTAAAAGTACTTTCTGCCCACCCTTGGACCATCATCAAAAAATGTCTATAATGTTCAATCAAATATGCATCAATGAAGAAATTCTGCCAATACACACACACACACACACACACACACACACACACACACACACACACACACACACACACACACACACATATGAACAGTATTTGGTATATAATAACCTACAAGGGTTTATATGCCATAAAACACAACCAACCAACCATTTTCAAACAAATCTATTTGGTACTACCACCCCGGTTCAGAGTAGAACTGGAAGTAATGAAAATAAGGGGGCATTCACCATTCTTTATAGCTCCCGAACAGGAGCCACACATCAGATGAAGTTTAGTGTCATACTCAGGATATCATTTTTATGGGATTATCTTTCTGCAGTCGACATATTCTAAGCTTTAACAGAGTGAAAGAAAAGTAGGAATGAACCCGTCTTCCCAGGCTATAACAAAATAGCAAGGCAGTTGGAACTCTTTAGTCCAGTAAAAGTCATCCACTTTGTATGTTTAATAATAATTCAGGATGTGACTAGTATCATGTAACCCAGTAGAATCTATCACACTTATGAACACTTCCAAGTCATCATTATCTTGAAAAAATGCAATTAAGTAGAATTACTTCAAATGTCGTCACGAAATCCTGATGGGACATGGGATACATACATTACTTCTTTATAACTGTTTGGGAAAGGTATAAACCATTTTTTAGCCTTGTAAAAGCTGTTCATCTTGAATGTTTGACAAGTCAGGTCAGATATTTTTGTTGCATTCGTACCATAAAGCCTGTCGCATGTTATTGGAGAAACTTTTTGCTCTGCCAAGTAACCCCCATTGCCCTGAGAGATGCCACGAGGGGAAATACTTAGCATAGGCCCACGATAACTTCATGCATTATTGGAAAGGAGATGGGCACTGCCAAATAATCTCCATTGCCTTGAAAGATGATACGAAAGCAAATTAATCAGCTTAGCATTTCCACGACTTAGTAGGTTATGATTCAAAATGGAAAGCTTGATGAAAAGAGCTCGGCCAGCCAAGAAGAAAATGACGAAAAGTCATGAAATATACATATTTATTCTGCAACTAAAAACACAAATTTTGGCATTATTTCCATCTTGGTTATGCCGAGAACTTTTCAGTGACCACTCCTATTTGCTACTGAATTCACAGGCAATAAATTCTATTGATAGTTACATAGCCGAGTAAAGCAAGAAGGATTGGGGTAGATGGATAGCAGGAAAATTATATTCGAATATTCAAAATTCTGGTCTTTAGCCAGGCACGAACACTGCTTACTGGCGTCTATGGGAAATACGTAAGTATTATGACAAGCATAAAAAATAGTCCCAAATTAAGAAGGACGCTTAAAGTAATTTTCATATAGATAATAACTCACCCGTCACTCCAGGCCCCCTGCCATTCAGTGTCTCCCCAAGGATTTCTGACTCTTACCAGTCGGGCAGACTGATGCCGGTAGGGTACTTCTTCAACTCCAGTTATCACATACGAATGATTCGGCACCATTCCTTTCTTGTCTTTCTCTTGTCGCCCATGTTTGTCCTGGGAGATAATCACAATAATCAACAAAGAATTACACGAAATAGAAAAAATGTATCTGAAGAGAAAGCATATGGTTGACTCTATAAACTATTCTATCTTTAGGTGCACATATGTAGATGCAATTGTACATATGTGGGAAAATACTAGTATGTCTATATGAGTATGTATGTGTATAGACTTAATGTATACATATGCATAAATGTATTCAGGTGTAATTTACATATGCAGGTTGCCCAGTCAGCTGGGGCTGTAGAATACACTGACTGCACCTCTGAAGAGGGGTAAAGCCCCCCTAACGAGTGTCCTAGATATGACACTAAACAATCTGATGGTGAGGTTCCAGCAGTGCTGGGGCTTTGGGGAATGCGGAGTACCCCTTCATTGCCATCGCTCCCAGGTCCACACTGGCCCGGAGTGGTAGCACCTGATAGGGCCCTATCTATGGGTTAAATAGAACTAACAGCATACTTATGCTAAAATGAATTGAGTAAACTGAATAGCTTGAAATAGAAATGTTTTTGACAATTAAACCTTATATGACTGGGCAAATTATGCATATTGGTGACAGCATATATGTTTAGGTGAGCATAGATAGCATATATGTATTTATCTAATCCCTACGCAACGAGCAGGATGAGACACTGGGTCATTTTTAAGAAGAGTTTAACAAGTTTCAATTAAGAGTTTTCCTTCTCCAAGCCCGGTTCCCATACGAAGATTAAAGAGCACTGCTTGCCTTGCTATTTACTCATAGCTGAAGGGAGAATAGTTTAATTCATACCTATCCAATATAAAATGCAAACAACCTTGTCTCAGTTTTGAACGCGAGTCGCTGCGCCCATTTTACTTCATGACCATCTTCAAGGTAATACATATCTATGTATGTACATAGATATGTGTGTATAACAATATCATAAGGACAGCAAAACACGTTAGGGATGTCAGCAGATTTTAATGGATGATAATGGGGATGAATAGTCAACTTTTTAAATGTTCATCATAAACTTAAATCTTCAGCGCTAGTAAAATTATAGGTCAGTATATAAGGGAGTAATTTTTTTTAGAATACTTTAATTTTGGGTGCGGAGAGGAATAGGTTCTATGCAGTAAAATTGGTTCTCTTTTTCGGAAACCAGGGCCCCATATGTTATGGGAAGCAATTCAGAGTTAGACGAGCGGTAGATGGTCATAAGAACATATGTACCGTTGTCTGAAGTTACTGAAACGACCTATGTAATATTGTCACAGTACTACTTATGAGGCGCTGTCTCGCGACAAATGTTCGTGTTCTGCTGACCAGTTCTAACTCGATGTATGTCATGTAGTTGGATTACTGTGTTTTATGGCATATCAGCCCTTGTGGGTTACTTAATGCCAAATCCTGCAATTAAACATAATTTGCATGCGAATAGTTTCTTGGTAACATTTTTAAACTAGCCAGAGGTAATTTGTTTGGATAGATAAATTGTTTCAACTATTGTTATTCAGCATCAGTAATTCTAGTCAGTTGGTTGATTGCGCTTTATGGTATAACAACCCTTATAGGTAATTCACTGCCAAATCCCGTTTATGCATACACACACATGCATATATATATGTGTGTGTGTGTGTGTGTGTGTGTGATATAGTTTGGTTTGGTTGATTGGTTTTTATGGCATATCAACCTTTGTAGTTTGCAAAACACATTTTTATACAAATAATCAGTTCTATTTAAAACAATTCAATTTAGCATGAGTACAGTTTAATTGTCAAAAGCATTTGCATTTCAAGCTATTCAGTTTAGTTAAACAGTTCCAATTAAACCAATTTAGTTTAGTATAAGTATAGATTTTGTTTACTCACTGATAAATGTCAAAACAGTTCTATATTAAACAATTCAGTTTAGTGTAAGTGCAGTTTCAATGTCAAAAACAGTTCCATTTCAAACAATCCAGTTTAGCATAAAAAATAGTACCATTTCAAACAATTTAGTCTAGCATAAGTACGCAATTTAAATATAAGTACACAGTTCAATTGTCAAGAACATTTCTATTTCAAGCTATTCAGTTTAGTCAAACAGTACTAATTTAAACAATTCAGTTTAGCATAAGTACGCAGTTTAGTTCTATTTAACCCATAGATAAGGCCCTATCTGGTACTACCATTCCGGGCCAGAGTGGACCTGGGAGCAATGGCAATGAAGGTGTGCTCCACATTCCCCAAAGCCCCAGCATTCCTGGAGCCTCACCATCAGATTGTTTAGTGTCATATTCAGGACACTCGTTGGGGGAATCTTACTTCTCTGCAGAGATGCAGTTGGTATATTCTACAGTCCCAGCTGAAAAAGGATTTGTCATTAAATAACCTACTATGGTTGATACCTATAAAACCGAACTAAACCAATCTAAACCAAACCAAACCAAACCAAACCTTTCTGACTATAGTCGAGACCCAGTAATTAATCATAGATTTGTTCGTCTTTATTATCGATTTTCCTCTCCTTTGCCTGCCCCCCTTCCCCCCGTTTTTATTAACACCGATCCGTTTTTTCTTCAGATCTTAAATATATTATTTCTTTGAAACTTTAATTCGGAGTATCCCCTCATTCCGATCACCAACTAAAACCCTTCGATCTAATTCAACCAGACCGTCTACATTAACTTCAAAGTGCTTTGAGGGATGGTCACCAATCTGTCAAGGACTTTTGGTAATTTATTTAATTGACGGGCTAGATGACGAGTTATTCATTTGTTATATTTTAATTTATTTTCCCCGTTGACCCGCACTTTAGATTCTTTATCCGTGCGTCAAGAGACAGGATCGTTCATTCATTAATTCATTTGGTTTCTTCTTCCCACGTGGACTGACTTTTAGAACGATTTGGCTCAAAGCTGATTTTTCTTCCATCGTCTCATTTCTAACCAAAATAATCGATACCTTAAAACAGCTGATTTTTAACTCTTAAACCATGCTCGACATCATCAACCTAATGACATAATGTATCATAAACAAATGAATGACAACCTGACCAGTGATAGAAGTGCAGACCATTGATCAGTTGGTTGGTTTCTTTGTTTAATGGTATATCAACGTTTGTTGGTCGGGGACCTACTCCGGCCACCATAATTAGTTATACAAGGATCATTAAATAAGTTTCCAGACTTTTTTCGTATAGGCACTTTTATTGATAGTACACCCATGAAACTCTAGTCCCTTTCGAAATAATCTCCTCCAGCTGCAGTGCACTTGTTATAGCGTTCCAACAACTTCTGGAAGGCCCCATGGAAGTCCTCTTGTGTCAGCGTGTCAATGACAATCGTCACAGCCTCTTTCATCTCCTCAATTGTCTCATAACGACAGCCTCTGAGCTAAGGGAATAAGCAAAAGTCACAGGGAGCAAGGTCTGGACTGTAGGGAGGTTGAGGAACTGTTTTGTTTCTCATCTTGGTTAAATAGTCTATGACAAGAATGGAGTTGTGGACTGGTGCATTGTCCTGGTGGAAATGCCACTGACCCTATTTGAAGAGTGCTGGCCTCTTCCAACGGAATCTCTTTCTGAACTCCCCTAAAACCTCAACATCGTATCCCTTGTTGACTGTCGGTCCAGTGGGAACCCAGTACATGTAGATCATGCCAGTGCTGTCAAAAAAAGGGATCATCAAAAGTTTGTGGGTGGATTTGCTCTGTCTGGCCTTTTTGGGTCTGGGAGAGCCAGCATGCTTCCACTGGGAACTCTGTCTTTTGGTCTCTGGGTCATAGCAGTAGATCCAGTTTTCGTCGCAGGTCACCAGAGCATCAAGAACTGCGGGATCTGAATTGATCAGCTCGACCATCTCCCTGCTGTCATGGCAACGTCTTTCTTTCTGATCTTCTCTGAGCACCCTGGGGACAAACTTCGCGCAAATCTTCCGCATCTTCAGTTCCCGCGAATAATTGTGTGTACAGTTTCCACTCTGACATCAAACTGTGCACTTATTGTCTCTATAGATACACGACGGTCCTTATCCATGAAATTTTTTATTTGGCCTGTCAACTCTGGTGTTCTGACTTCCTTACTCCTCCCACACCTCTCATCATCCCTCACAGACTCCCTACCTTCCTTGAATCTCTTATGCAACTCAAAAACTGATTCTCGATTCATACAATATGGTCGAAAAGCAGTCTGAAGCATTCCATACGTTGTTTCTGTGGCATTTTTTCCAAGTTTAAAACAAAATTTTATTGCATATCGTTCTTCTAAAGTATCCTCACATCCAGATTGCATTTTTGAAATTCACCAGCTGTGACAATCAGGCTTTAGAAGGGTGTATTCCAATTGCTGCTGTAGCTGTTCATTTGAACATGAAATCATAAAAATTGGTCAGTCATCTCATAAGATGTATAGGAATAACACTGAATTTTCAAGAGTCTACGACAATTTCAAATTCCTGTACAAAAAAGTCTGGAAACTTATTGAAGGTTCCTCGTAAGTAGACCGTAGAAAGAATTATTCTGTTTGACAGAACTGGATAGAAAACTGACCCAGTCTTCGTCTGCCGTATGATGTGTATCATTGGCACTGTCATCTAGTTCTTAGTTTCCAAGATCTTCCCGCCCCTTTTTTCTTTTTATCCCCGTCTTGCACTCTTCCAGCCCAATCCATTGAAAGATCTTGATCTCTTTATTTTTCCAGTTTCCCTGTTTCATGTCACCATTCTTTTCCGTGGCCCTCCCCTTATACTTTATTTTGTCCTGATTTCGTAGCTCCTCTTTCACGTCGGGATCGTCCAGCTTGTTCCGGAGTCTCGGAAAACAGTCGGCCTTTCAGCCTTAAAAATTGTGGTAGAGTGGGCAACTAAACGGAGAATTTTTGTTTATTTGAAACTTTGCATATATGTTTTTTTTTGTTTTTTTACCCCCTCCCCTATGCATTCTTTCATGCATTTTCATGTGTTGTATATGTTATTGCAAATCATTATAAAATCATTGTAATCATTGTAAAATTTCACTGTACGATTTATATATATTGTAATTATGGTTTTTTTTAAGTAGACTTTCATATAGAAAATGTGGTATTATGGTGAGTTCAGAGTGCCTGTGTAGTATGGATGAATTATTATTGTATTGCGTGAATGGTTCGACGAATGTGGCTAGCTAGGGCTCTTTACAAAAGCATGACCGCTCCTTTTCCCTTTCCCCCAAAACTTATTTTGGAGGTATCATGCCTCAAAACAAATTTGTGAAAACAAATCCTTGTTTTACATAAAAGTCTTCGTCTGCCGTCCATGTCATTAATGTGAGGGATCAACGTCCAAGTCCTTATTACGGGTGTGTCACACGCCCCCTCTCCAACCAGAAAAAAATTGAAAAGAAATTATCATCAATAGACGGCCATACGACTTAATTCTCGAGTTTTGATCAAACCCGGCGTCCGATAGATATCCCTTTAGAAATAAACACAACGTAAACAGGGAGAGACATCAGCTAGCCGACGAGATTGTAAAGACAGCGGACGATAAATGCCACATTTTCTCTAATATTTTATTAATAATTACTTTGTATTATCTTATTATGGCTACTTTTTGACGCAACCTTCTACTTCCAATGGAATTTGAATTCATATCCGCCATGTCTGGAACTTGGTTTTTCATTGACGTCGCATTTGGCATCAGAAGACTTGTTCATTTTGTAAAGTACAAATTTGTGACCATTCTAGCTCTTCGATTCTCTATGCTTTCTATTAGGACATCGCTTTAAACATTTCTTTAGCGATGCACTCCTTTGATGAAGCAGAGCACAAATCTGTCGTCATTTTGCTATCATCTACTCTACCATGCTTTCAATCAAGGACATCGCTTTGATTACTTCGACCACAAAAGCTTTTCTAAGCTTTCAATGTCGAAATACAAACTTCTTGAAAGAAATATCCCCTGATGATTACCTGAAACTGGAACCGACTGAGGTTAATAAAATTGTTTATTTGCCAAGATTTATATGTCAGTTTTCATACACAGTCGTACACGTACATACATATGTCTGTCTGTATGCACACACACACACACACACACACACACACACACACACACACACACATATATATATATATATATACATCAATATATATATATATATATATATATATACGTATGTGTGTGTGTGTGTGTATAAAAAGAACTGGCTTGTAGAATAAAAATAATCTAATGGGACTTACCATACTAAGGCAGCCAATGATGGCACCATTTTGAAAAGCTGCACGAATCAAATAAAAATCTTTGTCTTGGAGATCAGCAGGATTGTACCATTCTGCCAATCCTCCTGTTAGATCTGTGAAGGCATCCGCTTCAAAACCAAATTCGAGAGCTTCGTATGACCTGTTTAATCTTTAAAGAATAAAAAGATAAAACAAAATAACCATTTCATTGTCTCTTTCAACGGTGTCGAGATTAGCAATAGTTTTCGGCGCCTCTGCGAAGATACCTTGGACCACTTCATCTCTGAAATGTTTAGATTATTTGTTGTGTGACTTATTACACAGCTAACGAGAAAGGGCAGTGGTATAACGGTTATCGTTGTGGAAAATATATAGGGCAAGCCGAGCACAACTTCCAGCTTAGGCTGCTCACTTCTCTGTTTGCCATTGAGTAAAGGATCCAACCAGCCATGGATAAACAGAATGAATTGTGCTCTTAAGGACAACAGTAAATTGAAAATTAGGAGTGGTATCAATTTGTGTGATGTTTTCTTCAATCTCTTTCTGTCAACTCATTTTGAGTTATATCAAAATTTGCTCATCAAAGAGTTTCAAGACGAAGCAATTAATTTTGTTCAAATTACGAGTCGTATTCCAAAAGTATTGGCACTACTGCTATATTTACAAAGACAGAAAATAATACTGAATTAAATGATTTTTTCCTTTAAAATACACGTTGTGTTAAAAAAGTATCGAGAATGAATCTGAATTTACCGAGACAGAAATAAACAATGAATGAAAAATTAATTTTCTTCAAAATGCGTGGTGGGATCCAAAAGTGTCGAGACTGGAGCTGTATTTATCAAACAGAAATGAACAATAAATAAAAATTTGATTTTCTGCGAATAACGAGGTATGTTTCAAAAAGTATCGAGACTGAAGCTGTCTTTACCGAGACAAAAATGAACAATGAACAAAACACTAATTTTCTTCAAATCCTGTAGTGTGTTCCCAAAATATTGAAACTGAATCTGTATTTACCAATACAGAAGTAAACAATGAAATGTGAGATTTATTCAAAAAGTATTGAGATTGAAGGTGTATTTACCAGCAGAAAATGAACCATGAACGAAAGGTTATTTTTTTTCAGAATGCAAGTTGTGTTCCAAATGTATCGTGATTAAATTTGTCAAGCAGAAATGAACAAGGAATGAAGTCTTCATTTTCTTTAAAATAGTTCCTTCAACTTTTAGCGTACAGTGTGGTAAAACTTCTTATGAAACTACAAGTTCTAAAGCTCTAACATCCTATTTCTTTTAATGTTAACCACATCCATAAATTTATACATGAAAAAGTCGTATTGGGTTGATATATATATATATATATATATCAGATGCCACACTTTCACAATTCTGTGTTTTTTAAAAAGAAATATTTCATTCAAAAAGTATTGATTGGCTCCATAAGTTTTTTTCAAATTGAAACTGACTTATATTAGTTGCACAGTCATGCAAACGTGTTCATTTAAATGTTAGATACACCACCCCACAAAAACACCCCCCCCAAAAAAAAATTCGAGGTCAATAGTTTTTGGTCATACCCTGTACTATAACCTTCACTATCGCCCATAAATTAGAACATCCTTAGCAAAGTTCTAAAAGTATCGTGACTGGCTTCATGATTTTTTCAATTTGTAAGTGACTTATATTTGTTACACAGCCCTGCAAACGTTTTCTTTTAAATTTTAGATAACCCATCATAAAAAACAAAGAAAAAACAAAACAAAAACTTCAAGGTCAATAGGTTTTGGTCACACTCTGAATTGGTACCTACACTATCACCTATGAATTAGAACACCCTTACCAAAGTTCTAAAAGCATCGTGCCTGTAACCGTATTTCCCAGTGAAATGAGTAATACAATGTTGCCAGTGTAGCTCTTGCAACCTACTCCCTGAGAGGAATACAGTTAAAAATTGTATCCTTATTGGAAGAGTCCATTGTGTTTTAAAACTAGGGATGATACCACAACACAATGGACGAGACATTTTTTTAAAGATATCTCCTTTAGCATTCAGTATATTTCAGTAAATTTTCTATTTCTCAAAAACGTTACTTTTGATATGCTAAACCGTCGTATTTCTCTCAGTGGCCCCCACATTTTCCGAATCTCGTGAATGGGTGAGCCAGACTTAAAAAAAAGAAAAAAAAAGAAAGAAAGGAAAATAGGCAAGACATCATTTGCAAAAGTAAATACAAAACAAATTTCTCAGAAAGGATAATAAACTATATTAAATCGGTGGCAATGTTAGAGACACTTACTTCGCGTAAGCTTTTTCGACAAGCGACACCCAGAACTCGTTTGGATCGGATGAATGGGCAAACAAGATATCCCCATCGACAGAAGGCAGAAGATCATCAATCAGAACGTCAACCCAAGATCCGAATTGCCAGAAACGACAATGGATGATGCCCGTGTATTCCGCATTTCCGAACGTATAGTTGTGAGGAGGAAGAATCTGACGAAAAAACGGGAAAAAAAGTTTTACGGGTACACAGAGATAACAATCAACATCAAAAGCCAGTATCCTATCAGAGGAGCTTAGTGTACGCTGACTGTATCTCCTAGAGGAGCATGGTCCCTCTCCAAGACGGGGTGTCCTTGGTGTGATATTAAACTGCATCTGATTGCGATGCTGGAAGATCTGGGGAGTTTGGAGACCCGCTTCATTGTCATTACTCTCAGGTCCACTCTGAACCAGAGTGGTTGAGCCTGTTAAAATCCCATTTATGGGTCATATAGACATATTTAAAAATTATTGGTAATCGATAGGAACGTGTGCGAAAAAATCTCTTACCAAATCACTCAACAAAAAATGAAAATATGAATGTACAATGAACGTTAATCCCTGATTTCTTGGCATGAAATAACTCTAAACATGTTGGCGCGCCGTTAAAAACAATTAATCAACTGGGAATAAAATCGTATGGCGGTCTATATTAGTGACAACCATAGTTGGGAGAATTTTGCACAAAGTCCTATCAAATATCCATAATTTTCATGCAGAGCTATTTGACCCATAGATGGGATTATGCGAGTGGACCTGAGAATAATGACCAGAAATCAATATTCCACACTTTCCAGAACTGGAGCCTCACCATCATTAGATGCCGTTTAGTGTCATGCCAAAGACACTTCTTTGGGGGGGGGGTAGAGGGGGAGATTCTTATCCCTTTTTAGGGGATACAATCAGCATATTAAAACTCCCTTTTGGTCCAGAGCGAGGCTCCGAAAAGGAACCAATGGCAGACTTGAGGCCGTAAGGCCTCTAGTTTCGGCTGGGCCACCTTCGGGTAGGTGAGCTGCATTATTGACTCCTTTAGACAAGCTTGGCTCATCAGGCTCACATTGCACTAAGTGGGTCGATGAGCAACATAGACTAGCAGGGTTCTAGCCTCGGCTCATACCCGACCTTCCTCTCCACCAATCCCCACTTTAATCGGCCTTTAGGTCATTGACATTGTATCAAGCTCTGTCTAGTGGGAGGCAGAGGCAAATAGGCAGCATATTAAAACCCCCACAGACAGGGCTAGGTTTTAGTACCGGGTTTGTTTTGTTCTTTTTCCTTTGTAGACCTGAACAGATCTTACGGTTTCAATCCAAACTCCGCGGCCGATAGGTCTTAAAAAAACAGGCGGAGAGAGCGATATCAGCTATCCGGCGAGACCGGGTGATTCATGGAGGATATTGCCACAGATATATTTAAAAAAATACCCTGATTTGGTGAATTCGGATTTGTTTTTAAACGGTTAACACAATGTTTGGACAGTTCTGTTGAATCTTTAATCATCACTTTTTCCTCCATATGGAAACCAGATCGCGGATGAGAAAAAATCATGGGTTCTTTAAAGCCGTAGCCGTATCAGTACTATTGTATGGTGGGAGAACATGGACTTTAACTAAACGTTTGGAAAAAAAAGTTACATGGGAACTACACAAGGATGCTGCATGCTGCTTTGAACAAATCTTGTAAGCGTGCTGCTTGAACAAATCTTGTAAGCAGCACGCTACAAAATAGCAGTTGTGCGGCCACTTACTTCCCATCGCACAAACCAGTCAAGACGAGCAAGTCATGCTAAAGAAGTAAATACGAACTTATAAGCGACGTTATCCTATGGACTCCTACTCATAGACACAAGTGTTGGTTGACAAGCAAAACTTACCTTCATCACCTATGTGAGGACTCTGGATGCCGTCTAGAGCACTTATCAAGCACTATGGTTGATTATGACGAATGTTGAGAGAGAGAGAGAGAGAGAGAGAGAGAGAGAGAGAGAGAGTCAAAAGGAATCTGTGCTGTCGGCATTCTTGATAAGGATAATGGCAAATGTTATTTTATTGATTATTATAGTTAATCTCTTATTGTGAAATTATTTAAACTTTATTATTGGGGATGTTCAAGTGACTAACGTGCTAGACTGTGAAATCGTAATAAGCTAGATTAAACTCCAACTGTGCTTTTAGATTCACTTTCAGATTATTAACCTTGGTAAAGGCATGAACCCCTTATCTCCTAGCTTTTGGTTGGATAGTACCACATCTGTACTTCTCCAATGATAGCTTTGGCATTAAATAACCCACGAAGGTTGATATGCTATTGAACAAGGAAGCCAAATTTATTATACCTATGTACGTATTTATCTAAGCTTTCTGTCATGAGCAAGTGGTGACACAAAATCAATTTTTTAGGCAGAGCACAGTTGGTTTGAATTCATACTATTCCTTCTCATACACTGGTTGCTGTACTAAGGCTAAAGAGCCCAGTACATCCTATTTTTCATTCAAATCTGAAGAAAGAAAACACGGAGTCAGGCTTTTCCCAAGGGCACTGGTACAAAGTGAAACGCTTTCACTCTCGTCCAGCTCGAAGTGAATAGCAAACTGTCTTGGATTTGAACCGGAGAACAATACAGAGAAGTTTATGATTCATTTTCAACCAGAGGTTCTGGTCTGTGTATATACTATTTGATAGCGTTTCCCACTGAGTGTAGCAGGGAATCTCCATGATGTAGTGGCTAATGTGCTGGATTCCACATCGTACTAAGTTAGAACTCCTGTCGTTCTATTACGTTCCCTTTTGGACTAATACCTTCGGGAAAGGTATGAACCTTTTCATCACTCGAACTATAGATAAGCTATTGTTCTTCAAGAAGGATAGCTTTGGCATAAATAAACCACGATGGTTGATATGACATAAAACAAAGAAAACAAACCATTTTCCACTGAATCACCTTTCCCACTTAGTCATACCATTTCTTGTACTTCTTCTGTACCATTTTGCTGCATTCACTTTAAACGCAGATAACTGTTTCATCTCTCTCTCTCTCTCTCTCTCTCTCTCTCTCTCTCTCTCTCTCTCTCTCTCCTTCTTTTTTTGCCCTGTCGGCTGGGGGCCGTAGAATATGCAGACTGCTTCTCTTCAGAAGGGTAAACCCCTCCTAACGAGTGTCCTGGATATGGTACTAAACAATCTTATGCTTAGTACCTCTCCATTGTCATCGCTCCCAGGTCCACTCTGACCCGGAGTGGTACCACCTGAAAGAGTCCTATCTATGAGTCAAATAGAACTAAACTGCATACTTATACTAATCTGAATTACCTGAACAAGAACAGTTTTTGATATTGAAACTGTGTTCTTATGCTAAACCGAATTGTTTAAAATAGAACTATTTTGACATTCAACTCTGAGTAAAATAAACAAACTATACTTATACTAAACTGAATTGTTTGAAATAGAACTGTTTATATATATATATATATATATATATATATATATATATATATATATATATATATATATATATATATATATATAAACGGATTTGGTATTAATAACCTGCAATGATTGATGTGCCATAAAACCAAACCAAACAAGCAACTCTCGCTTTCTCCACCTCTCTATGTCTCATCATCACCTATACTTATTATTTTTCTGTATTTATTCTATTTTGGCCCTTATACGTCTTCTATTAATAGTGATCCAGTTTCTTTCTTTAGGTTACCTTTGCGTAGCCATGTTCAGCTCATCTCTTGCATAATTTCATCGTCTATTTCTTATGACAATAACTGCTCAACCATCAATTGATTAATTATAATTACTTTATCATAGGTACGCGTTAATATAAACAAAACAGCCTGTCTGTGGATGACAATATATACGCTCTCCAATGGGGGTTGAGCACTCTGGCGGAGGAATTTACGCCTGCCGCTCACATAATGCAAAGCTCTTCGAACGAATTGAGCACTCTGGTATCCGGTAAGGTATAATGTAAACAAACGAACGCTGCTTCTTCATACATTATGATTTCCTGACTGACATGGTACGACCTTGTGTCAAGTCGTGTCTGGTGGGAGGCAGCGACAAATAAATGGTACACTTGTTGTCTGAGCGGTATAATGCTAAGTCTAACGTAAAGTTGGGTGGGTCTCGATCCCAGCTTCAAGCGTCCTACGTGTCAAGCCACACCGAAGAATTGTGATACGACGAAACAGTCTGTGGATGACAACATATATATATATATACGATTTGATACTATCTGTGGTTTAAGATATCTGCGGAAATCTTAGAACATATCTCCTGTGCAGATAAGGGAGGGGCTACTGGACAGGAAAAAAAAACAATGAATATGTTAATTTAAATTTAAAATTTACCTTGTTCATTAGCTGAGATTTTTCAGCAATGGCGGACAGCGTAGAGAGAAACCAACAATCATTAAGTTGACCCTGTTTCATATCATGTCGGCTTGTTCCGTGAGAAATTAGCCTCGGGCGTCTGCTAAGCTCCTGAAGACAACAAAATTTATATCTATTTTTTTATTAACAAGCTTTTATCTTTTTTTATCAAAGAAAAGACGGAAGGGCTTCTCTGTGATCAGAATAAAAGAAAGGTTATAGCATCCTTAGTTACGCCAACAAAAAAAGTAAGCTAATGACAAATTTTTTAAAATAAAATTAATTTTCTTCTAAACCAAAGATAATTATTGCTTCTGGAACATTATACAGTAAAAATATACAGAATTAGTTAAAATGGTAATTCAAAAAGTTCTAAGCCTTAACCAAAAAGAACATTGCTGAACATAATAGTTGTGGCAACATATGACCACTCCTTATAAAACAAAAACAACAAAAAAACTAATTCAGATTTTTCTAGCTTTATAAGAAGTGGTAGTGTGTTGCTACAACAAGAATGTTCAGCTAGGTTCGTCTTTCTGGGTGAGGCTTAGAACTTTTTGAATGGCCCTCGTGTCATTGATTACCAAACTTTACAGGAGTGAAACGCAGCTACAAACAAACAAATAAATAAAAATAAAAGAAATAAACAGTGAAAAAATTGCTACATCTGTTAACAAAAATAACATTTCAAAAATATATAGGGTACGACAGAAATAACTCCCATATTTTAAACTGTTACCTGAGAGGTGTAAGTAAATTGAGACAAGTGACACTGGTAGCTCCATCTAGATTATGTCTTACCATTGCTTTCCAGATACAATCAGTTACGATTATGGCTTGGACAGGTGTACACTGTACTTTTGCTGTTGAAACATTTTTTAAAGACTGGTGAATCGGTAGTTGCTACACAGAAAGATTTTCGTGCTCATTTCATGTTACATCGGAATTATGCTTTTTAGGATATAAATTTCAACCCATAACAGGATCGATTTTCTATCCGGAACAGCATCTTTTTGACGTAGTAATTACAGATTCACTTTGTCTTAAAATGGCAAACGCATCGTATCAGAAAAAAAAAATGATACGACTTTAGCTAAATCCCACTTTCTTTATCTTTTATAGCCCAGTCAACTGGGGCTGTAGAATACGCCAAGTGCATCTCTGCGAAGGAGTAAGACCCCCCCCCCACGAGACACACACTAACGAGTGTCCTGTAATGACACTAAACCATCTGATGGCAAGGCTCCAGTAACTCTGGAGCTTTGGAGAATGTGAAGTACCCCTTCATTGTCTTTCCTCCCTGGTCTACTCTGACCCGGAGTGGAAGCACCTGATAGGGATTCCATCTATGGGTCAAATAGAACTTTCTGACATTTAAACTGTTACGTTAAATCAAATGGTTAGAAATAGAACTCTTTGACCATTTAACTGTGAGTAAACAAATGACTGATGTTTAATTGAATTGTTTGTGATACATAGCAATATTTTTAACCATTTACCTGTGCGCTAACGAATGAGTTATTTTGAATGGAATTATTAGTGTTGAGTAGAAAAGCTTTAAACTCTTTATCTGTGTGCCTAAAGAGAATTGTAAGAGTTACGTAGCGATATTTGAAACCATTTAACAGTGTGCAAATAAAACTATTCATGTTTGATAGCAATATTTGAAACCATGTGAGTGCAAACTAATGATTAATACTAAAGAAAACTATTCATGTTTGAATATTTGGAACCATTTAACTGTGTGCAAACAAATTAGCTCTGACTCATTAAAAAATAAGATTACCTACAAACTACTGACTTACAATTCATATGCATAACCATTTAACCGTATGCAAACAAATGAGTTCTCACTCGTTTAAAAACGCTATCTACGAGCAATGCGTTTACAAATCACAATATATATATATATATATATATATATATATATATATATATATATATATATATATATATATATATATAACGAGGATTTGGCATTAGATAACCGATAAGGTTGATATGCCATAAAGCGAAACCCAACCAAACCAATCCAGCTCATCATTCATTTTTACCTGGGGCCTTTTCCAAATGACTGGTTTCGATAAAGCCTTTGTTTTGAAGATTGATTCGTTTTGTGGCAGGAATTCTGTGTCCACAAACCATCCATCGTGTTGAGATGACATAATGTCGTCTTTCTGTAAAAGAAAAAAAAAAGGCCAAATAAATAAATAAATAAATAGATAAAAATAAATCCACCCTGTCGGTAAGGTTCAAAATTCGTTGACTGTATCTTTTGCAGAGGGATAAGAGTCTATAAAAAAGGGATGTCTGTAGCAGAAAGAACTTCGTAGTTTGGCGTGTAATTTAATTTGACCATTAGGGTCGCCGCATATTTTCACCCAATCAGGATGACTTATCCTATTCATCCCGGACCATCTTTCCGAGCAGCACCAAATCGGGGAAAACCGCCAAAACACTTTCTTTTTCCTCAGAACTCTTCAATAAGGACAGACGTATTACTGTCTGCTCTTCAATAGCGGCAGCATCACACCACCATGAGGAAAAGCCATCTAATTTATGGACCCTTTGCGTCTATTCTTTTAGACCAAGGGTTCAAAGTTGAATATGAATTAGATGATACTCTATAATAACTCCTTTCCTTCTTTCCTTCCTACGAGACTTGCAGCATACCAGCGTAAACCTTTTATTTCATGCTGCCATTAAAACCTTCACATAAAACCTAACGGCGTCTTCGTTCTTCTCCACTACCTTTATTTTCCATCAACATTTAGCGAGGGGATAACAACCAACGTAATACCAACATAACCAACGTAACACCAACATAACCTAATAATATCTCATCGCTAAATGTCCTTGCTATGACACGGAATGCCTGTAAGTTTCCCGTTTATGGGTCAAAGAGATGCGTTTAAAAATGATTTTTATTTGATAGGAATACTTAAAACCATATAAGTGTAAATCATTTGTATTTAGAATGGTTACATGGTTTGGGTTTCTTGGTTTAATCACATATCAACTTTCGTGGGTTATTTAATGCCATAGCCATCCAAAAAGAAGGACAATAGTGTTACAGTTTACCTCATAGATGGTGGGTGTAAGAGAGTTCATACCGAAAGAGATTAGTCCGGAAGTGAATTTAATAGCAAGACGGGAGTTCGAACTCGCTTTCTACGATGTTGCAGTCAAGTATGTTAGTCACTACGCAACGGAGACTCTCCAAAGAACATTTTCGGATTAAGTGAGTTAATAAATTTTAGTAAGCAAGTTCAAACTCCAGTCGCACTGTAGCGTTCACTTTTGGAATAATACCCTTGGGAAAAGCGATGAGTTAAATAGTACCACTTCAGTTCTACAAGGATAGCATTGAATAAACAATGAAAGTTGATATGCCATTAATCAAACAAACCAATTAGCAGTATAAGATTCAGTTGTCAAAATGAGGTACGAGGATCATTAAATAAGTTACCAGACTTTTTTCGTATGGGCACTTTTATTGATAGTACACACAAGAAACTCTAGTCCCCTTCGAAGTATTCTCCTCCAGCTGCAATGCACTTGTTGTACCGTTCCAAAAACTTCTGGAAGGCCGCATGGAAGTCCTCTTGTATGAGCGTGTCAATGACCTTCGTCACAGCCCCTTTCATCTCATCAATTGTCTCATAACGACAGCCTCTGAGCTTAGGG
This sequence comes from Sepioteuthis lessoniana, assembly GCA_963585895.1. Taxonomy (NCBI): domain Eukaryota; kingdom Metazoa; phylum Mollusca; class Cephalopoda; order Myopsida; family Loliginidae; genus Sepioteuthis; species Sepioteuthis lessoniana. The sequence continues at coordinate 63,622,151 of OY757922.1, forward strand.
AATTAGCAAAAGTCACAGGGAGCAAGGTCTAGACTATAGGGAGGGTTAGGAACTGTCTTGATGCCCATCTTGGTCAAATAGTCTGTGACCAGGATGGAGTAGTCGACTGGTACATTGTCCTGGTGGAAATGCCACTGAGCCGATTTGAAGAGTGCTGGTCTCTTCCGACGGAATCTCTTCTTGAACTCCCTTAAAACATAGTAACCCTAACCATAACCCTTTGGTCAATCAACTCTGGTCTATTGACTTCCTTACTGCTCCCACACCTCTCATCATCCCTCACGGACTCCCTGCCTTCCTTGAATCTCTTATGCCACTCAAAAACTGATGCTCGATTCATGCAAGATGCTCCAAAAGCAGTTTTAAGTATTCCATACGTTTCTGTGGGATTTTTTTTCCAAGTTTAAAACAGAATTTTTATTGCATATCGTTCTTCTAAAATGTCCTCACGTCCAGATTGCCTTTTTGAAATTCACCAGCTCTGACAATCAAGCTTTAGCAGGGTGTATTCCAATTCCTGCTGCAGCTGTTCATTTGAACCTGAAATCATAAAAATGTCGGTCATTTCATAAGCAATAATATACTGAATTTTCAAGAGTCTACGACAATTTCAAAGTCTGGAAACTTATTGAATGCACCACGTATATATATATATCAACGGGTCTGACCAAACTTATCTGCAAGAAAACTTTCAATCAATAACAGTATCTTTGAAAAGGTAGTTGTTATCTGAAGAAGGATCGACATCAAATAGATATCAGATACTCCGTAGCGGAAACAGAACATTGGATATCGATTTAAATGGGTAATTAGTTTTAATTTTGTATGATCAGAAGCATTAAACTTATGGGTCTGTAAGCCAAGAACACTATAAATGTATGACTCAGAGGATCAAACTTATTGGAACCGAATCAAAATACAGTGAGCCAAGAACTGTATAAATGCATGACTTGTAGGATCAAAATCATTTGGACAGAATCAAAACAGTGAGCCCAGAGCACTGCAAATGCATGACTCGTTGGATCAAACTTATGGGAACGGAATCAAAATACAGTGAACCGAAGACACTATAAATGTAAGATGCGTTGGATCAGACTTATTGGGACAGAATCAAAATACTCTAAGCCGAGAACACTATAAATGTATGACTCGTAGGATCAAACTTATTGGAAAAGAATCAAAATTTGATGAGCTGAGAACACTGTAATCTGCATAAAAAAATGAAAATATGATCATAATAGGAACGTGATTCTTTAACTTCTTGGTATAAAATAACCCGAGAGGGGCTAATATGCCATTAAAATCAATCAATCAATTCAATACTTTTTGAACTCACTATCGTATACTTTAAATCCCTTGCAGTCTTAATGCTTTCAAGATATGAGATATAGATAATTAGTTGGTTAAAGGTGGATTATTGAATTATTATCTGATAGTAGGCAAAATCGATGATCGGAAAAAGTCCTTGAACGAAGAGAAATAAAACAATCGGTGGTTTATTCTACTGAATATTTTCCATGTATTTTCAGAACTTACTTACATTTCTACTTTATGAATCACAAAATAAATTGCTAGCATTCCCTTAATAAATGGAAGCAGTCATGTTACTCGTACTGATGCACCCCTTCATTGCCATTACTTCCAGGTCCACACTGAAGCGTCGAGGTAATAGCTGTTAGGGGTCCATCTGTGAGTCAATAGGACTTTTCCATGATTTTTTTAAGGATTGTTATTATAATTATTAGTTATTTGAAGCAATACAGTTGTATTCAAATTGTTGTTATAAGGTAGGAATATTTGATAAATAGATTTACTGAAGTCGAATGGCAATAGTTGAAACTGTTTAACTGTATGCGATCAAACGAGCTCTAACAACTCGTTTAAAGATAAAGTTACCAACAAACTATTCACTTACAAATCACACACACACACACACACACACACACACACACACACACACACACACACACACACACACACACACACACACACACATATATATATATATACTTATCAATTAAAAACAGAATTTCGTATTAGATAATCCACAAAAATTGATATACCACAAAAGACTAACCAGCCAAAAAACTATACTGATACAATAGCGTATACCTCTCAACGACCAATAAATATCAGATTCAATCGAAAAAATTGTTCAAACCCCGACAATTACCTAAGAAATCAACTCAACTCATGAATTCCGCGAAATCCTACATTATATAAAGCTTTTTTTACCTAATTTGGTTTGCTAGATGTCAAGAATCTAATATCTCTGTAGAAGATGCTAACATACGCATAGCAAAGACGTAGACTGCAACCGACAGGTTATCGATCATATGAAAATCTGATCTCTCTGATAGTATAAAACAAGATTTCTTCCAAGCTGGGTCAGTACTTCTGTATGGATGCACCATCTGAATGCTCACGAAACATACTGTGAAAAAGCTAGAAGGGAACTACACAAGAATGTTACATGCTGTTTTAAACAAATCCAGTAACAACCCACAAAAAAGCAGATGTGGAGATAATTACCTTTCATCAGACAAACCATTCTAGTAGGATGAACAAGACATGCCGGGCGCTGCTGGTACTGTTCATACTTATGAACAAACCTTTTTAGCAACATTCTTTAATGGACTTCGACTCATAGATACGCTTGCCCAGTCGGCTGGGGATGTAGAATACACCGACTGCACCTCTGCAGAGAAGAAAGACCCACCACAACGAGTGTCCAAGATATGACACTAAACAATCTGATGGTGAGGCTCCAGGAATGCTGGGGCTTTGGGGAATGCAGAGCACCCCTTCATTGACATTGCTCCAAGGTCCACTCTGGCCCGGAATGTTAGCACCTGATAGGGCCATATCTATGGGTTAAATAGAACTAACTGCATACTTATGCGAAACTGAATTGTTTGAATTAGAACTGTTTGAATAAACTGAATAGCTTGAAATAGAAAAGTTTTTGACGATTAAAATGTGTACTTATGCTAAACTGAATTGTTTGAAATGGAACTGTTTTTGACATTGAAACTGTACTTACGCTAAACTGAATTGTTTTGACATTTATCTGTGTGTAAACGAAATCTATACTTATACTAAACTGAATTAGCTGAATTAGAACAGTTTGAATAAACTGGATAGCCTGAAATGGAAACGTTTTTGACAATTAAACTTTATACTCATGCTAAACTGAATTGTTTGAAATAGAACTGTATATAGATGGCCGATAGGGACGGATGGCGAGCGAGTCAGGAAAACCCGGGATGTGAGCATGATTTGAAAATGATGATGATGATGACGATATAATCATTCTTCCTTACAACTTTCAAGTAGTAAACCTACTGACCTCGGTAAACATCTAGCTTCTACAACAAAAGTTTCTTTCTAGACACATGATGGTAATAGATAGATAGATAGATAGATTGCATCACAATGGGTTTTCCTTTTAGATAGGTCTGACTTCGTCTAGTTATCATATTTCTTACTGTTTAAAAATGATTAGTATTCGATAGGACTGTGTGTAAACAAAATCTTAAAGAAACAACTACACGGAAAGTTTATATATGAGCGTACAAAGAATGCGATTCCCTAACATTAAGGCATAAAATAACCCTAGAGGGTTTGGTTTCGTTTCTTTGTTTAATGAAATATTAACCTTCGTGGGTTATTTAATGTCAAAGCCATCTTTTTAGAAGAACAGCAGTGATATTATTTTACTCATAGCTGAGGGCTAATACCTTTCTCAAAGGTATTAGCCCGAAAATGAACATAATAGTACGACTGGAGTTCGAACTCGCTTACTTCGATGCTGCAGTTCAACACTTTTGCCCCGGGCACATTAATTGATTGACTGATTTAACAATCGATCAATTGATCAATCTAAATTGTCCGATTCTAATGATCCAGCAAGTTTTAGGTTTCGGGAAAAATTCCACTTCCTTACGGTGTATGCTTGTTAGACTAAGTCTTTTATGGACACAAAACCTACATTTTACTTGGGTAGAAGCGATCTGTGTCGTTTCTTCATATCGTCTATCCGTCTCACTGACACTCTGAAAGAACTTGAAAAAAAGAAAGAAAAAAAAAAGAAGAAAGAACGTGTGTGGGCGCGTTTTTATCTTATTTTATTTCATTTATGAGTGGGGACAGACAGGCGTCAAATTATCAATGCAAAACGATCTGACAATTCGTAATGGCTTTTATTACTAGGTTTGCTATGTAAAAAAAAACCCCAAAAAGAACAAAAAAAAAAAAAAAAAACCCCAAACAAACAGCAATTCTCGCGGGAGATCTAGGCACAAAGAGACGGATGTTTGGAAACCGGATATTAGTTTTGAATAGAGAAGATAAGACCGCCATAAATCGTTGATAGGGTAATAATAACAGGTCATTAGAGTAGCTAGAACCCCCCCCCAAAAAAAACAAAAAAAAAACAAAACAAAACAAAATAAAATAAAACAAACAAACAAACAAACAAAAATGAGCAATAAAACAATAAAAAATGATTGATTGATTCTAACGGCATGTCAACCCTTCAGGCGATATTTTCTGCCTGAAGGTTAGGAAATCACATACATTGTAGATTGATAGTCACATTTTTGGAATAGTTATTTCTAAAGTTTTTTTCACGTCTATATATGAATTAGTATTTGTAAATACAAGTAATTTGCAAACAGTTGTGAGAAAGTGAAACCAAAACAGTTGCTTAATTTCAAGTATCAAATAATAAAATAATCCTTTGTAAACAATTCTAATTTCAAGTAACTATTTTTAATACAAATAATTTTTTTCATATGGTATCAAGTATTCCTATCTAATATTAATAATTCGCATAAAGTTTTATGGTTTTTCGTTGGTTTCTTAGTTTAATAGCATATCAACTTTTGTGGGTTATGTAAGTTCAAAGCCATCTAAATAGAAAGGCAGTAGTGGCGCTATCTAACCGATAGCTAAGGGAATAAGGAGGTCTATACCTTTCCCAAGGGTATTTGTCTAAAAGGGAACGTAATAGCCTGGCTGGAGTTCGAAGTCACATACCAGCACTTTAGCCATTTCGCCATGGGAACTCCTCCGAGTTATAATAAATAAATAATGATTATTTAGCGGTAGTTTCTAGTCATTTGTAATAATCCGTAGCAAACATTTGTAGCTGTAACTATTCTGAATACAATATTAGGGTCATTCATTAAATAAGGTGAATTTTGCAATAAAACGACTCACATTTCATCAAGGAAAAATCACTTGATTTAAAAAAAAAATAACCTCCATCCTTTAAAACTCATTCCTCCATCGAAATAAGTTTTTGCATTCTTCCAGCAGAGAAAATTTGGGGCGAACTTTTTTAGCCTTTTATTCACATTACTCTTCATGTCATTCTTTTCTTCCATTTCTTTGTTGTTTAATGGAATATCAACCTTCTTAGGTTATTTAAAGTCAAATCTATCCTTTCAAGAAGGACGGTAGTATTATTATTTGACCCATATCTGGAAGGATAAGGGGGTTCACATAGTTCCCTCGGATATTTGTCGGAAAGTGAACGTAATAGCTCGACTGGATTTCGAACTCACTTATTACGCTTTCGCAGTCCAGCGATTTAACCATTACACCAAGAAGATGACTCCTCTTCATGTCATCATCGCTGGAAAACTTTGTTCCCAGAAGAAATTCTTTGAGAAGCCTAACAAGAGGAAATCAAAGAAAGCCAGATCTGAACTGTAAAAGAGGAGTGGCTTCTGCTCCAACCAAACTGATTGGAACAACTGGATTCTGAGCTCTGGATTTAATATTTTGGAAACCCTATGACAAGTGACCTTAGAAAAGGCAAGGTATATTTTCTTTGTTTAATGACGTATCGGCCTCTGTGGGTTATTTAATGTAAATACCATCCTTGTCAACGAACTATACTATTCAGCCCATAGGTTAGGGTATTGGGTGTTCTTCCCACCAGCGTTAGCTTACGGTTTTCCACTGGAATCTGAGTGACAGCAAGTCTCCTCAACTCTCCAGGACTCTTCTCAGTATTCTGGCCGATCTCAACAATGCTGTAGTTTGGATGGTCTTCACTCGTCCCCTTATTTCCAAGACTTCCAGTCCCTATACCAAGCCCTTAGTGACTGTACTGAGTGCACCAATTACAGTTGGTATCACCGTCAGTTTCAGGTTTCATAATTTTTTCAGTCCTCTAGCAAGGTCCAGGCACTTATATCTCTTTTCGCTTACCTTCAGTTTTATCCTGTTGTCAGCCGGAGCAGCAAAATCTACTATACGGCAGGATCTCTTTTTTTTTGTTGTTGTTGTTGACATTTTGAAGTTGTTTGGGTTTCAAAGTCTGCTAGTTTTTCACACCACTATTCGCTGACAGTCTTTCATGATAATGCTAAAGTCTTATGGTCCTCCTTGTCCTCTAATTTCTAAAGCTTCCAGTCCCTTTACAAAGTGTAGAGAAGAGGAAAACCTCGTATTTTGTTTTGGCGCGCAATTTAATTCAACACTGAATTTCACCCAATCAGGATAACATATTCTATTCAGCCCGGACCTTCATTTCCGGCTAGCAAAACGGGTGAGCGGCCAAACACACTCTCTTCGGCTTGAGACGGCGACCAGAACAGATGTGCCTCTGGTCGTCCTTGCTTAGCGATGCTTTTTAGCTAAACAAGCCACCCAGTGGGACATCTCACTGTGGCTTTAACCCTAGCAGCAGCAACATGGACACTCAACGAGGGAACCATCTAATTTATGGATTCTTTGCGTCTAATCTATTTTAGACCAAGGAATCCCTGTTGAATATGAATTAGATACGTTCAGCATGCCTTCCACAAGCGCCACAAAAATTTACTATGTCGATCCGAGCGCCACTTCGCTCTCGACACACCTAGCTCTCATTTTACCTCTGGTCCACATTAATGGAGATAACGCCTACTCTCCCCAATTACCAGACACACAAAACTACACGGTGACCTTGAATACTTCCCTCACACGTCCAACAACACGCTGCCATCTCAACATCCCGCTAAACCATTTCGTCTCAAACATCCAACAAGCCTAACCACCACGAGTCTTGCAGCATCAAGAACAAACCGCCTCAAAGCCGCAAATAAAAACTTTCGTTGTTGTGTGTTAAAGAATAGTTTCGCAATTCATTTGTGTGCCTAAAAACAATAGTGTAATTCCTCAAAACCGCTATAAAAGCCTTTTGGGATTTTTCTGAGCGCACCAATTATTATCATTATTATTATAAGTTACTTGAAACGTATATACAAACAAATGACTATTATTGAATATAAATACTTATTTGAAACCATGTAATTATTAGTATTACACCGGAATAATTGAAACCATAGAAATGTTCGAAAATTATTTGTATTAGAAAGAAATACACGACATCTTATAACTGTGTGCAAAAATCCCTTAATAAAAAATCTACGCAAAAATGTAAATAGAAATTTACAATGAACACGATGTTCTAACTTCTAAGTATAAAATAATCCAAGACGGGTTGACATGCTGTTAAAATCAATCAATCAAACGAAAGTCTTCGTCGAAAGAAATGAAATCAGAGACCTGAGTTCAAATCCTGGACGAAGCTGTTTCACTAAGCACTAATACTCTTAAGAAAGGCATGAATCCAGCCGTTCTCTCTCAGTTGAGTAGACTGGGTTCTTTAGCCTTTGTAAGGCAACTAGTCTCGAAGAAGGAAAACTCTAAATTCAAATTAGCTTTACTCTGATTAAAAATTGATCTTGTTTCACATCCTACTCACGGCGGTTGTTGGTTGGCTGGTTTTCTAGGTTTATGGCATATCAACCTTTGTAAGGTTATTTAACGCCAAATCCATTTTATACAAATAATCAGTTCTATTTTAAACTATTCAGTTTAGCATGAGTGCACAGTTTAATTGGTAAAACATTTCTATTTCAAGCTAATCAATTTAATCAAACAGTTTTAATTCAGCTAATTCAGTTTAGTAAAAGTATAAGTTTTGTTTACACGCAGTTAAATGTCAAAACAGTTCGATATTAAAAAATTCAGTTTAGTGTAAGTAGAGTTTCAATGACAAAAACAGTTCCATTTCAAACAATTCAGTTTAGTATAAGTACTCAGTTTAAATTTAACTACACAGTTTAATTTTAAAAAATATTTCAATTTCAAGCTATTCAGTTTATCAAACAGTTCTAATTCAAACAATTCAGTTTAGCATTAGTGTGCAGTTTAGTTCTATTTAACTCATAGATAGGGCCCTATCAGGTGCTACCATTCTGTGGACCTGGGAGCAATGGCAATGAAGGGGTACTCCGCATTCCCCGAAGCTCCAGTATTACTGGAACCTCAACATCAGATTGTTTAGTGTCATATACAGGACACTCATTGGGGGCGGGGTCTTACCCCTATGCAGAGAATCAGTCGGTGTATTCTACAGCCTCAGCCGACGGGGCAAACACATGGCAGAGAGTTCAAGTAAATACTTACAATAGTGATAATCGCTACTTCAAAATCTGATTATGAAAAAATAGGTTAATAAATAGAAAAATTTATAAAAATAAAAGTAAATTAAACATTTAATGTATTTTTTAAATTTTTATATTTTAAATTTTAATAATTAGAAAAAAATATCAACGTTAATCTGAAATGTTCATCAAATTTTCAGATAATGACAATAAAAAAAGATAGTGAATTACCATGCCCAGAAAATCGGGCAAGCATACAGAAGCACTGGACAACTGTTTCGACTCTATACGGTCTCATTAGCAGCGTATACGGTGATTTCCCCGCCTGGAGATCGAACCAGCGTCCACGGAATGCAGAGCCGAAACTCCACCACTGAGCCAATCGCCCGAAACGCAGTCAAGTGACGCCAAATTAACTAGTCATGGTAATTGTGCGGCTAATTAACCTGAATGTGTTTGGCAAGTTACATCCGTACTCTTTATCTTAACAGAGGGCACAGTCACCCCCAGGGTCATGTCTTCCCAAGAGGATTGGAAATACGTATCAGCATAATTATTATAACCTCAAGAGCAAGGATATAGATGTACATTTCAATTTCCAATGGTGGAGATCACTATATACACTGCTGATGAGACCTCATAAGGTCGAAACAGCTGTCCAGTGTTTCCGTATGTCACGCGCGTGTGTTCGCCGGATTTTTTGGTCATAGTAATTCAATTCATAATATAATTCCTTTACTTAAAAAAGAAAATGTACAAGAAAGTGAAAGTTGCCAAAAAAAAAAAAAAAAAAAAAAATTATAAAAGAAAGTGAACGACAACTTCTTGTTTTGTTTTGTATATGCTTCTTTGAAATCGTTCAAATTTGTAATTTTAGTTGATGTGAATTCAAGGCACTCTAACTTCCCATCATGGAAGTTTCTTTCTTTGTTTTTCATAATCATCATTTAGTTGGGCTACTAGCACAGATTTCTCTCTCTCTCTCTCTCTCTCTCTCTCTCTCTGTCCGTCCCAATCGTCCATCGCTCCCGGTAGGTCCTCCAAACTGCATACTGTGTCTATGTCTGTTGTAGATAAGTTCTTGTTGGTCGACTAACACTGGCATATCCATGTATATGGGGTCCATAGGAGAACGTCACTTATGAGTTCGTCTTTCCTTTCCCATCAGTGTCCTGCATGTTCTGTTCGTCTTACTTGGATGATTTTATCGATGGGAGATGTGCTTTGGTTTGGTTTTATGGCATATCAACCATTGTAGGTTATTTAATGCCAAATCCATGTTAATACATATGAACAGTTCTATTCCAAACAATTTTGCTTGACATAAATGCACAGTTTAAATGTAAAAACAGTTTTATTTCAAACAATTAGGTTTAGCATAAGAACGGTTTTTTTGTTTACACACAGTTAAATGTAAAACAGTTCTATTTCAAGCAATTCATTTTAGCAGAAGTACACTGTTTGGTTCTTATTAATCCATAGATAGGACCCAATCAGGTGGTACCACTCCGATGCAGTCGGTGTATTCTGCAGCCCCAGTAGACTGGGTCAGATGGGAGGTAAGTGGCCTTTCATCTGCTGTTTCGTGGGGTGTTGCTTCCAGGATTTCTTCTATATAAATCGTAGCGTTCTCTTGAACTTCCTGTCTAACATTTCCCCCATGAATTTTGTCAATGTCCATATGGTGCATCCATAGAGCAGTATTAACACAATCTCTGCTTGGAAGAAATCCCGTTTGATTTTATCGGATAGATCAGACTTCCATATGATCGATAGCTTATGGATAGCAGTCCACGCTTTCGCTTGGACAATATTGACATTACTTTCAGTTGATGAGATGCTGCTGCCGAGGTACTTGAGCTTGTCACTAATTTCATTTAGAGTGGAGATGGCTCCTTAAAACACATGTATTCCGTTTTGTTCGCGTTCACGTTCAGGTCAATGCTTCCTGTTGCCTACTGCGAGCTATGCCGTAGAGATTCGGCTTGAATAGGTGTATTTGCAAGAAGGGCTGAGTCTTCAGCATAGTCTGTGTCTGTTATAATTTCTGCGGGATATCTTCTTTTTTTTCCTTTTTTTTTTTTTAGTGTAAATCTATTTTCTTAAGTCATATCTATCGCTGTTTGAAGTACGTAGTCGAGGGAGATTATAAACAGATAGCTTACGAATGTATATCCTGGCAGCATTCAAGCAACAGTGTTGAGGAAGTCCGTGTCTCCATCCGGTAAGTGAACCTTAACTTTCGTATTTCTATCGAACATCATTATGGCTGGAACAGTTTCTTTAGGGAGAACATAAGCTAGAATTATTTGCTCCATCTTTCCTCTATGAATGGAATCAAATACCTTCGAGAAAAGTACAAGCAAGATTTTTTGCACGTACTCCTTTGATTCAAATTTATTCATTTGGTTTCTTTGTTTAATGGCATATCAACCTTTTTAAGTTATTCAATGCCCAAGCCATCAATATAGAGGAACAGCAGTGATATTATTTAAACAAGAGATGATGAGATAAGGGGTTCAATACGTTTCCGAAGAGTATTAGTCCGAAAATGAACGTATCAGCTCGCTTGGAAGTCTCACGGATTCATTTGCCCATTTTTCAAATTGTAACAGGTAAATCCTATTGCCACTATCACATACCTTTTTATAATAGACCCTGTAGCGAGGTTTTGAATATGCTCACTCCATCCCTTGTAGAGAGGTAAGACCCTTCCCTAAAAAAAGTGTTCTCTGGGGTATGGCCTTGAACTACATTTGGAGGGAAGTTTGCCGTTCTCGAGGTCTTGGGAGAGTGTGGGGTCACTCCTTCGTTGGCATTACTCCCATCTCCACTCAAAATCGAAATGTTTGTACCTGTAAACTATGTGTTATATAGATTTGTTTTATAGTCATTAGTATTGGTTAGGGATACGTTATACAATATAACAGTGTGCAAACAAATGGTTATTATCAAATGGGAATACTTTTTTGAATCGTATAATTGTGTATAAATTATTACTTTTAGACAGGAATACTTGATACAATATATAATTTGTATATAAATGATTACAACTATATAGGAAACAGGTCTGCTTAATCATTTACTATACTTGAAACCATTTAACTGTGTGCAAACAAATGATTAATATCAAATTGAATTATTCGTACAACATACCAATGCTTGAAACCATTTAATTTTGTACAAATAGAACAATTAGTGTTATATAGTAATTCTTGAAACCATTTAATTTTGTGCAAACAAATGAGCGCTGACTCATTTGAAAATAATATTACCTATTAGCTATTTGTTTACAAATCATATATATATATATATATATATATATATATATATATATATAATTTGGCATTAAATAACCTACAAGGGTTGTTATGTCATAAAACACAACCAACCAACCAACAAGTGTAAACGACAGTTTAAAGATATTCAATCGTTTGTCTTTCATTGGACAAGAAGGTGACGTGATTGAATGACTCAAGAAAGTTTTGAAGTAAGATATAACTTTAGTCTGCAGTTTGATCCGCGAAAAGAGGCCATTGATAATTTCCCAGTGACTTCCTGTTATTCGTAAAACGGGTAAAATGGAAGTCCTCGTGAATAAATAGGATATGTGCACAAAGAAGTGGTGGTCTGCGTTTTTCTTCATCTTTCCAAGCAAGAATATAAAACGAAGACAAGCAAAACACGAGCAAGAAAACAGAAGTTTGCGACAGAAGAACAAGAGAAGAGCTAGGTAATGAGTGATTGTGTTAGAAGCAGAGAGATAATGTAACACTCTTTTATATATCAAATCTGCAGTTATTATAAAAGTCTTTTTTAAAGTTCATTAATTTTGTGAATTAATTTCAACATATTAAAGAAATTATGAATCATCTGAATACTTGAAAACATATATTTGCTGTGTGCAAACAAAGGATCATTGTTGAATAGGAATTGTTATTTCAAACCATATAAGGGTATATAAATTATTAGTATTTGATTGGACTATTTGAAACTATATAAATGTGAAAAATTTTTGTTTTAGGCATAATTATTTGAAGCTATAATTCTTCACAAATGATTATTATCACGAGTTAGTGTATATATTCAAGTAATAAGCTGCTTCGTGTAATGAATTGCCCCTAATTTCTTAACCACATTTATATATTGCATGTAATAAACGACACCTTGTTTTTGAGGTGAATAATTAGTCTAAAAAAGTTGTTCATTACACGAATATATAAAAAAAGTAAAAGTAAAGTTGACGACCCTAGTGGAGGGTAACCTGAAGGTTCCCTTTTCAATAGCTACAGCACGAAGGTGTAAGGGAGGGCGTTACTCCATTCACTTGATTGCTACACTTTACCCTTGATTCTTACCTTATAATGCTGAGTGTTAAGCAAGGAGGCATCAAGTACTATTTAGTCTTTGATATGACTCGACGAGGGATTGAACCCAGTCTCCCGGACCATTAGACCAATGTCACGAATATATACATCAGCTAAAACCAGATAATTTCAAGCAAATAAAAAAAAAGACTGACTTTAGCATTAAATAACCCAACAAAAGTTGACATGCCGTAAAATAAAACCAACCAACCAACCAACCATTGCTTAACATGTTTTAAACTAGGTTACAAAAACCTTCTTCTGTTAAATGGACAGCGATTAGCTGATAAAAAAGAACAACAAAAAAGCGAAAAAGCAAGAACAAAAACGAAAACCAATAATAAAATAAAAAATAAAAGGAAAACAGTTTGTTTGCATGACTCAGGCGCTTACACGCTTGTTTTTGTCTGTAAATAACAAACTGCATTGGAAAATAGTCAATAATAATTTGGCTTATTAATAGGTTCAAAATGCAAACCTCCTATGTCGCAGTTTTCAGCAGTACGTCAGTGGTACTCCCAACATTACCAAGAAACAAAAAAAAAACAAAAACAAAAACAAAAAACAAAACAAAAACAAAACAACAAAAAACAACCAAACTCCCCCCTCGCAAAAAAACCCCAAACAAACAAATAACAACAACCCCCTTCAAAAACAAACAAAACCCCAAAACAAATGAATCAGCAATTATGTATTTATGAGTTTTAAGTATTGATCAGGTAGGCTTGATCTGAGTATAAACGAAGGGCAACAAGAAATTAGGGCCCATCTTACGGTTGATTTGGTTTGGTTATTTGGCATATCCACCATTGTAGGTTATTTAATGCCAAATCCTCTTTATATATATATATATATATATAATTCGATAACATAAGTCAACAAAGTTTGATAGTTCCAAGTATTGCGATGTATCAATAATAATTCAATTAAACAGGAGTAATTTATTTACACGCTGTTTAATGACCAAGCAGTTCTATTTCAAGCAATTCAAGTTAGCATAAATCATTTTTTTTCACTCAGTTTAAATGTCAAACAGTTCTATCTGATCCATAGATAGAACTCTATCAGGTGTTACTATACCGGGTTAGAGAGTAGACCGGGGAGCGATGGCAATTAAGGCGTGCTCCGCATTCCTCAAAACTCCAGCATTACTAGAGTCTTACCATCAGATTGTTTAGGGCACTGGATGGGGGTGGGGTCTTACCTCTCTGCAGAGATGCAGTCAGTATATTTTACTGCCTCAGCCGACTGGGCTATCCATCTTACGCTGATACCAAAGAAGGCCACTTGAACGTATCCAAAGACATTTGCATATCTAAACCTGGTCCTAGCAAAATATAATATATCTTATCATCATCATTATTACAAGTCGACACCATGTATTCCCTTGACTCTCTCTCTCTCTCTCTCTCTCTGTGTCTCTTTTACCATAGCTCTTCGTAAGTCTTCTAGATAGCATCCAGTGTCTGCACAGAGCTGATGAATATCAATTTTTCCTAATCGGTTAAAATTGGTAGGTCCATCGTCACTTATATGTTCTCCTTACTTCACCAGCATGTCTAACTCGTCTTTGATGGCTTGTGTAATGGGAGGTAAGAGGCCGCACAGCAGCTGTTGTGTTGGATGCTACTTCCAGGAATTGTCCAAAATAGCACGCAGTATTCTGGTGAAGTTCCTATCAAGCGTTCTCTCCGGGAGTTTCGTTAGTGTGGTGCAAGCATACAGTAGTACTGAATCTGTTACAGCTTGGAAGAATCTCCCTTTATTTTATCAGATAGTCGTTAACTTGCTTTACCTATGTGAATATGGCATCCCTGTCAGTAGATGAGGTATTGCTACCTGGTGTATAAACTGGTCTACCAATTTTTGAGAATCTTGCCACTTGATGCCGGTTTAATGCAGTAAAATAACAGGTTCCAACATTTATTGACAATTTAAGAGGAGACGGTGCATCTGAGTTCCCGAAGAGACCGATGCTTGTTGTTACCTGCTCCAGGTTATGGAGCCGAGATTCGGCATGAACAAGTGTATATGTAAGAAACGCTAGATGATCTGCTTATTCTGCATCAGTTATAGTTTATATATATAGTTTTGGAGGCGTTCTTAGTGTAAGGGTTATCATCATAGGAAATGGAATCTGTGACCCAAGTTCAAACTGGGTTACGAGGCTGTTTGCGTTACAATTGGGAAAGGCATGAATCCATCCCTCCCGCTATGGGTAAATAGTTGGGCAAAGTGCTTTATTAACGTTGGTAAGAAGAAAAACTCTGAATTCAAACCAGCTTTACTCCACTTTAAAAATGACTTTATGATATATCCTGCCTGTGGCGGAAGGGTTATTATATATATATATATATATATATATATATATATATAAGATGGTTGTTGTAGGTACAAAGAAAGAATAAGGATATATTTTAAAATAAGAAGGTCCCCGAAGGTATTTGTATTTTTTAAATTTATTTATTTTGTTCTTACATACGTGTTATATATATGTATGTTTCCAGTTTGTTGCTTTCGTCAGAGAACATATGTGGCACAAGGCCTTCTTAATCGGGTACTCAATGAGACCTGAACTCACTCTTGTTTCCAGTATAAATGACCTTTGGTTGGTCAGACCGGTTTATATAGGGGTAGTTGTTCCTCTTTCCTGGAGTGTGTTTACTTTGGTCTATATATATATATATATATATATAAAGTAATCTACCAAGGTTTCACCTACCGGATCATCAGCATAATTCTGAAGAAATAATCTCCGTCTCTGTCCCTGTCTCCCTGTCTCTCCGTCTCTCTCCCTCTATTAATATATGTATATAATATTTCTTCATTTACTATTGCGCTGATTCTCGTCTTATAATATCCTGATTGTAATCATATAATAAGATTGCAATTATATAATAATTATAATCGTTAATGATAATGTTTTGTTAACGATCAGAAGTAGTTTGCTAAACAATTTCTGTTGTTTAAGCAATGTTTCTTTTACAACGTGTAGTGACAAGCCAGTTCTTGCTTCACCCAGTCATGCATATAGACTCGAAAGAAACATGTGCAAATATACAGGCAATGATTTACATATACATATACATATACACACATTCATGTATTAACAAAGCTATAACTATAGTATCCTGCGTACGACACTACCCTGCGACCGGCAGTGAAGTTTCAATTTTGGAGGGGGAAGTTCCTGTGGTGTAGTGGATAATATGTAAAACATCGAAATAAACGTGTTCGAACTCCAATGTTCACTCTCGGACAAATACACCCGGGACAGGTAAGAACCCCTTATCCTATCAGCTTTGGGTTAGATACTACCACTGCTGTTCTTCTACAGGGATAGTTTTGACCATAAATAACCAACGAATGTTGATATGCCATTAAATAAAGAAACCAAACCCTACCTTAATATCAAATATGCATAATTTAGAGTTATATGATATTGAATAACCCCCAATTACGGGTTAAATAATATCACTGCTGTTCTTCTACGAGGATAGCTTTGGCAATTAATAACCCACGAATGTTGATATGCCATTAAACAAAGAAACCAAGCAAAACCAATCCCAAACAATTCTTTACCTCTGGGTAGTGTGGAGTCATACTTTCGTTACCTTTACTAATTTGTTTAACGATTACTTTTTGCGACTGGGTGGTAAAGGTGATCCACTAGGAATTTAGTCCAGTCGGCTGGGGCTGTAGAATACATTCGCTGCATCTTTTCAACGAGTGTTCTAGATATAATAAAATAAAACATCTGATTGTGAGGCACCAGTCATGAGGCTATGGCAAATTTGGTACACCCCTTCACTGCCACTGCTTCCAGGTTCACTCTAACCGGAGAGGTGTCAAATTATAGGGTCAAATCTATGCGTCAAATAAAACGGTTTGACATTTAAATTGTGAGAAACCATACGACTAAGGATAAATTCAAGTAAGTAAACATGGCGACCATAGTCGAAGGTGACCCGAAGGCTCCCTTTTCCTTAGCTACTACACCAAGGCGCTACTCCTTTCCCTGGATTGCTCCACTTTACCCTTGATCCGAACCTTATAATGCCTGAGTGTTAAGCAAGGGGGTATAAAGTACCAATTTTTAAGTCTTCGGTATGACTCAACTTAAGTTTGAACCCAGGTCTCACGGGCCATTGGCGAATTTTTAGAAATAGAACTGTTTGACCATTTAATTGTGTGTAAGCAAATGACTGGTGTTTAATTGAATTGCTAGTGATAAATAGCAACATTTGAAATCATTCACTTTGTACCATCGCCATGATATGGCTATGTGTGAAACGTACATCGAATGTCCATAAAGATAGAACATAGGAATCTCGAAATTCGAAAAACACTTACGACTTCTCAGTTCAGGTGCGAAACCTTTTATTACCTTTGAGTTAAAGGTTTTGAAATAAGGAAGAGAGATATACATTCTTTCTATTCTGACTTTTTCATCTGCCCCCCCCAGCCCAAGGCCTCGCGAACTAGCTAATGACAACCGTCTCGTTCGGTGTCTAGTCTCAACTCTACTAACTTTCTTCAAATTCCCCAAATCCTCTGCGCGCTTCCGGTGCGTGACGTCATTCGCACTTGCTAGCCCCGTTTCCCATCTTGGGCTATTGTGACATCTCTGAGTGACACGTCCACTCTGCCCCCGTGCGCGTGAACACATGTGTTAATGTTGCACCTAACTAACCCATGTGCTGAGCCAAAAGGTTCTCAGCCTAACTAAACCCAAAGGCATAAACTGAAATCCCGCGGTCATTGTGTTACAACTTGAATACAAATGAATGAGTAATATTTGTATTACACAGCAATTCTTTGAACGATTTAACTGTGCGCAAATGAATGAATAGTGTTCAATAGAATAATTACTTCTAAATAGCAATACTTGGAGAAATGGTAGATTTTGGTGAATCGGACAAAATGATAAAAATAAGAGGAAAAGTGGATAAATCAAACACTTACAACGGGATTTATAAGTTTATTCGAGTCTGAAGAAGTTATTCCTTGAATAAAGAACGAAATATTGCTACTAAACGTGTTGTAAGTGTTTAATTTATTCACTTTTCCATAGAGCAATACTTGTAACCACTTCACTGTGTGCAAACAAATGATTGATATTAAATAGAATGATAAATGTTAGATAGCAATAATTGAAACCATTTAACAGTAGGAATACTTGAATACAAATAGATAAGTTCCTACTCATTTAAAAGTAAAATGACTAACAAATCATTTAAATGTGTGCAAACATATGACTGATGTTAAACGAAGTTATTACTATTTACACATCAATAATTGAAACCATTTTTGTATGCCCAAAAAAGTAAACAACAAAAAAAACAAAACAATCAAACAAACAAAAAAAAAAACAAAACAAAAAACAAAAGAGCTTAGGCTTGTTTAAAAATTTTCTCAAAAAAATGTGTTTACAAAACATATATATTTTATATATATGTATAAATAAATAGGATTTGGCATCAATGAACCAACATTGGTTGATATGCCATAAAACCCAACAAAACTACAAGGAAGAGAAAATTAGAAGCATAAAATTCTCAAGGATTTTGAGATACAAATGGATCCCTCAATCCCGGCTAGAAGACCTTATCTAGTGTTAATAAACAAGAAGAAAAGAATTTGTCAACTTGTGGGTTTGTCATTCCAGTGAACCGTAGAGGGTAAAAATAAGAGAAAGTGAAAAGATTTACAAATAATTGGATGTTTTCAAAGAACTGAGAAAACCGAGGAACATGAAAGTGACAGTGATACCAATTGTTGAGGCCTTGGAACAGTCTCCAAAGGCGTGGAAAAGAGAGTGGGGAAACTGGAGATCAGACGGAGTGTCGAAACCACTCAAATCAAGAAACTTTCAAAATCAGCTAAAATAATTTGAAGAGTCCTGGAGATATGAGGAAACTTGTTTGTCACTTAGACTTCAGTGAAAATCTGTCTGTTAAAACAAGTGTAAAAAAAACTTTCGAGGTGTAAAATAATGATAATTTACTTACAATTATGTATTTTCAGAATCGATAAACAAAATTGAAAAGGAGAACTCACTTTGCTATTTGGTATGTATTTGCCTATCTAGAAAGTTCATTTGGATTTCACCACTCGGATAAAAATTATTGATGGCAACGGTAATCCAAGACAATATCCCCCACAAAACAAATTTTGCGTTTATTCGAATATTCATGAACAGTACTTTTTTTTTGGCCTTTATTGCCGAACAGAAATCCTTGTTCTAAAGTATTTCAGCAAGCATAACATCTGTTTTTTTTTTATTTTGATTCCAGGGAGCATTAATGGTTTTGAGTAAAGTCGGAGTAGCAGTTCAGAGTCCGTCTAAAGATCCAATAGATTTGTTTGAGATAATGTTTTGAATGTTTTGCGCTTAAGACATTGATAATGATACAATTTATGATGTGATTACCGGCTTAAAATGACTGAACTTTGGATTGGTTCATAAAAGATTGATATTTGATGGGAATAATTGATTGAAATTATATAATGGTTTGATAATAATAATAATAATAATGGAAGCGGACACCATCAAACTAGTGGAGATGAAAAAAATTAAAAAAAGAGTGTCTCTGGAGAACGAGAAAACTACTAGAAACCAAACTATATAGCAGAAATCCCATCAAAGTGATAAACACCTGGGCTGTTCCTCTTGTAAGATACTCGGGGCCATTCTTGAAATAGACCAAAGAACAAGAAAACTAATAATGATACATAAGGTCTTACATCCGAGATATGACATAGATGGACTATATGTGTCAAGAAAAGGAGGAGGAAGAGGAAACGCCAGCACTGAAGATAGTGTCGAGTCGAAGACTATATAAAAAAGAGCAAAGAAAGACTAATTACAGCGATCAAAAACAACACAGACAACACAAGGGTCAACAGAACAACAATACCTAGAAAACACAAATATGAAGAAAAAACTGTAAGGATATTTCAAGCGACAAACAAGAGAAATCTCACGTGAAAAACTTGGACATGGCTAAGAAAGGGAAGCTCAAAACAGCGCCATAAAAACCAACTGTTAAAACAAAATAGACAAGACGCAACAAAATAGCAAATGTAAGTTATGTGGTGATAGAGACGAAATGATCAATCACATAATAAGTGAATGCATCAAATTAGCGTAAAAAGATCATAAGATTAGACACGACAGGGTGGGTAAGGTGATTATCACGTGGTCGACCACTGAGGGGAGGGAGATAAGGAATGTCCCCAACCCCTCCGTGTTTGAATTAGTTAAAAAGAGGAATCTAGGTCAATTCCTCAAGTAATAAATCCAGGTCAGAATGAAAGCCAACAGATGTTTGCACTCTGTGACCGGGTCAAAGAGATAGTAGTCCCAAAGAATTGCCTGACAGGGGAAGGAAGAAGATAGAAGCTAAATGATTGGCAAGAACCCTAAGGCGGAAGTGGGAGCTTCTTCCGTCAGCGGAAATAGGGGTAAAGAAAATCAGTTTTGAAGATGAGGTCGTCGTGAGAGGATGCGAATCTCATGCCAAGACTCTGGGTGAAGAAAGCGGAAAGAATCTTGGACAAGGAGAAGAACCTATGCCTTCAAGCCAAAGCGTTTATAGATATATAAAATTCCGCCAACCCGTAAAAGAGAAAATACTCTTCGAAGGAACCCGCCGAAAAGATAAGTAAACATTAAGACTGTTTCTCCCTACACCCAATTATATACTCTATCTCTCTCTCTCAATTTAAAGAAAGATTAAAGAAAAAGAAAAAAGGAAGAAAGACATTTATCATCATGTATTATCCGCTGATAATATAGCCGACACGTTGAATACGTGTATCCGCGTGTGTATTAAAAAGATTGTTATATTTTAATGTTTCCACGTGTTGAAGTTGTTTATTTGTGTCGTTTTCTATCAAATTGTTTGTGTCATGTTTCTTTTCCAGCTTCTTTCGCGTTATGTTATCCTCGCCTAAATTGTCCTATTCTTTCCTCTAAAAATATTATTCGGGAAACCGGAGTTGTCGACTACTATAGTTAATATTATTATATCTAAACCTAGAGGTCCATATCTTCGATTGTTCTAGGGATAGGAAGAGCTAGTGGCCTTGGTGGGTGTGTGAATAGTGTGAAATTTGGAAACCCCTTGCCTCAAATTAACCCCCACATAATATGCCAGTTCCTATATGCCCGAGAAAGGACTCTGAACAAGGACTTATCCTACGAGGGATCAAGTGCAAGACCGCCCCGTCTTCACAGTGCGAAAAATAAACTCCCCGTTTGGTGATGGCAATATTTAAATGCACCAGTTCCCATACGCTTTTAAATGGTTGCTCATCCGGGGATCTTTTTATTTTAATTTGCCGTCACAGTGATCAACTGGGAATCGTGCAAGAAATTGAAATTTGACGTTACGAACAAGTGGGATATGCACAACCCTGAATCCATCCTGGATAATGAGACGCATAAACTTCTCTGGGATTTTGAAATACAAACGGATAGCCTAATCACGGCCAGACGACCAGACCGACTGATAGTCAACAAAAAAAAAAGAAAACCCGGCCGACCATTGAGTAAAAATAAAAGAAAGCGAAAAGAGAGATTAATATCTAGACTTTGCTAAAGAACTAAAAAAAAACAATGAAACATGAAGGTGACGGTGATACAAATTGTTATTGGTGCACTCGGAACAATCCCCAGAGGATTGGTAAAGGGACTGGAAGACTTAAAAATCAGAGAATAAGTGGAGACAATCCAGACTACAGCATTATCAAGATCGGCCAGAATACGGAGAAGAGTCCGGGAGACTTGCTGTCTCTCAAACTCCTGTGAAAAACCATCAGCTAACGCTGGCGTGAAAAACTCTCAAAAGAGTAAAATAATAATTTTCTCCCCAAATTTGTCATATCCATCCAGCTCACGCCACATCCTAGGCTCACAATACCGGAAGAGATACGTTCATATGACTGACCCCCACTATTCTAAATCACCTCTTCAAAGCAGGTGATTCCTGTTACAAAATCCTACGCGTTGGTCCTTCGACGAATAAGATTTTTCTCGGGGCAGAGGAATGATCATCAATCTATTATACAACCGCGTCAAGGAAATCATTATTCTGTTTATTGAATACAGATGAAATGAAAATGAAAAAAAAACAAAAAAACAAAAAAAAAACAGACTGGTGTTTCCAACGACACTTCAGAGAAAATAGCAAACAAGTATCATAGAATTTTATTAATTATTTTGATGTCTCTAAAATGGAAATTCTGTTGTCGTGTCCCTACAACTATATGATTACACCACATGGACTGAAGTTAAAACTCGTAAGTTTCTAAAATCAGCTGACAAGTTCTTATATCTTGGTATCAATATCTCATCTACTAAAAGTATCACAAACGCATAGGCAAAGCATGGACTGCTATCCACAGGTTATCGATTATATGGGAATCTTAACTCAGATAAAATAAAACGGGGGTTCTTTCTAACTGTTATTGTGTCAATACTACTGTATGGCTCCACCACCGGGACTCTAACCAAATACCTGAAGAAAAAGCTAGATAGGAACCAGTCTAGAATGCTGCGCGCAGATTTGAATAAATCCTAGAAACAGCAATCTACAAAACGGCAACTTACCTACCATCTATACAAATAACTTGCTGAGCTATGAAGTTTCAAGTACTCCTGTTTGATAGAAATAACTTGCAAACGATCATATGGTTTCAAATAACTATTCTAGACACGACTGTATGTGGAAGGCGTTCTAATTCTTTCCTGATCTGGCAGTTCTATTCCTTCCGTTATCTGCCCGTATTGGAATGGTTATCGTCGTAGGAAATGGACACGGCGAAACGAGTTCAAGTCCTGGACGAGAATGATTGCATTTCACATAGCACTAATACCCTTGGGAAAGGTATGAATCCAATAATTCTCCCTCCAGCTATGAGTAAATAGTAGGGCAGACTAAGTTCTTCAGTTCTTGGTGAGGCAACTAGTCTATGAGAAGGAAAACTCTGAATTCAAACCTGTTAAACTCCGCTTAAAAATTGACTTTGTGTCATATCCTGCCTGAGCAGAGGGGTTGGTAAATATGGTTATCTATCTTTTCCGCTTCTAATAATTAACAAGGCACATTATTATTATTATTATTATTATTGCTGTTCCTTTGAGAATTTTTCATGCCAGCGTTAGCACGTGGTTTTTCACTGGAGTTTAAGGAACAGCAAATCTCTTCAAGTCTCAAGGACTCTTCTCAGTATTCTGGCCGATCTTAATAATGTTGTAGTCTGGATGGTCTCCACTTGTCCTATGATTTCTAGGTCTTACACTCCTTTTACCAGAGATAGTTTTGAGCGCACTAATTACAATTTGTTAGGGCCCTGTCGCAAGGTTCGTAGTAGTGGTTTCATTTGTCTGCTCTCAGCTGCGAGGTGGTGGATTCGCTGACAAATCGTCGCTATCTGGGGCTTGTACGATGCGGTCTTAACGAGAATTGCAAATCCGGGTAGTGGCAAAAAGAGAAGACGATTTCTTGAGACCCCTTCTTTTATAGCCAACCTCACGTGACCTCCAGAAGGGCTGAGGTTGGCCAATTTGGCTCTTCGCACATGTGTCCTCTTCGAATTCCAATACGTTTTCTTTTTTTGTAAACGGTCATTTGGTCTGGTCATCTGGTTGAGATTAGGTTGTGACCCAGTTAATCACTCGATCAATTGGCGCTTGATCTTCCCAGATAGGAGATCAAATCTCAGTCGAATCAGCCGCCTGCCCACGTTGTGTAATTCTTTTTTTTTTTTTTTTTTGATCTAGGCATCTGGCATCAACCAATTCGTCAGAAGTCGAGATGACAATTCTTTAATAAAACAAAAATAAATCGAAGTCGAAATCCAGAGACAACAGAATACGCAGTTGAAATAAACAATAAATTTTTAATAAAAAAAAAATGATAACAACAGTTGAGAAAAAAAATGCTACTATTTCAATGTTCCATCTGTCGCAAATATTGCAGCAGTATTTTTCTCGAAGCCACCCTGTGTTATGCGACGATTAACCTAAGTTCACAATCCACCTTTTTTTTTTCACTTCACTTCGAACCTTTCGAATTCTTCTCAAGTCTCGTGTTGTTAACTTCCTTCAGCTTGTTGGAAAATTAGTGAAGAGATAATCTGGTACAAGGCTTTTTCTCGGAGCTGTTTTTTTTCTGGTAGCTAGCTGGAATCTCCCTCTTAAATTGACAACTCTTGGTTTTATCAATTTTTTCTCTCTTCCTCAAGTGGGCATGTCACACCAGACCACTTCTCTTCGCAATTCATTCTGGTTGGTCACTGCCAAATGCTTCTTCTTCCACTCCGTTTCTGCGGCTCCTATGACTGTCACCAGGGGGAAGACGGTGTCCCTTCATTCTGATTGGTTCTAACAGACGCTTCTCTGTGGGGTCTGTAGTATCTGTTCACTTACATCGCCCCATCACTTCAGTCATGTCGTACGTTCCCCTTTTTCTTTTTGAAATTCTTTATCTTCAATTTTGCGACACCTGTTAAATGTCTTAGATTATTTTGGTTTTTATCGACCTTTTCTCACCTTTTTACAACTTTTTTGGTCGTGTCAACCGAACACAATATACTCCTTTATCACAGGTGTATAATGTGTGAATAATATCTTCCCAAATTTGTCAGAGAATATTTCGAATCAGTTATTTTTCCATTGTTCTGGGAAGATAAAATAACATTTCATTTTCAGCAGTCAACTTCATCCCTTCCCAAACCTTGCGATAACTTTCTTTACACATAAACACAACAATCGTTACAGCCCTTTTTTTATGTTGGTAATTTTTTTGTCTGAGTCTTTCATTTCTTTCTTTCTTCATTCACAGGGAAGAAAAAATAACTTTTCTTGATTTGTCGATGTACTGTCTCGATCTTCTAAAATCCAGGTATTAACGTAATTCTTCTAAAATTCACGTCGCATGGTGGTGGTGGTGGGGGGGGGACTCCACTATGTTATAAGGTGATCCGTTTGTATCTCAAAATCCCAGAGAAGTTTGTGCATTTCATTCTCCAGGACGGATTCTAGGTTGTGCATGTACATTTGTACATATATATTAGTTTGTATTATTATTTTTATTACAACCACCTGTAGTTTTGAGCTGAAAGAAAGATAAATGATTGCTGTATTCTTTAGATATAAATTCTATTTTTCATAATTATCTAACGTTTAAGTGGAGCTTTAGAACTTTGAAAATACGAAATGTGTTAATAATTTGAAGTTTAAATAAAATGTAAGACTTATCAAAATATTTTTTCTACACGATACAATTCGTTTTAAAAGTTGGAGATGATACCTTGTAGCTGTTACCATTTTTGTATTTACCCAACCATTCCTCTACGGGCAGGATGTGATATAAGTTACATTTTGAAGCGGAGTAAAGTTGGTTTGAATTCAGAGTTACCTTCTACCAGATCGGTTTCTTAACTAAGGCAAAGGAACCTGGTCTACTCTACTATTTTCCCATTACTGGGAGAAGAACAAATAGATTCATGTCCTTCCCAGAGGTATATATATATATATATATATGGAAAGTAAATGTCAAGAGACGATGGAATTATTTAAATTGAGAATCTATAAGAGGATTCGTATAATTCTCCAGGAGTGCTCGATGTATGACTATTGATTTATAAATATATAAAAATCTCATTCAGAGCAGGTATATCTGTAATAACATTGTAAGAAAAACTCAACAAACCGTCATTTTTCAATTATAAATCTATTTCATCTGGCTACTATATATATATATATATATATAATAATTGACTAAGCTTTTTGCTCAGACATGACATGAGGCCGTATGAATGGGGCGCCCAATGAGAACTAAACTCACTCATAAAGGTTTGCTAGTCTTGCTTGCTAAGCATTAAATCACACGATATATATATATATATATATAGAGAGAGAGAGAGACACAGAGAGAGAGTATGAAGAAAGTAGAAAAGCAAGCATCCATCACAGTGTAAACAATTCTCATGATATCAAAGTACTGATGAAGGTTATTAATACTGAAACGTTTAACGTTGGCTTTACACCACAATAAATTCATCTCATTAGGATTATTATCTTTTTCTACTTTCTTCATATATATATATATATATATATATATATATATAGTTCAGTGCGTTTATGAGTTCTACATAAATTATCACGCTTATTTCACTAATAACGTAAAACCGTTTATGTTAAGAAATTCTGACGAGGCAATCACTCTATAGAAATATGTAAAATTGATCTTTCAAATTGGTTTTTGCCCTGGACGCTGTCAAAACAATTTACGACGAGTTATAGCCGATAGTGACGGATGAAGAGAGAGAGAGAGAGAGAGAGAGAGAGAAGAGAGAGAGAGAGAGAGAGAGAGAGAGAGAGAGATCAAAGGGATACGTGCTGTTGACATGCCTTGATGATGACTTGCAAGGAAATTAAGATGCACGCATGGCAGAAAGGCCATGGTCGTACAGTTGCTGGAATCGACGAGCGTAGTTCAAGTCCGAATGGAGATTGTTTGCATCTCGCTTCTCACTCATGCCCATAGAGAAGGCAAACGTCCTTCTCTTAAGCCAATTCAAATCTATTTTTGTATACCGACTCATTTGCTAAATGAAGTTTACATTCTACCTTCACGTGTCAGACGACAAAAAGCTTCCATAAATGAGCCAATAAATCTGATTTATGTTCGACCAACGCTCAGTTGACATTATGAGGAGAAATATAATCGAAAAAATAAATTGTCGTTTATGAACGCTTAAGTTAAAACTGTTGAAGCGTCTGCGTATATTATCGATTCGATTAGATGGTAGAAGATAATTAGAGCATAAAAATTATACGAAACAAAAATTTTACTTAACTTTGTACAATTTTGACCCCGCCATATTAAAAGAATTTCAGGAAAGTCTTTCATTCTTAACTTGCAAATTGATTATTGATAATCATCTAAGTTTAATACCATAAAACAAGCGTTTTAAATATTCCAGCGCCAATACGTATTTTAATCAACCAGAGATCAAATACACTGCAAAAAAAATTGGTGATCCATCTAACGAAAGCGTCAAAAACTTTTTCTTACACCAAATAGATGGTTGCCCAGTCGGCTGGGGCTGTAGAATACACTGACTGCACCTCTGCAGAGGGGTAAGACCCCCTAACGAGTGTCCTGATTATATGACACTAAACAGTCTGATGGCGAGGTCCCAATAATGCTGGGGCTTTGGGGAATACGGAGCACCCCTTCATTGCCATTGCTCCCAGGTCCACTCTGGCCCGGCGTGGTAGCACCTGATAGGGCCCTATCTCTGTGTTAAATAGAACTAACAGCATACTTATGCTAAACTGAATTATTTGATTAAACTGAATAGCTAGACATAGAAATGTTTTTGACAATCAAACCATACTTACTGCATGTTTATGCTAATCTGAATTATTTGAAATAGAACTGTTTTTCGACATTGAAATTGTATTTACACTAAACTGAATTGTTATATATAAGTGTTTGAATAAACTGAATAGTTTGAAATAGATATGTTTGTGACAATTAAACTGTGTCATCATGCTAAACTGAATTGTTTTAAATAGAACTGATCATTTACATAAAAATGGATTTGGCGTTAAATAACCTACAAAGGTTGATATGCCATAAAACCCAACCAACCAACCAACCAACCAAATAGTTGGTGCTGTTGAACTATATAAATAATTAAATATGTAAATAAATTAAACTGACGAAAACCATGAGGATTCTATGTTTTAATTGATATATACTAATAATGTTTATACATCATCGTCATCATTATTAAGTCGTCATCATCAAGTCGGATTTCCAGGACTCTTTCTCTCTCCATCCATCCCTATCATATACAACTATTACAAATGATACACGTGACAAGCAAAATAAGCAGCGCTTTCTAAAGTTGGAACGAAGTGACTGGCGGCGGAAGAAACATAATGATATCCATAAATAAAATTGTTACAAGCATCTTCACATAAAATTAGAAGCTTCTTTTGAAATGTGACGCGTCTTAAAACTGATGCAGTCTTTGTCCTGAATTCATCCATTATCTAAATGCTATAAACTGAAACTTAGATGAAATTGACTCACCTGTGTTGACGTTTCTTTCATCCGTTCGAAGTTGATTGTAGGAGTGACTGTTAATGTGGTTGGGTAGAATCGGTCAAACTTATGTCGAGACAGTGAAACAGAGCAACCCATAGCGGTCAGCTTCACTGGACATAGCCTTCGTCAATCGATTGGCTGTCTGTATTCAAGAAAAGAGAAAATACGGTTTGATCTGGGTTGGTTTATTTGTTTAAAGGCATATCAACCGTTTGTGGCTTATGTAATATCGAAATTTGATTCAGTTCTAAATTTTTGACTGTAACAGTCGAAGACGATAGAAAAACTGAGAGAGAGAGAGAGAGAGAGAGTTATGATAAAAATAGAGATAGAGAGTAAGAAAGAAAGAAAAAGTGAGTAAAGAGAAAGTGAGAGAGCAAGAGAGAGAGAGAGAAAGAGAGAAAAGAGGCTAAAAGAAAGATAGAGAACGACTGAGAGAGAAAGAAAGAAAGAAAGAAAGAACGAGAGAAAAAGAAGAAGAAGAAGAAGAAGAGAGAGAGAGAGAGAGAGAGAGAGAGTTTCGTTATTTTCCAAACTAGTGATGTTTACATGATGGCGGGAGGTGCTGCTAAAAATTCTTAGCCCTGTCGACAGGGTTAAGAATAATCTGACTATTCCCTACAAAGAGATAAGAATCTTCTAATAGAGGAGTCCTAGGTAGACACTAAATTACATCTAATAGTGAGGTTCCTATTCTGGAAATTACATCTAATAGTGAGGTTCCTATTCTGGAAATCTACACAGTGTGGAGTATCTGTTTGTCGCCATTACTCCCAGGTCCACAACGACTCGAAGTTGAAGTTCCTTTTAGGATCTCATCTGAGGGTCAAATAGATCTGTTTAAAAATCATTCGTACTTGATATTAAGAATAATTGATTTATTCTATAGTAGTTTACTAAGGATGATAATCAGTTACTTGAAACCATTTGACTGTGTGCAAACAAATAATTACTATTAAATAGAAATAATTAATTAAACTGTATAATTATTTGTATTAGATACGAATATCAACCCCCGTGAGACATTTGATAGCAAAGCAATCCTTCTAGAAGAACAAAAGTGATACTATTAACCTTTTGCTCGGAAGATATCAACCTCCGTGAGATATTTAATACCAAAGCCATCTTTTAAGAAGAACAGAAGTGATACTATTAACCCATAGCTCGGGAGATATCAACCTCCGTGAGATATTTGATACCAAAGCCATCTTTTTAGAAGAACAGAAGTGATACTATTAACCCATAGCTCGGGAGATATCAACCTCCATGAGATATTTGATACCAAAGCCATCTTTTTAGAAGAACAGAAGTGGTACTATTAACCCATAGCTCGGGGGATATCAACCTCCGTGAGATATTTAATACCAAAGCCATCTTTTTAGAAGAACAGAAGTGATACTATTAACCTATACCTCGGAAGATATCAACCTCCGTGAAATATTTGATACCAAAGCCATCTTTTTAGAAGAACAGAAGTGATACTATTAACCCATAGCTCGGGAGATATCAACCTCCGTGAGATATTTGATACCAAAGCCATCTTTTTAGAAGAACAGAAGTGATACTATTAACCCATAGCTCGGGAGATATCAACCTCCGTGAGATATTTAATACCAAAGCCATCCTGGTCGGGCGACACTGGCGTATCCATATATTGGTGTCTATAGGAAAAAGTTACTTATGAGTTCGTTTCGTCCTTAACTTTACTAGCTGTGTCCAGCATGTATTGCTCGTCTTACTTGTATCGTTGGATAGTTGCTCGGTGTTTTATGGTATATCAAACCTTGTGGGATAATTAATGTCAATATATATATATATATATATATATATATATATATATATATATATATATATATATATATACGTGATAGAAAGCAAATAGTTGGTCGGTAAATATTTTGTTTTCTTTTAATGATTTGTTAGAGTGTGAGATCAATGTAAGAAAAAAAATTGCTCTACAAGCATATGCTTTGTGAGTGGTCTTGTTTCATACATGTATCGTATGTATATATATGTTGGCGAACCAAGAAAAGCTTTCATTCATCAACTCTGTGCAGATACTGGATGCCATCTAGACGACTTACTAAGAGCGATTCCCGACGGGGACGGATGGTGAGAGAGGGTTAAGGGAATCTGTGCAGTTAGCACACTTCAATGATGGCGTTCATACATATATATATATATATATATATATAGAGAGAGAGAGAGAGAGAGAGAAGGCGAGAGAAAGGCATTCAATTGGATCAATGAGCAGACAGACAAATAGTTTATTGTTTGGTTTCCATGGCAAATCGTACAGTAATTTTTACGCATTTACTGAGCATTGATTAACCCTTTCGCTGTTAAAACAGACTTATTTTCTTTGTTTATTCATGTGTGCATTCCAGTCCGTGACTGTCGCCATCTACAATCAAATTTTATTACTTTATCAGAACAGAAAAATTGTTGATTCTTATTTACAACTCTGACATAATACCCGCCAAAAATGACAGGTTCGTCAACATATATATATCAACACTCCTGTTTAGAAGAAAGAGAGGGAATCTGCGGTCGTAAGTCCGCATCAGGCCTCCTTGACTAACAAGTGCAGCCTTCCACAGCATTGTCCAAAGACCAATTAAAATAGTGCATCCGAACTTTAGAAATTCATATCTCAATGTTTTCCACTCAAATAAACTCTCTAAAAATCAATCCTTCAAAAATGGTGTCCTGGGTATAACCAACTACATCTGATATTTATATATAGTTGGTCATAATTGATAATATGCCACTTAATAATTCCTCGAATTTCCGTCAATCCGTCTGTACTCCTAAGGTTCCTCTATTTTTTACCGTTTTTCAATTAATCTTTCAGAAATTGTTTGAGTCATGCCCTGAAAGGTTTAAAGCAGTATTAGAAGATCCGGGGATCTGTCTTCTGAACTGTTACATTTTACTCTCCCTCTTGCTGTAAAATAAAGTGTTTGTTTCTCACCAAGGGTCAGTAGCCCACTCTCTAGGTAATCGTTACAAAAGACTGATAGATCTGTCCCTTTCTATATGAGGTTAGATTGTCAAAGTCAGGGGTTGTGCTAAGAGGGAAGCCATTTGATTGAAACGGTCACTAGTCCTAAAACACGGCTTCGCCAATGGCCCGGGAGACCTGCGTTCAATCCCAGGTCGAGTCATACCAAAGACTTGTTTTTTTGTTGGTTTTTTTTATTGTATAAAATTTATACTTTAAAAAATAAATTCAAGTTTGGCTTCTTTTTTTAAATGGCATATCAGTCTTCGTGGGTTATTCAATGCCAAAGCCATCCTTGTAGAAGAACAGCAGTGTTACTATTTGATACATACTTGTGAGTGTCAGAGAGTTCATACTTCTCTCAAGGGTATTTGTCCGAAAGTGAACGCAATAGAGCGATAAAAGTTCGAACTCACTAACAACGATGTTGCAGTCCAGCACCTTAACCACTACGCTCTCATCAAATTACCATAAACAGATTATTTTGATGTGTTTAAAGACGATTGAATGTAATGACAGTCAATAAATATCAACACTTAATAATAAGTACTTAAGATTTTCTATTGATTAAATAAATGAGAAAGAGAAAAAAAAAGGAGGAAGTGGTATTGATAGATAAAGTGAGAAAGATAGAGAGAGCAAGAGGGTGTTGGAAAAAAGGAGAGATAGGAAAAAAAGTCATAGAAAAAGAGGGAGATTGAATATGATGGACAGAGACAGAGAGATAATGCCCAAGAAAGAGAGAAAAAAGCGAGATAGAGAAAGTGAGAAAGTGTGAGCGATAAGAAAGAAGGTGATAGATAGATAGATAGATAGATAGATAGGGTGTGTGTGTGTGTGTGTGAGAGAGAGAGAGAGAGATAGAGGTGGGGAGGAGATAAAGAAAGAAAGAGACAGACAGACGGAGGAAGATAGAAACAGAGAAAGAGAAAGCAAAGGAACGAAAAAGCGAGATAGAGAGTGATATAGAGAGATATAAAGAAAGATTGAGCCAAAGATAGAGACGAGATTAAAGAGAGAGGTAGGGTCAAGATAGATAAATAGATAGAGGTGGGGGGAAAGAGAGAGTGAGAGAGAGAGAGAGAGAGAGAGAGAGAGAGAACAGGCGTATATATACATATACATTGAGACAGAGAGAGGGGAAGGAAAGATAGAGAAAGAAGGAGAAGGAAAAACCAATATAGATAGAGAGTACGGCAAGACAGACAGATAGATAGCATGGGAGAGAGAAAGAGAGAGAGAGAGAGAGGGAGAGAGAGAGAGAAAAGGAGAAAGATAGAGATAGAAGGAAAGACATATATACATATATATATATATATATATATATATATATATATATATAGAGAGAGAGAGAGAGAGAGAGAGAATGATTAAAGTGCTAGTTCATGCGTAAATAAACCAGTCATTTATGACAGAATACATGTTAGTCATAAAATCTTTAAATAGAATTTGAGTCAACATCGAGTTTAATGGCGACCAAAGAGGACCTTTTATGAAGCCATTTATAATTTGTATAAAATATCAGAATAAAATATACATAATACAAAGAGACTATATAACAATATAACAGATTAATATATCTTGCTTTAAAGTGATAAAATCTTCCGGCTATATCAGCTACTATTTGTGAGACTGTTTAAAAAACTACTGATCTAGATATTAAAAACAGAATAGAGATCAAATTCAATTACGTTCGATCAAATACAAAAAGAAGTCTTGATACATCTATATTTATCTCTTTTCATGTGGCGTGTTTCAAAATCCAGTTCCAGAAGGCTGTACTCCGTATTTCACTCAAACCAATGGTCCACCCTAATCGTATACCCAGCAGAGAGAGAGAGAGGGGGGTTATTAAATGGATTGGTTTGGCAAATCAACCATTGTTGGTTATTTTATGCCAAAATCTATTTTTACATATATATTAAATATTTAATTTGTAAACACATTTTGTAGATACACACAGTTAAATGATCGAACTGTTCTATTTCTAACAATTCAAATTAGTATGAGCCAAAAAAAGTTAAATGGTTCCAAATATTACTTCGTATAATAAGTATAACAAACGATTCAATTAAACATCACTCACTTGTTCACACACAATTAAATGAACAAACAGTTCTATTTCTAACAATTCAACATAAGTTGTTACATATTAAATTTAGCATTTGTCATTTGTTTGCTCTCAGTTTAAAGGTCAAAAAGTTGTATTTGACCCATAGATGGGACCCTATCAAGTGCTACCCCTCTGGACCAGAGTGAACTCGGGAGCGATTGTAATGAAAGGGCACTCTAAATTCCCGAAAACACCCGCATTACTAGAATCTTATCATCAGATAGTTTAGTGTCATATTCCAGGACACTCGTTGGGGGGGGGTGTTACCCCTCTGCAGAGATGCAGTCGGTGTATTCAGCAGCCCCAGCTGAGTAGGCCACAGGACACTCGTTGGCGGAAGTCTTACCACTCTCCAGAGATGCATTCAGTGTATTCTAAAGCCCCAGCCGACTGGGCTTTTATTATTGTATTTTACATTCAAGCCGACAGGGCTTTGTTTGATAGTATATCAACTTACGTGGGTTATCTAATGCCAAAGCAATTCTTGTAGAACAGCTGTGATACCTTTATCAGGAAAAAAATGAACGAAATTCACTTGCTATTACAAGAAAGATATATAATGCAAAGAAACTACATGAGAATATAACTGACAGATACATCTTTGTTTTTGGCTGGGAGCATGAATAAATGGAGCACCCGATAGAACTCGAAACCATTCGTGAAAGTTTGCAAGTCAAGCTACCTAATCATTACATCACCTGCTTTTTGCTTAGATGAAGGACAATGACGCATGAATGGAGCACCCAGTAAGAAGCGAACTCACTCGTGAAGGTCTACTAGTCTACCTTTCTAACCATTACATCGATATTTGTCGAGCATCACACGTATGCGCGAGTATGGCACATGGCCTTTTTATATTGTGGGAACTATGCGCAGGACCGTAGCCCACACATGCACAGCAGTTCCAAAAATGCCTTGAGCCCTGTCGGCATTCCCCTATAAAAGGTACGTATCAGGCACCAGGCGATAAACCTAATCCCTTCGGAGAGGGTTAAAATCTGAGGAAACGACAGCCGCCTGAAGCTCAAGGAACGCCGGTCTTTGCGCGCGTGACGTGAGTGTCGGCTTCCCGGAATCCATATCAGACGGCTTCGACCGACAGCCACCGAAGCTAAGACACACCCGACCTGATCCACGTACCGTGGAAAATGGCCGGTTGGCCGGCTGGCCGAAATATGTCCAAGCCCAATGGGCCAGAACTGCAAGTCGAAAAGAAATGCAAACACCGCGAAGTAATTTATGAAGATTTTTGCTTCGATGTGGCACAAGGCCGAATGAATGAGGCACCGAATGGGAATAGAATTCACTCGTGAATGTTTGCTAGTCTAACTTGCTAACCATTACACCACCTGAGGTGCCAATAGTATGCTAAATATATTTGTAACGGTAGCACTCCTCTTAGATAAGCACATGTCAAATAACTAACAGTTTAAGCCGATCAAACACTCAGAAGTGTCTAAAAATTACGTCCACGTTTTGCATACATTGTTCGTATATTGTATACGTTGACTAGCCGACAATTAAAAAAAAAACAAACCTGACAGTGGAGCTTAGAGTACGCAGACTGTATCCGCTATAGAGGAATAAGAGCCCCCTCCAAAAAAGGGGGTTCTGGGTTTCATGCGAATCGGCTTTGGGAAAAGACGCCGAAATACTTGAAATTTGAAATAACTTGAAATATTGCAAAACTTTTGCCTCACCCAAGTATATATATATATATATATATATAAACTGCATCTGATAACGAGGCTCCCGTTTTAAAGCTCTGGAAATTGTAGAGTAATTCTTCATTGCCATTACTCCTAGGTCCACTTTGACTGGGAGTGTTAGTATCTGCAAGAGTCCCAATTGTGGGTCAAATAGATATGTTCAAAATTATTTCTATCCGATAGAAACGTGTGCAAAAAAAAAAAAAAGAAAAAAAGAAAATTAGCTATATGAAAACAAACTCTTAAACTACATAAAAATAGTTATGAACATACAATAAACACGATTTCCTAACCTCTAAGTATAAAATAACCCCAAAAGGTAGACAAGCATCTAAAATCAATCAATATAAAAAGATATTTTGCCAAAATATCAAATAAAATGTTTTTTATCAAAAATGTTTTTACTTATATATATGTGTGTGTGTGTGTGTGTATTCTCTCATACACACACTTACGCAAGTGCGTATCAAGTAAAAATAAACGCGTGGCACAATAAGTTCTCTTGCTCCTGAGAGCATAAAGCTGGAAGAATTATATGAGTTTATATGAGAATAGGTGTAATATAATGGCCGAGGGATTTCGTTTTATATATCTTGCCTTTGGGTTTAGTTAGGCTGAGAACCTTTCAGCTCAGCATATGGGTTAGTTCGGAGCAAACTTGAGCTCAGGTGTTAACGCGCACGCAGGGAGGATGTGTCGTTCACAGATGTCAAAATAAAAATCCCAGGACCAGGGGATGTGAATGACGTCATGCACCGGAAGCGTGCGCGGAGGATTTGGGGGATTTTGAAAAAAGTCAGTTGAGTTGAGTCCTGCCTCGGGAGAAGACGGTTGCCTTTCGCTTGCTCGCGGAGGCCTTGTGGCGGATGCCACACATGTTGGGGTGGGGCAGATGGAAAAGCCTGCATAGAAAGATTGAACCTCTCTCTCCTTATGTCGAAAAACCTTTAAACTCAAAGGCAATAAAAAGTTTCGTACCTGAACTAAGAAGTCGTAAGTGTTTTTTTGTCTTTCGGGATTCCTATGTTATCTATATATGTGCTTTATGGACATTATGAACGTTTTGCGTACCGGTATGAATATGTCTATTTCACGTATTCATGTATGGCTATGTTACACATTGAAACTACTGCATTGTTAAGGTTAGCCAGAATACGGAAGAATCGAACTGATTTGAGGAGACTAGCTGTTACTCACTCCAATAGCACAGTCAAAATACACTGACTGAATCTCTGGAGAGGGGTAAGACTTCCCCAAATAGTGGCCTGGATATGACAATAAACAACCTAATGGTGAGCCTTAAGTAATACTAGAGCTGTGAAGAATGCGGAGTACCCCTTCATTAGTATTGCTCCCAGGTCGACTCAGGCCCTGAATGGTAGCACCTGATAGGGCCCTATCTATGAGTTAAATAGAACTAAACTGCATACTAATGCTAAACTGAATTGTTTGAATTAGAACTGTTTGAATGAACTGAATAGATTAAAATTGAAATATTTTTGAAAATTAAACTGTGTAGTTAAATTTGTGTTTTTCGGGATTCCTATGTTCTATGTTATATATGTAATGAATATTCTATGTACGTTTCACATAACCATATCATGGCTATGGTACATAAGTATCGGTTTCTTTTTTTTTTTATAGCATGTCAACCTTCGTGGGTTATCTAATGCCAAAGCCATCCTTGAAGAACAGTTGTGATACTTTTTAACCCATAGCTAGAGAGATCAGAGGGTTCATGCCTTTCCAATAATATTACTCTAAAAGTTAACGTAATAGCAAGACTGGAGGTCGAACTCACTTATTTGGGGGCGAATTCTAGCCATTACGCCACGGGCACTATCGCATATGCGTATAGGCGTAGATGTGTACATATATGTATCTGGGTTCAAGCTTATCTCTATAGGTGAATACGATCATAGGTTTGGCCCAGAATGTGCGCGTGGACAGTAGTATCAAAAGTGTAGATAAACAAGTTAGGAAGGTTGGCAGATTTAATTGGATGATAAAATAGAAAGAGGGAGACTTTTCGATAGGGATAAATGGGTTAGTTTTTTTCCATGTCTTTGATAAACAGAAGTCTTCGGCGCTATGGTCAGAGCTCAGAGCTTTTCTAAAGTCAAAGGTACACGCAAGAGTGGGAGCGTATTCTATCCTGGAATCCAGTGCCCTAAATCATTTTTAAAAAGTGAAGGCGCTCATAGCGTAATGGTTAGCATCGTAGAAAATGGACTCAGTGACCCGAGTTCAAATCTAAGACGAGGCTGTTTGCATTTCACATAACATTAATCTCCAATTATTCTCCCTAGAATATGGGTAAGCATATGGGTATGACAATCATTCTAGGAGATGGAAAACTCTGATTTCAAACCTGTTAAACTCCGTTAAAAATTGACTTGGTGTCATACCCTGCTCCTACAAATGGTTGGTAAAAAAATGTACGAATATTCAAAGGAGGACCCAGAAGATTAGCTGACAAGTAGCAACCAGATCAGTGACAACTGGATTAACCGTTGGGCAGAGGTCCTTCCGCGCTTACCGTCCATGTTGGTTGGAAACTTCCGTTTTGTTTAGTGTTAGTATATCACGGATATACAAATGTTAATGTTGGACCTTGGTCAGTAGGGACATGACTGAATATCTACCTTATCACCAAGAATTCCTGTAGTTTTATTTTGGTTTGGGTTGGTTGGTTGGTTGGTTGGTTGTATATCAGCCATTGTCGGTTATTAGATGCCAAATCCTCTATACATATAGAGTATGATTTGTAAACACATTTCGTAGATAAAATTTTTAAAGTCTGTGCTTATTCTGCACACAGTTAAAGAGTTTCAAGTATTTCTATTAAACACAAACAATTCTATTTATTACTAATCATTTTTGCACACATTTAAATGGATATACATATATTTGTAAGTGAATAACTAGTTCCATTTTTACATGAATTAGAACTAATTTGCTTGCACGCAAGTATTGCAATTGTTTCAACAGTTAAATAGTTTCAATTATTGCGATCTAACACAAATAATTCAATATCAATCATTTGCTTACACACAGTGAAGTGGTTCCAAGTATTGCTTTGTTATACCAATATTTCATTTTAGCTACACAGTTAACACCCCCCACCAACGAGTGTCCTGGGTATAACACTAAACAAACTGATGGTGAGGCTCCAGTAATGCTTTGGGGAATGTGGAGTATGCCTTTATTGCCATTGCTCCCGGGTCCACTCTAGCCCGGAGTGGTAGCTCCTGATAGGGTCATATCTATGGGTCAAAAAGAACTGTTTGTTGTTTAGCCTGAGTCCAAACAAATGTCTGGTGATAAATTGAATTGTTAGAAATAGAACTGATTGATCATTTAACTCTGTGTAAACATATGACTGATGTTTAATTGAATTGTTAGTGATACATAGCAATACTTGGAATCATTTGACTTTGTCGACATATGTTTACAAATCATATATATATATATATATATATATATGAAAACTGAATTTGGCATGAAACAACCAATAATGGTTGATATGCCATAAAACCAAACTAACCCAAACCATTTGTTTACACACAGTTAACTGATCTAACAGATCTATTTCTGGCCATTCGATTCAGCATGTGTCGTTTGTTTGCATACAGTTGAAATGTCAAATAGTTCTATTTGGTCCATCGATAGGACCCTATCAGGTGTTATTACACCAAGTCAGAGTGGACCAGGATAAAATGGCAATGAAGAGGCACATTCCCCAAAATTCAAACATTACTGGAGCCTAACCATTAGATTGTTTAGTGTTATGTCCAGGACACTCGTTGGATGTGTCTTCCCCCTTTTCAGAGATGCAGTCTGTGTATTCTGCAAGCCAAATCGACTGGGCTGTTTTATTTTGCGGTTACAGAAATGTAAACAAGATCCTGACTTCATCTTTATTTACGAAAAGCGGAACTAGGAACCGGAAGTCGTGAGCAAACAGATGAAATCGATGTTAGCACGTTCAGCAGATCGATATTCAATCGTGGAGGCGCTTGTGGTCTGTTGGTTGGTTGGGTTTTATGGCATATCAACCTTTGTAGGTTATTTAACACCGAATCCATTTTTATACAAATAATCAGTTCTATTTCAAACAATTCATTTTAGCATGAGTACACAGTCTAATTGTCAAAACATTTTATTTCAAGTTATTCAGTTTAGTCAAAGTTCTATTTCAAACAACTCAGTTTAGTATAAGTATACTTTTTGTCCACACCCAGTTAAATGTCAAAACAGTTCTATTTCAAACAATTCAGTTTAGCATAAGTACGCAGTTTAGTCTTATTTGACTCATAGATAGGACCCTATCAGGTACTACCACTTCGAGCAAGAGTGGACCAAGGAACGATGGCAATGAAGGGGTACGCTGTATTCCCCAGAACTCCAGCATTACAGGAACCTCACCATCAGATTGTTTTGTGTCATATCCAGGACACTCGTGGGCGGGGGTCTTACGCCTCGGCAGAGATGCAGTTGGTGTATCATACAGCCCCAGCCGACTGAGCCAATAGGACACTCGTGGGTGTCTTACCCCTCTGTAGAGATGCAGTCGGTGTATTCTACAGCCCCAGCCGACTGGACAAGGCACTTGTGGTGTAAAAATGTATAAAATGGTTAAATGTTCAATTTGCATTATCTTGAATTGGGACACAGGTTTTTAATCTATTCTCAGTATGGTCTAAACAAGACAGACTTGGGATAATTCTCAGCTGAACGTGAATTCTGAGAGGCAAACATGAAACATATTGACCCTCGACCCAACCGTCAATCAAGAGATGTACCTGTGTAAATAAGCGGAAGAACAGCGGAAGCAGGTGGACGTAAGACAATATTATAAACAGGTGCCCGAGGCGGTTCGAGTCAGTTGGGGTAAGTTAGAGACAAGCTGCTGAATTGAGAGCCAGCGGCAGACAGAGGGCTTTGGGCACTCAGTGACCCAGCCAAGATGAGAAAGAAGTGCTGCTATGGTCAGAAGAACTTTATTCAATATGTAGCAGTCTGTCCCCGTCTCCAACTCATCTCTCACACACAACCAACATCAACCCTTTCGAGAATAAAGTGTGAGAGATATTTTTATA
Source organism: Sepioteuthis lessoniana (assembly GCA_963585895.1). Classification (NCBI taxonomy): domain Eukaryota; kingdom Metazoa; phylum Mollusca; class Cephalopoda; order Myopsida; family Loliginidae; genus Sepioteuthis; species Sepioteuthis lessoniana. The sequence goes on from OY757922.1 coordinate 63,662,027, forward strand.
AAGAAGTGTGTTCGTTCGTTCATTGAAGTTCGTCATTATTGTTGACTATGTTTCCGCTTATATTTGCATTAGGTATATTTATGTGGTTATACAACACATGAACTGAATGTTTTTAACATATGTTCGAAGTCAGAATAGATAAACTGATAAATCATGTGTAGCTTAGTTATAGGCATGTGAAGCTAACAGGGACCGGTATGCCACGTGAAGGTCGACATGGAAAAACAACACCAACACTTTAGTATTTTTTTAAAGGGTTTTTCAATTCCGATTACCAGGGTTTATAACTGGCTCGCTACCGTGAATTGTCATATAAGAGAAAGAGAGACTAGTTAATCTTTTCAAATAAAAGAGCGTGGCTTCTCTTTGGACACAACTTAGGTCCGTCTCCTCTCTTTACCGGTCGCTTGAATTCTCCCGTTCAAACACGAATCACCCCTTTACTTCAGCCTGTCGTGTCGTGGGGAGGTACATATCTGTTTCCTGCTGTTTCCACACCTACGCAGAAAATTTGGAACCCCCGTTTTTTTTAAAGTCATTTTTAATTACCGCAGCCCTTCAGTCGTGATTGGCTGACCTACAACGAGTCTTTTGGCCTGACTCACTCAGGTGTCATTGGCCGCTCGTTGATCTCTGTCTCCTACAAACATTCTTTTTTTTTATTTTTTATTTTTTCCCTCTTTCTCCTTCGCCAGAAATTAGCTTACCGTTTTTTTTCCAATTTCAGTTTTCTATAAGCCGTTCAATTACGTTACACAGGGTTGACAACTTGAAAAAAACTTGAAAAAAGTTTAATTGGTCTTTGCGTGAACACACACACACACACACACACACACACACAAAAAAAAAACAAAAAAACAAAACAAAAATAACAAAAAAACAAAAAAAAAACCAAAGTTCATGCCCTTTAAACAAGAGGGAACCATTTCAACATAAAGTGGAAAGCATCTGGGATAGTAATACACTTCACATACCTCGGCAGTAATATCTCATCTACTATCAATATACGCTTGGCAAAGGTGTAAACAGCTATTGATAGACATTATGTTTATATGGATGAATTATAAATTGAAGGTCACAGTCACCTCCAGAGCTATGTCTTCCCAAGAGGACTGGAGATACGCATCTGCGAAATCATAGCCTCATGGGCAAAGAAATAGACATACATTTTTTATATAGTGGAATTATATGTTATAAATTGAAGTGACCGTGTCCTCAATAAGAGTACGGATGTAACTTACAAGACACATCAGGTTAATTAGCCGATCATTTACCATGACTAGTTAATTTGGGATCGCTTGTGTTCGATTTCCTCCTCTGGAGATCACCATATACACTGCTGATGAGACCTAATAAGGTCGAAACAGCTGTCCCGTCGTTCTGTATGTCACGCAGAGTGCTTGCCGGATTTTCTAGTCATGGTAATTCAATTTATAAGCTATCTACTGGTTATCGATTATATAGAAAGCTGATCTCATTGATAAAATAAAACAGGATTTCTTCCAAGTCGTGTCATTGTCAGTATTCAGTATGGATGCACCATCTGGTCGCTAACGAAAGGCTTGGAGAAAAAAAAAAAAGCTTGATGAGAATTACACTAGAATTATACGTGCTGTTTTGAACAAATCCTGGAAGCAATATCCCACAAAACAGCAGCTGTAAGACCACTTCCTATCTCACAAACCATCCAAGTAAGAAGAACAAAACAGGCTGGACAGTGCCCGGAAAGCAAGGAAGA